>CM074277.1:10835650-11445650 GCA_037194245.1 Opsariichthys bidens | reverse complement strand
GTCTGTGTTTCTCTGTCTATCTATCGATCTATCTATCTATCTATCTATCTATCTATCTATCTATCTATCTATCTATCTATCTATCTATCTATCTATCTATCTATCTATCTATCTATCTGTGTTTCTGTCTGTCTGACTATATCTACTTTTTCTATCTATCTATCTATCTATCTATCTATCTATCTATCTATCTATCTATCTATCTATCTATCTATCTTTTCTGTCAGTCTGACTGTCCGTCTATCTATCTGTCTGTCTGTCTATCTCTCTATCTATCTATCTTCTGTTAGTCTGACTGTCTGTTTTTCTATCTAAATGTCTGTCTATTGTGTCTAGCTAGTCATCGTCTGTAATTATTGTGTATATAGTTACATGATATATAATATGCAATACATATTACCTCAAGCTACCTGAAGCTTTTTAGTGTTTTTATGAAGAATTTGTTCCTGAAAGCAGGCTAAGTCATTTGTGGCTTATGGAGGCAACAATTAATTTAATAAAAGCTCAACTAGAACTGGCCTCTCTGAACTAGCAAGATGTTGGATCAACAGTGCACCAAAACAAACGTTCATTCACGAGCTATCCAAACAGTCTTGCAATTTGAGCAAAATGGATGTAAATCTCATGAAAAAATACAATCATACTTGAAATGCTGATTTTACTGGCTACTGGCAAATAATTGGAAAATGTTAACAAAAGTCATGAGACACAGATCAGCTGATACACACACCATCTATACTCATAGGGTTGTTGCTTAGGGTCTGGGACCAAAAAAAAGCTGGAGATTCTTTCCTTGCGGCGGTTGCCAGGTGGGAACAGTTAGAGGAGCTCCATATGCTAGCTGTGTTCTCCAGAGACTTCAATTAGAGCCATCTCTCAGGGTGTGAAAACCACACCAATATGCTATCGTGTTGTACCAATAAAGCCCTGGTCAACCTTATCTTGTGATCATAATGCTTTTTACAACGCCAAAAGTTAAGTTTAAAGCCCTTTTCTGGAAGGATATGGAATGATGTTTTTCAGTATATTAATGGAAAGCTCCAAATAAACCCACTGATACAACTTGTAGAGATGTTAGAATGCAGGTCATTAACCTTGAGAGTAATTATATGGCTTGCTATTATGAAGCTAATCATCTAGGCTGGATTACACATGAGAACTAAATTATACAGTATTTTTTGAAGAGAAGCAATTACACCCCTAGTGAAACTGTAGTAATATTACAGCGTTTTATTAACATCTTAAAGAGGTTGGTCATCACTCATGTTGTGTATACTGGATGTTTCTAAATGTTTCATGTATTTTCTGTTGAAAGACAGTATTACTAACAAAATCTTTTTTAATGTGATTTCTGGATTCCTTTAAATGCTCAGAAGAAGCCATCGGAGACCTTCCTGTTCTCCCTTCCCAGCAGATACTCAAAAAGCTACCTTTAACATCTTAAATGGTCTGATTGTGATATTCCATCCTAGTTTTAGTTAACAGTCAATTGAATCCAGGTGAATGGGACAACTGTACTAAGAATTTATGATCATGTTTGCACGTCGCCTTCCCCATGTGTTGTTCTGGGAACATACAGAATCCCCCAAACGTATTTGGACACTTAAGCCACATTTAAAAATGAATTTCACTGCATTAGCAGTGTTTGTTAAGTTTAAAAATGAAGTCTTTCTTATTGACATTAGTGCAACATGTCCGTAATGTCAATGTGTTTATTCTGGGGGAATTGACTTAATTCACTACTCTTCAAAAGATTTTTTAAATGATTTGAATACCTTTATTCAGCAAGGATGCATTTAATTTATGAGATTTATTCTATTATAAAATATTTTTATCTCAAATAAATACTGTTCTTTTGAACTTTCTATTCATCAAAGAGTCCCGGGGGGTGGGGGGGGGGGGTGTATTACGGTTTACACTAAAGTATTAAGCAGCACAGCTGTTTTCAACATTGAAATTAATAATACATGTTTCTTGAGCAGCAAATCATCAATTAGAATGGTTTCTGAAGGATCGCATGACACTGAAAACTAATAATGGAGAGGAATGAGGATAACAATTCAGCTTCAACATCAGAGGAATAAACAGCATTTTAAAATATATTAACAGAAAAAAACATTTAAAAAATC
Organism: Opsariichthys bidens; assembly: GCA_037194245.1. Taxonomy (NCBI): domain Eukaryota; kingdom Metazoa; phylum Chordata; class Actinopteri; order Cypriniformes; family Xenocyprididae; genus Opsariichthys; species Opsariichthys bidens. The sequence continues at coordinate 11,443,521 of CM074277.1, read as the reverse complement.
TTAATGAATCCTAAACGTTTGACTGGTAATGCCATTCACTAAATACACCTTGGGACCAATGCTTGTTAAAGAGAAGAACAGCTGAGAAAAAATACTTTCTTTTCATCAAACCTTGACATCTGCATTTGTAATGCATTGATATTAAAGAGTATTTAAGTATCCACTGAATTTGGAGATTTTTGTGTAAAATCAATCGGAATACTGTCTGATATTGTGTCAGAGTGCAAAGGTGATTTACAAATTTTCCAAGTGGAAAAGGGAAGGTATCATGGTTCAAGCATGTTTAGATACCCCTCACCTTACCATCATTACTATCTTCACCCAGCCTGTCAATTCAGTTTGATTGGGACACTATTTCCAAGTCATCTCAATGGCAAAAATGTGTCCCAATCATCCTGAATTCACCCTACAATACAGAAGTTGAAGTTGCATGTTTGTTTTTCAGCTTCCAGCAGCCAGAATGATGTACTTCATGGTGATAGATAAAGAAAACCCCATGCTCAAGGACTTAAAAAACTCAAACAAGTAAGAGCATTGTCTACAATTTCAAGATGCTCCCAGAGGAAGTAAACAAGCAGCCATGTAGACGTGAAATTAAAACCCCTCTTCTTTCCCCCCTTCCATGTGACTGCAAGAAGCATATGACTTCCATAACTTCATCGCTCATTAACTGCTGATGGCAGGACACAATTGAGTGAGTGTTTGTGGAACTTGCCCCAGATATTCAGGTCTCAGTCCTCGGCTCTGGCTGTTGGGCAGATCTTCTCCTGTTTCAGATAGCTTCACCCTGCCTGACAACAGACCGTGAGGAACTTCACATGAGAGTCCCGTGTAAGGAGTGAACTCTGGGATACAAAGGCCAGTAATGTCCATTTATATCGCTTAACAAGCACAGCAACAAACAATAGACAGATTAGCATGATTTACCATGTTGGTTTTATTAAATTACTTCATCTACACGTGAGCCAACAATTGGGTTACTTTTTTAGATGTGCATGCAGACAGTGGAATAGCTAAGAAGCATTGTGTGTTCTTTGTTCATTAATATGGTTTTGTACAGCAGGCTTTTTTAGGTCATGAACGGAGCGAGTATTGTTTATACCAAAATTCATAGTCTATGAGTCAGAGGTATCTTTAAAAACCAATATTCACTTTAAGCATACGACTTTATACTAGTCATAATCCGGCCTTGACTGGAATCGCATTTAAAAAGCAATGTATTTTATATATAATAGAATTAAAATATTGATTATATTATGGTGTATATTTTATTATGTCGCTGATAACGATAAAACAATAAAGTGAAAACGACCAAAATCCCATTGTTGTCCGTGGTTTGTGTGTACATAAAGAATGATGCTATACTGCCACCTAGTGGTAAACTTCATGCAACCAATCAGTCGGATGTCGTATTGAGGCCTGTGATTCCCTCCATTGCTCTAGTTTCATTCAGCTCATACATTCACATAAAGGCATCAAGCTCTATTAATGAACTTGATGTCATTTCTGTGTAATGCTGGGAATGAGAGCGAGGATAAGCATTAGACCTAGAGAAAGGACACACACCATTTATGAGGAGACTTTTAAGGACACAGGGTGGGGGAGCTAGATTTCCTTTTTGGCCTAGAAAAGAAAACACAGGCTTTGCCAGCTTCAGAATTCTCATCATTCCCAAGATATTAACACATTCATTTTATTTAAAAGAAATTGCACACCAGACCAGCTATGGTCATATTCGAAGCTCCACCATCCATTCATCTCGTTGGGCTATGAATGCCAGATCATTGCAATAACTCTTTATTGTTATGTTGAAGTTCTCTGAGACATAAACGGTGTGTTAATGCTACATATGTTCCTTTTTCTAGGACTTACAATGTAATGAGAGTTTTGAATATTTAAAAGTAAAGTCAGAGGTTCAGAACAATATTCAAAGGCCACGTGACTTTTCCAGGTGTTCGTGATTCACTAAATAATTTTGTTTGTTTTTTTAAAAGAGTTTTAGTCACAATTTAGACCTAATAAAGTATTTTAGCACTTGGAATACCTATTTTATTAAATGCACATAAAGATGTTATTAATTTACATGACTTTTCCAGATTTTGAAATCATACTTCACACTTCATTTATCCAGGTTCTTCAAAGAAAAAAAATTATTATTGTCGTGCAGGTGAAATAAAAATTTTTGTGTGTGTTTGTGTGTGTGGCTTTGGCTTATTTTACTGATTGTTTTGTCCATTTTAAATCATCTTAAGCCCCCCTTTGGTAGTTTGCTGAGGCCCCCTAGTGGGCCCCAGTCCCAGTTACAGTAAGTATGACCTCTATAAAAATAAAAAAAACTGCACAATTAATATAACATGTTTTACATTCATTCATTTAGGAAATACAATGTCGACCAGGCAAGTTGTGACATGTTAATTTACTACATTTATAATTTCTTTTGCCATAAACAATGGTGCAATTTTTTTTTTTGCATGGTTACCGTTTTCATTTTTGATGTGTCATGAGTTTTGTTTTATAGTTGTTTTGATGTTGAATTTTGCTTAAAAAAACAAAAAAAACAAAAACAAAAAAATACTAATGTGTTAACAATAGTGTGCACGAGTGCGAGCACTGGGAGGCAGACTGCACTGTAATGAATTACTGTAAAAATTACAGCATTATTTTACAGCCGCTGGCTGTTTTTTAATAATACAGCATATTGCTGTAAATGGAATGCATTCTGGGGTCACGTGTTGGTTTGACTCAAATTTACAGAATATTGCTGTAAATTGACCCTTCATAATTAAAAAAAAATACAGTTATTTACTGTAATCAGAGAATACAGGGAAATTCTGTAAATTGAACTACAGTAACACTACTGTAAATTTTTACAGTAACTGGCTGGCAACCCTGCTGCCAGTATTATACTGTAAAATTTACAGTAATTTTTTAACAGTGTGGTCACTGTTTTAATCAAATTTTAGCTTTTCTATAGTAGTAAACCTACATATTCACACTCCGTGTAACTCTATAGGCCTATAAAATAATATTAAATTGATTCTTTACTATGACTACGGAAAGCAGCATGCGTGTGGGGTTGCACACTATACTAGATACATAGATTAGGCAGCTTGCTAAGGCTGCACTGCCGAGTCTCTTTTGCCGCCCTCACCCTCTGCTGTAAAACGGACTTCTGCTGTTATCCGTCAAAATGAAGATTCATCAAGTTAAAACTACTTAAATGTGATTGGGGAGACATTAGGAAGTTTTATTGGGTTTATTAATTTATGCACCAAAAAAAACTTTCAAAATAAATTCATTATAAGCATATTTACTTTCGAGTTGAAATTTGTAGCATCTCTCAGTCGCTACTGTATAGTAGCCCTTGCAAGCTCATGCACACACAAACACACAAAAACTTCTCTGCATTTCTCCTCTTCTTTTGCTTGCTTCCTGATCCAGTTGTCAAATAAACTTGGCAATGTTTTGCAAATATTGTTGGCTCCTTGTGCTTTTGTTCCTTAAAGTCACTTTGAATAAAAGTGTCTGCAAAATGCATAATGTAAAAGTGAATGTCAAATTCACTACCGTGCGGTACCATTTGTTTGTGACACATTTGTCTAAACTGACTTTAATAAACCTGTCCTGAGTAATACTGGGCAACTACTGTGACAACTAGCCTCAGTCACCTCTACAAACCATGGTGAAGTGGCATTCAGAAAACACTCTGATATCATGACTGTAATTTGGCTGTGTCTAAAGGATGAGCAAAATTGTGATTATTTTGTGAATATTTTAATTCATTCACTTATTAAAGTCAACTCTGCACATATAAAATGGAATATGTAGAAAATGGAAATCCTTTAAACAATAGGCTATAAATCCAAACTAATAGTCATCAAACATACAATACAAGCTCTACAAGATTTGTTTACCAAATTTTGTCCTGACATCAGTAAATGTTGCAGGTAGGATGAACACATCCACAGAGAAAATCCGGCCACAGGGCGTACTTTTGGTTGAACGGTGCCTTTCTGAGGCATCTGGCTGCTTCCCTGTCACATCGGCAGAGGATTTTCGCACATCTGTCATTAAGTGCGTCTGCGTTGAAGACACATAAATGTAAATTATCGGCGGTGTAAAATGAGTAGTTTGCATATAGAGTGAAAGAAACCATATTTTAACCATATATTAAAACCATGCATTAAAACCCTCGCTTTATGGCTCTTAAACAATATACTGTAAATCTCATGAGTGTTGCACATTGTAGTGTTTACTACAAGGACAAGATCTTAAAATATACCGTGGTTTAGTTAAGAACAGCCTGTTATAATACACACCCTGAATTACTACTACTTCCTCAAGCTGAAGGAAAAGACCAAACAAAACATTTTTTTCCCACCCAGTTTCCTCTTTACTGACTTGTTATGTTCCTGATGTAGAACTCAGGATATTGTAAAGTAAATTTTTTTTTGAGTTATGTCAACTTTGAGTGAATTTACATTCCACCAACAAGCTACACTGAGTTAGAGGAGCTAAATAATTTGTAGCATAAACACAATTTTTTAAGTTGATTATTCTAAAATATTAAGTTGCTCCAACTAGTTGTAGCCCTGGAATCAATTAATCTTATCCATTTCAGTCAGCTATCAACAGCTGTCTTAGTACATGCCAACAAAACTTATTTAGCATGTATATTTAATGAACAAGTAAGATATTACTTCTCACTGGCATTAGTGCAGTCATAGAGTCAATGTAGTATTTACCTTCACATCAGCACAATGGCAACCAAAAAAACTTTACAGAAACTCTTTTAAATGTCAAACATAATAGCTTTAAAGACTAAAAGGTCTTTCCCTTCACTAAAAAACATAAAATAACACTTAATTTCAACATTTATTCTCCATATCTAGTCCTATAAAAAGCATGCTAGGAACTAGAAATCCACTACCCAATATACAAAGTTATCAAGACAACTTAATTATGTCACTACAACTTCATTTGGAAAAAAAAGCCAATTAACATAGAAATTTGAGTTGATGTAATGATCAGCATTAGTATGTCTACAGAACTCTGCAAAATAATGTTTAAGGTTTAATTAAATCAGTAAATTAGAACGTGCAACCATGCATTTGTTTACATTGCGGTAACAGGTCCCCTAAATGACTTTTTAGAGGGTATGCGGTTTAAGGTCCAAATAGCACATCATACCGCAGTCAGCCTGCTTGTCGTCGCACGTCCACTGATACCTGTCCGTTTTTGTTTGACAGCCCGCGAATTCTGCTTCCCCATAACAGCAGTCATGCTTGTGACAACACCTAGAGAAGAACACATGCCCTTGAGATCATCTTTAATGAAACGGCACAGAGGACCGAGCCCAGTTCTGTCTGGTTTTAAATTGTTTCTTCATTATGTAGCATATAATTCATGTGGACTTGCAGAAATACAATGTGATCTCATACGCGGAGGGGCGCTGAGTATGTCGGCCAGCTAAACTGCTGACTCTGTAAGATTAGATTGAGCGATTCCACTGTGGCATGTGGTGTAATAATATCAGCAGGTTTGTTTATTCATCTCGCTGTTTGCTTCCGAAGAGCTCTTTCACTGGGAGCAGCGGAATTGGTCTCTGCATCCTAAACTGAGGTTAAAGGAAACAGTTATTTTGTGTGTGGGATAACTGGGAGTATTCCTTTTCCAGATGCCTGAGGGAATGCAACAGAAATGGACACGCTGTGACCAACATGCATAAAAAAGAACAGGCAAATCAAACCATTGCAAAGAGAACTGCTTGCAGTCACAGCTTGTTTGCTGCTGGCATTACACATTGAACGCCATTGATACTGTTGGTAAGGTGTCTTACCAGTCCGCTCTGTCTCTGGGCCACCCTTCACCCCCAAGACCGCAGTAACATCCGTACATCATGTAAGATAAAGCCGATCGTCCCGTGCTGCATTTGATAACCCCGGCTAGTTCCAGCAGACCCCTTTTACTCCTGGAAGACCTCTGTGGCTGCAGGGAAGCCATGCTGACTAAAAAGAGTAAAACGGTGAATTTAGCCTGGCAAGTATTCTTTACAAATGTAATCAAGACCCACTTGCCTTTTGAAAAAGTGAAAAAAAGTCGTGACGTGTTGTCAAGTATGGTGACCCATACTCGAAATTGGTGCTCTACATTTAACCCATCCCAAGTGCACACACACAGCAGTGAGTAGTGAACACACACATACACACAGTGAACACACACCCGGAGCAGTGGGCAGCTATTGCGACAGCACCCGGGGAGCAATTGGGGGTTAGGTGTCTTGCTCAAGGGCACTTTAGTCGTGGTATTGAAGGTGGAGAGAGTGTTGTTTATTCACAATTCCCACCTTCAATTCCTGGCGGCGTGGGAATCGAACCCGCAACCTTCTGATTACAAGCCCAACTCCCTCACCATTAGGCCACGACTACCCCACTTTTACATGTATCCATTTAGCAACACTTATAATGCTGTACCATTTTACCATATATTGCCATATTCTCACATATAATGCTATGTTGTCAGAGTAAAACTTTAAATTCATGTACTTCTATTGTCCAGAATTTCCCAAGGAAAGAATAGGGCCATTTTCCACCAACGTAGTGTCAGATTCCACCGATTAAGTGTTAGATTCCAGTTGTGTGGGACGTCTTAAGAGTCAAAATGACCAGTGTTTCTCTCTTAGTCATAAGAATATTTTTTAAACAACTTAACTAACATTAAGATTTTTTTTTTACTTAGTTTTGTCCCCTCTGCATGAATTAATAAATAATAAAAAATTTGAAAAGCTACTTTGAGTAGCTAAATGCATTTTAAAAAGTGTTTAAAATAAATTCATATTTTAAAAATACTAAATGCATTTGCTCAGTCATTTATATTAACATATTTTTCATCATGTTTATTATGTATTAACTGATTTTAATTACACACACACATATATATATACACACACACACACACACACACACACACATATACATATACAGGTGTCCGGCCTGATCCCACTTCTTTAATTAGCTAAATGACTGAATGTAGATGATATAAGAAAACATCATGAGAGAGTCTGGTTAAGTGAGATGTGAGCAGCCTCACCTGTAAAGAGCAGGAATGTGTGGTACAGCGCAGTCATTGTGCTCACAGGTAACAGTCCAGTCTCTGTTCAGTCTCGGATAAACAGACTTCCTCAGTGCTGGGCTTATTTTAGATGCAGAGTAATCTCAGGACATCACTCCTACTGCAGTAATCCCCGCACTCTCTCACTGCTGGAGGCTGCTGTTTCCTCAGGGTTAAAATTAAGTCGAAAGTTAAAGTCTGAGAATGCTGGATAATGTGCCCCTCTGATGACTGTTTGGGTGTTCAGCTCGGGACCGCCCTATGGTGGTGGGTTGGGCTCTCTGAGCTGCCAACTGGAGAGTATTCATGATGAAACACGCTCTCTCTCCTCCTGCATCTGTAAATAATCTATTTATAAACTGAACCAGACCTCATAGTGGTCTGGATGACTGAAAATCTGAACTTTGTGACATCCGACTTAGAATTTTGCATTTTTTTGTTTTGTTGCAGCATGGATATATGGATCATTCTGATTTGTCAGTGGCAAAAACACTTCAATAACACACTGGAAACTATTTCCTACTTGCATTTCCTTGCATATTAATCGTCAATACTGTGCATTTTAACATAGTGAGAATTTTAATTGGCATTTTTTATTTGTTAATGTTGTGTACGGACAGATTAAAACCCAGCACGTAAGTAAGTTAGTGTAAATATGGTGTATATAACATAGCTTAATTGCAGATTCAAAAACTACATATATATTTTTTTTTTCTTCTTCTTTCATATGTTAAAGGTCATTGTATGCTTGTAAAAAAAAAAAAAAAAAAAAAAGTTAGCCTGTCATCAATAGAAGTTTGAAGGAGATCACGCCGTGTGTCCGAAAGAGGGCGCTGTTTCCATCTTCAACTCCTAACCGGAAAAGTGAGCAAGACGTCATGGAGATCACGTTGCCCAAAGAAGAGGCAGGATTGACGAACACATGAAAACATTAGTGGCCGTATGGAACAGTCTCTTTCCTGCTGATCATTTGTCTCCTTAAGGTGAGTGTTTTTTTCAGTAGTAATAAAGAGATTTTTCCGCCTACACACATAAGCTCTGGCGGCCGCCGCTGAGCCGAGTGAGAGGCAGAGGTGCGCGGTAAAATGCTATCATGCTAGTTTACCTCGCGACTGTTCACACAAGAGTTTGCATGACCAACCGTTTTGGCTCGCGCACAAGACCTACGTGTTCCTGACTTCACGGAAAAACAGGCCAGAGCTTCCGGAGTCCGTTTTACAGCAAAAAATACCCAGAGGAGTTTTCAGTTCGTGAAAGTATTTGGTCTTACAATGGCTGCGTTTCAATAACGTGTGAGCTGCCTATCTAGACAGGACAGTTGGACGACGAAGGCGCCTCCGAAGAAACATGACGGAGCGAGGTGTAGTTAGGCGGCTCGCTTGGCTTTGGGATACAGCTAGTGTGTCTTCATTGCGAGAGTATTTTAAATACGACCTTTTTTTATGAACTATGTGAGAAGTTTGGATTTGGTTATGAGACGCCTCTTTCTGTGAATTTCCCTTGTCTGCCTCCAAGTGGCCTGCCGAATTCCTTACAAGTTTGTCTTTATGAACGGGACAGGGGTGTCCAAATTCCGTCCTGAAGGACCACTGTCATACAGAGTTTGTCTCCAGCTAGACTGACTCATCACTCCTACCTGGAAGTGTTTAATAGAGCTTCACGGTATACCGAAGTAGCGCAAAAGTACATACCGCGGTATGCACGTCGCTTTTTATCTTGTTTACGTTAATCAAGTCAAGTCATCTTTACTTATATATTGCTTTTTACAATGCGAATTGTGTCAAAGCAGCTTTACATTAATAATTGGTAAATAATTTTGGCTGCACAGCAGCTCCTAAAGAAAATGGTGTCATTGTTCAGCTTATTCTATATATTATTGATTCATTCCGTTGCAAAGATCAGTAGTTATTTGTTTAGTTAATTTATGTATATCAGTACTGGAGAAACAGTGACGTAATCGTCCGGCTCAGGTCAGTTCGCATACAACGGCGCCAATGCAGGCATATCAAAAACACTGCTGAATATCAAGCAAGTGTCCCCAACTTCAGCAAGCCAAAGGCAACAGCGGCAAGGAACCAAAACTCCAACAAAACGGAGAAAAAAAACCTTGGGAGAAAGCAGGCTTAGTTAAGGGGCCAGTTCTCCTCTGGCCAACAGTGAACACTTGCCCGATACTCAAGCAGAGTTACAGGTCATAAGTCCAATTGGAGTCGCAACAGTCAAAATATTTAATCCAGTTCTAATCTAGTTTAAGACCTTGTTACATTATAGTGTGACTTTGTTGGGTAGCCTAATGTTAAAACACTGGTGTTCTCGTTTAGAAGTTGTAGTGAGGCTTTGTCTCCACAGAAAGACTCTGATGAATATATTTAAATTGATTTTATACGCGTTTTCGTGTTGCATATCAAATATCGCATTATTTAACAAGTTATCCAATTTTTCTTCAATATTGTCCAGCCCTAGGTACTATGCCTAGTAAGAACCTGATTAGCTGGTTCAGGTGTTTTAATGGGGATGGAGTGAAAGCTTGCAGGACAGTGGCCCTTCAGGAGTGGGGTGTTTTAAATGGATTAGTGTTCAAAACTGGACTGAACGATTCGTCTATGAAGCAGAGCTGCTCTCCTGTCTATTGTCGCCAAATCGTTGAACTGTTGTTGCGATCTGTCGGTCGTGTAGGCCAAGAACCAAGGAATGAGCTGATAATGAGAACATTTAAGTAATAGTTCTAGTGTATAATAATTAATATTAAAGAGTCACGAAAAGTCAGGCAATTCTAATGTGCTGGATGAGAAAGCATCGTTGGCTCTTAACAGAGAGCAGAACAGAAATACTTTTCCATTACTGTACTGTTGCTCTACAACAGGGATGGGCGAACTCAATCCTGGAGGGCCGGTCCTGCAGAGTTGTGCTACAGTCAGGTGGGTTTTGTAAGGGTTGGAGCTTAACTTTGCAGGACAGGGGCCCTCCAGGACCGAGTTCGCCCATCCCTTTTGTAGAGCAACAGTACAGTAATGGAAAAGTATTTCTGTTCTGCTCTCTCTCTCTCTCTCTCTATAAGATGCGTGTTAGTGCATGATACTAAAAAAAAAAAATCTGTCTTGATAAATGTAGGTGTTGACCCATAGTCAAGTCCTACACGCATGTGGGAAGATGTCAGGCACATGCCAGGACCGAAGCAGCCGGTGGCAGGACATTCAGAAAGGTCTACAATTCATTCAGTAAGTTTTCTGCTTTTAACTATTAGTATCAACCTGTGGACATAAGTGAGCTTTGATCATGAAGAAAAAGACCTCAGTTTGCGTTACAGAGGAAAAGTGAGAGAAATAGTTTGAGACTGACTTCATTCACTGTTTATTTCTGTCCAATGAAAAGAATTTGCTTGCAGTTCAAACACTTTATGGAATGCAAATTACACACAGCCTTTTGTCACCTAACCCTCAGTGATTTACAATGACATGTTTTTTTCTCTCAGCAAATCTGTCATTGATCATGATTCTTGCACCTGTGTTTTAATAGTCTCTGTTGTCATTACCTTCCACTTAATTGTAGATCTACCCTGCCTTTTCCTGGCTCTCAGGAGCAGTATGAGGTATGTGTGTCTCACTCTCTATCAATCCAGCACAGATTGCAGTTATGGTTTAGATGGTTATATCATATATTGATTCAATCCTCCAGGTGTTCATTCAGAGTTTGGTGAGGAATCTGTTTGGAGAGGGAAATGATGTGTTCCTTGAAGGCGAATGGGCACGATCTGTTGAACTATACACAGAGGCCTTAAACATAGCAGAGTATGCCGATTCCGAGGACATCATCATCCCTCAAGATATAAAGGAGAAGCTTCATGCAAACCGTGCTGCATCCTACTTGAACATTGTAAGAATATACGTTCACTTGCATGTATACACATATGCAACATTTATTAAGCAAGGATGCATCAAATTGTTCAAAAGTCACAGGAGCCATTTGTGAAGTTACTGAAGATTTGATTTCAAGTAAATACTTTGTTTTAAAACTTTATTCATGAAAGGATCTTGGAGGAAAAGCAGCGCAACTGTTTTCTTGAGCAGCAAATCATCATATTACCTCGATTTCTGAAGGATCATGTGACACTGAAGACTGGAGTAATGATGCTGAACATTCAGCTTTGACATCAGGATTAAATTACATTTTTAAACGTATTCAAATGGAAAAGTTATTTTAAATTGTAATGTTTCATAATATTACAGATTTTATTTGCTCAAAAGCAGACGAGACTTCTTTCAGAAATATTAATTATGTTCTTCATTATAGAGCTGCACTATTATGGATAAACTGAGAATCACAATTTCTTGTTTAAATGGTAGATCACGATTCGCCCATTATTCTGAATAGGGAACTAAACAAAATATGTAATTTAACAGAGGTTCTGACAAAATATTAATTGGTCTAATTTGAAAATGTTTAATTGGGATGAATTATTTATAAAACAAAATGTTTGAATCATTCAATGGCTGCTTGGTCAAAACTTGAGTTGTTTCTTTACTTGATTAATCAACATTTTTGATGAAAGCTTTTGAATGAATGATTCAGTGACGTACCTTTTTTGTGCTCACTTGTTGCGTGTAATGACACGATTGTAACAATGTAATATGTTCTTTATTTAATGCATCAATTTACTCTATTTTGTTCTCTACCTTAGACATCAGTGTTTATATCTGAACTATAAACTTTTATCCTTGTACTTCTGTAGTAATTTGAATATTTAAAACACAGAAATAATGATACTGTGTGATTAAAAATTCTGTTTGTGAAGCTGTTTCATGTCTAATCACGACAACTGCTCTCTCTGGCTCAGCAGCAGACACAGATTTGACCTTGTGTTCGTACTTGTCAAAGGTCTAATAGAAATAACTGAATCGTTGTCATTTAGGAATAAGATCACGTGGCTGTTTGAATCGAGATTGTGATCTTTTAATGATCAATAATACAGCTCTATTTCATTAATGTGTATAATAGCAAAATGTTTTGAAAGGTAGTATAGAAAGTGTATGTGGGTAATTGTCCCAGATGGGTTTTTTTTTTAATTCACTCTAATGTGTTTGTGGTTACTGATGTAGGGACTGCACGATCAAGCCCTAGAAGACTCTGAAAAAGCTCTTCAACTCAATGAAAGCAACTACAAAGCACTTTACCGGAAAGCTCAGTGTCTGAAAGAGATGGGAAGATATCAAGAGGCTTATGAGGCGGTTGCTAAATGCTCCTTGGCAGTACCTCAGGTCAGAACACTTTACATTGAGGTTTTAATTATCAAGCAGTTTTGCATTGCTTGGTTCTTCATGTTCCATGTTTGTTTTGCAGGACACTCGTGTGATTGAAATGACCCAGGAGCTTGCCAAAATGTTGGGATTGAAAATCCGTAAGGCTTATGTGAGAAACAAGGTAAAATAGTTTTTGTTCTTTTCTGATTGAGAGAGGGAAAAAAACATACCAAAATAATAATAGGTGTGCCTACTTTCTAGATAATTAGGGAGAAAAGAAATTAATTGGTGTATTGTGGCAGAAAAAATAAAGCTCATAAACTGGCCAAATAATTACAGATTTGTTTTTCTTTTGTTTTGAAATCAGCCTGCCTTAAATGTTTTGCCTGGTGCAAGTTTATCAGGTGCGGTTAATGATAAGGTAAGTTGTTATAAGAGTGTGTGTGTGTTTAAAATGATCAATTTCAGCAACCCTACTGAGCTGTTTTGTTTCCTAACAGCATTCTCAAAGCTCTGCATCTGTGGAGGATATTGAAATGGGTAAGTCAGTGTATTTCATATTACTGTCAAAAAGTTTGTCAGTAAAACAATTTTTTAGAATATATATAGAATGCGTTTATAATGCCCTTTTAATTCAAAATATTGGGACAACTATGGTGGAAATTCACATGTAAGATTAAAGTCAGCCCACTCAATTGTAAAATTATCAAACCAAATTTATTTCTGAAAATTGAAGTCCAGGGTAGTCTCTCTAACAACTGATGCATACCTCAGAGAGCTTCGAAGTGAGCTCCAAACAAAACAGAGTATTTATTAGGTCAAATCATACATATTATTGTTTCAGCAAACAGATACTTTCAATATTGATTGCATAAACTATAAATTATCCTAAGGCCTCCTACATTCATTTATCATATAATTACAATGTCCCATAATAGTTGTGCCCTCCCATTGTGTGTAAATATTTTAAATTTGAAATCTTGTTTAACTTCTTCTCAGCTAACTGACCTAGTATATAATCAAAAATCAAATTCTTATGTTTAAAAAGTTGTGTATTATGTAAAGAAATATATGTAACTCATGTAAGATGAACAAAATTGATAGTGTAAGCAACCACATTGTTTGAATACAAAGAAAAGAAAATATTTATCTTGCACAACACAGTAGATGTTTAACTTAAAATGGCTTAAGCTTCTGAGAAAAAAAAATCACGGCCCTTTTATAGCCTAAAAGCTTCTAATAAATTCTATGTTGAGTGAAATAAAAACAAATTTGTAAAGCTACTTTTTGTAATAACTTTTAAATTCTTTTCTCATTTAACACAATAATGACTTTAAATGTTTTTTTGTTTTTTTTCCGAGACTTATTTCAAAAACTTAAAAACCTCTTACAAGCCCCAAATGGAAGTTTATATAATTTGTAAATCAGTTGCAGTCAACTCATTACGACTTCCTTGTCTCCATAGAAGTGGGCCAGTCAATGCAGGGTATGGATGGTCCAGTACCAGTCAGCATGCCAGTATGTTCTACTGTAAGTGAGATGGAAGAAGTAGAGTCTAAGCCTCTCGTCAGTGTCATCTCACCTCCGGTTGTCCAAGTTGAGACCCATCACCCAGAGCCTGTTCCCATGCCATTACATATGCCTCTGGTTAATGGAACCAGGCCTAATGACTCTTACGTAGTATCAGACAACCGCTTGGACTATGATACAGATATTATTGGGGATGATCTGGATGAGCTGTTGGACAGAGCAAGTCCTTCTAATTCTTCTTTGGTAAGCTAGACCGCTTTTTAAAAATTTTTGCTCGAGCCACAAGTTTTGAGTGCATGCGGGTCATGTTGATGATTCTTTTTCTCCCCACCCAGGATATTCCTACAGTGGACGGACCTATTCCTTTACCAACCAGTATTGCCGTCAGTAATTCGATACAGAGTCCTTTGCTCATGCCTTCCCACCTGAGCCATCCGTTTTTCAGTATGGCACAGTGCACAATAAATTTGCCCGCACCGTACCACAAGCCAATTTCATCGTATCCTCTTGGTCTGGATACATTTTCCTCAGCACTGGATTCATTGGATAGTTTGTCGATTTCAGATTCTCAGACAGGTGTGTTGCTCTATTTCAAACTGCAAATGCTGAGTGAATTAAGATAATTTACCAGCCTCAATCATTTATTACTAGCAATTACGCTGTAAACTCACTAAAGAGTGCTGCAGGAATAAGTCCTAAAACTAAAGAACGAGTTATCATTTTTGCCATCGTCAAAAAGTCGGTGGCGTTTTGGCTAAATGCCTGAAATACGGTCTTTTGAACATAATATCAAAATATTGTCATGGCTTGTTCTACAACCAGTCCCTCCAGAAAAACGCGAATATGCGATCGCTTGATTTCATGCATAATCAGCCAAAGTCCGCATATTTATGCGGGGATCGCATTTTTTCAAATATGCCGCACTTTCGCCGCATAAATTGCCGATTTCAGCAAGAAAAATATGCGGGGCTAGCATGATTTCATAATCCCTGTATTTTCGCTGCAAAAAAGTCTCATATAAGCAGGAAGTTGAAAAATGTTGCGTTTACTTCACACAAGTAAAGCACCATTATTTTCCCCCCATTGCCATGGGAACCTTATGAAGTGACGTAATTACGCGACGTGAACATCATCTGTAAACCCCGCGGTGAAACCATGATGAAGCACGCCAATAATTCTCATTTGCCAACAAAAATAAACTCAAAAGACCGCGCAAAGCAGTTTCCCAGTGTGTTACATGACGCTGTATATTAGTAGTGTGTAAAATAATTTACGTTGCAGTAAGAGATTACACTTTGTGCATTGGAAGCACAAAGTTTTGTATAGCTACCTCTGTTAAACAGGAAGCACACATTTTATTTTTTTATATTTTATTTATTCATTTTTACAGAAGTTGAATATTCCTTTTGTAAAGCTACAGAACTTATTTGACTCAATGTTTTGTTATTTTGAGCCATGTGTTGATGAAGGTCTGAAATAAAACAGAATGAGAACTTCAATATTCTGTGATTTAGTGAGCCTGCCTCTTTACATTAATGTAGTAGCCTAGTGAGAACAGGGTGTTGGGGGAATCACCTTTTTTTCCTCTTTTGCATCAAAAACCGCAGTTTTTGCAAGTTCCCGCAATTTCATCGCATAAAATTGCAAAAATATCCCGCATATTCCATCGCATTTTTTAAGAAAACGTGCCGCATTATCAAGGATTTTTGCCCGCAACAATCACAAAAAAATCCCGCGTTTTTCTGGAGGGACTGTACAACATAAAGTACATTAGTAATATACCTCACTTGTGATTTTTTTTTTTTTTTTTTAAGTTATTACTTGTAAAAGGCAGCTGCTAGCTTGTGTGTGTCTAAATGGGACTACAGAGGTTGTCGGACAGTAAACGTCATCACGCTGAGTTAGTGAACTCATGTACTCATTAGTCCGCTTTTACAGCCATTATGTGATTATAATCAAGCTCAATCAATTCTAACTCAAATTTTCAAATTATTGACTTGAGATTGAAAGAGCTGTTGGAAGCCAAGTCATGCGACCACGGTGTAGTTCATTTGTACCATGAAGTTGTACCCGTTTGTGAAGCTTATTCTGATGAACAAACGTGCAAGAATCAAGCTTTTATTGGTCAGACTTTATTTTCTGTAATAATCCAAAAGCTAGTGGAGAGATCCAATTGACTGTCACTTGGTCACATCTGGGTTGACCTACAAAAATACGGCATCACTGCAGCACTCCGTGACATTGAGCATATTTCCTGAACATTGTAGGTTATTGTCACTCATCCGAAACTTTAATAATGTATAGTTGCAGATCTTGGTGAAGTGCTATTAAAGTGCCAACCTTATAGAGTTAACCCCTATTTGGTATCCTGACAAGTGTTAATTTTGGACCTTGCTGTCAGTCTCTGCTGAAAAAACTAGAGTTGGTTTTGTTTTTTGTTTACTTATAATTTCTGATTTCCATTTCCTGTTTGTTTGTTTGTTTTATCCTTATGGACCAGATAAAGCCTTTAGCCCGCAACATTTTATGTCGGTAAGAGTTAATTTACTTCAGTATTCTCCTGAATATTCAGCACTTTGGTTCTTTCGTTAATCTCAGTTATTTGCTCTTTCAGATGGGCAATAGCAACATGACAGTGCCAACCATTCCACCCATTGGGATGGGTTTCAGTACATCCGATGGGGCATTTGTGCAGGATTATCCGCAGCAGCTAGACCTTGCCAAGAACCCACTTGCTGATACACATGATTTTAAACAGGCCTGTTCCTCATGCTACATTAAAACCGGTAAGCATCAGTCATGCAGGAAGTGTTGCTAGGCCGCGTTTGCAGTGCATGACCTTTTAAATATGCAAACAATGACGTTTTGCATAAGGTTTTTTTCCTGACTGTATTCACAGGACCTGGCATTCTGGATTACACTTACCATCCAGAGGACCACAAATGCAAAAAAGATTTGCTTTTGGGTAGAACCAAACATGCAGAACTTCCAACGTGGAAGCTTATTCGCCCGAGACCCACTAAAAACCAGTACATGGGGCCTTATTATATTTGCAAAGGTGCTTGCATTGTTCTTCTCTATGGCCTAATCTTGTAATTTTGCATATTATTTACTAAAAATCCTCAAATTGTGCTTTCTAGATGTGGCGATGGGACAAGAATGCCGGTATCTTGGCCACTGTACCTTTGCTTATTGCCAAGAAGAAATTGATGTGTGGACGCTAGAACGGAAAGGCTTCATCTGCAGGGATAATGTGTGCGATCCTTACGGATATAGACCTAAAATCAGTTTGACTGTGCCCAAAATCCTACAGGAGCACCATGGGATATTTATGTTCCTCTGTGAGGTAAAGTGTGCCATTGTTTGAATGGCTTGCTTCTTGTTGCTGGAATTACTGACTAATCCTTGATACTCCTGAAAGTCAGCTGACCGAATTTAATTCAGTTTTTATGTTAATGGTTTTGACCTATTTTTTTTTTTTCTTCTTTTGTTATTCTTGTTGGAGATATTTTGTTTCACCAGCTGTCTGTCTTTTAACACACCCTCTCATTTCATCATTGAACTGGAATGACTGGTTTTTAAAAATTTTCGGTTTCAGTGTTTGTTTTTCGTCATTGCTGAAATTTGGATTGGTTTAAACTTTAAAGGAGCTGTACAGATACCTAACATGTGTGACTTGCTCTGTAGGTGTGCTTTGATCACAAACCCAGAATAATCAGCAAAACCAATAAGGACAACCCCGGTCTATGCTCTCACCCAGTGACAAAGCATGCGTTTGAGGAAAAGAAGTAAGCTTCTCTTCTTGTGAAGACATGTTCTGAAACTAAATGTGCAAATTCATGCTTTGCAGTGAATGCAGTTGGTCTGAATTATATCTGAATACATCTGATCAGGGCTGGGCAATATATTCAGTGTTTATATATTTTTTCAATTAAGCAACATTTTGAAACTTTATTTGCCTGTTAAGTTTCCTAAGCTGTGTCTGTAGATTAGCTTCACACCCACACCTTGTCATGAGTGTTAGGACAAAGATGTCTTAATCGTCAATGGTTTAAACATCAATAGAGTTGTGAAGTTTCATTAATTTTGGTAAACTTTCTCAGTGAATCAGCATGAATCATTGATTTATCATAACTCTTTAAAACCTTGTGTTGTTTCACATGCTTTAAAATGTTTTAGAAAAAACGCCTAAACTATATGTCTGTATATATATATATATTAAAATAATTATACTATTATAAGTAATTAATATTTATAAAATGTTAACATTTAATTCTCTTGCAATTTGTTTTTTTTGTTTTTTTTTACTAATGGAATTTATTTAGCATTTAAAAACCTACTTTGATTATGTTTAAGCAGGCCTAGATGGTGGCTTTTCACTGATTTTAGACATTTCTGAGCAAATATATAATTATCAAGACATGTACAATTTATTAGTGTCATTAGTGTTGCCAAAAGTACTGACTTTGGTACCAGTGACAAAATGTGAGGCTGTTCAGTGGATTCGTAAACACCTCTGATGTGAGTGAGTGATGACTTTTTCATTTTTGTGGTCTGTATTGCCCAGCCCTAGGTGACATCTTTTATTACTTGTATAGAATTGACACCCAACACATTTTTTTTTTCAGGTGCCTTGTACACTATTTAAGGGACAAAACCGTCAGGTACTCAAAAATCCGTCAATACAAACCTCTTTGCCAGATGGATCTGTGTAGGCATGAGGTACGATATGGCTGCCAGCGAGAGGATTCCTGTTTTTATGCCCACAGCCTTATCGAGCTCAAAGTGTGGATGTTGCAGAGTGACCAAGGCAAGCTGCTAACTCAGGTCTCATAAATTCTCAGACATCAAGTTTGACAGGAAACACTAACTGTTGTATTGATTTGATTTGTTTCAGGAATCACACATGAAGGTATTGTTCAGGAGTCACTGAAATATTGGAATATGGATGCTGCTGTTCAAGCCCAGGTAGAATTTATAGATGCGCACTAATTGAATGTGTGTGTGTATATACCATTTTCCTATGAGAGATTTCTTATGTCTGTCTTGTGGCAATTCCATAGGAGCTCCCACCAGCCCTGCGCAGATTTGGGCCAGCTAACCTGAAGATGCAGTTTGTATGTGCTCAGTGTTGGAGGAACGGCCAAGTCATTGAGCCTGACAAAAATAAGAAGTACTGCAGTGCCAAGGCCAGGCATCCGTGAGTGCTCCTCATACGTTCATCCAAAAGTGGAAATTCTGTCTTCATGTACAACTTTCTTTTATGAAACACAAAAAGAGAAACGTTTAATGTACTACTCTCTTCCCATATAATGGAAGTGAAGAGAAGAACGTGAATCCCCTTACAGTTTCATTTCATGTGAAAAATAGCTTGTACATTCTTCAACACATTTCCTGTTTCAATGAATAAATGCCATGAAAGTCATTTTTGTGTGAGCTATGCCTTTAAGTCAGGTCAATTAAACTACCTTTTAATTCACACAACTGCAGTTTTAAGTTTAAAGGGGTCCTATTATGCTTTTTACATTTTCAAATTTCTTTAGTATGTAATGTTGTTGTTTTCGTGTTAAAATGACAAACGCTGCATGTCGTTATTATTATTATTACTGTTTTTATTTTTGTCAATGAGGCATGGCTCTGTGATCAGTAGTAAATGCTGCTCTATCTGAAAGCACAGAGTTAGTTGCTTATAACATGCATTTGAAAAAGCAACACACGTCAAGCATCTTTCCAAACATGAGAAGCTTTTACGAACCTCTTGTCCAACAAAGACGACAATAACATCACTTCATAATGTCATTTGAGCGTTTGAAATGACATCCTTCTATGAGATGATGTGGCTTCTTGCACAGAACAAGGCATAAAAGAATATTTCATAGCCTTTACCACTGTATAGAATACTATGTTGATTAGCATCGCATTATAATTTATCACAAATACCCGAAAAGGCTTGAAAAATTCAGATAAACCATATATTGTCTTAGTCGTGTGTTTACTAGACATGTTTAATCAAAGCGTTTCAATCTACTGTTTATTCAGCCCCTAGGCATTTCCTGGAATGACTTGCGTTATCGTACGCTTGTGGCTTGTATTTGGAGTTTGTGCTCGTGTGCCCTCTGGCTTTCAGATTGATTAGTAGTACATGCTGCTCCGAGCAGTGCTTCACTGACAAGCTGCGCTTAAAAAAAAAAAACAAACAAAAAATTGCAGCATTTGCCAAATCATTTAATTTCAAATATCCGTGCCGCCCTACTCCAAAGGGAGTTATTCACTCTATCAGTAAGTTTCTATCTGTATCACAACACTGAGTTACTGACAGGAAAGAGAGCTGCTTCACCAATGTAAGATGCTTTTTTTGAACATCGAGACAGAAAAGGGCATAATAGGTCATCTTTATTATTCTGCCAGTGTCTAATAACTGTTTTGTCTCTTTCTGTTGACTAGCTGGTCTAAAGAGAGACGAGTGGTTCTGGTTAGTTCTGTTGAACGGAAAAAGTGGACTACAGTTCGACCTCTCCCAACAAAAAAGCCTGTTCCTGCTCAGTTTGAAGTAAGTGCTGCATTGTTTTTACATACTAAAAGTAGGCCATGTTTCTTTGATGTGAACAGATATTGATGGTTTATAAATTTTATCACTGTCTCTTGAATAATTATTTCCGTTTTTAGATTTGCTTACACGTGGCAGCAGGCAAGAAGTGTCAGTACATTGGAAATTGTACATTTGCTCACAGTACAGAAGAAAGAGATCTATGGACCTTCATGAAAGAAAACAATAGTAAGTTCATTATGTGTTTGAGTGGTAAAGTTGCATGATAGTCATTTAGGGACATTTTTATGAGTTTGGCTTCATTGGTCGTTTATTTTCAGTTGATGACAATCAATACAGTGAGTGGTAGTGTAGCACGATATACTGATACTAGAGAGGTATCATGATACCCTACTAAAAATGGTATGATTCCACATTTTATTAGTACTGGTACTTTAAGAATGACAGTTTTCTAATAAGGCCCATATTCCTTAATTTGCGTCTAAAGCCGCATTTCCACCCTGGAACTTTGGGGTGGTACTCGGTGTGTTTCGACTGCAGTGATCGAGTCTAAATGAAGTTCTGGGTAAAAATTCCCCCTCAAAAAGTAAGGTAGTACTACTTCAAATTTCAGGAACTTTCAGAGGTGGGACTTGGGTGCCGATCGGTTGAGTTTGTCAAAATGCATGTCACAAACACAGTCTGGTATGACTTGAGTGAACATAAACAGTTGAGAAAGAAATTCAATGTTATTGGATCCATGCAGGTTTTAAAGTGACAGCAGCCTATTACAAACACACAACAAAAGGAAATAAAAAATCATCCACTGCTTGACCGAATAACGTTAATATCTTTATTAAGAATCAGTGTATAGAGTGGAGTGCTTTTTTTTTTTTTTTTAACATTTAATTATGTAATTTCTTTCTTAATTTTTATGTAGACCTACTGTAGCCTGCGAGAAAAATTTAAAGCACTAATTAATTTGTATCTATCTTGTGTTGTATTTGTTCATATTATTTATAATTTGACACTTTAGTTATTTTTAATAGCAAAGAAAATAAAATTAAATAACTGTAGTGATGTAGAATTATATGTTTGTAATTACTCATAACCAAAATTGAATTTCTCTTTCGCATTAACCACCCCAATTCCAACCTGTTCAGAATAGTGAAAGGCTAGCTAATGTGATTGATAACATGATTGATAATGTGATAATTGCAAATCACTGTAAGGACGTTCACACTGTGGCATGTAATTATTTTTTTTAAATAAAGGAGAGGGAATGGTCAAAAAGCAGGGCAGGAACATGCTGGTCAAGTGAGTTTTTAATTTAAGTTATGTTATATTATTCAATTACGTTTTCTGTGTTTTAGTTTTGCTGTGGTATTGATTCAGTGTTGGTATCCACATATTTTAGACGGGCATGAAATCGAAGTTATAATGTGACAACATTAGTGATTGGTATCATTTACCATTTGTTTGTTTAAAGCAGGGGTTGTCACCTCTGGCCCTTGAGATGCACTTTCATCCGAGATCTAGTCTTTACCCCTTTTGGCCCTCTATTGGTTAAAAAATAAAACTGCTTGCATTTTGTAGAAGAACGTTGTTTTGGTTGTGCTTCGGCTTTGTGCAGATGAATATAATTCTCCCACTGCTAATAAAACACTCAATACTAGGCTTAAGAGAGAGAACCAGTTTAGATGGAAAGGATCTCAAGCTGACCAGCTGAAGACATTACTGTAGCTTTACCCATTAATAGGCACGGTACTTGCCGATGTTGATTCTTTTATTATGAGCTTTTTTGCCAGCAGACTCTCCTCTGTTCTGCATGTTTGTTTCTGTTGTTGTTTAATGGGTGATTCTCCAGAGGTTCATGAATTAGCAGCTCTGTCGACCTTTCTCAGTGGTTGTGACAACTGACCTGTCACTCCCACACCGTACACCTGTCAAAGTAGCCGGAGCAACTTTTCTCTATTTACAGATAAGTGACAAGTGATGCATGTGTGCAATTTCTTGTGAAAACCATTCCAACAGGTCTAAAATATAAAGGCTTACCGTAGTGAATCAGGCCAACACAAATCATGTTTTGGAAGAAGGATTGGTGATGTATTAACTTGTAGGTTGACAAAAGTAACAGTAATATTTAATCAAAATAACTTGCTCTGAAACAACTTTTCCAGTTCTGCAGATGTCAGTCAGGCCAAACAATATTAATAATTAGCCAAATAGCTAGATGTTTATACTTCCTATATTACTGTTTTACAGTACTTTTGATCAAATAAATGCAGACTGTGTGCAAGCGTGGGATATTACAATTTAAAATAACTTTTCTATTTGAAAATGTAATTTATTCTTGTGAGGGCAAAGCTGAATGTTCTTCAGAAATCATTTTAATATGATGATTTGCTGCTCAAACTTTTATCAATGTTGAAAACGGATGTACTGCTTAATATTTTTGAGAAATGGTATTTAAAATGAGAATTTTTGCAACATTACAAATTTCTAGAGTGTCATCCTTTTAATACATCCTTGCTGAATTGTATTAATTTCTTTCAGAAAAAACAGGCATCCTACTGACCCCTAACTTGAATTGTGGTCTTGACATGATTGTGAAATGAATAGATTGACATTGATAGATTGCATTATCACCCAGTTTTGACCGATTTAGATGTCATGCATTACTTATAATGATGGTGTGTATGCAGTTGCAGACATGGAGCAGCTGTATGAGATGTGGCTGCAGTCGCAGAAGCCGGGCTGGAGCGAGGAGAGCACCAACATTGCAAGCCGAGAGAATGGAAAACAGATTCACATGCCCACGGACTACGCTGAGGAAGTGGTATGGAAACTTGAACCGCATTCTTATTTCCAAACATCATCATCATCATCACACCTCTGTCTGACAACCTTGGTTTATCGTGGTGTCCTGTACACAAAAGCAAGAAAATGACTAAACTGACTGTCAAGGACACCACACACACTCACGGCTTTGTTATACTCATACACATTTGTTTCCTCTGCTGTCGATCTCTGTTTTCACCTTCTTGGACAACAGTTTGCCGTGTCCGGTCAAAAATAGTGTTTTTTTTAATTTTATTTTTTTAACTTTTAAAAATGCATCTGACCTCTGCAATCTGTTCCAGTCCATTGTGCTCCTCTAGCTGTTTTTGAGCACTAAGTATGTCCTGTGTAGTGAATGAATATTAATTGCATCATATTGCTTGGTAACCTTGTTGGGAGAGTTTTTTTTCTTCTCCTAACTTTATAAATATTTATGAATCATGTTAAGTCACCTACTAAGTTCCACATTGTTGGCTCTAGTCGGACACCATCGGGGTGTTTGGACTGATTCAGCATGTAGAATCGGCGTTGGGCGAGAGAGAGAACTCCGATTGGCTGTTCGGTGTAGTGAACGAGTTGAAGCTAGAGAATAAAACGGTGAGCAAACAAGTCAAGGCAGTACACACAGAAGGCTCTTCTTTACAAGAAGTAACTGAGTGTTCCTGGGCGATAATTTAATTTTAACGTCAGCCAAGTGGAATGCAGAAAGTGATCAGCATGAATGATATTCAAAACTGTAAGCACACGCTGCTTCGTTTACTGTTTGTGTATCTGCAGTCTGCAGTGTTGGTTTCCCAGTTGAATGACGAATAGTCGAATATACCTACAGGTGCAGAACACACGTGCTGGCTGACAGTCAGATGTAGTCCTATTGGTGTGTTCAAGTGCAGCCCACGCAGGCGACGTGAGGTGACAACAAGGTCGGCTTTCATCCGCGGTGGTTCATTGGCGTCGGTTTGGTGTCTCCCAGGCTTATTGTGGCCTACTGGCCAAATGTCATGCAATTAATATTCATGAGCAAACCCTTTACTGAAGTAGGACTTCAATTACACCCAACAGGCTTCAAAAAAACATGTTGTTTATGTGTGTCCTGTTTAAGTTATATTATTTTTCCCCCGGTTTCACAGACAAGGCTTAAGCCTAGTCCCAGACTGAGGTGGATGTTTGAGCTGTTTTAAATGAAAGCAACATTTACTGGCATACCTGAAAATATGTCGGTGCCATTGTTTTGTCTCAAGATGCTCATCAGTAATGTTTTTTTTTTTCTAAGTCATATTTATAAAAGGTACTTAAATCCCCTAATTAAAAAAGGATTAAACCTGGGTTAATCTAAGCCTGTCTGAAACCGGGCCTATAACCTTTATCACACTAGAGAAAACATTGCATATAATACATAGCATTTTAATTTTAAGTTATGAATGTCATGAAAGTATAAAGTCGTCATGAAATGGAAGTTGCTATAGTGTTTTCTTCCCTATTATGACGTACATCCAAGTGAAACTGCCTCTGGAATTGATCGTGGGAAGTTGGGTGTTGCTAATTGAATGGAGGCAGATCTGTATGCCAGTTTGCAGTCAGTTGTGAAGGATATTTATGGACCGTTTAACAACCGTTTTCAACTAAAAATGGAAAACTTCTAATGCGTTTTGGTCATTTCTTTACACGATGACTGCATTGGGGGCCTGAAGATGCTAACTTTATGAAAACTATACTGTTATTATCTCTGGGTAAACTACAAAAATGCACATTTGTGAAAAGGTGACATCTGTTGTGTTTATACAGATTTCTTTTTGTGAAAAATAACTTACCCCCTCATTTACTCCCCCTCAAGTTGTTCCAAACCCGTATGAATTTTTCTTCTGCTGGACACGAGATATTTTGAAGAATGTGGGTAACCAAACAGTTGATGGACTTCCATAGTATTTATTCCCATACAGTTTTGGCTACAGTCAACTTTTTGGTTACAAACATTCTTCACAATAACTTGTGTTCAGCAGAAGAAAGACATTACGGGTTTGGAAACAACCTGAGGGGGAGTAAATAATGACGGAATATCCCTTACTCTCATTTGAGATGTTTTTTCGTGAACGCAATCCTCATTACTTCTAAATGCCGTTTCATCAGGCTGGCAACCATTGTTGGTTGTGTGGGAAGAACTGCAACAGTGAAAAGCAGTGGCAGCAGCACATCACCTCCGAGAAGCACAAAGAGCGAGTGTTCAACTCTGAGGACGACCAGAACTGCTGGCAGTATCGCTTCCCCACGGGCACCTTCAAAGTTTGCGAGCGGTGAGCTTAACGCTAATGTGTAACGGCACTCGTATCACGGTAACAGTTATCTGTTGTCTCTAACGGATTGGTTTCGACCCCTCCAGGTTCCTCAAGGGCACCTGCACGGAGGAAGAGCTTTGTAAGCTGGCACATGGAGATGAGGAGCTGAAGGAATGGATGGACAGAAGAGAATTCCTTTTGATGAAACTTGCCAAAGCCAGAAAAGATCACTTGATAGCACCAAACGATAATGACTTTGGCAAATATAGTTTTCTGCTTAAAGATATTAAGTAATGTTTTAATTAATCTTGAATCTTTCGATGCAGGGTGTTCTGGAACTATAATGTCTTGAGTTCAGTATTGAATCAGGCGTGTCCGTGGAGTGGGAGGACATCCTCCTCCTGGGTTTTCACGGAAAGCACAGAGCTGGCCTTGTGTTCTGAGTAATCACGGCTTTGTTGCTTTTATCACTGGTTAAAAGTAAACGCCTTTTATTTTTCTCTTATTAAAATAGCACATAGCGGATCACCTTTCAAGAACAGGATTTTGTTATTGAAACCCAAAGTGCAGTATAGGCATGGCAAGACATAACGCATATAGTGAGAGATGCCCTCTGAGAATCCCTTTGAATGTTTCTGTGACAAATTCCCGCCTTTTTGTTTTGGAAATGTTCGGTCCTGCATCTCTCGGTTATTCTACATTCGCAACAAATTACTATGTTGTCTGCTTGCTGTGTTAATGCCTGTTGGTATTATATGGACCGACATAAATACAATAAAGTCTTCATCTTTTTTCCGTGCGTAGTTCCTGAAAGTAATACGGCGAGGGAAGTTATACCACATCGGAGTATTATTAACAAAGAGCAAGGGAAGGACCGTACGTAAGTTAAGGTGATGTCAAGACATGTTTTAGCCACTAGGGGGGAGATCATGAATGGGCGATAACCTGCTAGCTGCTTCTGATGGGTTGGTGGTTGGATCTGCTGTGCATTTCTGTAATATTTCATTTTACTTGAATTTAACTGCTTGTTTTTTTTTTTTTTTTTCTCCTAATGAAACTGCAATATGCTATTGATCTTTTTTTTTTTTTTAAATAAATTAATACTTCTAATCAGCAAGGATGCATTAAGTTGTTCAAAAGTGATCGTAAGGATGTTTACAATGTTGCAAGAGATTTTCATTTCAAATGCAAAGAATCTTGAAAAATTCCATGTCAGGCATCACAACTAATTATAAATGTTACTTGAAAGGCAAATCATCATTAGAATGATTTCTGAAGGATCATGTGACACTGAAGACTGAAGTTGTTTGTTTTTTTTATTGCAAGACAAGAAGATAAAATAATAAATGCAACAAAATCAAGAAAAGGAAGGAAAAGAATAAAATAAATCGAATAGCAACATCAATGACAACTCAATCAGTAAGAAAAATATTGTCATAAGCCTTAAACGTATTCTTATCAATGAGTCGAAGAGATTTAACATTAAGCAAAATCTCTGCAAGAAATGCATCACAGGAATAAATGACGTTTTAAAATTGAAAAGTTATTTTAAATGTAATAATTTTACATTACAGTTTTACTGTATTTTAAATGAAATAAATGCAGCGCTGGTGAGCATGGGAGACTTCTTTTTAAAAACTTTTTTTTTTTTTAATCTTACCCACCTCAAAGTTTTGAACAGTACTGTATTTAAATCTTTTTTTTTTTTAAATGTATTAAAATTATTGTAAGATAAACAATTTTTAAAATGTTAAATTTTAAAGCAAAAAAAGAGAATGGGATCAAATATGGTTTAATTTTTCTTTTCAGATCAAATACTTTGTAGTTAAGAGTTGTGCAAAACTCAACTAAACTTCAAACAATGGTGAATAGAGCAGTGTTGGGGAAAGTCACTTTTAAAATGCTGTACAATATTGCTACTTCCTTAAAAGAAAAAAAAAATCAAAGACTAATAATTACTTTTTATGGAAATTAATATGTTGCATTACTTTTGCTCGTCTGGGCTGGGCTGTTTTTCGTTTTTATAACCACAAAAAAATTCTGTTTTTGGCAAATGTTAAAGGCCCTTTCACTCCAAAAGTGAAATGAATACGCCTAAAGGAAATACAAATTCATGCCTGTACAGTAGAGGGCGCCGTTCAAGCAAGCAACCCTTTCAGTTGTGCTGCCATTCTGGAAGACAGAAGTTGAGTAAATGTACGCAGAATACGTCTAGAATAACCATCATGTTTACACACAACTCCTCTGCACTTACTCCCGATTTCTCACAGCATGGGGAGTTGACGGTCAATAAACTGGGAAACAAAGCAACTTGCGTTGAGAAAGTAACTAAGATAATGTTGTTGTAAATTTAAAAGTAATACGTTACTAGTAATTTGCAAAAAGTAATCTGATTTGCGTAGCTCGCATTACTTGCCATGCGTTACCCCCAATGCAAAACGAGTAAACACTGCACACTGTCGTTGAAATGTGTGGCATTTCCTTCCTGTTCTTTCTCTACATGCTGTGTTTGCCTTCAGATGACCTTGTTAGATGCATGTCAAGCTCCGCCTTCTATTGTTATTCCATACCATGAATTACTGTGCTCCCCTTAATCTTTGAACATGCATATGATACCATACATCTTTCTCATTCCACTTCACAATGATCAGATTCACCAGTTTTATGAACTTTGCTTTAGATCTAAACGGGTGCTTTAAGCAGGTCATCAAACCTGAATGTTTACAACACAAACCAGTATGACTAATATACTCCATACCATAAAACTAGGAAAGTTCACTTATGATGTGAAAAGAAAACTGTCCATAAATGGTCATCACTCATACACAGTATTACAAGAGAAAAGTTGGAGTTGCATTTAAAACAAATACACACAAAACTCGAGAGCAAACATTTCCCTAGTAACAGAGGAGGTTTTATTGTTCAGTAGTCAAACACTGGACAGACACACTGGCTGGAGTGACATAAGCAACATACTGAGCGCTTAACTGATAAAAAGTAGCTTTTTTTTCTCAAATATGCAGATTAAATGAACATGCATGTACTGTCCTCCTAGTTTTATTCTGTATATTGAACAGCACACGATTCAGAAAACAGTCTGTCGACTTCAAATGTGACAGAACCCCAACGATTTGATATTAGTAACATCGATTAAATCATATTAGCTGCTTTTTCAGGCTTTATCTTGCTCTCTAAATGCCTGACTGACATTTGCATGAATATTGTATAAAAATAAATCATTTCTCTCTTTCAACTCGCATGTACAAACAGCAACGTTATCACAAACACATGTGGAATTAAATAATACTGCGTGAAGAGACAAGACACTGACTTCAGCTGTGCATCCAGCCGACTATAAAAATGATATTTACACTTTCAAATGTCCTCTCGCTATGTAGAAATGCTCAACCACACAAAAAAAAACCAACGCCTCTGAGGCCACAACAGTATTCGACAAGAATAAAAAGAGCTCAGTCATTGGCTTTCGTTCTTTTTGTGGTTTCCTAGCAGTTTTAGACCGGAACCAGCTGATATAAAATCACTTGTTCATCACATGAAAGATGAAAAAGTGCAAATGAATTCATGACTGACTATAATGTAAGAGCTTTCAAAAGCCAGTTTACATAATTTGGCAAGTGACGGTATCCTGAAGTGCTTATTTGTAATGAAAAAGGACATGTCCTTTTTGTATTGCAATTCAATAAAGCAGTTCTATGGGATTTTCGGAAATATTTTCCTTAAAAAAAAAGAAAAAAGGAATGAATTGGCTAAAATTAAAAAGCCACAACATCATTTAAAGCTTTGACATCAGTCCATTGAAATGTGTGTTGAAGTTCTCAATACCAGAGCCAGCTCTGGATGACACGGTAAAGTAAAAACACAACCAAATAAACAGAACGAGTCTTGATTTAGCTTCAGAACTCGGCTACAGCTTTACAAATGAACAGCATTGCACAAAACGCTTACAGTCGTTGATTTCACATTATAACAGGGCTCTATCACCACGAAATTGGCGGGAAAAAAAAAAATCAACAGTCAAAGCAACTAGACAACTGCATGCACTAGTTCTGCCTTCATTAATCAGCTTGT
Organism: Opsariichthys bidens; assembly: GCA_037194245.1. Classification (NCBI taxonomy): domain Eukaryota; kingdom Metazoa; phylum Chordata; class Actinopteri; order Cypriniformes; family Xenocyprididae; genus Opsariichthys; species Opsariichthys bidens. The sequence goes on along the minus strand of CM074277.1, from coordinate 11,413,918 downwards.
TTAAAACACAGAGTGGATTCATTTCAGCGTTGAGTGATACTGTAAGGGAGTCCAAAAACACGCCACACTACATTTTATGCATTGCGAAGGCAGAATTAGGTGTGGCTCTCGGTGCCGTTGGGAGTGAGCTTGGTCTTGTGCTCAACCCGCGGGCCTCTGGCCGAATACTGGACCAGCAGGAAGGGCTCCTTGGTTTCACCTTCTCCGACGATGCTTTCCTCATCTTCGGACTGACCGATGCGCTGCAGCCGCAAATAGCACCAACAACCAAGAATTAAAGCCCCCAGTGCGGCAACGGCAATGAGTATGACGATAATGGTGACGACCCCAGTGGTGGGGCTGTGATCCGTGATGGACATCCTGACGGTCGAGGGAAACTCAGCTACTGGCCTTCACAAGTCCACCAGAGGCAGTTCTGCAGGGTTGGCGTAGGTTTGGCTGACCGCTTGCTCCTACATCTGACAGACAAAAGAAGATGATTCTACACTGCAAAAATAATAATAAGATTTGACACGTAAAAACCTGGTTAACAGAAGGCCAATACCTTACATCTCATGTCATTTTAAAGTACTGTTAAACGTGCCATTGTTTTTTTTTTTTTCGTGAAAAGGAACTAATCTTATAATTTGCAGTGAAAGGCTGTAAACTCACATTCCCAGAATTCCCTGCGACTTGACGTTTGAGGTTTTAAAAAATAAATAAAATATTGTTTAATCATTTTAATAATGTTTCTTCTTAGTTTAATTCGTACATTAGTGTTTTGTTCCATCTTATGATGCTAAGTGAATGGTTTTTTTTTTTGCATTATTTTACAGTAATTTGTGTTATGACTGGATTAGTGTTTAACGCTACATGCAATTAAAGGTACAAAACAGACTTTCGTTCATCAGAAAAGCGCTGTTGGATAATCTTTTATGACCCACAGTTTTAAACTAGCTGTTCTGTACATGTGAAACGACAGCTGTCAGTTTATTCTTCTTCTTCTTCTGTATTTTTTTTCTATATATTTTACAGTGTACAATAATCGCATTCCAATAAAACTTCCAGAAAATGTTCTGATTCTCGATAAACAAATGCGACACATTTCATTTCAACTTCACCAGCGTCACGGCTTATTAAAAGTCATGAAGCCACAGGTTATGCAACGCGTTTGCCATCAGCATCTCGGCGAAGACTTTCCACTTTGCCCACGCGCCGAGTGTTAAATGCGCTCGCGCTTGAATCAATCCGAGTGCACGAGGCCTTTCCGTTGGCACCAACTGAAACACGTAACAACATTTATGCAGCACAGAGCGAACTATCCATAAAAAAGGCTAGAAGGCTAGCAGCCGTCGTTTTTTTCCCCCAAACAGTACGGGAAAAATACATATCTGCCACAAACCAGACGAGCCCTGAACGGAATACGCAGCTTTTTCGAGTACAATTAGCGATATTGTAGATAGAAGGTAATTTAAAGTCAAGCTTACCAAAACTAGGCCGATTTTGTTTTATCAAAGAACAACGCTTATGTACGTTTTGCGAACCATTTCGCGCATTCACGACAGTTCACGCTCGTGCGCGCTCACAGCTGGACAAACAAGCCGTCCTCGTCCAGTGATGCAGCTGTTATGTTATCCACAGCAACATGGAAAACCTCAGCTTACATTTCCAGCCCGAGCAGATAAATAAATAAATAAATAAATAAATGCATACAGCTTGTCACTGTACAGGAAATGATATCACGGCAGCAAAAAGGCAAATATCCAATCAAATCAAAAGACAGGCAGATGTAATGCAGAAGCTCTTCCTATAGGGGTGATATTCCTTTTGCATATATTTTATTTATTTGTGAACATGAAACATCGCATCTCTCTATACCTTCCAACCTTTCTGTCTTCAGCAGGAATAATGTTCTCAGAATAATTTGCGCACTTTCTTTCCAAGTTCTCTGAGTGAGAAAGATAAAAATAGAAAAAGCAAAATTCACTGCCACATGGATAAATAATAGAAATCGGAATAATGGAAAGCTAGCCAAACCAAAAGTTTAACTAAGAGTAGGCAATATATTGCTAAAGCTAAAGATACAGGAACACATGAAAGCTCCTGAAGTGAGTCAACACTAAGTCTCACGAGGGACTCAGTAACTCATGTGACCAAACACGGAACTTGAGGGAACGTCGAAACGTCCCTCTCGGTGCGAGCTTAAATCCTCAGTTGCTACTTCTCTTAATCTACACTAGATGCTTTCTCACATGTGATCGACGCTTTTCAGTGTGCGTCTGATTTGAACAGAGTTCAGCCCTCCCATCTATTTTGCGGAAATACAGTAAGTGCGTAACTGTAAGGAGAGGAAACGCTTTGGTTATCGCTCGCGAGTCTGTTCCCAAGAAAACGAAACTAAGAGTAAGTGCTTATACCTTTCATGTAAGTGTTTTTTCCTGTTCAACTATCGTCGCTCTGAGGTTTTGAGGTTAAAACTCTGAGATCTTTTACATTACACGTGACTTAGTTTCGTAGATTACATGTCTTTTCAGGAAAGTGCAGTGCGGATACATCAGGGGTTATGCAATGCTGTTAATAGCGTCACATTGCAATAACCACGGGTCTTACATTCACTAAAAAGCTTTTGTTGTTATGAATTTGAAGCACTAGTCAAGGCGATGGCAAGCGCTCCCCAATGGACACATATGTGGGACACCCGCTTCCTCCATCCTATGAGGAGGCAGTGGGATCAAACCCACAGTACCCACCAGGGCCCTATCCTCCAGTTGATATGAAGGGATCTGTGCCTGCATATGCAACACCAGCCTACAGCCAGATGTATCCACCACCACCTCAACAAGGTCAACCTGTCACCAGTCCTGTTGGTAATGGCCTTTACTCTTTCCATCATGACTTTATCTGACCACAATTATAAACTCAGGGATTATTTACTAGAAAAGGGTTGTATACATCACAATAGGTTCTTACCATATAGGAAAGAATAATGGAAAGATTTGTCTAACCTGGTTGACTTCTGCCCACACTGACTGTTTTGATGTTGATGAACCATATAAGCCTACTTGGACCAACTAAAAACAGAAGTTGGTCATATCTGGATTTTCCAGTTAAAGGGCAAGTTATTTAGGATTTTTTTTTTATACTATCTGCAGTTAGTTCAGGGGGGTATTGCAGAAAACTTCCAGGTTGTGTGACTCACCTGGGTAAGTTTACTCAGAGTAACTTCAACTTTCCATTTCAAAGCCTGAGGTGATCATTTAATTTGCTTAAGTTATTGCACAACTGCCTCGTAGGTGGCGACATGCATTAAGAATGTTAATAGCATTAAACAAAAGAAGAAGAAAGAAGTATTGTACAGTTCAGCTGTGTTCAAAATCGCCTCCTGTACCCTTATTCACGATTCCCTACGTTAGTCCGCTAATATAGTTCACTTGAGGGAGGGATTGTGCCGGTGCAGTTTGTGTTTGTGGTTTAATTATTATTTGAAACATGGAAACTATGTACAAACCTTAATGAAAAATGTAATAGTCAATTAAACAGGAATTTATAGTGGTTTAGATGAGTGTTATATAATATATAGTTATATTAATGCAACTAAATTTGTTATATAGTTATATACACATATAAAAAATATTGTGTATATTTATTTACATAGTTACATTAATATATATATATATATATATATATATATATATATATATATATATATAACAAATGTATATGTAAATATGATCAAAGTAAAAATCTATCCTTTTGATCTTTAATTCATAAAATTGGAAAGGGAAAATAATTGAAAGTGGGGGAAAATCACATTATGAAATAAATGTTTTTTCTCCAAAACACGTTGGCCACAATTATTGGCACCACCAAAAAATTATGTGTAAAATATCTTTGAAGTACATTACCATTCATATTTACATTTTTTTAGCACTTTAAAAAATGTTTAGCACTACAATTGTCCAGCCATGACTTGAGTATAAATATGAGGAAACACGAGGGCCACAATGAGTAAAACCAAAGAATATAATTCTGATGTGCAGCAAAAGATTGTTGAGCTTCACAAGATAGAAAGTGGCGGTAAGAAAATAGCTAAAGCATTGAAAATCCCCATTTCCACTATCAGGGCAATAATTAAGACGTTCCAATCAACCAAAGAACATGCATCTAAATCGTCCTGATGCACGGCGGGGAGGAGAGTTTGAGTGGCCAAAGACTCTCCAAGGATCACAGCTGGAGAGAGTAGTTGAGTCTCGAGTCTCAGAAAGCCTTAAAAAATGATCAAACAGCACCTACATCAACACCAGTTGTTTAGGAGGGTTTCAAGAAAAATCCTCTGCTCTCATCCAGAAACAATCTCCATCATATTCATTTGTCAGACAAGACTGGAAGTTCAAACAGGACTGGCTTCTATGGTCAGATGAAACTAAACAAGGGCTTTTTGGCAGCAAACCCACCAGAAGGGTTTGGGCACACAGGGATAAAAAAGTATCCCATGGCCACAGTTAAATATACTGTTGGATCTTGAATGTTGTAGACCTATTTTTCTGCTGGAGGTCCTGGACATCTTGGTCAGAGACATAATATCATGGATTCTATCAAATACCAACAGATAAAAAATCAAAACCTGACCGCTTCTGCTAGAAATCCAATAATGGGCCGTGGTTGGATCGTCCATCAACACGATGATCCAAAACAAATATCAAAACCAACACAAAAAACGTGTCACGGCTGTCCCGAACCCTAAAGAAAATGAGAGGAGTGAACTGAAGAGAAGAAGCACCAACATGGATCTGGGAATCTGAAGGATCTGGAGAGATTCGGTATGATCTCTCGTCAGGTTTTCTCCAAACTCATCAGGCATCATCGGTGAAGACTGAGAGCTGATATTGTCTTGCCAAAAGGAGCTTGCAAAAAAAAGTATTAAATAAAAGGGTGTCAATAATTGTGGCCAACGTGTTTTGGGGAAAAACATTTTTTTTTTCATAATGTTATTTTCCCCCCACTTATACACATATATAAACTATATATACAGTTAAAGATTGAAAACAGGTTATGTAAATCACTATTATTTCTCAGCGTCCGTTTCCATGGTGAATCATCGATTCGTCAGTTAAGAATGTTTCGTGTTTTAACCGAGAACATACTCTCAGCTGGCTGATCTTAATCCCGGACATGTTTTTGGAACCAGCATACCTTGAGTAAGCAAGGTTTGGGTTAATCAACTGAGAGTTCAGGGTATATGTGACAGTAAGTTTACCCTGCTTTCTGGAATACCCCCCTGGAAAAACAACTTAAATGTGCAATTTAGTTTTTATTTATAATTTATTTTAATTTTTAAAAAAAGTGCATATGAGATATTATATTTAATATTTTAATAACAAAGTTTTATTATTTATATTTAATATTTAAAATATAAATATTTTTCAATAAGACAAATATATCTTTCATTAAACATTTTCTTAACCGAGTTAAAACCAATAAAACACAAACATGGTTGCGTCCAAAAAAAAATAAGGCTGCTGACTTGTTTCCTCACTAACCCTCTGGCCAGAGTTTGTGCATGAAGGCACTGATTTTGGACAGAATTCTGAGGCAGTTTAACGATTCAATGATCTACAGCAAAATAGAGCAAGCTTATAACAAATATTTAACAATTACATTTTAGTAGTTACTTGCTAGAAATATTAAAAGTGGAAAATTTGGTCAAAATGTCAACGCCAGATGCCATGTTTATTTTTTTAGTTCAACTGTCACAGAATGGAAAGCACAGGATTATGGGATATCATGGGCAGTGAGGGATGCCATCACAACCTATGATACCTTCAAAAAAAAAAAAAAAAATGGATCAGATGAAGGAGACGGGAAGTAAAGCAAATATTGGATTCGGACGTGCCTTGGCAGCACTTTTAGCTTTCTGACACAGCCATGATCAGTAACTGGAAAGCATTTTCACTACCCTTACATTTACTGACCATGTTAATGCGTCTTTTTCTTTTCTTTTATCCTCTCGCACTGTTGCCAGTATATCTTTTTTATTAAGCCGCTGATATTTGAACAGTTAATGTACAAGTAATCCTGTAGTTCGTATAATAATAAACATACGCAGCACAGAACTTCTAAGCATTCTCGTTACTTTCCTTTAGTATCGGTTCAGACCGTGTACGTTCAGCCTGGTCTGGTGTTCGGGGCCGCTCCAGTGCAGGCACACTGTCCGGTATGCTCAGAGAACGTGATAACCAAACTGGAGTACACATCAGGAGCATTAGTCTGGCTCTCTTGTGCGGGCCTGGCCATTTTTGGGTAAGAAAAAGCACTGGATAATATCAAATTTTAGTTTTCTTTAGCACGAGGACACAGCCCTGATTGTTCTGCTCATGTCTCTTGTGTTGTAGTTGTATCTACGGCTGCTGCCTGATTCCTTTCTGTGTAAACAACCTGAAAGATGTGATACACCACTGTCCCAACTGCAGCAGCGTTTTAGGATTCCACAGGAGAATCTGAAGCTTCTGGATGAAGCAGCTCCATAACATGTGAAAGAGTTGTGAAACATTTTATGAAGTATTCAGCGGGGGGGGGGGGGGGGGGGATACACTAAATGCATTCTTTGGGAAGAGCCGTTTCAGTATCTGGGCCACTGACACAGAGATGTACTCATAGATATACACTCACCTCAACATACTCATCTTCTCTTCAATACTAATTTAAAAATGAAAAAAATGTAGTTTTTTTTTTTTTTAATAATTGCAGTAACATACATCATGATTGTAAAGAAATATCTGTAACGTGATTTGTATATAATTACAGTGGAATTTCTTTATGCTCAGTTCTTCTATCTGTAATCAGACTGACAGAAAAAAACAAATATATATATATATATATAAAAATAAATATGTCTATGCTTCTCGTGTGAATTCTCTTTGCTCCCTCAGTTTGCTTAGCAAACGTTGCGAGAGCACAGAGCTGTACAAAGAAAACACATCAGTGAAACAAAAGATTTAGGGCAAAATCTGCTGGAGATCTTCAACTTCATAGATCCAGTTTTTCCGGTGAATCGAAGCATTTTCAGAAAGGTCCGCCATCTTCACAGCACGCAACACTGGCTCTGGACAATGAGATTGGACGACACCCATAACCATGATGTATTTACCTGTTCAAAAACAAAACAAAACACTTTTCATTGTAAAGACAGTCCGAGAGCTCTATGCCAATGCCAATTTGAAGTATTCGTATGGACTCATGGGATGTCTGTCATAAATCAGATTATTCTGAAAGGAAGTATCAATGATTTTGGTGAATGGCCTATGGCGCCACTTAATCTCATGCTTCCTGGTTATTGTCATCTGCTCATGATCATCTTCCTCTCTGTTCACTGTAATCTCCTGATCCTCTGTCACTACACTTTCTTCTACCTCAACCTCAGGTGCCAACTCAGGTTCTTCATGCATGCGTCTCTACTATCCCTTATCTCTGTCCCTCGTTCTATCCAATAACAAAACAATCAGATTTATAACTACATTTATACTCTAAAGGAAGATTGTGTGAAAAACAGGTTAGATATATAAAACAAATCGATAGTGAAGTCATAGCTTAGCTATGAAATGCTTATAGGTATTTTGTTTCTTTGCATGAATGAGTGCTGGCTAATATCTCTTGACTCCTGATGTCCATTGGGATGGACATTAAACTTTGAAAAAATCCTATAACTTAATGAAATGAAATATTTTCAAAATAATTTGAAATATTAACACTTGAAATTGTTAAAATTATGCTGAGAGAAAATGTATTAGCTTAGCATGAACATAAATGAATATTTTTAATGAAAATTGGGCACTTACTCCACCCTCTCTCGAGCTTCAGAGCCATGCTTGTCTTGTCTGATGTCTGAAGCACTCTCAGATCAAGCTAAAAAGTCATTTCTCTGTTGTGATTGGATAATCAGGAACCAATCAGTAATATGCATTATTCATACAATGAAATCAGAGACTTTTTTTTGGTTTAGAACCAGAACTATATAATGTCCATTCCAATGGACGCCAGGTCTGAAGGGGTTAAAATAAAAATACCTCAATAGTGAAAAGACTCAATTTGTGTTGTTTTCGTTCTCTGAATTTCATATCAATAACCTGATTAATATTCACAAGTCATACAAGACATGTAAATTAGCGTACAGTTGTGTTTCAAATGACTAAGTGTACACCATCATCCATCTAGTGTATTGTTGTGTATTAACCAGGCAAACAACTAACAAATGGCATCAATTTTGCATGCCTTTCCTCTTCCGTCAACAATAAGGGTCAGTGAGAGGATGTGTTTGAGCAGGAGAAAAAAAAAGGTCATCCTCAGAAAGTCCATCTAAATATTATAGAAGCAGTCTTGAAAGCGACTCACCTGGACTCAGGCAGGGTTTTCCTTTCGGCACGCTGTTGATGCCGCTGATGAGGAAGTTCCCGGTCTCGTCCAGAACGAGCACCGTGTTGTCACCGGGCTGAACTTCCAGCACGGTCCCCTGCATCCACACCACCGACACCCGTAACGCGCCCCGCTCACCGCGTCCCAGCCGCGTAATAACAAACTCCGTTCTTCCCGTTGGTGTTTGGCACGCTTTCCCCTCACGCAGTTGGCTGGACAACACTTTCACTGGAGGACTTCGAGTTTTCTCTGAAGACAGAAAGCTTGATCCCATCATCCTCTGTTGTGCTGCTTCGTATTTCGCGCTGTTTTTTCACTCGTGAAATGAACGAACCGGAAGGGACGATTTTGTTTCAAAATAAAGGCTCATTTTATATTATGGAATAGGCGGTTAGTAACATTAAACATTGAAAGTAATATAATCTGACTACTGTTTGATTACTTTTAGATTCCTTTGACCTAAATCGTTAATCTTATTGATTTGAATCGGGTAATGTTGTTGCATATCGATATAAAAATACAAAATATAATCCATTCTTTGTTATCAACAACATGAAGCGCATTAAATAGTACAGGGTTTCCCAAACGGGTTCGTGAGTTTTATGAAAAGCTATTAATTAAATCATTATGATTAAAAATGAAAATAATTTGAATAATCAAAATAAAACCCTTTGATTATTGAATGATTATCTATTTTATGTTTACTTGCATCCGACCATTAACTTACTTCAGAAAACCGTGAATTTTATTATTATTATTATTATTGACAATTTTATTATTGACCTAAGCTATTAACTTAAAATCTAAGTGCTCATTTCAAGTAAAAATATTAGGTCAAAGTTGGCAACAACAACAAAAAAAGTTGGGGAATCCCTGCATTAAATATAAAATGGTGTGAATTTGTACATTTCACTGTACTGAGACAGTAATGAATGGTTAAATAATGTGTTCATCAGGAGCTGATTAGAAATGCAGCGTTGGGAAAACATTTGTTAAAAGTGAATTGACTTGTGAATCCTGTGATCAAATGCTGTGGGTCTTCAGTGATAGTCACATGACTAGTGGCTGGTGTGTGTGTGTGTGTGATTCCACACACCTGGGAGAGCTTCTGAATGTATATAAGCAGAAGATTTTGTAGAAAGGAACATTTAAAAGATAAAAAAAGTAGAATCAATGAAGTTTGAATAATTTACTGCCATTGTGAGAATAACATGTAATCTTGTAATCAATAGAAAAGTAACTGAAGTCTGATTTTGAGTATTTTAAAACATTATACATAATCTATTACCAGTACTTAATTTTTGGAATTCTGTTTGATTCTGTAATCCTGATTACATGTTATCAGTTCCCAGCACTATATGGTCAATATTTAAAACATCAAATATAGATTCTGATTAAGTGGTTCATTACAATCTTCTGTAAAAACTTACAAAGGAAGTATAAAAAAAACAAATGGCAGCAGTTTTGTTCATCATAGACTTCCGTTTATTCATTTCTATATATATGACTACATTTGACATAATCAGGTTTGATCATTATCATAAATAAACAGGTAACAGTCATAGAACATTTACCTTTTTTGTCATATTAAAGAAAGGCATTCATATAACAATTCTAAATTTTTAAAACACTTAGAAGCTTCATTGTGTAAGACAGCTGTACAAGTATTTCAATCAAAATCCTGTACATCCCTTGATTTGATATATGGAAAGAGGAATTTTCTACTAATAGTTAATTACAGTACATATATGACAATTATGAATAGGATGAATTATAAAATAAGACAAATGTCAAACAAAGAAAATGTGTGATTATAAACAGATTAATTTGTTTGTAATATTTCTATATATATTATATGCCGACCACTGGGGAGTCTCACAGGTACATTATTTTGTAAAATTACTGCATGGCTGATTTGGGGTCAGTGATATTATATAATATCCACTTTGATGATGGTAGAAATGAGTACGAGTATGCTGAGTGAAACCAACCATCCACTGTGTCCAATTCCTTGAAAAACAACAACAAAAAGACTTCAGCATTGTAAAACTTAAACAGACATCTCACCCAGAAATGAAAATTCTGTCATCAATCCCTCACCCTCATGTCATTCCAAAACAACAAGACTTTTGTCCTTCTTCGGACATTCGGAGATTTCTGTCCCTACATTGAAAGCCTGTTCACTTCAAAACGTTCATAAAGACATTGCTTTATATGACGGCCAGATTTCATTTAAGCTTTTATTCACATATTTCCATTTAGAGGGACAGAAATCTCTCAGATTTCATTAATATCTTCCGCTCCGAAGATGAACGAAAGTCTAAGGAGGATGAGTGAATGGTGTCAGGGTTTAAGGTTGTTTTTTCAGTGTGCAGGACACCTCACCTGGAGCAGTGGAACCAACCGTAGTCTTCACAGTCGTGGTAGTTGTCGGGGCAGTAGTTGTTGTGTTTGCCCTTCCTCCAGTCAGGCCGAGACCCAGCTTATCCAGGTCTGACTGTAACTGCAGTGAGATCCAGTTCTGCACGACCGGTTCATTTTCAAACGTTTTCAGATCCTGCAAATTGTTACCAAGAAGACCCACAACCTCCGACACAGTGAGGTTCTGTAACATACAAGTGGACATTGTGATGTCAAGTTAAACATGAAAATGAAACAGTGTGTGTACATCATAAAAACATAGAGGAAGAAATAACAAAATATAAAATGCTTCTCTTTGCTCACCGAGATCACGCTTGGATCCAGACTTATGAAAGTGGCCAGGCTCATGCTGATATTATATGATATCAAATTCCTAATGTAAGCTAGATCTGCACCACCTACAAAAAAACAAAACAATAAAAGCTTAATGCGAACTAATTATTTGTCAGTCGGTGTGCAAACTAGAGCTGATGTTGTTAAAGTGAAATCGTTCTGAATTATACATCAATGTGAGTGGGTTTGAATTGACAAATGAACCCTTACCAAGATAGGGTTCAATTAGCTGGAAAGTTGACAGAATGCTATTCTGGGCTCTGACAGTGACAGATGATATGGGAAATGCTTTGTTTGCGATGGTGAAGAGCGCCTTCTTGTTGTCAGATGAACATTTTGACACATTCAAAGCATCGGCATCACTGTTATTGAGGATAATATAGAGAAATCTTGTGATTAAGCATTTAAATGCAGTGCATAAAAAAGAATACTTTTATCCTGCAAGGATGCATTAAAAAACGTGACATTAAAGACATTGTTTAATGTTATAATCGATTTCTATTTTGAAGAAATGCTGTGCTTTTTTTACTTCTATTCACTAAACAATTCTAAAAAACACGATTACCACAAAAATATTAGTCATCTGTGATCAGCTGTTTTCAACATTGATAGTTATAATTATAATAAATGTTTCCTGAGCAGCAAATCATCATATTAGAATGATTTCTGAAGGATCCCGTGACACTGAAAACTGGAGTAATGATGCTGAACATTCAGTTTGACATCACAGGAATAAATTACATGATAGAAAATATATTAAAATAGAAAACAGTTATTTGAAATTGTAAAAATGTTACTGTTTTTACAATATTTTAAATCAAATAAATGCTACCTTTGTGAGCATAAGAGACTTTCAAAAACATGAAAAAATCATACCAACCCCAAACCTTTGAACAATAGTGTGCGTGACATCAACAATACACATTTCAGAGAACTCCATCTGATTTAAGTCTTTACCGTATGCTTTCAGGCAATATTGTTGACAATGTGCTGGCATTCAGAGAGCAGAGATTTGGTCCTTTCACTATATTCAGCTCAACGGCAGTCAGATTATTGTTGGCGCTTAGGTATTTGGTAATGATTTGTTTGCTCTGAAAGATAAATTAATATATTGACAACCAAAACCACATAGCTGGCATCTGTAAAATATGTAAGATTCATCAGAATATTCATGTCAAAATCTGCACCTGTGCAGAGGACCATTCGCCATCCTTGGCATTCATCAGCGCAGCCAGTGTGTCGGATTGAGTGATGTTCCATTTGTTTATTTCATCCACTGTTGCGTTCCTGGACACTGACTTCAGCAGCTGGACCTGATCCTCTGAAAGGCCATTTGGTGATGTCTAATGAACAAGAGCAACACCTCTACATCAAAACTGACCCGGATATCCTAGAAGATTTGATCAGAGCTTAATATATGCCATGTTACCTCAGTGAGTTTGTCCAGAATGATTCTCTGGAAGGTGCTATCCTCAATTTTTTCACACAGGCTAGCGAGGTTGTCCCTCACGACAGTAGCATTCAGACAGTAGCTGAACTGCAGCTCATCATATCCAAAGGGGAAGGCGTCATCGCTGATGATAATACTAGTGATCATGTCCTTGGAACAGCTTCCCGCTTAAACACAAGTGAATATAAGATTTAGGAAATTTGGTGGTTAAAAGTTACTCAATTATGGAAGCTTGTTTCCACCACGGAATACAAAAATAGAAAAGGTAATTGTGACCTTTTTATCCCACAATTCTGAGAAAAAAAAGTCAGAATAGTGAGGTATAAACTCGCAATTGTGAGAAACGTCACAGTTACCTTTTTATATTGTGGCAGAAACAAGCTTTCATACTCTATTCACATTATTTTTAACATAAGAGAGCGTGTATTTTGTTACTTGAATGTGCAAGTCTTCTAGAGTCAGCTGCTTCCAGCTGTTTTGGCCAATCAAAAACAGTCTGTTATGATCATTCAAACTAGTGTTTGTTATAATTTTATTTTAACTTAATGTAATCATAAACAGTTCAATCACAAATCACATTGTCGATTTTGACAATTGGTTTGTGGCGCAAATAGTTTTACAGTTTACTGCACTTTGTTATTCTAGTTATTTACCTATAGCAGCTAATAAATCTGAAGTCTCACACATTCACAGAAAATAGATCACTTTCACATTGAAGAACAAGGTGGATGTTAACTTGTGTTTATCGAGCAATATCACACTCGCAATCGCCTGAATACCATACACCACAGTCATCTGATGCAGTATTCAGGACAAGATCGTGCATGGGAGTGTGTTATTGTTTAATTGTAAAAAGATGAGAATATATTAGAAGAAATCTGAGATGAAGATGGCATACCTGCTCTCTTGGTTTTGCTTGCAGGTAAAATGATTGCTTTAAACAGCTTTTTCACTTGTGGTTTTGGTGTGTTTCGCTCACGCACCGATTTTAAGAAGGTTTTCAAGAACACGCGTAAATCTTTCTGTTTGAAACAAGATGGACATTTAAAATAATACAAGGTTAGTGAGTGTTTATTGAAAACTGGTGTAGGATTTACTTTGAAAAAAAAAAAATTCTCTTAAAAAAGTGCTCCAAGTTTTTTATTTAAAATTTCAACCAATCTTGTTTTACAGTGTAGCTCAACTATGCATGATGTTTATAAGCAGTGTACCTCTGAGAATTTTGTCCAAAATGTTTGTGAGAAATACAAAGGCAGAATTCCAAGATCACCAAGTGTTTTCTGATTCCAGCTGCTTGGAGGCCTAAATAATACAATTCATTACCAGACAATCATAACCAGTGCACTATTTTACTAATGAACAGAATCAGAACTGAAAATAATTTTCTCTGCATAATGATGTTAACTCCAAATCCTTTACTATCAGGATAACTTGCCCATATTTTGTTGTTCCGTTCAAAAGAACAGCTTCCATGGCTGATATTTGCGCATCTGAGAGATCACTGCAGGTCTTCAAGTTCTCGAGGATTTCTGGATCTGAGTTTGTAATGAAGCTGCTGTTCGCAGCGCATACCAAGTTGCCCAGCACTGTCAAATTCTGTTTCTGGATGCTTGTTCCAGAAATGCCCTGAATTGAATAATATGTACATTTTGAATAAAATATTAAATAATAATATCCACAGGCCATGACACACCAAGCCGACAATGTCGAGCTATCATTGAGCTAATTTTTGCAGTGTGTTGTGAACCGTTGGCACAAATCAAAACACCGTTGGTGGCTCTTCGGCCAATGGAGATTTTTGAATATGCGATTGAGCCCGATGGCGAGAGACATTACAAATCTTTTGTTTCGAATCAGTGTGTTTCAAACTGCCAAAGTCGCATGATTTCAGTAAACGAGGCTTCATTACATCATAACTGTTTCGAAACGTTTTGAAATTTCAATGGTTCACCACTGGGGGCGATCTCTCTGAACCCATGAATGATGCGGATTTACTGAGATTCGCCCCCCAGCAGTGAACCTATCGAACAAATGTCAATGGTTTTTACCTGATCTCTGATCAGTTTTATATATTTGTAGACGTTTCAATTACACATAAGCATAATTAAAATTAATAGAAACATTAGGATCACAACTGCATTTATTCTACTTCCAATAAAACATTTGAAATGTGTTTGTAAAAGATGTTTTTATTAATGTTTGGCCTGTTGCATTTACACTGATCTGACCAGCAGGCATCACCACTCTATGGCATTTTGAACACTTCGAAACAGTGAATCTTTTCACAATTGGTTCAACTGATTCGAAGCTTCGAAAAGCTTTGTTTCTATCATCACTAGTTCGAACCAGCGCACAAGAAGAAAAATGGAAGTGGCGGTTTCACTTCTTGGAATGACAAATACAGATTACTGCCATCTACTGCTATGGAGGATTATTTCCTCTCAAGCGAGTGCAGAAAGCACATGCTAGTTGTGTTCAAGATTTTGGCCTAGATGCAAGCGGGTTTCCTAATTGCTAGTTCTCTGATGTTAGTTTGGTATGTCTGGACCTTAAATGATTGATATCATTGAACGGTACTCACAAAGCAATCTAGAGCTTTACTCCACAAGATGTTCCTTCTTCCTCTCAGCGTGCTTGAAAAGATTGAGAGATCTGCTGCACCGACCTCAGTAAAATATGCCGTGCAGGTGGTTTTGTTGATTGTTTCATAACTGAGGAGGATAACAAAGTATTTTACAACTGTACATTTTTTCATTGAAATATTTCTGAGCATGGTTTTAAAAAATTACAGTTGGAACTTACTCATAGTACAGCAACATATCTGGATGATAGCTGGCAAAATCCACAGGAGATTGCTTTCTAACAAGGTTGTACATGCAAGTCAGCTAGGAAAACAATTAGAAACATAACATGTTCATTGCTCAAGTTTTGCCTTTAAGCTCAACTGAACACACTTTTATTACCCCTTCGTCAGCCCTCACCTGAGTCTCGCTCAGTACCACCTTAGGTCTGCCTGCTCTGCGTCGGCAGGCTTTGATCAGGCCGTTGACTTTAGATTGGGAGAATGTCTGTACACGGGAGCATGTAAATCCTTGCAAAACTTCCACTGACAGGCTGCAGAAAAATCATGCATTTAAAATTAGTTACTTTCAATGCATATTCATAATGTATTTTTGAATAATCCAGTTTAAAAAGTTAGCAAAAATACTTACTCATCAGATTGGTTAAAACCATCCGCAACAGTATCAAAGAACAGAACCGCCTATGAAGAATTGTAAATAAAAATATGCCATTAGCAAGAAAATAATCTACATGGAAAAGCTATGTATTTTTTTTATTGTTGTAAGTTATAGTACCTGTTCAGGTTTCCATTTTTTGTTGTTAAACAGTTGCAGAGTTGCCACATCTAAAGAAGTGGGGGGATTACTCAGCAAGTTTCTTGGAATTTGAGCAGCCATTTCATTGGGAACGTTTGTCAATAGGGCAGCTGCTGACGAATTCACTTTGATTATCTAGAGATAAAAAAGCCATTTAAAACCCCAACTTTATATGGTGTTCACTCGAAAAATGTCTCTATATATGCATGAGTGCTGTTCACATACCTGGGTCACAAAAGTCTTCTGAACAATATCTGGGGCAGTCAGTATGTTTTTTAGAAATACTGTATTTTTAGATATATCAAAAATTTGTTGCGGCTGAATGACTGTCAGTATTGTTGAAGGAATCCCTCCAATCAAGGATCCAAGATTCAGCAAACTGCTGGGACTGGTGATCTGCAGAAAATACAGAATTTTGTTGGATTTTGAGGTTCAGCTGAAAATATTATTTTGAAAAAACAATGTTTAAATGTAACTTATAGATATCTTGCCTAGTTTTTTTTCAAATAGTAATTTCAACACCTTTTTAAGGGAAGTTGCTTCCATTGGAGACTTAAATTTTACCTGATATCCTCCAGTGAGAAGCACTTTAAAGATAGCCTTGGCTTGTCCGAAGCTCCATCCAGACGCAGTGCTCAGTGTTGAGAGGCCACTGATAAGAACCGATGGAGGTGCTGAGTTTATTTGTAGAGCTGTCAAGCCAACGACTTCATTTCCCAAGTTGCTGATAGCTTCAGCATTTATGGTTTTGATGTTTCCTGCAAGTGCTGTAGATATCTGAGGACAATTATAAGGAATACCAGCCAGTTACAACACAGTTACATGAACAAATGACTAAACATAAGCTTTTAATAGAATACTTACTGCAGGATCCACATTGGAGCAAGAAGACTTAAAGTTTCCAAGAATAGTATTAGTTTGACTCTCGTTTAGTTTCGTGAAGGCTGACACTGGGGCGCTGCACTGCAAAACTGGAGGCAAGCTGAAGGACAGAGAACATGGTTAATGCTTTGACAGCTGAATTTGGAGAACGCTTTTGAAATTTTGATCTGGTCAATCTGTTCAAACATACTTGAACACACTGAAGTCTTTGTTTTGTAGATAGACGAGTTCAATATAGCGGCTGAGCACGTTCTTCGGAAGAGTCGTTTGATTGAACAGATTTATGTTGTCAGGGTTCACAGTGAAGATACTTATCTGAAAAAAAAATGGGACAGAAATTAGCAATATGTATTAATTCACTTTCACCAGTTTAATGTCACACAAATGATGATAAATCAAGCACTGATGGTCTATCTATGTGAACAAGTGGACACAGTTCATACCGTGCCCTCAGGGCCGAAAGAGTAGAGATCGTCCAGACTCAGAAAAGTTATGAATATACCAATGTTGTTGACGAACCACGCAGTTGAGTTAAGTGTTGCGTCAGAGGCATTGAAGCATTTTGGAGCAGTGTCTGAAATGTAAGAAAATGAACATTTTGTTGTTATTATACATATGTATTACAGTATGAATTGTGAAATATTATTACAAATGAGATCATTATTAAAAGGAAATTATTTCAGCATAATTTATTTTTCAGCATCATTACTCTTCAGTGTCACATGATCCTTCAGAAATCATTCTAATATGATGATTTGATGCTTAAGAAACATTTCATTATCAATGTTGAAAACTGTTGTACTGTTTAGTATTTTAGTGGAAACCATCACACTTTTGTTCAGGATTTTTTAATGAACAGAAAGTTTAAAAGAACGCCATTTATTTGAAACAAAAATATTTTAATATCATCAATGACATTATTGTCACTTTTGATCAGTTTAATGCATCTTTAGTTAATTAAAACATTAATTTCTTTAAAAAAATGTAGCTGACCCAAAAGCTTTGAAGGGTTGTCATATATTTAATTCTTAACAAAGAACAAAAGACTAATTCACCTGCTTTCAGATATGTCTTGATGGTGGTGTACACATCTCCCCTGGAAATCTGAGAACCAGTAAAGGTGAAATTGTTGCCCAAAACATTGACCCTAGAAGAACAGAGAAAGCACTTTGAAAGTTACAAAAGACTTCATTCAAACCTCTGAGCAAACAAAATTCACCGTAGCCACTTGCACTCACATTTTCCTGTATGACAGGCAGGATGCACTTAGTGTTTCTTTTGACCCTAGTATATCTTTGTTCAGGAACTTCAAATAAAGCGCCAATCTACGGTCAAACCACAAATCAACCTCCGTCTGATTGTTACTTGTCAGTGCCAGAGGCCAGACACAGGGAAGGATGGTGCTTCTAACATTATCTGGAATCACTTCCTGCAAAAAAAAAAAAAAAAGCAATTAAAATGATGAACTGAAATATTATTATATGTACGTTTCCCTACAAAAATGTCTTTTGAACATTGCATTATGTGCTAATAAAGCAAAACTCACTGTTTCCAAAAACTCAGGGGTTCTGGAAAAGTTGTTAAAGATTTCACAGATTTGGGAATCATTGTTCACCACTTCCAGCTGTCTGAGGTAGGTTCCGAGCTCAGAAGGAGATATAGACTTTATAAGCTGAAATACATGAATGAAACATCTATTACGCTTACGTCATCAACATTGAGCATCAGAAATGTAGTTGGTACGGAGCGTACCTCAGATTTCCTAGATTGTGGCATCAGAGACAGGAAGGTGGTCAGATTTGGAAGCGGCCCAAAGCCGAACAGGCTTTCGTTTAGGAACGTGATGAAGCTGTTGTTTCTGTAGCACCTCAGAGGCTGGGGCCCTACAAGAAAAAAAAAAAACACCAAATGTTGTATCTTAACCGATGTTAAGTGAATAAAATATAGCGATAAAAGTGAAAGTGATAATGAAATAAATTGATGATGGTGATAAAATATATAAAATCATTTCTAAATTATTTTTTTATAATCATATATATATATATATATATATATATATATGTAAATTTTTTGTCAAAGACATGAAGAAATACCTCTGAAGGACTGAAGAATGCTATTGTAGATCGCATTTTTGGTATTTGTTGGTAGTGACGATCGAATACCGTCTAAAACCTGCACTCTGTAAATTGAAATCAAACAGCGTATAATGTCTTCTCTCTACATGATTCAGTGTACACTCACATAAAGATCAAAAATGTGTTTTGTTCTTACGTGGTTTGAGTGATATTGCAGTCCCTTGAGCTGAGGATGGTAAAAAATGGAGACACAAGGCTGTCTGAAAGGTTGGCATACAGAGGACCTAGTCTATCCTTTAACCAGAGAAGAACTTCCTGATCAGGGATAGTTAGATTAGACAGGTTGACTCTGTCAAATATCTGTTTTATCAGTGCGGCTTTTACATCTTGTGTGAGGTTTGCCTGGACAGGAGAAAATAACATCATTGCAGAATTAGCATAGCTATTCTTTCTTTTTTTAATAAAAAAAAAGATATATTATCATAACTATCCTGTTTGCACCTGCAATTTCGGGGAAAAGAGGTCAAAGAAAGCAGGAAGCTGGCAATCCTTAACAAGCTGCATGACTCTGATGACGCTTTGAGGATTTGTTAGTGCACCAGGAGCGACCGAAAACTCGGCTAGTTGTTTTAGACCCAAAAGAGGTAGAACATCCCCCTAAATTGACCAACAAATTGACTGTCACAAAGTTTGTTTTTACAATGAGGAAACTTGCATAAATTGCATAATTTAACATTCACCGCTGTGAAGTTTCTGTTCAGTGCCACAAGATCTGTGAGGGGAGCTGACTGTACGAACGGCCCAAAGTTTCTGTTAACCCACTGTGTGCTGTTGGTTGTGTTTCTAAGGCACCTGGGATCTGGAAGAGCAACAAGAACATTTTCATTATGATTCATTACATTAGTTTAATGTGAACTCAAATTATTGATGTTGTCTCTCTCACAGATTGACTCTTTCAGGTGTTTTTCTTACTGAGACAGAGTGAGTAGTATTTGGCACGACACAATATTTGTGCTAATTATTTTATATTGTGAACATGTGCATACATTTATGTTGAATTTAAAGCAGAAAAGAGGATTCAAATATTCCAAACCAACCAGCAGTGTCATTGCGAGAGAGGAAAGCTTTCATGAAGTCTGTGTAGATCAAATCCTGTCTTGGAGTGGCATTGGGTTGCAGTGGACGGCAAACGTCTTGTCCATCTCGTATAGGTGCATTCACAAAAGCCTCAGTGCTAAAACATAAACATTTTTATTTTAGTGGCTGCAAAATGACATTGTCACTTCATACAATGTAACTAAGACTAACTTACATCGTTTGGTAACTTTCACAGCTGAGGTTTTTGTTGCTGAGACAGGACAGGACTCTTGGAGACACTGATGGTAAGAAGGGCTTTAGTCGCCCCTGAAACCATGAGCGAATGAAGACAGGATCGCTCAACCTCTGGGGACTAAAGCGATCGACTCGGACGTCAACAAGCACTTCCAGAACATCAGACCAAGACACATTGCTGGGACTGGGAGTCTGGAAAATAAACACATTTTATACATAATATTATGTAATATAATATGGGGTTGGAAAGACTTGTTTTTATTCTGTTTAAGACATTCATACTTTTATTGTAATATTTTAAGTACTGTAAATAGTGCATTTCAAAAGTCTGTGGTCAGTAAGATTTTCTTCAAAAAAATAATACTTTTATTCAGCAAGGACACATTAAATTAATCAAAAGTGACAGTAAAGACCTTTATAATCTTAAAAAGTATTTATATTTCAAATGAATGCTAATTAATCACAGTTTCCACAAAAATATTAAGCAGCACAATTGTTTTCAACATTGATGATATAATAATCAGAAATGTTTCCTAAGCATCAAATCAAATCAAATCTGAAGGATTATGTGATTACGCATTTTTGGAAACACTTTTACCAAATAAATTCAAGCGCATCAAAACAGACAGGTCCCTTTGTGATGGGACGGCATATCTGGAGCAACCAGCAGACCGATCTTGCTGCACGGCATCTGAAATGCTGTTTTGGTCATTCTGTAATGCCTGAGCAAAATCTGTCATTAAGGTGGTTCGGTATAATTGCCTCCCAGAAGCGCCTCACGTGACTGAGTTCACAAACATCATTCATCCGAATGCAAGATAACATGACAGCGTCTATTGTGTTCCGTCTGTGTGCTCTAAGGCACAAGTATTTTAATATATATGAAAATTATTACATACAGTGGCTTCTAACGCAGCAACTTCCATTTTTCTAAGTGATATTTAGCGCCAGTTTATCAGGAAGTGATGATTTTGTTCGCTTCAACTCACTAGATGCTAAAAGTGCTTCATTCACAAATGATATTCCAAATTTGCTCACATGTTAAATTCGCTACTTTGCATGGAAACATGGCTAAGGAAGATGCTTTCCAAAACATTATAAAATGTTACTGGCCCCCGAGAATTTTTACACACTCGGCTTCATACCATGTTGGAAAATTTTAGCAGTGCATCATCGAGGTTTGTGCTGGTTTTGGTGAAGAAAAGCTTCCAGGTCTCTTTTCCCACATTGCTGGGCTGTTTGCAAGCCAACACGTCGGCCACTTGTTGAGAGTTTATCTGTGAAAACTGATGACACAAAAGAGCTTTTATTAAAACTAAAACAACTACTCAAACACTGACTGAAAAAGCAAAGTGTTTGTCTTCCGTGTAACGTTACCGTTGGTAGGCAGGCAAACTCCAACAGAGTGAAGTTGCAAAGATTCAGTGGGCCTGTTGCATTGCTTTTCAAGAACTGATCCAAAGCAGTGCTGCAAATCAGAAGAACGTGAAACTGTTATTACAAACCTTTGTGTCGCCAGTTTTTAACTCGTTTGAGCGCAGACAGAACAGCTCACCTGTTGACACTCGCACAGAGGGAAAATTCTGAAAAAGGACAAGACAACAAAGACTATGAGTTTTAGAAACATGATTGACATCTCAAATCAAGTCATACATAATCCGTCACTTACCATTTACAGGAGTTGTTGTGCACTGTAAGAGTGAGAACAGAGGTTGCATTCAAATTGTTTTTTCTTTTGTTAATTGAGACATTAAAAACAGACATACAGTCTACTGAACATGAAATTGATCGTCATTACTTACTTGGCTCCCTCTCCTAATGCACTCTGGGGGAAATAAAACACAATTCACACATTAATTCTGGCAGAATTTAGCATTCAAATCTTTTGACGTAATCAATGCATTTAGAAGCAAGTATGATTGCTTGATTCTGCCTTACCATCAGGAGGAATCAACATCACTGAGTCTCTGATCGTCAGCAGGGCTTCCGTCTGGTTAGAAGGGACTGATGATAATGTCAAATCCATCTTGTCAAAGCTGATTCACAGAGAAAAGACCAAACAAATGTGATCTTACTCAACACTGATACATCCAGGTCACTATTAGCTTTGCTTTTTAAAAGCCACTTACAAGATATTGTAGTTTTCACAACTGAAGTTCACCTGCAAAAGGGTACAGGAACAAAACGGACAATAAAGTTGATAAATAAACAAACAAAAACATGAATAATTTCTTCTTAAAAAATAATAATGATAATTTAGTTTTAAATGATGTAAACAATATTATTAAAAACTAGTATTGTTGTTGATTTAAAAACAATATTTATTATTACAGCATCATAAAAAAAAAACCTTTCCTTCCCTTTTCCCTTCCTACTCTAGCTTCTGGTACTGAGCAATGTATGAAACTTGTATTGTGAGCACTTCCTGTGTTATTTGCCAATTCATGAAGAATCGCTTGTTTGTTTTCCTCACTTGTAAGTCGCTTTGGATAAAAGCGTCTGCTAAATGACTAAATGTAAATGTAAATGCAACATTGTTTTTAAAAAGTACAACAGTATTATTAGTAAAACATAATAAAAATCGAAATTATCATTATTAAATGGAACTTTTCTACACATTACGACACCTTTCTGGCCTGTGTCTGAAGAGAGGGGAGGAAGGCGTTTAGTCTGTCTCTGTTAGGGGCTTGGAGAAGGAAGTCAAACACTCTTGAGAGGATGGTTGTTCGGTTTTCTGGTGAAATGAGCGGATTAAACACCAATTCATTCAGTTGCTCCAATGTGAGAACAGAAAGCACTTCCACCTGCAAATGATATGAGACACAAACTTCACTGACACACATTCACAAAGCTTTTATTCTTGTGTTCAGTCGGTCTTTACACGAATGTTCACTGAGAGTAAAAACGTTTGACTCACAGCTGAAAAATTGAGGTTCAGTTTTGAAATAGCTTGAAGCTGTGCTAACGGAAAGAAACTGCCAAAGTTTTGCTGGATGAAGCTCAAACTGTTGTTAAATGGCAATGTGCAATCGACACCTGAAACGACAACATGAAATAGCTAGTTCATTACTGGTCATTAATATCGGGGTGCTGTAAAGTATCATGTGTCAAATAAAATGACGTATAATTTTGTCTAACGTTAGTCTTAATATGAAGGATAAACATTTACCTGTGCTTTGACGTCGTGACAAGAAAGAAACAATGAAGTCATTGAGGATCCATTTCCGTCTTACACCGTCCATGAGTCCAAAATTGTTATTCAGCTCCACAAAACTGCAGAAATAAAACAGTTTGAGATGTACAAGGATTCAATTTGATTCATTCACAGTTCACTCATGAATGAACTGAATAGTTTGCATCATTTTCTGATGCCGTAATAGTAACAAGATATTTTATAAGACAGAATATAAACAATACCTTGCAACAGGTTAATTTAATAATAATAATTTCTATTGTCATTAATGCTAACATCTTTCTTTTTTTTTTCTCGCATTTTTGTTCATTCATTTTTAGTTCATTTTTATTTACATAAATAAATAATCTTATAATCTTTTGGTTTCTGGGGCCCGTATACAACCAGGAAGTAAATTTAACCTCAATCACCATGTGTGTGTTAAATTATCAGGCGCAAACCAGTGGGTTTATGATAACCAGAAAATGAACAGTTATCAGACATGAGCTGAGGGGAACGTACAGAGCGTTGTAGGCCTGACAGCTGAAGTTGCGTGTCTGGAGGCAAGTCACAAATTCTTTTGAAACTTTGGGCAGGAGAGGCTTCATCTTGATTTGGAACCAGAATCTCAGGAATTCCACATCCTCAAGATTTGTAGGTGTGAAGCTTTCTGCAGGCAGTTCTGCAAACAGGTCTGTGAGGTTGCTTTGAGATGAGTTTGTTACCTGCAACAAAAAGAAATGTCTTTAAAAAAAAAAAAAAAAGGCAGTCCTTTGAATATAGCATGCACACAGATATATATATATATATATATATATATACTGTTTTCATGTTTTGTGATAGTTGTTTGTGAGTCATTTTATAATTGTAAAAAAGGTCGCGGTATCTTTTTCTCACAATTTGTTTTTTTCCCCTCACAATTGTGAGTTTGCATTTCACAATTCTGACTTCTTTTTCTCAGAATTGCAAGATTTAAACTCACAATTGTAAGTTATAAAGTCAGAATTGGGAGATATAAACTTGCAAAACTAACTTTTTCTTACAATTGTGAATTTAGTGTGAGTTTATATCTCATAATTTTGACTTTTCTCAATATTGCGAGTTTATATCTCATAATTCTGACTTTATAACTCGCAGTTGCAACTTTATATTACACAATTCTGAGGGAAAAAGTCAGAATTGTGAGATAAAAACTTGCAGTTACCTTTTTGTGTTTGTGTTTGTTTTTTGTGTAGTATTCTAAAGTATTTAGATTAAGTTACTAAACTTGAGTAATGTAACGAAATACGTTACAAATTACTTTTTAAAGCATGTATTTTGTAGTCTGTAGTGAAATACATTTTAAAAGTAACCTACCCAGTCCTGTATATATATATTATTTCTTTTTTTTTTGTATACTTACTGACTGCCCAATCTGTGGCTGCAGTGGCCTGGAGAGTTCAGTGATCAAAAGTCGCAGGTTGTCCTCAGTGAGGCTCAGATTTGATTGAGCAATGCAATTAATCGCTTTCGCCAAACTCTCTCCAGTCTGTAATATCTGCAAATGACCAGAAAGTAGCTTTATACCAACACTGCCACCAGTTTTAAATCAGTTTGAGAAATTTGCATTATGTTCCAGTACATGCAAACAAAACCACATTGTGCAGTGGTTTTATTTGACACATTCTTTAGATGTGTGACATGCCAAATGGTCTGTTGGACCGGATCAGGGTGTGGTTAACTACGGATTAGAATGAAAACTTGTGATTTGTGAAAGACTCACCTGACAGGAACTATTATTGCTGGTGACTTTACAAACGTCGACAGGATCTGGAGTTTGAGGTTCTGGAGTTCTGAAAAATTTGTAAAGAGTTTTAAAAAAAAATCAGATACGCTGTGAGGAACATATGTTTAATTGTAGTGCATGTATATATACACACAACAATCTTTTTTTTTTAAAAAAGGATAGTTCACCAAAAAATGATAGTCTAATTCACTCATACTTATGTTGCTCAAAACCTGTATGAGTTTCTTTCGTCTTCTAAGAATAATAATAAAAAAAAGATATTTTGAAGAACGTCGGTGACCAGACAGTTAACGGCACCCATTGACTTCCATAGTATTTTTGTGGAAGTCAGTGGCTGCCGTCAACTGTTTGATTAGAAACATTCTTTAAAATATCTTCTTTTGTTGTTTGTGTTTTGTGAGAAACTCACACAGGTTTGGAACGACTCAAAAAAATACAAAATACTGATTGAAAAGACTTTTTGCGCTTTCTTGGCATCCTGTGTAGCCTTTCAAAGAGACCAAAAATTCTCTGCAATAACTATTTATTTGTGCTCTACTTTTAAAATGCAGACAGAAGTGCTACTCACAAAACAGACTCGATTGTTGCTGCGGCATTGGCAGGTAAGGTCTGGCCATTTTGCAATGATTTATTCACCACAGGAATAACCACATTCTGGAACCAATCACTGATATTGGTGATATTAAAAGTACTTATTGGGTTAGAGTTGGGGTAATAGGCCGCGTTCAAAAGAAAAGTTATGGTTTGGTTTCTGATACTGTCGACGACATTTTTCTGAAAGAGAACAAACCCAGAAAGTACATGTATGTCAAACAGGTTTATGCATATTAGGGCAATTAGAATAAAGGCTTCTTAAAAATATGATGCTCATGGCACCGGAAAAAACAAAGAGAGGCAATTAATAGGATTATGTACAATGGTATGGGCATAAAAGAAACATTATATTGACCCTGTTTAATGCATATTCCTTGTTTTCACCTGCCACAATAATGTAAAGTCTTCAATTATTCATTTGAGAGTCTTTACATATACACAAATAATTCGATTCATCGTTCTGCATTTCAAGCTATTCATTTGTCCAAAAACATTTAAGGAATGACATTAAACAGGCATTTTTAATACACAAACACTTACTGCCTGAGCAAAGGTCACACATGATCTGATGAATCTTCCCATTGGTTTCAAATACACCAGGAAGTCTGTGAAATTCTGCACACAGATGCGAAAAGAATTAGGATCATCTTCTTCATTCACACTTCATCACTGGACTGGATCATATAAGAACCCGTTCAGCAGCTTCATCATCATCATCGCATACAAAACTCTTGTCTAACCTTGTCAGATTCAGTTGAAGTTTGACGGGTCAAGTTAAGTGTGATGCTCCTGAGCGGCAGCAGTAAATTCTGGAAGGTCTGATTGACGGCATCAAAAGTTAGACTAGAAGCCGTTTCCAACTGAAAGACCAGCTCAGCTTTCTGCTCTGGAGTGAGTTTATTTAGGACACCCAGCTACAAAAAAACACAAAGATCCAAATGAATCACCTGAACAGTAAAAACCCGTTCGCAACAACTATAACGACAACTATACTATCGTCCACACACCAACTACTTTCCATTTGTAATGAGCGCGCGCTTCAGCTATAAGCAGGCTGGATTCTGATTGGCTGCTAACGTTTTTACGTTCCTCTCAGCTGGAAAACAAAAAGTCGTTGTGACAGTGATTCTGTGCCGTTGTCGTTATAGGTGTGTTGTGGTTAAGACGAACGTTACATATTTACCGTTACAGTTATCGTCATTGGTGAGAACGCGCCTAAACGTTACGATTTGATTTATAGCAAAAAATATTCAACGGCTTTTTTATTCACTTACCCCATTAAAGTTGGGGTTCAGAGCTTTGAGATCTACTAGACTTGCTTTACTAGAGAATGATTGGAAGTTCTGCACAAGCCAGTCCTCGATGCCGTTTGCACTTCCCACACAGCCAACTGTAAAACAAAAACTCAAAGTCAGCAAACCCACAGCCAGAACCTGGTATTTTAACTGTAGCTGACATCTAAAATATTGACGAACAGAATACAGTACCCTCAGATGTAATATTTCTCATCAGAAAAGGTTTTATGAAGCTCTGAAACACCATATTTTGTCTTTCAGGGCCGATTTCCAAGCTTAGATCCTTTACCCTGTAAAGTGAGAATCATGCTGATTTTCTCTGATAACAAATAGCTGAAGTAAGAATATTAGTATGCTCTATACGCACAGTGCCTGGAAGCTCTTGCAGGTGAGGGTGCTTTGGCTCAGGCAGGAGAGCGTCTCTCTGGACAGTGATGACTGATATGGACTGAGCTTCACTTGCAACCAGAGCCTTGCAAAAGCCACATCACTCAGTGTTCCCACTATTGAGCCATTTGACCTAACGTTATTGATGGTGCTCGCGACAAGACCAGCGTTAAGTCTAGATCTCTGTTTGGATGATTAAAGAGGCACTGAAATGGTCACTTCATTTTGAAAACGAGCTAAATATGCTCGAAATATGTTGATATACTGTACCAGCAATGTGTACAAATCAAAGACGGAGTCAGTAAATGCTTTGAGATTATTGACATTCCCTTGCGATGAGTCTGAGAGTTGTATCCCTGAGCAGTTGAGGATCTTGTTGAGCGTTAGATTTGAGAACTGAAATAGGAATGGGGAAACAAGCGAGGAATGATATTATCATCGTTCTTCACATGAAAGTAAAAGCTAATATTGCCCATGTAATATTGCATCAAATGATTAAAAACTCACCGAAGAGCATGAGGAACCGTTATTGAAAACTGTGCCTGTAAACATGAAATATGAATGGGAAAATGCATATATAAAAAGTTACACAGATATATATATATATATATATAATATATAATCATATATATAATTTTTTTTGTAAAAATTATTCAAGTTAAAACGCACCATTTTGAAAGTCCACCACACACTGAAGAAACAGGGGAGAAAAAAAAAATCAAATCCACGTTCATTGTTAATGTTCATTGCTCATCATCACAATCACAAAGTGGTGTAGGATCAATTTTGAGTTGATTGAATACATTTAAAAAGCAGAATTCACTAAATAATCTTGTGCAGAAAGTGCAAAATACCTGTGCATTTATCAGTGTGATGAATCCTTTAAAAGAGAGAGTGCAAGTCATGAAAAGTGTCTCTTTAAAGATTCATTTCTCGCACTGGGAAATTAACTGAAACAGTAAATAATAATAATAATAATAATAATAATAAAGCTCCTCTTACCTAAACCAAACAGCACAAAAAGCTGAAAGTGTGCCATTTTCACACCGAAACCCCTGATCGAACATATATAATGGCATTATGTCAAACAAACTGAACTGGCATGGGGAAAATTGCATTAATGATCAATTACTTACAATTTTAAGTATATTAATCTGAAAAATTACTGTCTTCTTTATTCTAAATAGTATTTATTTTTCATCTTTTCAAACATCACACCTGCAAGGAGGACACAAGCACTTACCTTGTAACAAAGAGGATCTGTGTGTCAGTCAGCAGCCCTGCAGGTCCACTATAACTGAGGTATCAAAAGGGTGTGGGCTGGCCAACTACATGTCCTCCCACGTCAGCATATCCAAAACAAGACCAACAACTAATTCTCGAAAGGGCCGAAACAAGATGGTAGGAATGCATCAAATTACATTCCTTTGCTATCAAAAAGTGTCTGAGCAAGTCTCATTTAAATTTGAACACAAATTAATCAGTTAAGAATCTTTACATTTACATGAATAGACCTATTGTAAATAAATACATTTTTACAGTGTACTTATTACTTAATTACAGCTATTATTTCTAAGTCTATAATTACACTGTTGTCCCTTCCCTTTCCACTTAATCAACCCTTAAACCAAGGGTTTTGTTTGTTTGTTTTTGCCGTATGTATATAATAGCTGTCGGCACATAATATACAGTGGGACCACTTAATCTCAACTATATTGAATTCAATACTATATTGAAGTACAAAATTGGGGATGAAAATGAGCCTGTATGATTAAATCTGCCACATTTACATGATTGATACAGTGCCCATGTCAATTAAAGTGTAGTGCGAAACCTTTGAAATGTTATGAAATAATTATGAAATTGTAACTTTTTTTAAATAAGTAAATAAAAAATAAATGACTCATCAATGCGTTTTCTTTGCGGAGGAAACTCTTGTTCAACAAATAACAGGAGAAGGTTACATTTAAGTTACATTACCTTGCCATCAAATGCAGTGAAATATTTTTCCATCTTTGCAGAAATATATCCATCTTCATTTGTACGCATGCAGTTATTAAAATGTCCTATTATTTGATCCATTAATTAACATTAACAAACAATGAGTAATACATTTCTTACCGTATTTCCTATTTTTTGTTAATGTTAATTAATAAAAATGAAAATGTTCATTGTTTGACCAGGATCATTAAATAATATTAACAGATTCACCTTTTGATTTTAATAATGCACGAGTAAATTATAGTTAAATTAAGTGCTCCGTTGTATGTGTTTAGGTAATTTTTCAGATTTTACATCACACTTATACAATGGCATCTGGATGTTGTCCAATGAGGCAGGGCACATTTACTGTACAAAAGCCATCAATAAAACAGACTCAACCTGTTTAGATTGTCTAACCACTTTCAGTTGCAACCCACCTATACAATGGTAGAACTGTTGCCTTTAGAACCCAGTCGAGGAGAAGCGTTGATGTGAAACGGAAATTTCTGGCACAGGTGTTTTTACAAACATGACTGAGAACGTTGCTTAACCAAGCACGGACTATATATTCAACAGCAGTGCAACAAGCTGGAAATAATTGAAAACTAGTGTGAAAATGTCAGTGTAACTGTTAAACAAGACAGAAACTATTTTGATTATTCACTCAATTTGTTCTGTTAAGAACCAAACTGAATAATCTTAGGCCTGGTTTCATAGACAGGGCTTAGATTAAGTCTTATACTTTTATTAGGACATTTAAGTAGATTTTATAAACATTCCTAAAAAAAAAATTACTAGTGTGAATCTTTTTTTAATTTT
Organism: Opsariichthys bidens; assembly: GCA_037194245.1. Lineage (NCBI taxonomy): Eukaryota > Metazoa > Chordata > Actinopteri > Cypriniformes > Xenocyprididae > Opsariichthys > Opsariichthys bidens. The sequence goes on along the minus strand of CM074277.1, from coordinate 11,383,624 downwards.
TTTTTTTTTTAGGATATGCCAGTGCAAGTTGCTTTCAGTTAAAAACTTGAAATGTGCGTTTTTCCATAAGCCTGGGTCTTGTGACTGAAGTAGAGAAGTATGGACTTTCCAGATTCTTTCCACACAATACATGTGCAGACAGACTTCTTTTCAGAGTGACAAACAAAATCGATGATTATAGGTAGCATCAAACTATCAAATCATCTAAGAAATGTAAAGAATTAATGCAGCATTGAGTGCCAGTGGCCCAAAACAAAGAAAATGACATGTAAATGGAAACACAAAGACCTTGAGAAAAAGAAACTGAATACTTTTAACTGACCTGCTTTTCAGTCGAACTATGACAAGAAACTTTGTATCAGTGTGTCTTGCATAATAATAGTTAAGTGGAGAATTCACTTTTCTAAATGCTTATATTAAGGTAGTGAATCACACAAATGTCAAAGTAAGTGAAGTGAATTGCTCTGGGTATTCATTTTCATTTGAGAAGAATGAGCTTGCATGAATAAAATGACTTTAGGCAATCAAAACCAGTTGAACTTGGGTGGTTGACTTCGTTCAGGATCCCTGTTTGAGTAGACTGCCATCTGAAAATTCTTTACACTTCAACCATATTTTAAAGACAATAGAATTATTCAAGTGCATATAAAGACGCACTTCAGCGACGATGCATTATATATGCTCAGGAAACAGAAACTTGTTAGGATAAACTTGTTTGGATATGGGAGATGCCTTGTGTAATTGTTTATATGCATTGTTTTTTTCCCCCTTTTGATTAAATGGCTATAAAAAAAAAATCTTTAGGCAATAAATGCTGTTGAAATGCAGTTCATTATTAGTTCATGTTAACTAATGTAGTTAACTAATGTTAACCAACAAACCTTATTGTAAAGTGTTACCGTAAAAAGTTTAAGCTGTTTTGTAAGCCTTGCATATAAAAGTCTTTACTGTCACTTTTGATGAATTAAATGCATTCTTGCTGAATAAAAGTATTAAAATAAAGTACTGAAAATCTTACTGACCACAAACTTTGAATGATACTGTGCATGTCCACTCACAAACTTGTTTGCCCTTCTTGTAAATACATGATTTGATGGCTCGTTTAAAGGAAATAAAGGTTAAAGGGTTAGTACACCCAAAATTGAAAATTCTGTCATTTATTACTCACTCTCATGTCTTTCCACACCCGTAAGACCTTCGTTCATCTTTGAAACAAAAATTAACATATTTTTGATTAAATCTGAGAGCTTTCTTTCCTTCCATAGACAGTTACATGACTTACATTTGGACACATTTTGAAAATTCACAAAGAGAACATAAAACTAATCCATGTAAATTGAGAGATTAGATCGTTTTATCGAATGAACAGATTCGATGAACAGATTACATTTAGGCTTTTATTCGCATATTAACATCCATCCGTGTTTGCTTGACGCACGAGAACCAATGAGGTTTATTCTTGTGTTACGCAGCACATTTGAGCTTTAGTGAGAGGTTTGTCTCACACATCATTACGGTTCAGTTGAACTTCCGTTTGTTCACTGATCAATGTTTATATGTGAGTAAAAGCGTAAATTAAATCTGTTCATCATATAAAATGATCAAGTGTCTTCAGAAAATTTGGACTAAACCGCTCAATTCATTTGCATTAGTTTTACGATCTCTTTATGAACTTTTTGAAACGTCTCAGTGGTGGTGTAGCTGTCTATGGAGGGACAGTAATCTCTTAGATTTCTTTTGCATTCCGAAGATGAACGAAAGTCTGATGGGTTTGCAATGACATGAGGGTGACTAAATAACGACGCAATTCAAATGTTATATTTAAATCACCCTTTAATGGCCCGTTTTTACAACGTTTTCAGGTAAAACTTTTTTTTTGACCGTTCATTTACAAGACAACAGCGGGCCTGAAAATGCAAACTTTAGAAAAAAAAATTGTTGAAAATGATACCATCGGTGACGTCATGCGTAGCGTTTCTTTACAGCAGTAATTCTTAAAGTGTTTCTTAAATTTTCCGCCATCGCCCACTAGTGGTCCGTGAAAAGCTAGTGATGACATGCAAAAAGTACCACTGTCCAGCGACTAGGGGTGGCACCGTACATGAAAAAAACACCCGAACCGTTCGGTTCGCTTGTCTCGGCGTCGCACGGTTCGACGCATGCGCAATGTAGCTCCGTGTTCAGACAGTTTCGCGCGAACATACATATAGACGGTAAAAGTGGAAAAGATCACATATCGCGTCTTTTGCGCGCGCATATTCATGATTTCCTGTAGGCGCGCGGCAAGCGCGCTCTAAATGGAAGCAACGCGGCCGCGCTTTCCACGCTTTTTTTAGGCGCGATATGTGAAGGCAGCGCGGAGTTGGCGGGTGCGCCCATGTCGTTCAAATCCGGTGTGTAGGAACATTTTGGATTTCATGTTACTTACAATGACAAGGGAAATAAAACAGTAGACAGAACTGCGACTGTGTGCAAGCATTGTGCAAAACGCTTTCAATATGCTAATGCAAACACTTCTAATATGACAGTTCATTTGAGAAGACATCACGCCAATGTGTCGATAAACACAAACAGGAGAGAGCCGGTTAGGAAACAACTTCTACTGTCCACAGCATTTAAGCAACTTCTCAGTAAGAACTAAAGCATTGGGGATGTTTATGTTAATACATTATATTATATATTTATCTTTAAAGTATTTTGACTTGTTTAAAAGACAGAGCTTTAAGAGTTCCTCTCTTTGTCTTTTAAAACATTTTTTTTTGTAAGAGCTACACTGAAGTTGGCTGTTTGATAAATGCAAGTTAATTTCAATGTTTGTGTGCTAAAAAGGCACAAGTTCCTGTAGAGATAACAATACACATGCTCTTTTTTTATGAGAAACAAACGAAAAGCATGTCATCATCAATGTCTTCTCTCTTGCTGTATCAAAATCTCACCCAACTTTTACTCAGAGATGGTCCCAATAAAGTCTAGTCAATTTCAGTTAGTGCATGATTACATTACAAAAATGTTAATACTGTATCCTAAATTGTGGATAATTAAGCTAATAAGCTATATATCGTATGCTGAAGGAAATTTCTGGAGTGTTAAAGATTAAAAGAAAAAATAACCCCTACCAGCGACGCATAACTTCAATGTCCGAAAATGTCCAAGAGCAGCTGATTACACCAGAGTCCCGTCTTTTCTCTTCAGCTGGACGAGTCCACAGACATTGGTAACGAGGCAAATCTTCTGTGTTTTGTGAGATACATCCAGGTTTTTTTTTCCTCACATGTACAGTTTACTGTTCTTATTAAGCTGCAGTTCATTTCACTTTTACTTTTTCAAATGAAATAAAATTCATATAATAATTTCTGATCACATCTTTGCATTTGTGTTTTTGACTTGAAACAGTTGCATATTAAACTTAAATTTCGTTTATCCTTCCTATTTTGTTGTTTTTGGGGGGCATGTTAGAGTGGGATTCTGTTAGGTGGTCCTCAGAAAAAAATGGGAAGATAAAGTGGTCCTTGGGCTGAAAAAGTTGGAGAAACACTGCTTTACAGTGACATGAATAATACAGCATTTTCAGTCGTTTTCACAGATCGTTGTTGACTTCGAAAAAAACCTTTACATTTTTTAGTACATCATTGTCGTGAAAACGAATAAAAACATGATAAACTTCCCTGTCATTATGGCTGCATATAATTACTGTCAAACAGAATTTTCTCAGGAATTTATTTTTCAGACACACACAAAAAAAAACAGATTACCATCTCTTTTTTTCTATCAGCTGTGGTGCCACAGTATGTGATAAACAAGTGCATCTTGTTATGCATGTTCAAGGTATTTTAGGACTGGGGGTGACGCATTGTTACGGTTCATCTGGCTCATTCAATGAAGATAAACTTGTACTACCACACAGATTATAGCGAACTAAGATCTAGAAACTGTATTTAAAAAATAGTTGGCGGTTAGGATGACAACTTGGGCTGACTGTTTGCAGCCGACAGGGGTGAATTTGCATCTGGTTCCTTATCAAAGTTAAACAAAAAAGTAAAATAAATAACAAATTGCTCGATGATCTTCCTTCGCAAGTCACTTTGGATCGAATGAATTGGATATCAAATGACATAAAATGAATATATGTAAATAAATAAATGGATAGTTTAGATCTTCTGATGAATAAAGTGTGCCAGCTGTGCTAAAGTCTATGTTGTGGCAACAGCTATGATGCAAACGGCTCCACTGTATTGCTTAACTGAAGTACCGACACATTTAAAATACCAAACACTATGCAAAAAATAAATAAATAAATCCCCCTATTCAACCAACCTCAGTAAAATATATAAATATTTTTAAAGAATTTAAAAACAAACACTCACCTGTGGGTATTTTTACACATGCACTAGTTATGGTGAGAATTATGAACAAACTACATTTAGGTTTTGAGGATGATGTTTGTGCTTATTCAAGCTAGTGCAGTGCATTTACATCTTGAAAGACAGACAAATAAAAAATATGAATGGTCAGTGATGATTCACGGTGATTTTAACTTTATGGTGCCATCTTTTTTATTTCTATTGTACTACCTTTTCACTTTCTCCATTTCATATTTGGCACGGCCTGTGGTTTTCTGCAATTTTAAAACTTTGTATTCCATCACTTCTCATGGTAATGACTCCAATGAAGTCTGCTTAAAATTATTCACTTATGCTGTTGTTATATTCATTTGTACACACAACGCCTCTGCACTTACTCCCAACATGGGGACAAGAGAGCTTTCAGTCAATTCATAGGAAAAAAAAATACTTTTTTATGTTGTAAAATGAAAAGTAATGGACTATTTTACTCATTACTTTAAAAAAAGTAATCTGATTACGTAACATACTTGTAATGCATACATCCCAACACTGATCATCATTATCATGCTTGTTTGAAGCTCAGGTCTTAGGTTAATACATTAAGTAAGCTTAAAAAGTAATAATTCAGTTGCGTTACGCCACTACTACACAGCAAAAGCATATTTAAGGCCGTTTCTTTTTCTTCTTCACTTAAGATGTACACCTGGGATGCATGAAAGCAGATTTTTGGAAAGCAATACAACTTCTAAAACCAAGTAGCAAAATGCATATTCAATTTATTTAATAGCAATTGAAATAATACATCTGATATGCGTTTAATTAGGACCTCTCAATAAAATGAGAGCTTTTAAGATCTGAGGCAAAACAAAAATTGCCACAACAGAGTGAGCTGTGAAGGAGAAATGACTTGATTTGAAGTAAAACTAATATGCCTAATTATAATTCTAGTTGTCAGTTGTAAACTGAAATAGGTTATAATATGGGGCCATAGAAATATGACGGGAGAACATGACATTTTTTACATTTCAAATAAATATATGATCATCAAAGAGATAGAAGTACTTAAGCAGAATCCCATACTTTTGCTGCATATATTTGCTAACCAGATGTGTAATGGTATAATACTTAAATAATTTGAATGCAGTGAAATTATTTTTCACATTTTGTAATAGTACTCGTATTCCCATTCATCACTATTAGTTGAGACTGGCACACTTTACCCCTTAGTTACCCATTCACATAAAATGCTAATGCTCAAATACAGGCAGCTGTATTCTATTTAAATATGACAAATAATTAGTTACTTTAAATTATGCAGCTTACTAGCTTGAACTTAATTCATATATACTAAAATGTGTGATTTAGGAGGAATGTAAATTCTGAGCTGACACGGAGTTAGGATTTGTTTGAACAAAATGTCAGTATATAGGCAAATTTATTACAGAAAGGTCAGTGTAATTCTTCCTTCCTTTGGGCTTTATTGAAATAAAAATGCTTGTATTTGGTTAGCACCATTTGAAAAGAAAAAAAACAACATGCATGATCAAAAGTGTCACTCACCAGCAACTTAGTAATACGATTGTGTATTAAGGGCACATCAACACTGTTCTCCCTAATATTACATCTGATTTGAGAGGAACTTGGGCTTAGGGACGTTGGTGCATTTAACAATAAAATATTAAGAGGATATTGCCTTTTTCAAAAGATCACTGTGTCGAAAGCACAGAGGCAGAGCAAACGTACTCTTGGCTTCAGGGTTGTAATTCTGCAACAAGCCTCCTGCTTTCAGTATAAAATGAGATGTGCTGTTAAAAGTCGAGAGGAAAATGAAGAATTTTTTGAACCACATGAAATGCAACAATGTTCTTTTAACTTGGATGAATTCCATATTTGAGCCTTCCACCATTGCTGTTTTACATGTAAACTATAATCTGTGCAACGATAAAAGCTGATTGTAAAATCAACAACTGTGTGAACTGTCGACTTTGGCAACTTTGCTCGAGTTGTACGGTAAACCGAGGAATTTACTAGATAAAATCTTTCTACTGCATTGATCGTTTTCCTTAAATAATTTTTATTTCTTTCAGAATAACTACGAGAAATGTATATGCAAGTTCTGTACAATTTTCTGTTTATGCTTGGGATTGCTTTTAAAAAAAAGTGTGGTGAAACAGCTTGAAAAACGGGATGCTGACACTTAGTGCACTTAAAACCCCCAAAATATTTTGTCCAACAGCAATCCTTCGGTTTGCTCTGGATATACTTCAGAAAAATCAGTTCTTCAGATTATTGTGTTGGCTCCAGTTAATGTTTTCAATCTTTTGCTCTGAATCCCAATTCTTCAGTGTCTATAGGCACGTTAAAAATACTGCCATTTTCCGAGAACTGTGTCTTTGATTGCATCAACAAACTGTGCAGGCACCCAGTAGACCCAATATTGTGAGGCTTCTGTCGGACCAAGCTGAAATGCCTAAGGTAAAAAATAAACAACAAAAAGGTTTATATATAGTGTCTTACTAAAGTCTTCGTACCCATTCGTTCCCCCCCCACATTTTGTTAATATCGCTGCCTTTGGTTAGACAACACTAAATGACTTTTTTCACGTCAATCTATACTCCTTACACCACAATGACAAAGGAAAAACAGATCTGTACCCTTATCTCAGTACTTGGCTGAAGCGCCTTTACAGCCTCAAGTCTTTTTGGTTATGATGTGACAGGTTTTGCACATCTGCATTTGCTGATTTTCTGCCTTTATTCTCCTCAGATTCACTCAAGCTCTGTCAGGTTGGATGGGGAGCGTCAGTGGACAGACATTTTCAGGTTTCTCCAGAGATGTTTCGATTGGGTTCAAGCCCAGGCTCTGGCTAAGCCACTCAATGACATCAATAGAGCTGTGTGCTTATGGTCATTGTCCTGTTGGAAGATGAACCTTCTGCCCACTCCAAGGTTCTGAATACTCTGGACCAGGTTTTAATTAAGACTATCTCTATGACAATGTCTATGACTCCTTGACAATTCCCCCAGTCCCTGCCGCTGGAAAAATACCCCCAAAGCATGATGCTGCCGCCACCACACTTTACTGTTGAGAATGGGATGGTATGGATTCCTCCATACATGATGCTTGGAACAAAGAATAGTGTTTCTCACAGTCTGAGAGTCCTTTAGGTGCTTTTTTGCAAATTCCAAGTGGGTTTTCATGTGTCTTCACAGAGCAGAGGCTTGAGTCTGGCTACTCTGCCATGAAGCCCAGATCAGTGCAGTGATCTTTGTCAGTCTGTAGGTTTCTCCCATCTCCCACCCAGAATGTCCATCATCTTCTTGGTCACCACTCTAACCAGAGCCCTTCTCCATCGATTGCTCAGTTTGGCCAGCTTTAGAAGAGTCCTGGTTGTTCCGAAACTTCTTCCATTAAGGATTATGGAGGCTACATGCTTCTGTGGACCTTCAATGGAGCATTTTTTTGCAGTCTTCTCCAGATTTGTGTCATAACACAATCGTCCACAGACAGTTCTTTTGACCTTTTGGCTTGGGTTTTTCTCTATTTTATCTTAGGTTATTTCCAGCTGTTAGGCATTTTATTGAAAGGTGTGTGCCTTTCCACATCATACCCATTCAATTGAATTTGCCACAGGTTACCTCCACTGTAGGTGTAGTAATATCTACAAGTGAAGCTGGAATGTTCCTGAGTTTCCTAAATTTCAAGAGTCTGAATAAGGCCTTTACAATGGCAGAAACGTTACTTTTAATAAAGTCTATTTTTTTCCCGCTAGAGTGAGTGTTTCACCTTCTGTTTAATTGAGATGAACTTTAGATTTTTGGTAGTTTTATTTCAGTTTCAGTAATTTTTAATACATTTGCAAAGTTTTTTGCTTTGTCATTATGGTGTATGGAGTGTAGACTGATCTGGAGGAAAAGGTCATTTAAAGAATTTTAACATAAGGCAGCAACGTAACAAAATGTGAAAGAAATGAAGGGGTACGAATACTTTCACAAGCCACTGTATATAATAATACTAGTGATAATTGTACGAATTATATATATATATATATATATATATATATATATTATCACTAATATTATTAAATTACAAAATCCTGGTTGAGAATGACCGATATAATGATATAATGCATAGTTTGCTGAAAATGCAGTGATAAACACATACCATCATGTGATAGTCCTCGTGACCCTCTATTGGCTCAGTCACAACATTTTTAATGGAACCCATCGGGATTTTTTCTGTTCTTTCTGCAGTCCGTAAAACATCAAGATAAGCATAAAGCAAGCATCACAAATACATTTTTTTTATCATAAGACGAAATCACCTTTTGTTCCTATCCACAACTGATCTTGTTCCAGTTTGAAAGTGAGTCGTACTTTTCCGCCAGATTTGTTGTACATTCCTGATAAAGGCACGGTTGGCAGACGCTCCTGTTTGACAAATAAGAGATCACTCGGATATCATTAGCGTTCACAAAGAACGTCTGTCTTTAAAAAGAGCTTTACAGCTGCGGACACGATCAATAAACGGACATACTTTAGATTGTATCACAAGAATCACATATGTACAAGTGAAAATTCTGATTGTGAGCACATACAGCAGTTGTTTTCTCAATATTATCGAGGTTTAGATATGTTATTAATTTTATATGGCAGATGTGTACTACTCCTGCTTACCTTAGCTCCTTTTATTGATGGCATGACATCATCTGGTTTACCTTTATCCAAAACTTTTCTATGTTGCTGAGAAAAAAGCATGCAAAAGAACATTTATAAACTATAAGTAAATCAGTATAATTATAAGTATTGTAAGTATATACACCATCATAGTCGAACTACTAAAATGCACATTATGCAAATAACCACCTTTTGCCTGCACAGTGGCTCCTTTTTGTTCTCCTCAGCTTTAACCTCTTGCTGAATAACTTCTTTCGGTGTATTTACAGCTAGTACGTCATTTATTGTAGATCCAACCACCATAATCTTCGCACCATTTGTAACTTTGATTTCTCGAAGCGTCTTGTCCTCTGGTAGCAGTCCTTTGTACATCACTTTCTGCATAGCGGGTGGAAGACCTAATGATGATAGAAAACAAAAATTGTATTGGGCATTTTATTTCAAACTCTGATTCTTATATAATATGGTGGTTCCGTATTATATAACATTATAAAGTCAGTTCCTAATGTTTTAGATCATCCTGAGATGCTTTTTCAAGTCCCGCCTTACATTTTTTTCCCATTTGAGAAGCCGTTTCACTTGAACATGCATCACAACATAGAAGAAAAGACCGTCGCAACTTCTGTTTCATGCTGTCTTTAACGTTCACGATAAGAGAGTTACATTACCAGTGAGAGTGTGAATCTTCTCTTTCAGCTTAGCACCGGTGCTGTCTAAAGGAATTTTAAGATCATATTTGTTTTTGTTCCAAATGACTTTCACTTCCACCATCTCTTTCCCCTCGTCACTCTCCTCCCCGTTGCTGACCGCAGCGGTCTGAGCTGATGTGCTTTCACCGTCGGTAAGAGATGCTTGTTCAGTCCCTGCTGCATCTCCTTGTCCAGCAGCTTCACACAACACTTCCGGTACCTTCTGCGTGACCTCAGCCTCCATTCCTACTACCTCACTTCCTGTGGGAACAGTTACAGATGAGGGTATATCAGATCAAGAGGTGCTGTTATAGTCATATCGATAGAGAAATGACCCGTTTCAGGATGTCCATGACAATTCAAAGATTATACAAACAAATCATCCTGGGATATATGCGAAAAACAGCTAATATTTATAACTCTTGTGAGAAAACTAGCAAACCTTATGCTACATTCCTCACCCACTACCACCACATTTAACAGTTATAGGCATTACTTATTAAACATCATCTTAAGTATAGATAGTTTTAAAGCTAACTGACCATCTCCTGTCTGAAGGCGTAGAAACATCTAGTGAATTCCCCATCGTTATTTGAACCCAACTGTTGAACTAAGACCAATAACGGACCCAATAAAGGCTGTGTGTTGAAATCGCACTCAACTGAGTCATCGTAACTTAGCCAGGCGCTGTGCTAATATTTGAGATTGTGTCTCAAAAGTCAGTACGCTCCCTATTTAGACATCATCTTTTAACCTTTGTTTAAACGTCGCTCCGGCGATTCCCATCATCGAACGTTCTAGAAAACGTTCGAACGTTTCGAGCGCGCTCACGATTCTTCCCCAGAATGCCATCTAGGAAGAGAGTTGAGTAGATTTTGTGACACAGCCGAAGTTTTCGAGATGGCTGTTTGGGCTAATCACTGAATATCTAGCTATTATTTAACCCTGACAAGTTAAAGGAATATCAATTCAGTGACACACGAGTTCCAAATGCCTGCATCTGATGTTATAGGCTTATAAATAACCCCACAAAGACAGTGGAAATGGCATTTAAGTACATTTTCATGCTACCTACCATCCTGCGCCGCCATGATGATTGTGTACAATATGAGGAAAGGCTTCTGGGAAAGAGCGTGCTGTCAGTGAATGAGCTCTGCAGCTTCCCGTAGAGACTTTGCGATTTTAAAATCTGTGGCCGGTTGTGTAAAATGCTTAACCTAGTCTTAAAAGTTAGTCATCTAACTGCTTAGTTGATCTTACTAGTTTTTTAGACGCAGTCTTAACATAGTGGCTAAGTTTATGTAACTGGCCCCAGGTGGATGAAACGCAAGGGTTTTTTGAAATCATAAATTTAGTCACACATGGAATCTTTTTAAACATTATGCATAAATGTAATGCAGTAAACTATAAACTTGCACATTTTAATGACAGTATTTCAGCCAGTTGCAGTTCTTTAAAGAAACAACTACCCAATTATTTTCGAATTATGTTTATTACCGTTTCATATTAAGTTTATAATTATTTAATTACAGTTAAATTACATGTGTATAAATGGATTAATTAATTAATTATATATAAATTACAAATGTGTGTGTATGCGTGTGTGTGTGTGTGTGTGTGTATATATATATATATATATATATAATAAATAAATAAATATATACATATATATATATATATATATATATATATGCCTGTATGTGTGTGTTGGGTAGTAACTGATTACATAAGAAATACATGTAATCAGATTATTTTACATGTTAAAATACTCATAATCAGACTACAGTTATTTTCTATTGATTGTGTGATTACATGTTATTCTCACAATGGCAATAAATGGCAAAAAAATTCATTGATTCTACTCATATTTTAAATTTTCCTTTCTATAAAAGTCTACTGCTTATATACATTCAGAAGGTCATGGTCAAGGTTATTTTTTATGATTAAATTATTACATTATTAATAATTTTTATTACACTCACAAATCCCTGCAGTTTCATCACAAAACCCCGCCTGGGAAACCCTGGCATGATGTTATATTTATTGCTCTTCATGTTGTTGATAACAAAGAATGGATTACATTGTAAACAAGTTAAGGTCAAAAGTAATAAAAGTAGTCCAAATAACATTACTAACTACAATTCATCTTCTTCTTCTCTCTCTTTTTTTTTTTTTTTACATGTTATCTACAATGAGTAACTGAATACAGTTTGTAAGAAATGTACACAGCATTTGTTTTTAGTTAAAGAATGAGGTTAATCTGTATTTGAATTCTTTAAAGAATTGTTTAAAATTTAGATGCTTGTAAAACTCTTTTAGAATATGTTAGGATGTTGTGCTTTTTGTTTTTGTCTATAATGTTGTATGCTATTCTTTGTTGCAATATATCTATCTATCTATCTATCTATCTATCTATCTATCTATCTATCTATCTATCTATCTATCTATCTATCTATCTATCTATCTATATATATGAGTGTGTGTGTGTATGTATATATATATATATATATATATATATATATATATAGGTAACACTTTACAATAAGGTTCATTAGTTAACATTAGATAACAACATTAGTTAATATAAACTAATAATGAACTGCACTTACACAGCATTTATTAATCTTTTTTAATGTTAATTTCAACATTCACTAATACATTATTAAAATCTTGTTAATATTAGTTAATGCACTGTGAACTAACATGAACAAACAATGAACAACTGTATTTTCATTAACTAACATTAACGAAGATGAGTAAATACAGTACCAAATGTATTGCTCATAGTTAGTTCATGTTAGTTAACACATTAACTAATGAACCTTATTGTAAAGTGTGTAAAGTGTTACCAAATAATATATATACTATATATATATATATATATATATATATATATATATATATATATATATATATATATATATATGTGTGTGTGTGTGTGTGTGTATTTATATATATAATATATATAAAAATATAAATATATACATATTTGTGTGTGTATGTATTTATGTATATATAATATAAATTAAAAAAATATATATGTGTGTGTTTGTTTCTGTGTGTATGTGTATATGTTTGTATATATTTATAATATATATAAAAGTATATATATATATAAAAGTGTGTGTGTATGAATATAATATTTAAAAGAATGCAACGACTATTCCAGATGTGACGTAGCCTGTTAATGTTTGATGATTTCCAAATAGTCGTGACTGTCATGCGCTCTGTGGACAGTGCTTACAGATCTACTAATGATCTACGCGTAAACTTACCCTACCTTACCTTGAGGGTCGGTGAACTTTCAGCACTTACGCAGTCTACAACCTCTGAGAGAAATATGTAAACAAGTAAAGCGAGCAGATAGTTTCATGCGCATTCTGCTCACAAGACTAGAAGCTGCTGCTTTTAAAGATCGCGCGTGACCTGTGCAGCAGCAACGGCGACTAAAGTTTGTGTTTTGTGAATCGGGTAAGTTATTGCAGTAATACAGTGTTTTTGACTGTCGGAGTAACTAGCGCAATGCTGTAGCTAACCTGGAATAACTGGGGAACTTAGGATATGTGGTCGCGCTTAATGGCAGACTCCATAAAACTGAAAGTGTATCATGTTAGCTCAACGATGCAAAGAAAACTTATCAGGAGATCTTGAAGCAACAGTTCGGTTTTCATTTACATATTGGATATACTGCCATTCTGGGCCACGGTCGCTTGTGAAGTAGTTGCCACGGAAACCATCACATGGATTTGCATTCCAGCAACTTTTCCATCTCATTCTTGAGGGTCACGAGGCGCGTGCACTTCGTGACCACGAATTTGTATTCTCAACTTGTATTCGTTACTGTTATAGACATAATGCAATAATACTGTAACATGCAGCAGATTACTAATGACTCAAAACCATTCTAACAGTTTGTTTTCCTGGATGTTGTTTGTATTTACATGAACCAAGGCGCAACTCTGAAACTCTGGAACTCTGGCATCTTCCTCCAGGATTTAGATGAGCTGAGGATGGCGGACATTAGGACATATAATGTTGTTGTTTTGGGAATAGGATTTTTGTTTATTTTTACAGCCTTCACCACTTGTGGTAATATTGAAGTAAGTTATCTTGCATTCATATGTAAGTGTTATGTGTGTGTGTGTGTGTGTGTTAAATCTTGCTTGGAATATTCTAGCAGTAAAGTTTAGTTTTTTAACCTCAATACAGAAAATACTAGTTATTTTTCCACTTTAAAATGTCCTTAAGACATAATATTTCCATCATTTTATTCACACAATTTTACTGCATAGTTGACTTTTTTAAGGCAGTTTTCAGCTTCATTTCCGTATTTTATGTTGTGGAAAAATGACATTAAATTAAACTGAAAACTGTATCAGTCTTTTGTTGAGGTAAATCCGGGTCAGGCGCATCTCGTGTTTTTGATTTGCCCCATCAGTCAATGAATTATCCCGCATGACTAATGGGAGGAACAAATTCAAATGACAAGGTGGACTCATGTTAACCTCAGTCACTCCACACAGAAAAACCCACAAACCCAATTTAACCATGAAAGGATGCCTTACAGAAGATTCAACAAATATCCCATAAATGAAGAGAGTTTTGGTGCAAAATAAACCATCTTTAAAATATTTACAATGGCATGAGTGAAGTTGACATGCTTCATGTAGCCTACAACTATTTTAAGCAGCATTTTTTCTGAACCTTTTATTATTTTAATACGTGCAGTTCGTCCATGCATGTATTAAAATAATAATTAATACATGTCTTCATATTCATTATCAGACTATATTAAATAATTTCATTTTTTGATTTTATTTGTGTAATCTACAATGCTATTTAGGTGAAAAGCAAAAAGTTTGTTTATTTATTTCCTTTTAGCAAACAGTGGTGAAAAGCTTAAATAGCACTAACTTCACTGGGAGTGGGTATCACAGGTAAGATTTATTCCCCCAGTCCTTCACTTTCTTACTACATTTATGATTTTTTTTTTTCTTTTTTTTGTGATGACACTGCACTGCAAAGCATGTTTGTTTCAGTTATCACTGTACCAAAATGTCAGTTGTTGGTACAAATACCTGTACATTTCGTGGTTTTCTGAAACAATTTCAGTACCAGAGAGAAAAAAAAAGTTAAATTAAAGGCACAATACGAAACATTTTGATATTAAAATATCCAAAAAACACTTGCACAGTGTTAAATATTTCGTTCAGCTGTGTACTAACATTATCCCAAATGTTTCCAAGATTTGTAAATTCAGAGAAATTTACAAATTTAAATAGTGCCCCGTCCCTCTCTTGTCACTAAATGACTTAATATCTGCGTTATCCCTGGTTCCCACTTCTACTGCACAGACACGGACAGCTGCATAACTTCTAGCATGTGTAATAAACAGAAAGCAAGAAAAGAGCCTTTCCTTTATAATCACTAATGCCAGGTTCACACATACTCGTTTTCAGAGCGGTGCAGAAGCAGCACGGACTCATTAGGCTTGTTCGAGATGCATCGGCGCTGCATGTCATACACCAAACGGTCTGCGCAGCACCGATGCATCTCGAACAAGCCTATTGTGCTTTCACATATTCACGGCTGTATACCACAAACACAACATTTATTCACTGTTTTTATTTCAAATCCAAAATTCATTCCTGAAAATGCTTTTTCAGCATTGTGATTCTCTTTGTGCACTGTACAGTTATACAATATTTCACAGACTTATTCATGTTTAAACGCACTAAATTTAAACAACGTATTATTCAAGGAATTACTTCTATAGTTACTCAAGCAAGTGGCAAAATATTTAAAAATATTTACTTTTCTTATTAAAATCACAAACATTTTAAATTAAAACAAGTTAACAATTGAAAAAAAGCCATCTCTCAAGGCTTTTCTTTTGGATTTAAATCTTCATACAAGAAATGCGAGTCATATGTTATCATTGTTACGAGTGAGGCTCCCTCTTCGCGTCCTCCGAACCAGCAGAGGGAGCTCTCACCCGAATATTAATCCATTCCGGACTTCATTTCCCTCAAGCCCTCACTGATTACTCTCCCACCTGATTCATATCATTCCGCTATATAAGCCTTACTCTCACTCCACTTCATTGTGAAATTTTGATTGTCACACTGTCATCATCTCTGAGCTTTTATTTCTGTGGACTGTCTATCCCTCTTTTGAACCTTTGCTGCCTACCTGACCCCTACCTGTTTCCTGGATTGTGTATATTTGCCGCCTGCCCTGACTCAAGCCTGTCTTTGTTTCTGTTCTTGGTTTGCCTCCTATGTGTTTATTGCCGTGAATTGACTTCTGCCTGTTTGACCCTGATTTATTTAAATAAACTGAAAATGGATCCTCACTTCGATGACTCATCGTTACAATAATGTTTGTTTATAACATTGAACACAACAAAACCTTGTGCGATTTCAGCGGTGTTAAGCAAGCACCTTGTGTTCATGCAGATGATTGTGATTGGCTACAATGCTCCATGCTTGTAAAAAAAAAAAAGCAGAATCTATCAGCAGGTACCGAATATATCCGATGTTCAGAAATGCTGCAACTTTTTTTTTGGTACCTGTAATCACTCGGGTTTCTTAATAAATCCAGAGTGCTTGAATTTATTATGTTGGGTCATAAAAGTCACATTTTCTGATATTAGAAACAGAAGGTGCTGGCAGCAATAAACTATATATATAATTTTCTCTTTTTTTCTTTTCACAGCCTTGGAATAATATATGGAGTTTTTTCATTCTGTAATGTGTTAGCTCCCACTATTGTTGCAATAATTGGACCACGGTTTACAATGTTCTTGAGTGGAATTCTTTATAGGCAAGTATCACAGCTACACACTTTTTGTGGCTGTTCATTATGTAGTCAGCATGCAACTGTTGTCTGGATTGTTTACTTCTGTGTTTTTCAGTGGTTATATTGCTGTATTCATCATTCCATCCACTTGGTCCTTTTATTTTACATCAGTGGTTATTGGCATTGGAGCAGCCAGTAAGTAGATATTAAAAACACAATCACATTCATTGTGTATTTCCTTTGATCAAATATTTCATTCACCACCTGCCTCTATGCAGATTTTTACATTTTCAAATTCCTCCATCCACTCACACAATATGGTAAAGGGCATTTCTGTCACTCAAAAATGAAATATAGTTGCTTTTTTTTTTTCTAACACTGGTGAATCCATTATACTCAGTCAAAATGAATAACAAGTGATGTTTAAATGACAGTTAAAGGTTTTAATCATTCATTTGTGAAGAGATATTCATAATTAAGTAGTCCAACATATTATTTCTCAGTGCATTTTAATATAATCCTTATTGATGCAACATGCCCTTTTTCTATCCACAGTGCTTTGGACAGCCCAAGGGCACTTTCTAGTGGAGAACTCTGATGCTTCCACCATCAACAGGAACACAGGATTGTTTTGGGCTTTACTGCAGTGCAGGTACTGGGAGAAATAGGAGCAAACGTTTACAGACAGCTGATACATAGTTCTCCCGAAATTATAATCTGAGATTCACACTAACATATTACCCTTAATCTTGTTGTGATTATTAACAGTAAACTAATATGGAATATCAAGGGCCAGATTCACTAAACAGGGTGAATTAGCATAAAACGGCTATCATATATCATGGGAGTATAAAGTTCTGCGAGTGATTTACTAACAATACACAAATTAATGAACATGTGGGATTGAAATTGTGCATAGCAAACAAAAACAATCTCAAGCATTGATTCTGATCATGGCTTTACTTGAAAACGTTTGTACAGAGAAAATGGTGGTTTGCTGTTTTTTTTCACTATTTGCGCCTTTGCCGGAAGTTTGATTGACAGGTGATCTAACCAATCATAATCCCGAATCCGCCATTTTGTTTGACAAAGCAGTCAGGAGAACAAACTCTTAATTCTTGGCCACGATTTAACTAAAATGAGTGAATGAATTAGTAAATCGTAAATTAGTACATATATATGTCCACACGTCATGTGGTTGGAGTGGAGAAAATTCTCTCGCTTCTGTCACGCGCCTAGCAGCAACTATTGCAGCATGTCAAACTCAAAAATTGGTTAAGACATGCTTTTTGGGCAGTAAATAATGGCACAAATTCCAGTAAATTGACTGCCGCAGCCTTAGTAAATCACATTGCAGGATTTATATTCTCCTCCCATAAATTTTCCGTCTGAAAGGATGTCAGGTGCTATGTAGGCTAACGCAACATCGCAAAGGACTTTTTAATAGTACTTTCCACTTGGAACATGCGGAGAATCCCGTGGAAAAGCTCAAGAAATAACCACACTTAACATAAACAATACCAGACGATAAAGCATAGGAAACTGAGGGCTTAAATACAAGTGAGCGTAATGAACTGAACAGAAACAATTTCGTAGAACTGATTAACAACCAAGGAAACTAACTAGGGAACATAGGCAAACCAGAACAGGGAAAACAGAACCAAAACACAATGAAACTAAACCAAAACAGAACATACATGTTATAAAGGGAAACTTCTGCAAATGCATATGCAACAAGGTCAACCGCAAAAATAACTGCCCACACCATTTCATTGCCAATTCCTCACTGCTTGTCTTTATTAAATCCTGAGTAGCGTTTAACACCAAAAAAGGGTTTGCGATTGTGCTATGACTTTATCAGCAGCATCTACTTTAATAGCCAAATGAATGACTTAAAGGCAGTGGTGGATAAAGTACTTGAAAGCCATACTTGAGTAAAAGTATCGATATCTTACCAGAAAATGACTTTGGTAGAAATAAAAGCCACTGTTTAGAATATTACTTGAGTAAAAGTTTTAAAGTATGTGATATTTTTTGTACTTAACTATGATAAGTATTTTTTTTTTTAAATATATAGATATATATTAAACATACTTGAGTATTGAAAGTAAAAGTACAAGTAAATGGAAAATTATTATTAAAAATTCTTTTATACACTGTTTGAGCAGCAAGATTGTGTTCAGTTTTAACTCTCTTTCTTACATTTTGTTGGCAAAATGTTTATTGTAAGTTTTAAATATAAAAAATACTAATATGTTACTTATACCTTGATCATTCATGTTAATTCATAGTGCATTATAACTAATGTAAGAGGCGACTTTAAAATGTTTTAAAAATATAAATGTAGAAATTAATAATGAACAACATTTTTTTGTGAAGTGTTTCCATTTCATATAAATCCAAACAATCATGCTTAAAAATGGCCATCTTTATACACAAAGGTATATTATATGTGTGCTTTCACTCATTATTTGCTTGAACACTTGATTATCTAATGAAAATAAGAGCTGTGTTAAAAGAGCTGAAATCGAATACATTTCTGATTTGTTATGTTTCTGTCGGCTGCATGATTAGGATACAATTCAAATATGCAACTTCGCTGGATAACGAATGGATAAAATCGAACAAATAGATATAAACTAATGAAAATAGAGGGTATCGTGACATTAAACAGTTGGTGTTTTTGTCACATTTTTTTACCTCTTGAGATACTACTACTGTTAGCATGTTCTCTGCTTCAACGGCAAACATACAGCTGTTCTCCACTAATGCTGCATCTAGTCAACAAACTAATTACTTTAGTGATATGAAAACGTGTATTGTAGTGTGCTGTATAACATACCGCTTTGTTGTCTATGTTTTAAATCCATTTTTGAAGTGTTCTGTTCTGTGCAGCGCGCCGCCTCACATTACGTGTCAAAACAAACCCTACAAAGTGTCAGTGATAGTTTTTATTTCGCCTGTAGAGGTCGCTCTCGTGCCGCACTCTTCTCAGCCGTTCTCTAGTGACAGACAACCCGGAAAATGAAATCAACCGCGGTTGGGCGAGCACTTGTTTGCTCGAAGAAGAAGAAGAAGAAGAGCACTTGTTTGCACAAGCTTGCTTGCAGTCTATGTTCTTACAACTTTATTTTGTTGTAAGTTACGAAAGTGCTTTGGGGAAATGTGTCAGAGTAAAAGTATACGTTTTATTTAGGAAATGTAGTGGAGAAAATATAAAATATATATTAAAATAATATAAAAACTCAAGTACAGATTCTCCCAAATAACACTCCAGTACTGTAATGAAGTATTATTACCTCTGTTTAAAGGGATAGTTCACCTGTAAATAGTTCTTTAAAAAAAATCAGTATTTTCTGTCTTCTGCGAAAGAACACAAAAATGAGATGTTAGGCAGAACCTCAAATTTTGTCCATATGAAATGAAAATGAATTGACAGAGGAACATCATAAAGACACTCCATACTAGTTCATATTCCAAGTTGTTTATGTTATTTATATATTACTTCATTATATGTAAAATGACAGAATGGACATTGTACGTAAGATCTCCTTTTGTGTTTAACTGAAGAAAGAAAGTCATATTGGAGAAGTTATGCAAACTTACTAACCAAATCAGTAATACCAATTGTGTTACAAAATGTTTTAACCAGTTGTTTAAAATCTGTCAATGATTCCTATATGAAAAGCTCTATTTGTGTTTTCTTTCCAGTATGTTGTTTGGCAATCTGTACGTTTATTTTGATTGGAATGGAAAAACTGAAATTTCAGGTAACATGGTGGTTTGAAAATCATATTTGATTGTGTTTTATTCATTTTAATCAGCACTTCTTTAATCACTACTAAACCCAATATATCCTGTCTGTTTACTTACTCTCAAATGGCAGTGTTTGAAAACGAGATTTCTTTTCACATTTATACACATTTACACATTTATTTTACAGATAAAGACAGAAAGATCATGTTTACGGCTCTGCTGGTTATCTCAGCACTCGGGACACTAAGTTTTCTTGCCTTGAGAAAGGTCTGTCAGCTGGAAGAGGCTCTCTCTGAAGAGGAGGGCCAGTCTCTGTTATCAGCAAGATTCATGTTAGTTCATACTTTCATTCAAGTGAACTGTAATGATGCATGAGAGTTTCCACTCATCAACAAGTCACTTTCACATATTCAACAATAAGGTTTCTGGAGAAACTCGGATTAATACTTGTCTTGCTGATATTTTTTAATGTACCCACCACAAACCTAAACAGGGGGGGGAAATACAATGGCTACTCATTGTTTTGATGTTTCATTGGAAGCTCACATAATTTGTTATGTAATGTTATTTTAGATATAAACAAAGAGCAACATCTGCTGTGACGGAAGCCAAAACAGAGTTTAGTAAGTTCAAACGGCTTAATTTCCTGCTATTTGTTATAAAATTATTTATTGAAGAATTATTTTAAATAATATGTCAAATTGGGCTACTTTTGTAGAGGTTCATCAGTTATTTGTTTTGTCTGTTTTCTTTTAGAGACGATTGTGGAAATCTTCAAAACAAAAACCATACTGTTATTAAGTTTCTGCATGGCATACAGTGGTAAGGACACCAGTAAAGGAGACATCCATTAATCTAATGAGTATTTCAGCATGATGAATATGTTCGGACTCCTGTTGTCTCATTGAAGGTTTGGAGCTGTCATTTTACAGTGGCGTTTATGGAACCTGCATTGGAGCTACGACACACTTTGGCAATTCGGCAAAAGGCTTAATCGGCATTTCAGGCATCGTGGTGGGAATCGGAGAAATAATTGGTAAGTGCACTTTCGGTACGAAGAGACATTTTGCATTTTGGTATTATGATCCAATGACAGATACTTTAATAAGATTGAAGCTTGAATAGATGTTGTCTTTTGTCTCCAGGGGAGGATTGTTTGGCCTTGTATTGAAGAATAACCGTTTTAGGCGCACTTCAGTGGTCTTCTTAGGGATGGTTGTGCACTTTGTGGCCTTCTACTTGATATTCCTCAACATACCAGATGATGCACCTGTGGTTTTTCAAACAAGCTCACAGAATAAACCATATCTGGCACCAAGGTATAACAATACATAACCAGGGTTGGGGAGTAACGAAATACAAGTAACTTAGTTGCGTATTTAAAATACAAAATTTGAGTAACTGTATTTCATTACAGTTACATTTTAAATGGGTGGTAATCAGATTACAGTTACATCTGAAAAGTATTTTAGATTACCAAAGTGATTACTTTGAATTTTAAAGTCATTTAAACAGCAATTGGTGATTCATGTTTTGTGATGGTTGTTTGTGAGTCATTTTATAATTCACTGGTCACTGCATCTTTTTTCTCACAATTTGTTTTTTTCCCTCACAATTGTGAGTTTGCTTTTTTTTCCCTCAGAATTGCGAGATTTAAACTCACAATTACAAGTTATAAAGTCAGAATTGGGAGATATAAACTTGCAATACCAACTTTTTTTCTTGAAATTGTGAATTTAGTATGTGAGTTTATATCTCATATTTTTGACTTTTCTCAATATTGCAATTTTATATCTCATAATTCGGACTTTTCTCAATATTGTGAGTTTATATCTCATAATTCTGACTTTATAACTCACAATTGCAACTTTATGTCACACAATTCTGAGGGAAAAAGTCAGAATTGTGAGATAAAAACTCGCAATGACCTTTTTTGTGTTTGTTCAATACTTATTAGTATTCCAAAGTATTCTAAAGTATTTATTTGCCCTGCAGCCAATTGGACTTTTTAAAAGGTTTAAAGGGGGACGTGACTGCGATTGACATGACCAATGAAATCTTAAGAATTGGCTCTGAACTGGTTTGGGGGCGAAACAATCACGTGTATATGTGAGATTTACAAAACAAAGCAATGCCCACTGAATTCATGAACTGATAAAAATGCAATTTAAGCTGCTTTGGATCATCTGCGGAGCTAAATTTTCTTTCCTAAATTGTGCAGCGTTGCATTTTTGACGTGTGTGTGTTCACTTTACTCACTCTTGCAGCGTGTCCATAGCCCTGCTGTGCAGCTTCTTGCTGGGTCTTGGGGACAGCTGTTTCAATACTCAACTCTACAGCATTCTGGGCCGGGCGTATGCTGAGCACAGTGCACCAGCCTTTGCTATTTTTAAATTCATACAGGTAAAGACATTTTGCATTCAAATTGTATTTTGCTAATAGTCATATCAAGAAGTTCTGCTGTTGCATCAAAGAAGACAAAGACCTGTTTTGCATAGTAATGTGGCTTACCATATGGGGCAATATAAACTCTGTAAATACACTATTGTTCAAAAATTTGGAGGCAGAAAGGTGTTTTTTTAAAAGGAATTATTAGTGACAGTAAAAACGTTTATAATGTTGCAAAAGATTTCTTCTTTAAAATGTTGTTCTTTTGAGTTTTCTATTAGTCACAGACTCCAGAAACAAATGCTTTCAACATTGACAATTATAAGAAATGTTTCTTGAGCAAATTAGAATGATTTCTGAAGGATCATTTGAAACTAAAGAAAATTCAGCTTTTCCATCACTTACATTTTAAAATATATTAAATTAGAAAACAGTTATAATATTGTAGTAATAGTTAACTAAAATGCAGTATTAAATGTTTTTAATAATTATTAACAATAGGACACATTTATGCTGTTTTTTATCAAATAAATTCAGACTTAACATAAGACACTTAAAAATCTTACCAACCCCAAAGCTGTGTGTTTGTATTCACATAAATAATATATGTCTGTATTTTGTGCATCTAATCATTTGATTAATGCATAGCCGACATTCAACTTGGAAGATTGTACTTCATTTAAAAGCTATTTATTTATCCCATAACTTGGGTGGATACATCCCTTTAGTTTCTTAATGAATAAAATGCTTTTAAAGTTCCTGTGTCCAGTAAATAATGTGAATTCGATGTGATTCAGTGTGTCAATAATACACCCCCTTTCTCAGTCTATTTTTGCAGCTGTGGCGTTCTTCTACAGTGGTTATATTCTGCTGACCTGGCAGCTCCTCGTTATGGTCATCATGGGCTTCATAGGAACGCTGTGTTTTTTCATGGTGGAGAGGATGCAGAATATGTCAGCTGATACACAGGAGTATTAGTTTGGAGCCTTAACCAAGACACATTTCCGTAAGCATTTGTACTACTTGCACCGTTTGTTTGTTGTAACTAAGATTGAATTGACCATATGCTTGCAACGGTCTTAATAACTTCCGCAATAATATAAGCCAACTAGAAAACTTCCGGTGAAATGTCACTTGTTGTCACTTGCTTCTGTGATTTATGAAAGAGCGTGGCTCGCTTTCTATGTAATTCATTCCCCAAAAAAGTTATTGTTTTTCATGAGATTTTGTGAGTGCTTGACAAAATATTTATTCAAAAGCGAAAATTATTACAGGAATTCATTTTTCATTTTTTAGCAGACGCTTTTATCCAAAGCGACTTACAAGGGGAGCAATTAGGGGTTAGGTGTCTTGCTCAAGGGCACTTTAGTCATGGTATCGAAGGTGGAGAGAGTGCTGTTTATTCACAATCCCCACTTTCAATTCCTGCCGGCATTGGAATCGAACCTGCAACCTTCAGATTACAAGCCCAACTCCCTCACCACTAGGCCACGACTACCCGACTACCCGGAATCGGCTAATAAATGCGCAAATAAATGCTATCTGTGTTACGGTGCAAAGAAAGTCCTTGAATCAATAACATTTAATGGAACTCAGGAGAATAATACACACAACACCAATGGAAATAATGTTCCAACATAAACGTCTATACACGAACTAGAACCGACAAGGACTAGACAGAAACAGAGGGCTTATATACAAGGAACTCTTGGAGATAATGGGACTAATTAATGATACACCGCTTGAAACATTCTCAGAAGGATGAGCAAATCATTATTGTGTTCATCACATTAAAAGTTAAAAGTGCTCGAAAAATGTTGCGTGTATGTGTCTAACACCGCGTTTCTTATTCAAACGTTCCCTTAGCTTCGTCTTTATTTCAGTCAATAAAACTGGTTTATTGGCAAATTTGGCAAGTGTGATAACTGCATTAAAATATGAAAACAACTATGAAAATTCAACCATTGACGGTTTTGTGTCGATGTACAGCGAGCACAAAACAGTTCACCGGAAATGCCAAAGCTGGCTTAACAAAAACCGGGAAGTAACCGTGCATATGGTCAATTACAAGTATAAAGCAATACAGGGAGTGCAGAATTATTAGGCAAATGAGTATTTTGACCACATCATCCTCGTTATGCATGTTGTCTTACTCCAAGCTGTATAGGCAGGAAAGCCTACTACCAATGAAGCATATTAGGTGATGTGCATCTCTGTAATGAGAAGGGGTGTGGTCTAATGACATCAACACCCTATATCAGGTGTGCATAATTATTAGGCAACTTCCTTTCCTTTGGCAAAATGGGTCAAAAGAAGGACTTGACAGGCTCAGAAAAGTCAAAAATAGTGAAATATATTGCAGAGGGATGCAGAAGTCTTAAAATAGCCAAGCTTCTGAAGCGTGATCATCGAACAATCAAGCGTTTCATTCAAAATAGTCAACAGGGTCGCAAGAAGCGTGTGGAAAAACCAAGGCGCAAAATAACTGCCCGTAAACTGAGAAAAGTCAAGCGTGCAGCTGCCAAGATGCCACTTGCCACCAGTTTGGCCATATTTCAGAGCTGCAACATCACTGGAGTGCCCAAAAGCACAAGGTGTGCAATACTCAGAGACATGGCCAAGGTAAGAAAGGCAGAAAGTCGACCACCACTGAACAAGACACACAAGCTGAAACGTCAAGACTGGGCTAAGAAATATCTCAAGACTGATTTTTCTAAGGTTTTATGGACTGATGAAATGAGAGTGAGTCTTGATGGGCCAGATGGATGGGCCCGTGGCTGGATTGGTAAAGGGCAGAGAGCTCCAGTCCGACTCAGACACCAGCAAGGTGGAGGTGGAGTACTGGTTTGGGCTGGTATCGTCAAAGATGAGCTTGTGGGGCCTTTTCGGGTTGAGGATGGAGTCAAGCTCAACTCCCAGTCCTACTGCCAGTTTCTGGAAGACACCTTCTTCAAGCAGTGGTACAGGAAGAAGTCTACATCCTTCAAGAAAAACATGATTTTCACGCAGGACAATGCTCCATCACACGCGTCCAAGTACTCCACAGCGTGGCTGGCAAGAAAGGGTATAAAAGAAGAAAATCTAATGATATGGCCTCCTTGTTCACCTGATCTGAACCCCATTGAGAACCTGTGGTCCATCATCAAATGTGCGATTTACAAGGAGGGAAAACAGTACACCTCTCTGAACAGTGTCTGGGAGGCTGTGGTTGCTGCTGCACGCAATGTTGATGGTGAACAGATCAAAACACTGACAGAATCCATGGATGGCAGGCTTTTGAGTGTCCTTGCAAAGAAAGGTGGCTATATTGGTCACTGATTTGTTTTTGTTTGGTTTTTGAATGTCAGAAATGTATATTTGTGAATGTTGAGATGTTATATTGGTTTCACTGGTAAAAATAAATAATTGAAATGGGTATAAATTTGTTTTTTGTTAAGGTGCCTAATAATTCTTAATAATTCTGCACAGTAATAGTCACCTGCACACACAGATATCCCCCTAAAATAGCTAAAACTAAAAACTAAAACTTCCAAAAATATTCAGCTTTGATATTAATGAGTTTTTTGTGTTCATTGAGAACATGGTTGTTGTTCAATAATAAAATTAATCCTCAAAAATACAACTTGCCTAATAATTCTGCACTCCCTGTACTTAGGATTTATGAGAATTTTTTTGTTTGTTTTTTTGGTTTTGGGACCTCTAAATTCATATGGAATTAAATATTATTTTTACATTTTTCTATTTACATTTTTTGCTTTGCTAGAATATTGTGATTTGGAATTGCATTGTGATAACCCAAATCTGTAATGGAACTGTATTACAGTAAAATTATACTTCAAATTGTATTACATACATTATAGGTGCACTCAGTAAGGTTTTGTTTCTGTTGTGTTGATTGACATGCTCTGTTGACATTCACTCATTGATTTTGCTGTGGAAATTGCATGACTTATATATTCCATGAGCAAGAGTCAGAAAACTGGTCATGTGATTTCAGCACGGCCGTCCTCATGAGGTGATACTGAGTGCACCTTTAAGATTAATGTAATGTATGTATATATATATATATATACACATATATATATGTGTGCAGTGTGTACTCTATTCCATACAAAGAGGAGCTATATCATTTCAGTTTAGTTAAGAAAGCATTTCTCTCAGGGTCCTGCTGCTTTATACTGTATAAACACTGTTTTTATTGTGAAACATTTTTTTTTTTTTACTTTAACCGTTCAGTCGTCACCAGAAAACCAAACCAGATAAGCTGGTTCAGAAAATGAAAGTATAAACCAGAGTCATGTGATCTCATTTAACTTAAGAACTGAAGACCGGCCAAACCAGACCCAAATCCTCTTGACTATATAGTTAAACATGTATATATGAGCATATATACGTGCTAGCACCAGTTTGGTGAATCTGGCTTGTTTATTTGAGATTGTCTATAATAATAATAATGACTGAAGCAAGTTTTACATTACATTTTACAATGAATAAAATGTGCTGAACATGTCACAAACACATTCCTTGTTATATGTGCTGCAGAAGGCTGTTGGGATTGCTGTCAAGTGAAGATGGCAGATGGTGACATCACACTATTTCCCAGAATGTGTTTGTCAGTATTAGCCGTATGTTATCTTTACAGTTGTAATGAAGTTCAGGTTGTATATGATCAGTTTTTAATGTGTCAAAAAGCTTTCACAAAAGCATCTTTGGATGACATTACATCATGTCTTTTTACATTTGTGCTACACACTAGCCAATCAAAAACCTACATTTCATTAGATTGCAGATATGCAATAATTTATGTGTCATATTTAAAGTATTTGTTTTTGATTCAGCCACTTGGTGTAAAAGTCTGATTTTTCAATTTTGTTTATTGACAATCAACATGAAACATTCTAACCTTTTTGGTTTATTTGATGTTTTTAATTTCAATAAAGAAAAACTAAATGTGTTCATGTCTGTTTATTTATTTCTATTTACATGGACATTCACTGACCATTAGGTTGTAGTATCTTTATATTATGTATAAGTCTTTTATTAACAGTGTCAACATCATCTAATTTAGTAATTACTACAGCACTGAATCTCACATCACTATAATGAAGAGACTTTATTCTCTATTGAATCTGCCTGTGAAAAAGAATGAAGATGAAGCCTTTCACTTTCTGAAAAAAAAACATATATATAGGTACAATTAGTTATTATGTCCAATATTTTTATAATGATTAATGTAATCAATAATGGCAGATGATAATAATAGTAAAATATTCTATAATAGCTGATGAGTGAGGCTGGAGGCATTTATGGTATATTTTTTTGTGTCATCCACACCCAAATCTAGTATGTACTTCATAGTTTTGTTTTTTCAGAAGAAAAAAAATAGAAATGGACTGAGATGGCAATAATAGTATAACAACGCATTTAAAATGTACATTAGCAAATGTTACTCGACGTCAACGACAATGGAATCATACAGAATCATGTCAAAATGGTAATACATGACCTTTTCAGGCATTTAAAACTCTGTAGAACTCCTTATTGTTGAAAGTGTATATTGAATTCAAGGTCTAAAAAAAAATGTACAAATTAAAGATAGTTATTACTGGCCACAGTTTCATGGGTGATTCATGTGGAACAACTACAGATTACATACAAAAATGAGTCAATGTTCCAACTGTGTCCAGCACAGCTAAACTGGCTGATAGGAAGTGTCTATTTGAATAATGGGAGAGAAATGCAAAGAAGAGGCCCACAAACTTTGCTGCACCGTTGATGTGGGATGTTGGCCAGCGCTGTGGGGGAATTTCAGCGCTCCACATTCATTGAGTGCTTGTTCGGTTCTGATGCTTGTGCTCCACTGTCCTTCTGTGCTCTTTGTTAAGCCTTCAACAGCCTGATATCCGTCATCACTTGGTGTGACGCTGCCATCATGGAGCAACAGAGAAGGATAAAGTGGATTTTTACTAGTGATCAGATTTTCCACAATGAACTTTTCATCAGAATCAACATCATCTGAAAGGTTCAAACTAACATCTGCATCATTTCCCTGTTTCACAACACTGTTGAAGCACTGATATCCATCTCCCGAAGCATCAACGTTACACTGGCTCGTGTTGACCTCAGCACTCAATGAGGAGTTTTTACAGCTAAAAACCTCCCTCTTGTCGGATTGATAGGAATCATCACAGCTCAGGAATGAAGAATCATCAGTGGCCGACTCCAAATACGTCATGTTACTGAAAACCGATGAGCCAGAGCCGTTGCCCGAATCTCGGTTTGCGCGGTTGTGTTCTCTTAAGTTACTGATGTCAACACTCATCGTAGTGCCCTGATTGCTGGGTGTGTTCTTGGTAAAAAGAAGGGATTTCAAATCCTCATCCAGGGCACGTTCGAAATGTGATAACTTGTTGATCGGACTGCAAATCTCCTTGTCACTCCCAGAATCAAGGCCGGCCTGGCCATAATCGG
Source organism: Opsariichthys bidens (assembly GCA_037194245.1). Lineage (NCBI taxonomy): Eukaryota > Metazoa > Chordata > Actinopteri > Cypriniformes > Xenocyprididae > Opsariichthys > Opsariichthys bidens. The sequence goes on along the minus strand of CM074277.1, from coordinate 11,354,500 downwards.
CTGCCGTCGACTCAACGCTGTGGGAACTTTTCTCTGTGTTTGGACCAGATGAAGACGGCGAGATCCTGTAGAAAGACAAACATATTGAGGCATTATTAATCAGAATTAGATCAATGTTAGTCTGTCGTATGTTTCTCAAGTTCTTCTGGAAAACTTACAATTGCTTTTCCTTCTGAAAGTCTAGTATTGGACCTTCTACATGGATTTGGGAGAAGTTCATAATGGAAGGAGGCAAAAAAGGACCCTATTAAAACAAAAAAGAAACAATTACATAAAGGGTTATTGAGCATGTAGACAACAATGTCAAGATAAAATAAATAATTGACCAACAAGTTGCAAATCTTTCTCCCACCTTCTCTTCTCCAAGATCGGCAGCGACTTTTGGCTTGGAGATCTTGTCCCACCAATTGGTCTTCATTCTGGAATGAGGAAGTGAAGTGTGTCAGAGCTGATTTGTCAAGGATTCATAAAGCAACAGCAAAAATGGGAAATGACGACGAGACACAAAACGGAGATGTCACCTCACAACGCAGATGAAGATAGCAAAAATGATGAGGACTAAACCAACACAGAGAAGTGGAACCACCGTTTTGACTATATCATTTGGAGATGCGGCTGTGGAGCACATAAAGATTGATCGGGATTATTAAAGAGCACTAACACACATGCAGGAATGACTCGAACAGACAGACTTACAGCTGGTGAACTCAACTGCTGCGCTCTGGTCACTCAGTATCTTGTGTGCGTTGTACTTTGTGCTCATTCTTGCTATTAGAATGTATTTGGTGTTTGGCTGGAGATTTCTACCCAAAATCTCAAAGAATCCCTCAGAGTTTTTCCTCTGTTCGGACACCTGTACGGACAATTTTTGTTTTTAATTTATTTTTACAATTCATCATCTGTATGTGAATATCTGGGGAATATATATTTCATATGATCTACATATCATACATCACCTTCCTTACCGTTTCATCTTCTCCTTCAATCCCATAGGTCAGATGTATTTCCAAACTGTTAGCAAAAGTTCCTCTTCCAGAATAACTTTTCTCGTACTTGTCATCCCAAGTTACATTAAAATCTCCATTTTCAATCTTTTGCACTGATAAAACTGGAGTTTTTGGCTTGACTGCAGAAAATGGAAATCACATTTGTAAACAAGTTAGATATACTCGGATGAAACTTTATTTGTATTTTACATTTCACATAATTCACTTCATTTTTATTTATTACATTTTTATTCTAACTGAAAAAACAAACATGTAAACTTTACTTAATCTTGAACATATAGACAACAATTATACTCACTGAAATTAATTGTCATTAATGTTTTGCTTAATAAAACGTTTGTTCCTTCCAGAAGTGTAGTAGTGAATATCTCGGTTACAACAAACCCTTGGACTTCAATTTTACATTCACATCTGGCACTGTGATGACTCTCAAAGACGCATGTATATTCTTGTAACCTGCAATACAAGAGTTAATCATGTCAATTTATTGCTAAATGAACAGAAATGACTTTTTTTTAAGATATAGATGACCTGAACGAACACTCACGAATATGCTAAAGAACGTGTGATATTGAGTTTGTATTCAGAGCAACTTTTGAGGCCGTCAGTCCCGAAACTGCACTTCATTTGTGTCTCATAGTCATTGAAACACTGCAAGTCTTCCTCTGTGAGTTCTAGAGAGAGTTTAGAGATGGAAAATAAGAGATGAAGTGAAATCACGATCACCAATGACCAAAGTAGAAGTTGTTTTCAGAAATTGTGCCAAAATATAATTTGTATAGAACTATACATTTTACACAATTGTTAAAGTGACAAACAAACACATTTGTATGGATATCTTTGAAGACATGATATAAAGCAAGCCCCTTCACCGCGGAAAAGTTAAACGTTTGACATTCATTAGACATTTGGTTTCATTTAAACTCTCTGCGCATTTCATGTTTAAATTAGGCTTTAAATGGTCAGAAAGTGAGGACATGCCAAAAAAGTCCAAACTTCACTCACTTTCCACACCGATGGTGTAAAATGCAATCTGGTCCTCACAGACATGTTCACATTCTTTATAGAATTAGACTGTACTTAGTTTAGTTCTATACAAAAATGTAAAGCTTACCATAAGAGAGTGCCTGACAGAGCAGTGTGACGAAGATCTGACCCAGAAAAGCTGAAGAAAACATCGTGTCCTGTACAAAACACAATTATCTTCCCACGCAGGAGAGAAAATGTTAAATAAAATAGCAAAAACCGATTTCGTGTTACGCTTTCATATCTTCAGTAGATATATAGTTATTTTCAATATCTGACACTCTGTTTCCCCGTTGCAAAGTAAACTATAAGAGTAGATACCTTTTCATACGGTTTCACTCATGAACACATAAAATAACAAGAAACCCAATACGTAATCGCAAATCATAAAACTTGGCGAAATGGCGGACTGAGCTTTACTGAAAACGCAGTAAGTTTCGCTTTTCCTCAGGTGACAGACTGTCCCATCCGCCGCGTTCAGCTTGCAGTACAAGTCCAGAAAAGTGAAGCCAACGCGTTTCAACCGCCCCCAGGCGGTTGGTCCCAAACCACGCCTTATGCATGCTAGGGATTTAGAGATTTGGGGGCTCCAGGCAAAATACGGGGAAGGGGCCCTAATTGTTAGAGTCTGTGTTTACCTGTCTGTCTGTCTGCCCTGTCTTGTGATCCTCGTTTGACCCAGTTTTCTTCCCTGTCCTCATTTGTTCGTCATTATTAGTTATGTCTTTCACCTGTGTCCTTGTCATTAGTGTCTCTATTTATACCCTTGTGTTTCCTTCACTCTCTGTCCGTTCTCGTTCATGTGTCTCGTCCTTGTATTCCTGGTTTTCTCATTAAAAGAGATTCTGTTTAGTCTTTGTCTTCGTGCGTTCCTGGAAGCGTCACGTAACACTAATTGCACTTTGAGGTTTCTTTCACTTTTGTGATGCTTGCTGCTGCACGGCTGTGTCCCATTGTTGTGTCTATTTTCTTTTTTATATATATATATATATATATATTTTTTTCATGTTGTAATGTCTTTCTTCATAGATATTGTTCACATGTAAACAGGTTATAACAGTATTAGAGTAGGTTGGACACTAGGTAGTACTTTGGGGTAATTTTCACTGTACTATTGTTTACATAATGCAGGGATGTATAATTCTAATTATATATATATACATAATTTATTTTAATAACAAATTTAAATTAAACTGAAGGAAATTGCACATTTAATAATTTCAACCAAAAATGAAGTGTGCCTGTATGGAAGGTATATCAAATGAAGGAATAAAACATTTATCTATTTCAATGTAATTTTTTTAATACATTTTTATACATTCAAAGTGCTACACTACAGATGTTTACTGTTAAAATTGGACATACATAATACTGTTAAAGAGTATAACCAAACTTTTAATTTGACGGGTTGCCTTGAAGACCTTTTTCCTGTGTGTGTATGGTATGATGATAGTTTCTCACAAATGAAATAGTAAAATGTTCACTAAGTGTAAGGCCCTATGATTTCCGTGATGCAGAAAACAAAGACGGAATTGCGGAATCCATTCATAAAAACGGAATTTACTGTTTGACGGGGAATTTTTTCAAATTTTGGATGAATACATCAAATTCAAGTCGGTACACTCAATTAAATTGCGATATGGACTTGTATATGTTAATATTAAATGGCAAAAATACTAATAAAATATGAATCCTGCATGTTTTGTGTCACTGAATGAATTGTTTAGACGAGCACCACGAAAGTCGCGCTTGTTTCAGTAGTCAACCACGTGCCTGCGTCATTCATTCCTGACATTCCGCGTTAAACAGTAAATTACCTTTTTATGAATGGATTCTGTCTGCGTTTTCTGCATCTGAATCATATGTTCCTGCATTTTCTACAAAAAGCACGTTCAACACTGAAACGTAGACGGTTCTCATGTATATAAAAATGCATTTTAGGGGGCCCTTGGCTTTTGGGGGCCCAAGGCAGACGCCTACCTTTACCTAATGGTTAAGTCCACCCCTGGCCCTAAACATGTAATCTCATGGAATAATTTTTTTCCAAAGATGGTTTCTGTCATTTTATATAGTTTTTATCACGCTGATGTAAGTTCAAGTGTTCGTTTTTTAAATAAGTTTGGTTTAAGTTAGTTATTTAATTCTATACAAACAGGGATGTGACGTCATCGATTGACAGATGTGATTGGCAGCTTCTCTGAGCGAATTAGTTCCTGAGGCACCAACAGACTTTTTTTGGGAAGTGATTGGAGCTTTAAAGTGCCCCTATTATGCTTTTTCGAATATTACCTTTCATGCAGTGTGTAATGTAGCTGTCTGTGAATGTAACTGATCTGCAAAGTTGTGAAGCTGAAAGTGCAATTTGAATAAAGTTATTGTCTCTCAAGAGTCGATTCTGAACCACTTAAACGAGTCGTTAGGAACTCGAATCCCACTTTCGTGATGGCCACACGTCACAAAGTAACACATATACCTAATGGTGCGTTCAAGTCATGTCGAAAACATGGTATTTATGAGTTGAATGCACATGAACGCTACCACAAAGTCGTAAATACCAGCGGGAAGCTCGGGATTATCTTTAAGTCCCGATCTTTACAAGTTGGGGGCGTGTCAGTGAGACACATCTCATATTGTATGTCAAAGTCTCGTCACTCTCAAGCTGCCTGAACAGCGCGTTGCTCACAAGCCGCCTTCAGCCCCTTAGAGCACCTGTATCTATGCCTCCCCTGTCGCCATCTTCCGAGTATTAAGAACAATTTTTTTAAAGAACAAATTTCTGCCCCCACCCCCCTGCTGTCTTTAGAGCCCATCGACGCTAGGGCTGGAATGGAGTCCGAACTTCTCCATGTTCTTTCCAAAGCAGTTGAGCAGCTCGGTTTGGAATGTTCTTCACCTTCACCTCACTCGCAGCCATCTGGATGAGTGGTTTCTGCCGGGGTAGCTGGATGAGATGCGAAGGTCGTTCATCCTTCAAAGCCTTGCAGAACGATATCAGCTCTCGCTGGACGTGCATACACCTCTGCTGGCCAGGCGGCTTCTTCCCTACATTAAATGGCCGTCTTTCAGGTCTTGGACCTGATCCAGCTGTGTTTAAGGAGCTGCGCAGCACAACTGACCTGGCCCTGCGCGCTGCAAAGTCTACGGCTCAGGCCATCGGCAGGTCAATGGCCAGTCTAGTGGTGCTGGAGCGCCACTTGTGGCTCAACTTGACAGAGATCAAAGAAGCAGACAAAACCCTCTACCTAGACTCTTTTGGACTTGCCGTCGATGGCTTTGCTGAACGCTTCACCACTGCACAGAAGTTATCCCAAGCAATGCGACACTTCCTGCCCAAGCATTCTAGCTCCGCAACTGCTTCCAGTCGCCCCAAGTCTGCGCCGACTCAGAGGTCTACCAAACCCGTGCCTTCAACAGCTCAGCCTGCTCTACAGCCTGAGCCTTGACAGTGCTCCCACTCTGCAAAGTGCCATCTACATTTACATTTACATTTAATCATTTAGCAGACGCTTTTATCCAAAGCGACTTACAAGTGAGGAATAGAAACAAGCGATTCTTCATGAAGAGGCAAATAGACACAGGAAGTGCTCACAATACAAGTTTCATACACTTCTCAGTAACATAAGCTAGAGTAGGAAGGGAAAAAGGAAAGGATAGATTACTATTATTTTTTTTAGAAAGGGGTTAAGTGCTCATGAAAGACATGAGTTTTCAGCTGTCTCTTGAATATTGCCAGGGATTCTGCATTCCTAATGAAGGTAGGGAGATCCTTCCACCAGCAGGGAGCAGTGAACGAGAATGTTCTGGAGAGTGATTTTGTGCCTCTCTGTGATGGTACCACATGCCTTTGCTCCTTTAGTGTTTGCAGGCTTCTGGTGGGGACGTAGCGTTGTAGTAGCAGTGTGTGGAGGTAGGAGGGTGCAGAGCCTGTGGTTGATCTGTAAGCATCAACGCCTTGAAATTGATGCGTGTAGCAAGGGGTAGCCAGTGCAGAGAGATGAAGAGTGGCGTGACGTGGGCTCTCTTGGGCTCGTTGAAGACAAGACGTGCAGCAGCATTGTGGATCATTTGAAGAGGTTTGATTGCACTTGACGGCAGTCCAGTCAGAAGAACATTGCAATAATCAAGCCTTGAAATGACCAGGGCCTGGATGAAAAGTTGTGTAATGCTCAGTTAGAAAGGGACGGATTTTCCTGATGTTGTGTAGTGCAAATCTGCATGACTGAGCTGTCTTTGAGATGTGGTCTCTGAAGGTCATTTCTTCCCAGAGTGCCAGGACCCCAGTCCAAGACAGTGCTGGCCCCAGCGTCTAAGAAGTCGTCCTGATCCCTTAGACAGGAAATCTCGCTCATCATATCAATATACGGTCCTCCCATTCGAACTGTCCCTAGCTCCTGTACATTCATGAAGTGTATGGACGCGGCTCTCTCCTCTCTGAGACAGATGGGAATGCGAATTCTAAATTACTTTGACGACTGCCGTGTCTTAGCCCAGTCGGAGGCCGAGTGTCTCACGGATGCTTTCTCCTCAGCCAGAGTGCTTGGGGCTCAGGGTTAACTTTGCCAAAAGCTCACTGTTTCCCAGCCAACAAATTATGTTCCTGAGAGCATTTTTTCCCTCAACCCAAATGAGGGCTGAGCACCAGCGTGCGTTCTGGCCAGCTTACGGCCACAGTTGGAGCCTCCCTACCTCTCAGAGTGTTTCAGAGAATGCTAGGCCTGCATGCATGGCCTCTGCATCTCCAGTGCTACAGCTGGGCCTGCTTTGCATGCGGCCCCTACAGTACTGGCTGAAACCTCAAGTCCCATCCCATGTTTGGCGTCACGGATGCTTATGTATATCAAGGTGAACCAGGCTTGCGTTGCAGTCCTGGCCCAATGGGAGAACCTTTACTGGTTTCTGGCAAGGAGTGGCCCTGGGGATGCTATGCAGAAAGAAGGTCATCTTCACAGATACTTCCAACACGGGTTGGGGAGCCCTGTACGAAGGCAAACCAGCCTCAGCTTGCGAACGAGCATTGGAGACTGATACAGAAGAGAGGAAATTGTTGAATAAAGTCGTTATTCCATTTTTTTGGCACACAAACATTACTCTTGTCGCTTCATAATATTAAGGTTTAACCACTGTAGTCACATGGACTGTGTTAAACATGTCTTTACTGCCTTTCTGAGCACTGAAAGTGTAAATTAACTTGCTGTCAATAGAGGCCTCACTGAGCCATCGGATTTTATCAAAAATCTCTTAATTTGTGTTCTGAAGATGAACGAAGGTCTAAAGGGTGTGAAATGACATGAGGGCGAGTAATTAATGACATCATTTCAATTTTTGGGCGAACTAACCATTTAACAAGTAAACAAGACAAACTTGGGGGACTAATCAAGGGCAAACCAATGAACAATTAGACTACAAACAGACTACAAAGCATGGCACAAGAAACAGGAAACACTTCGACATAAAAGTCCAGGAATCCACACAGGGGATATGTAACAGAATCATTGCAGAGGATCATTATTGTGATGCTGACCATATGAACTCCTCTGTGCAAAAAGGATTGATTTAATTGCTTCGGTTAAAGGACAAGATGCTGTTTAGGCCGGGGGGGGGGGGGGGGGGGGGGGCATTCTTGCTATCCCAAACTGCTTAAAGACTCATTTGTACCATGAATGTGTGAAATTGTGAAAATTACTAAAAACTGGTAGAAATGTAAATGTCTGCTGTCATTGTAAAATGAGCCTGTTTTTGAACTTCACGTAAATTCCCAGAAGATGGCGCTGCAATCATCCGAATGCCTAATCTATACTTGCTGTTTATGATACTATTTTGTTGTTGAGGATATCAAAATGCTAAAACAGAACTAAATGTCACATCCACACTTAAAGGTGTTACATATTCTGTAGAGATGTCTGATGTCTTTTAAGGTCATGTCATAAAAGATGAGGACTAGCAAGATGACAAGCAGATGACGCAGAAACTGTCCAAATGACTATCTACAATTTTTGCTTTTGCTTGACAAGAAGTATACGTTAATTTAACGTGCCAGATCTGTACAACCATATTTCATCCCAAGACAACTTTCAATAGTTACATACTTCTGGACATTTAGCTTTCATATCGTTTTTGTCATAAATAGCTTATTGCATTGGGTTATTAGAGTATGCTCTGAAGGGGTGGATTTATCACAAAATTATCTTTCTAAATATTGAATTGTTTAGAACGGCTAACTTCAATTTATGTTAGAACCTTTAATTTCCTTTTCATTATCAAACACTAGAAAATAATGATGTATATTGTCTGTACCTCAGACTGAGAGAAAAGTACATCTTATCAGTATGTTTTGGAAAAGTGTCCTGTTCAGTGCAGAGCTCAGATCAACTCCAGCCTTGAAGAAGCTGTGAATCATGTGTATCTATGTATGTGCGCTCAGTGTTCTGTACAGGTCTGTTATGGGTACTGGTGGACAACTGGGACTGCTTGAGATCTGCTGACGCCTTCTCCTGACTTAACAGGACATTCTGTGCCTAAGTTCAGGGTCTGATCGTCAGCATCATAATGGAAGGAGATATGCTTCTGACAATCTGTCCATGTGTGGAAAATTACCAGTTTTGTCTAGTGTTCTTAACCAATCAGTATCTTAGTAATGTAGTTAGTGGACTCTGTTAGAGTATAATTGTTCTGGAAATGTGAATGCAGGAGAGAGAGAGAGAGAGTGGCCGACAAATTCCTTGAGAGACTTGAAGCTGCTTCTGCTGATGAAACTGCAAACTATTCTTCAGTAAAATTTTCTTCAAATTGTTTTTTTAAACTCTGACTCCGGGTCCTCATTTATCATATCTGGTCTTTTGGGTCTTTAACTGTAAAATCCCCTACAGCTCAAATGTGTCCTTTGTCTAGAAAAACTTCCATGAAGCAGCCTTTTTCAGAATGTGTAAATGTCTCGACATGCACTTTAGAGTGTGACATGCTTTCCATGGAAAAAAATAAATAAATAAATTAGCTTCCTGGTTCTTGTAGGTAGCATAAAACAAAGGCCCTGTCAAATTTCCCACTCAAGACTCTGTTTCACCATTCTGAGGTTTTACTTTAGAGAAGTATAAACACAGCAGTGTATTTACATTGCTCTTGTTGAGAATTCATTTGTTAAAACACCACGGTGTACACAGAACAACTACATACAAAAATAATGCAAGTTTTAAGCATGTATCTATTATTTGTTGGACAGTATAGTTAAACAGGCTGAAAAGAACTGTCCAAGCTAAGCAAAGTGTTTTCCTATTGGAGATTTTAAAATAAAAACACAAGTGTAATCAATATCTAAATATATAATATGTACAGACTGTTTTGTTTTAGTAGAAAAAAAACAATGCACAAAAGAAAAATACAAATTTTTCAGACTGAGAGATCAAATATAGGCTTAGAAATGCCTTTTTAGCGAATGTAAAATAATAGAATACAAAAATGTGAATGACAAAAAAAGTAATACATGAATTCACAATACCTCTTATTGTTGAAATCATGAAACCCAAAATTCTATGCAAACCTTTAAATATTAAACCTAATGTTTGCTGTTATTGGTGATACTTTCAAAGGAATTATGCAACTGTACAGATGACTAAGCAAATGTTTTAACAGCACAGAAGGATAAGAACCGTCTCGGACTTATCATGCCTTTAAAATTTGCGTTTGTAAATGTGACTCAGGGTCACAATTCACATTGTGTGTAAAATTTTGAACAATACAGAAAACAATGTCAAGGATGGTAATGACGTCTTCGAGCATTTAAGGCAATGCTCAAATTATTTGTGTAGAAACCTAAAATCGAAGGTCTTGCCTTTGAGTCCACACAAACAATGAACATTTGCATATTTCTTTGTAACTGCAGAGGTTACATACAAAAATGAGTCAATGTTCCAACTGTGTCCAGCACAGCTAAACTGGCTGATAGGAAGTGTCTATTTGAATAATGGGAGAGAAATGCAAAGAAGAGGCCCACAAACTTTGCTGCACCGTTGATGTGGGATGTTGGCCAGCGCTGTGGGGGAATTTCAGCGCTCCACATTCATTGAGTGCTTGTTCGGTTCTGATGCTTGTGCTCCACTGTCCTTCTGTGCTCTTTGTTAAGCCTTCAACAGCCTGATATCCGTCATCACTTGGTGTGACGCTGCCATCATGGAGCAACAGAGAAGGATAAAGTGGATTTTTACTAGTGATCAGATTTTTCACAATGAACTTTTCATCAGAATCAACATCATCTGAAAGGTTCAAACTAACATCTGCATCATTTCCCTGTTTCACAACACTGTTGAAGCACTGATATCCATCTCCCGAAGCATCAACGTTACACTGGCTCGTGTTGACCTCAGCACTCAATGAGGAGTTTTTACAGCTAAAAACCTCCCTCTTGTCGGATTGATAGGAATCATCACAGCTCAGGAATGAAGAATCATCAGTGGCCGACTCCAAATACGTCATGTTACTGAAAACCGATGAGCCAGAGCCGTTGCCCGAATCTCGGTTTGCGCGGTTGTGTTCTCTTAAGTTACTGATGTCAACACTCATCGTAGTGCCCTGATTGCTGGGTGTGTTCTTGGTAAAAAGAAGGGATTTCAAATCCTCATCCAGGGCACGTTCGAAATGTGATAACTTGTTGATCGGACTGCAAATCTCCTTGTCACTCCCAGAATCAAGGCCGGCCTGGCCATAATCGGCTGCCGTCGACTCAACGCTGTGGGAACTTTTCTCTGTGTTTGGATCAGATGAAGACGGCGAGATCCTGTAGAAAGACAAACATATTGAGGCATTATTAATCAGAATTAGATCAATGTTAGTCTGTCGTATGTTTCTCAAGTTCTTCTGGAAAACTTACAATTGCTTTTCCTTCTGAAAGTCTAGTATTGGACCTTCTACATGGATTTGGGAGAAGTTCATAATGGAAGGAGGCAAAAAAGGACCCTATTAAAACAAAAAAGAAACAATTACATAAAGGGTTATTGAGCATGTAGACAACAATGTCAAGATAAAATAAATAATTGACCAACAAGTTGCAAATCTTTCTCCCACCTTCTCTTCTCTAAGATCGGCAGCGACTTTTGGCTTGGAGATCTTGTCCCACCAATTGGTCTTCATTCTGGAATGAGGAAGTGAAGTGTGTCAGAGCTGATTTATCAAGGATTCATAAAGCAACAGCAAAAATGGGAAATGACGACGAGACACAAAACGGAGATGTCACCTCACAACGCAGATGAAGATAGCAAAAATGATGAGGACTAAACCAACACAGAGAAGTGGAACCACCGTTTTGACTATATCATTTGGAGATGCGGCTGTGGAGCACATAAAGATTGATCGGGATTATTAAAGAGCACTAACACACATGCAGGAATGACTCGAACAGACAGACTTACAGCTGGTGAACTCAACTGCTGCGCTCTGGTCACTCAGTATCTTGTGTGCGTTGTACTTTGTGCTCATTCTTGCTGTTAGAATGTATTTGGTGTTTGGCTGGAGATTTCTACCCAAAATCTCAAAGAATCCCTCAGAGTTTTTCCTCTGTTCGGACACCTGTACGGACAATTTTTGTTTTTAATTTATTTTTACAATTCATCATCTGTATGTGAATATCTGGGGAATATATATTTCATATGATCTACATATCATACATCACCTTCCTTACCGTTTCATCTTCTCCTTCAATCCCATAGGTCAGATGTATTTCCAAACTGTTAGCAAAAGTTCCTCTTCCAGAATAACTTTTCTCGTACTTGTCATCCCAAGTTACATTAAAATCTCCATTTTCAATCTTCTGCACTGATAAAACTGGAGTTTTTGGCTTGACTGCAGAAAATGAAAATCACGATTTGCATACGTTGTAATTTTTTTTGTAAACTTTCAAAAGTAATGGGAAAAGCCTGCCGAAAACATATAGACAACAATTATACTCACTGAAATCCTCGGTCAGGATTTTTTTATTTAATAAAACGTTTGTTCCTTCCAGAAGTGTAGTAGTGAATATCTCGGTTACAACAAACCCTTGGACTTCAATTTTACATTCACATCTGGCACTGTGATGACTCTCAAAGACGCATGTATATTCTTGTAACCTGCAATACAAGAGTTAATCATGTCAATTTATTGCTAAATGAACAGAAATGACTTTTTTTATAGATATAGATGACCTGAACGAACACTCACGAATATGCTAAAGAACGTGTGATATTGAGTTCGTATTCAGAGCAACTTTTGAGGCCGTCAGTCCCGAAACTGCACTTCATTTGTGTCTCATAGTCATTGAAACACTGCAAGTCTTCCTCTGTGAGTTCTAGAGAGAGTTTAGAGATGGAAAATAAGAGATTAAGTGAAATCACGATCACCAATGACCAAAGTAGAAGTTATTTTGTTAAAGTATATGTTATTTTGGGAGTAAAACTTTGCGTAAAAATATAAAAGAGTCATCCGACAAAAATTATTTTAGAGTATTAAAGTAAAATTGAACAGAAATGGTGTCACCTGAATCAGCATGTTCTTGTTTAATATATTATAAAACATCAACATCAGCTTGTCATCAGTATGTTTTAAATACATGAATGAATCAATGAATAAATACTACAAATATAATGTCTGAGCTTACAAAGATTACACAGAATCAGAGCTAAACATTTGACACAATTGTAACACACACACACACACACAGGGATATTATTAGAGTAAAAAAGTCACATATAGAGAAAAGACACATTCGTAGCAAAATCAACATTTACCGTAACACAGTGTTTGGCAGATGAGTGTGAGGATGATCTGACCAAGTAGATATGAGGAAAACATCCTGTACGTCCTATAAAAGCACACATATAATCCCACACATCTTTAAACAATTATATATAACCTATGTAACAACATAAAATTTTAAAATATGATTGCTCACAACATATAGCAATCATACCTATATTTTATACAGATAGTTCATACCTTCTTACTGTAACTATCTGACAGTCAAAATAAAAGAAAATTAATTTACTCACCAACCTATAGACAAATGAAACATATGAGGTTAGTCGCTGCCGCACAAAAAGTCCCGACGAGCAGTTTAAACCGTGAAAAATAGACCGTAGACCATACCGCACACTTCCCTATTCGCAAGCAGGGTATAACATGGAAGTTGCCAAAAGGGCGTATCGAACTTTCCTGGAACTCACGCGCGGTGCTGTTCCCCTGCGCGCGCTGTTCCTGACGGGAGCGCGCTCACACTGATCTAGCCTCAGGTACAGGGTAGGAGAGCACAGCTGCTGACTTCCAGGGAAAACAAACCCAACACAAGAGTCTTCTAAATAGCGTGGTATTTATGAGGCAGCCAAACACAATGGAAATCATTGTGCAAGACCCACAAAAAGGAAGCGCAAAATGAGACTGCATTTCAGAGAAACGTTTAATTAGTTCCAGTTCCTGTCCTGTCCCATTTCAGTTTCAACATGTCGAAGTTAATAACTGTCTGAAACTCATTAACTATATATATATATATATATATATAGTAAATTAATGATTTTTTTTTTAATATGTGTGTAAGTGATTAGAAGAAAAATATGTAACTTCCAACACAGCCAGATCCCTCAATCCACGAGCTCTCTGGCAAAAGTGACTCCTTGTGGTTGGAAACACGGTATGGAATTAGCAATAATACACAAAGGACATACCGTGAATACTTTGTTAAGCACCAGATTAACTATACAACAAGGCACTCAAGCAATGCCCCACAAAACTTTCTTTTAAAACATAGTTGAGTTTGGGAATGCCTGAGATGTGGGTTTTGATATTACCACTTAAACCAGATACTTAACTTTATGATGACAAAACATATTTGTGCTTTGCCTTTGATCTGTTTCTGTTTTAGATTATTTCATGATTAGTTGGCTAAACGTGCTGCTTGTAGATTTGTTTGCATGGTGTATGTGCCACATCTCTCTATCTTTGTTCAAAACTAGTCAAGTGCATAGTTTTGATGCACATGATCCCATTTTAGTTTTCTTTCTCCTAGAGGATCATCCGTTTGATTCATATAATTTCACCTGAAAACAGTGTTTTTCATTTGCACACTTTTCCAGTGTTTCAATTAATGTGCCTTTTCTTTGTAAATACTTGTGTATTATCATTTTAAATATGATTTTCAGGGTTAAAATAAAAAAAAATATATATATACTGCAAAATTAATTCCTATAGCTCACTGATTTTTTTACACTTTGAATGCACGTTATTATTATAGTTTAATTTAAACAAACAACATGTCCTTATTGTTATGAATACATTTTTTTTTGTCAAATATCAGGCTGAAAGGTTCTTTACACAAAACTATAAAGTTGATTTTTATATTTCAGAAAGGAACAGGATGCATAACATATTGTAAATGAACCAAGTCACATTTTATTTTATAGGCCTATTAAAATCTACAGCTGTCAATTGTCCCTAAAATATTATGATTTATGTTAATTTAATATACACTAGATGTGCGGTAATATTAAAAGTATACTAAAGTGTTGAGTGTCGTGTTTGAAGATTTGCAGCTCATCCCAAGTTAACGAATTTTCCCTGATAAGTACGTAGGATGCAGTGTACACTGCGTAGGAACCCAAGTCACGTGATCGGAAGTGTTGTTTGTAGTGGGAGCGCGCGAATGTGCACGAATTTTCAGCTCGGCGGCACAACTTTGAAAACGGGTATGTGAGTTGCAGATCAGCACTCGACAACAATAACTGTTTATTGTCAATCTTTCTCGGTCAGACTTCGAAGTCGGTGATTGAATGCTTGGACAAACGCACGACTGATTTGGCGTAGCATGTCGCGCTTCCTCGTGTTTTTGTACATTCGTGCTGTAAGACAACCGGAAGTTTGTGTGTATATCACCTCAATCCCTAACCCTAAAGAAGTGGTCGAAAGATTGTAAATACCCTGACATCTATAAAAGTCAACATACGGTCAAGCTACAAGCTATTTGAATGAGGAGAGCTAAAGATGAAGTACCATCTGACCCATCTAGATCTTAAAATGACTGCCCGTGTATGGCAAGCCGTTTTGACTCTTATTCATTTTCAGGAAATGAACTTGTGACATCAACAATTACATTTTCACTAGTTAAAATGTTATTTCCTGATATCAGGAATTAGATTTCCATTAGTCACAATGGCAGTTTTTGATATCAACAATTGAATTTCTGCTAGTAAAAATATTCATTTCTGATATCTGAAAGTGAATTCCTGATATCAACACAATTTCTGATACCTAAAACGGCTTTCTTACTAGTAACCACCACATTCATGATAGCAGAAATTAACATTTTTACTAGTAGCAATTCAATTGTTGATATCAAGAATAGACATTTTTAATTGTTGATATCAGAAATTTGCATTTTTATTAGTAAGAATTGTAGTCCTGATATGTGCAACTGGAATTTCAACTTGTAAGAAATGAATATTTGATATCAACGATTGAATTTGAATGGTGGCGAGATTTCACTAGTGAAAACTATAATTCTAAATTGAATTGTTGATATCAAGAATGTCCATTGTTACTAGTGGAAATCTAATTCCTGATATCAGGAATTAACATTTTAACTAGTGAAAATGTAATTGTTGATGTCCTGAAAATGAATGAAAAGTTAAAATGGCTTGCCATACTTGTGTCCAATTCCTGTGGGAGCATCATCATATTTGAACTATTGTTTAGTTGAACTTGTTAATAAATAAAAGTTCTTCAGCAGTCGATCATATTGCCATTATCGACGTTGCCTGGTGAGTATTTGCAGTTTGTGGATCTAAAAATGTGTTTTCCAGCTCAAGAGGACGAGAAGCAGAATGTCTCGATCAATGACAGACAGTCACAGGCGGTTCTTGCAGAGCATGATGAGAAATGGTATCATCAATGCATCTCAGGCCCAGGCGCTTCACAAACACTGCTGTGAGGTCCATGGAGGTGTGAGTTTTTTTTATTATGTAATATTTAATTTGATGTTTATATGTGTCACACCTGGAAATTGCCAATGCCAGTGTCCTTTTTAAATTATGCTTCTTTCTTGCATTTCTAGCAAATTATGTGGCAGAGAGATTTGATGATTTCATAAACGTCATCAACACTAACCTTCAGCCCTTGTTCATGTACATCAGGAAAGGCATGTCTGAGGACGATGGACTCGAGTATTATGCCTTGGTTGGTTGAATCTAATAGATATGCACACCTTCTTATTTCATGTGTTTGATGTTATATTTGATTTGTGTTTTTATGTTTTATTAATAGGTTTTGATATATTATTTTTAAGATTATTCCTTAACAGACATGCTTTCTGTTACATTCATCTGTTATTAAGGTAAACATGACAGAGACTGACATAACAAGAATGGCATCCGATTATGCTGATAATGAACTGGAATTATTCAGGAAAACGGTAGGCAATGAATAAATAAATTTCAAATAATAGATAATAATCAGGCTCCCCTGAACCTGCATTCTGGTTTTGAGTTTAAAAACACTTCAATGAAGGCATCAGAAAACCATCATTAAAGTTTATTATTGCACGTTTGAGTGATTCTGAGAACATGAAGTTGAGTTACTGAGTTCAAATGGGGAAAAAAATCAAATTGGCTCTTCTCTACTCTTTATATAAACATTGCCCCATAAAGTTCTAACGCTCTTTACTGGAATCTTAGGTCATTCCTTGTGTGCAAAAGCTTCTGACTCACTGATATTCTTTGGTTTCTGTGCTGCCGCTGCTTTCTTCAAATTTCACCAAAGATTTTCAGAGGGATTTAAAACTGGAGCCCGAGCAGGCCACTCAAGAACATTCCCGGACCAATCCCTGTGCCAAGATTTGGTAGGTTTTGTTAGTATATTTTCAGGGATTGGTGAATCCGTGAAGCTTCAGCTTATGCACCCAAGGCATCTTTGCCAAAATGACCTGATACTTTAAAGAATCCATGGTCAAGATTTTCACTTCCTGCAGAAGCAGAGCACTACAATAACAAAATCGACCCACCTCCATGTTGGAAACTGCGGATGGTGTTCTGGTCATGCCTTTTTTGTATGTTCGCTTGCTGCTGATACATGGGCCTAAAAAGTTCCCATTTGGTTTATCATTCCATAAAACATTCATCCAGAATTATCCAAATTCCTTTTAACGTTCAAGTGAGCCTGTTTTGTGCTCTTGGTCAAGAGTGGCGTTCGTCAATGTTCTTTGATTTTGCACTGATATGTTTTTTCCTCCTTTCATCTGGTCATCTAGCAAATCTTTAGCAGTAGGAGTTTTTCTCAGCTCTCTGATCAAACATCTTATTCCTTATTGATTTCATCTTATTGATAAAACTGTGCTTTTTCTTCCATGCCCTGGAAGGTTTGTAATGGTACCACCTGTTTTAAACTTTCAAACGACACAGTAAACAGTGTCTCTAGGAACTTTTAGTGTTTTGGAAATGTCCTTGTAGCCATATTCTTTTTCATGTGATTAAACAACTTCTTTTGTGAGAGCTCTTTTGCCCTTAGCCATATTTGCTACTTAAATTTAGCACATGCATAGGCTAATTTTATTTTTGTGTCACAACTGAAGCAAATTAGAGCTACATTCAGACCGAAGGCAAAGGTAGCCCAAGTCTGATTTCTTTGCTCATATGCGAGTCAGATCTGTTTGTTTTCAGAACAATGTGAACACCACAAACTCCATTAAATTTCATCTTTTCGATTCTGATTTGGACCACTTCCATATGTGGTCCTAAATCAGATGCAGGTCTGATGTTTTGCAATTAAACCTCCGTCTAAACGTTTATATTGGAATTCATGCGACTTTTAGGTCACTCATTCGTCCCAATTCAACGCTAATGGAAGTCACTTGAAAGATTTTACATAGCGTAGTTCTTTGGTCACTCTGTGAATATGGAAGATGGCAGTGAAGTTAGTCAGTGGAGGGACGGTGATCTGTTATGCTCATAAGTATTACAATGAAAGCCCTATGCAAGCAAAGCTTGAGGAGAAACTGTATGGAAAAACACTGCTCTTTGTCCTCATCCTAGATGCAGCCTTAAGTAACTCCTTGTTTACTTCGGCATGACATGCTGCATGCTGACTTTTTTATCGGGTCAGTTCAGGATTGTGACCTGTTCACACTTGAATCTGATGTTGGCTACATTTTAAATATCAACTGCCATTTTGTTTCTTTGTTCAGATGGATCTGATTGTGGAATCAGAGAGTGGTTCTGCTTCCTCCACTGATATTTTAAATTTTGCTGACAGCCTCCGGACAAAGAAACTGAAGAAAAAAGAAACAGAGTTGGTCTTAAACAAATTTGTCCAGGACAAATGGTTAAATGAGGTATACATTTTAAGACATATTGTATTTTTAAGTATTCTAAATAATTCACTCACTAACCTCAAAAGCAATTAATTACTGTTTTTCATCTTTTGTTTTGCTACCTTAGAAAGATGGTGAATACACACTAAGTGTTCGCTGTATTTTGGAGATGGAAGAGTATATGCGCAGGATCTACCAGGATTTCATCAAAATGTGTCATGTGTGCCACAACATTGCCCTGCAGGTAAAATACACATGAGTAAAGGTCAACTTTTATTTATTGAGGAAATCCAAGCTTAAGATCTCCATAACTTGATTTGAAATGCAAGTGATTATTTCCTCACTCATGTTTTCTAGCTAAATAGTTGGGTAGTTGAATTTTCTGTCACTTAAGTTACATACAGTGGGGCAAAAAAGTATTTAGTCAGCCACCAATTGTGCAAGTTCTCCCACTTAAAAAGAAGAGGCCTCTAATTTTCATCATATGTACACTTAAACTATGATAGACAGAATGAGGAAAATAAATCCAGAAAATCACATTGTGAAGAATTTTCTTTGCAAATTATGGTGGATAATAAATATTTGGTCACCCATGAAAAAGCAAGATTTCTGGCTCTCACAGACCTGTAACTTCTAAAAGAGGCTCCTCTGTCCTCCACTACCTGCCTGTATTAATGGAACCTGTTTGAACTCGTTATCAGTATAAAAGACACCTGGCCACAACCTCAAACAGTCAGACTCCAAACTCCACTATGGCCAAGACCAAAGAGCTGTCAAAGGACACCAGAAACAAAATTGTAGACCTGCACCAGGCTTGGAAGACTGAATCTACGATTGGTAAGCAGCTTGGTGAAGAAATCAACTGTGGGAGCAATTATTAGAAAATGGAAGACATACAAGACCACTGATAATCTCCCTCGAACTGGGGCTCCATGCAAGATCTCACCCCGTGGGGTCAAAATGATCACAAGAACGGTGAGCAAAAATCCCAGAACCACACGGGGGGGACGTATTGAATAACCTACAGAAAGCTGGGACCAAATTAACAAAGGCTACCATCAGTAACACTCTACGCCAGGGACTCAAATCCTGCAGTGTCGGACGTGTCCCCCTGCTTAAGCCAGTACATGTCCAAGCCCGTCTGAAGTTTGCTAGAGAGCATTTGGATGATCCACAAGAGGATTGGAAGAATGTCATATGGTCAGATGAAACCAAAATAGAACTTTTTGGTGAAAACTCAACTTGTCGTGTTTGGAAGATAAAGAATGCTGAATTGCATCCAAAGAACATCATACCTACTGTGAAACATGGGGGTGGAAACATCATGCTTTGGGGCTGTTTTCCAGGGACCAGGACGACTGATCCGTGTAAAGGAAAGAATGAATGGGGCCATGTATTGTGAGATTTTGAGTAAAAACCTCCTTCCATCAGCATTGAAGATGAAACGTGGCTGGGTCTTTAAGCATGACAATGATCCCAAAAACACCGCCCGGGCAACAAATGAGTGGCTTTGTAAGAAGCATTTCAAGGTCCTGGAGTGGCCTAGCCAGTCTCCAGATCTCAACCCCATAGAAAATCTTTGGAGGGAGTTGAAAATCCGTGTTGCCCAGCGACAGCCCCAAAACATCACTGCTCTAGAGGAGATCTGCATGGAGGAATGGCCCAAACTAGCAGAAACAGTGTGTAAAAACCTTGTGGAGACTTGCAGAAAACGTTTGACCTCTGTCATTGCCAACAAAGGGTAACTTTTGTTATTGACCAAATACTTATTTTCCACCATAATTTGCAAATAAATTCTTTAAAAATTAGACAATGTGATTTTTCTGGATTTTTTTTTTTCTCATTCTGTCTCTGGAGAGTTTGATGAAAATACAAGCCTCTCTTATCTTTTTAAGTGGGAGGACTTGCACAATTGACTAAATACTTTTTTGCCCCACTGTATATTTTATGGCATTTTCAGAAATGTTTTCTTTTACATCCAGTGCCAAATGTGTGAAAATCCAACATGTGGAATCAAGATGCACCTTCCATGCGTTGCTAGGTATTTTAAAGCGCGCAGTGACCCTCATTGCCCATCATGCAATGAATTCTGGCCTCACGAGATTCCTGGTGAGCAGTTGTTAATATTGCTTCATCGATCTTATATTTAACAAGAACAGCTGCAGAGTTTACTTCAGAAGGTTTTACTGTATGTAAGTTTTCATGTGTTTTTTTTTTTTTTTTTCTCTCTAATTTGCAGAATTGCAGCGTTTCCAATCACAGAGCTCACAAAATCTGCCTTCATCATCTAAAGAGAACTCTGCTCCCACAACGTCACGCCGGTCGAAAAGATTGTGATCTCAAAGCCTGCTGATCCATCGCTGTTATGGGGATGTTTCGAGGGCTTTCTGTTAAGAGTCTAAGATTGTTTATATATTGTTCGTATTATTAAAGTATTGTTATTGATTGTTATTCTTAATTCCGCTGTTTTGTTAAAATTGATTTAAAGATAGTTTTAAGAAAATTAAGTTTGCTGTTGAAGTTTCGCACATTTTGTTGGTGCGAATATAAAAATAAAATATTTTGAGAAGCACATTGTTCTTTCTTTCAAATACCCCCTTTAAAAGGAAAGTTGTAAAAATTTAAAGTTGCATCATGCTTGATCTTTAAAAAAAAAAAGCTTACTTCCTCAAGTTATTAGAAAGGTTTTAACTGTGGGTAACCACTCAGTTTAGTTCCTATAAATGCTGTTCTTTTGGCTGCTGAACTGAACGGAACATTTCAGCCATTTCCTCAGGAACGGGATGTCAAAATTATATAGTTAAATTATATTTTAACATCTCTTGAATCAGCGATGCAGAATTAAAAGTCATGGCGTTAAATGTTACATGCATTGCAAAAAATGACTATCTTTCTCAATACTTTTGTCCTGTTTCCCAATACAAATGTCTAGACATCTTGAAATCAATATATACTTGAGATGCAAATGTAAAAAGTCTTGAACAAATTGTTTATTCTTAAAACAAGAACACGTCTCTGTCAGCGAGTTTTAAAAACTTTCCTTTAAGTTAATTTTTCTGATGCCATTGGCAGATTGTTCTTGCTTTAATCATTATTATAATCACAATTATAACTTCAATTTCACTGAAAACAAGGCTTAATATTTTGTCATTGTGTATCAAGTAAATGTATCTCGACTCAAGAAAGTTTATATATATATACAGGAAAAAATATTGAGGAAGAACATCCCTTTTTCAGTGTGATCAGAAGGTACAGTAAAAGTTATTCCCATGTTCTAGTGTTTGGGAGCAGAGTGATTCAAGCTACTTTTTTGGTAAAATGAAGTAAAAAGTAATGCCTTAAATTTTCTGCAGGGACACTGTTGAATACAATTGATAAAAAACTTGAATTTGGTTAAAAAAAAATTCCAGTAATACTTTGTAATGTTAAGATTTAAATGTGATCAAATTGAAATGGTCATACTTCAGATTCACACTAAAAGTGATTACATATTTAGCATTTGTACAGATAAAGACGAGACATCAAACTTTGTGCATGCTGATTTATTTTGTACAAATCAGGACCACCAAAAACTGACAGAGAAGCTGAGCTCAAGAGATCGCACATAGTGCCAGTGCTGTAGTGGGATGAAGAGCACATCTCCGGGCCTGAGAACACACTCCTGATATGTGGCTCTAGAGAAGTCTGGAAACTTCACCAGGTCTGGATTCTCCACCTCCACCTGGTGGTTGTAAAGCAAACATATGTTTTCTTATCTACAGAGGCCGATGGCTGATATGATTGCTTGCAGAATTCATGTAAAGAACCTATTACCGCAGGAAACAAACTGACCGGCATCTGCCCATCCTGTAGCTAATGAGATTGCATGCTCAACATTTGAATATTCTGGTTCATTGTTTGCTGTCCTGCAATTTTTATGAGCTGAACCGTAAAAGCCCGCCTTTAAGGAGACAAAAGTGGATACAGGCAAAGCCCGCCTTTAAGGAGACAAAAGTGGATACAGGCAATAAGACATGAATCATCAGCAGGAAGAATGTGTAAATTGTAGGATCCTGCCACAGTATGCCTACATTTGCAGTAAATATTTTGTCACTGGTAAGTCAAATATCCAAATGTCAGTTTTGTTTTATTTTATTTTATTTCCTGTCATTCCCCTCCTGTGGGGGTAGTTCTCAGATTAATATGACATGTTGCACTCTGTCTCAATTGCCTGTATCCACTTTTAGATATTGTCCTGTTTTTTGTTACGAGTTAGAAATGACAAGGAGGCTGCTTCACGCAATATAAAGTCAATGGAGAGGGTTGGATTGTTTTCCCCTGTTGGGCGTGTCACTCTGTCTCTATCAGAGTTCCTCTGAAACCCTCAACCTCCCCCAGCTCCACCTACCTAGATCTAATTATATGCAGCAGCATCACCAGCAGCATCTCTTACAAGCTAACAGCAGCGTGTCTGTGTGTCCATTAGCAGTAGAAAGTCCATACTTGCTCTGCAGCAACATAGCAGTAGCATAGCAAAGACCAGATATATCAACATTGCCATATTCAATATCATGCTATAACTATTCAGAGTTGTCATGTTAAATATAAATAAACTTCAGCTGTATTCAAGCAGTGTTGGGGAAAGTTACTTTGAAAAGTAATGCATTACAATGTTGATTGTACTCTCTAAAAAGTAACTAATCATGTTACTTAGTTACCTTTTATGGAAAGTAATGTGTTACATTACTTTTGTCTTACTTTTCTCATCTGGGCTGGGCTGTTTGTTTGTTTTTATAACAATTTTTGTCAAACATAAAGGCCGTTTCACACCAAAAGTGAAATGAATACGCTTCCAAACAAGCCTTTCAGCTGTACTGCTATTCTGGACTGCAGAATGAGTGAATGAGTAGTAAATGAGTAGTAAATGAGTAAGTGTATGCTCGCATTTAGTCTAGAACTAGTCTGGAATAACCATCAAGTTTACAAAAAACACACAACGCATCTGGCACTTTCGATTTCTCTCAACATGTGGGCAGGAGAGCTGTAAGTCAATAAATTGGAAATTTTAAATTGGTTACTTGTTTAAAAAAAGTAACTCTGATATTTTGTTGTAAATTTAAAAGTAATTCATTACTTTACTAGTTACTTGAAAAAAGTAATCTGATATAGATTAGATATATCTGTTATACCTGACTAGTGTTGTGCAGTAACTCCGACTGATGTGGATAGAGATTTGTTGTTTCATCTGGGCTGTAGAGTCGGATGTATTTCCTTCCAACCACCTAACATTCAAAAACAAAAGCAGAATGCAATGAAACAGGGGAATCAAAAGCCTTGCATTCCAAATGCCAAATGAACCATTTGTCTCATGTTTACCTGTGCCAAAAAATTCTGTTGAGGATCCTGATGGAGAGGCGACACAGTTCCTCCCGGCCCAAACCAGGCATTAATTGTAATGTCATCCTCATCTCCTTCTCCAAGACAACAATAGTCTGGGATACGAATATCTTCTTTCAGCTCTGGAACCTATGAATAACAGCCAAAGTTACTGCTATTGCTTCTGAATGACGCTACATCCATCAGTATATGTCTAGTATAAGTCCCAGAAGACTGCCATTGCACAACGTAAAATTGTTGAGATCACTTTTAATATTATCATGCCCCTATTACGGTTTTTTGAAAATGACCTTTCATGAAGCGTGTAATATAATTTTGAGAAAGTTTCAAAGATGCACGATAAATGTGAATTTATTCTCTCCCAAAAGAGAGAACCAATTCTGAACTGCCTGAAACTAGTCGTCAGTAACTTAAGCCTCACTGCACGAAACCGACGGAAATTTGTAATAAAATGTTTTTGCATAATGCCAGCCTATGGTCTTCACTGGCTGCCCGTGAACAACATCTACTTTGACGAGCCCTCAATCACTGTAGTTGTAGCTGAGGCCTGGAAGAGTTTAGTTTGTGTTGTCCACATGAAATGATGCAGTAAAACTGACGGCATTGTTACTGTTTGTATCACTCTATATGGAGCATTAAGGAAATCTCCGGAGCTGAAATTCAGATATGGTAATGGTGTTTTTTTTTTTTTTTGACACTTGCTTTAAGCAGTAGACCAATCACAACAGATATCTGACCAATCAGAGAAGGGGTTTAGAGATCTAGTTCTTTGATTGAAATGTTTAAAACACTGTGAGAAAAGAGGTGATGCTGTAATGTATAAGTGTCTTTTGACCTTGGATGGTGTAAACTTATTATAGGAGACCTCAAAAACAAAAAGAACCTATAAAATAGCATAACAGAGGCACTTTAAAATGATAAAGCTAAAGGTGACGCATCTAGTTTCTGCTCATCTAGTGGCACCAAAAAGAATTGCAACTTGACAAGCCATGTGTCTTTCATGAATGATTCGTTTAAACGAATCTTTAATATGACTCAGGAACATCCAGTTGTGTCATCGAGAGATTTGTTCATTTCGGGTTGACCGCACATCCGTAACAGCCTAAAGTTTCTGTTCAGGAAACAGAACTGATTAGTTTACATCCATAGTCTTCAAGTCTGATTCGTTCGTTCTTTTGCCATGTGACTTGTCAGCCATATTGGATACAGAAATTAGTTAATAATTCCCAAACTTCTTTACAAACATGGATAGTCAGTTTTTTTTAACCTCTTACAGTTATGCGATGGATTTCTGGTCTCAAACTGTAGCTTATTTCTTCTTACCATTGATACATTTGTGAATTTCTGTCATGATGGTTTTATTTTCCATAACACTGAATGTGGTAATGAAGAGTTGGTTACTTTAAACTTTATCCTTATCAAGGGGAAAAATCACTTTCATAAAGCAGATACCTAGATATAACAACAACAAACAGTTGTAATACTAATGTAATGTTGTTTGTTGAACGATACTGAGCCAGGAAGCGGTCATGTGACAAAAGAACTAATGAAGATTCAAGAGGTAAACTAATCATTTGTGTTTCCGTTACAGACTGCATAGCTTCAGCTTATGGAGAATAGACGTGACAAAAGAATGAATGACAGGTTGGGATGTGAGGTAACGGACTGCATAGCCTGAGGCAATTAATTTATCGTCATAATTTGGCCTTGGTTGCTTAATTCGTTTTTTTTTTTTTTTTAAATATGATCAACGTCGCGAAAGTAGGTGTTGAGGAATTTGGCTATTAACATGTAACAACATTATAATTATATTATGCTGAAATGACTCAAAAAAAGAGATTTGTTCATTTTGATGAGATTCAAAGATCCGAGTCAGTGAAAGGATCTGAATTTCCCATCACTAAAACTGACCTGATCAAACAACTGATGCTGAGCCAGATATCCCACTCCCTCCTCCGCCTATGAGAAAATAAGCACAAATAATAATTACAGACAAAACTTTACAGCTTCACGAGGCAAAATATAAAATTTGTCTTACAGTGCCTATAATGTAGCGGTCTATGAAGTCGTTCACTGTAATGAGCTTTTGTGACCACTCTTCATCAGTGTACTTGGATCCCACTTCAACAGGTACCGTCCGGCAGCCAGCGACTGTTCTTAAGTAGTCTATGCTTAGAGAGAGTGAACAGTACAGTATGGTAGCGTACAGATGTTTTAAAGGATACTATCTAAAGATACATATTTTATCAGTACCTCCATGGATGCTCTGTGAAGGCCGGCCAGTGGTTAGTTGTTCCTTCTATAATCACAGGTCGCTGAAGATCCAGGAAATCTGATCTGAAGCGCTCCAGGGACGGACACTGAACCCTTGGCACTTCATGAGCAGGGTCTATTACAGGCTCGCACACACAGTCCCGTCTCACTTTCTGTTTTAGAGAAGCTTTATAAGTGAATAGTGTATAGCTGACTGATACAAGGAATTACACAGCATTAGAACAAGGTTTCAAAGTAGCATGACACGATTCAGCCAAATAGGACAAACATCTGAAAAAACGGCTTTTGTTAGTTCTGGAATAAGACCAAACCCTATCCAAAACATCAGAGGGAATAAAATTTTGCTTGCCCAGCTGGACCAGTATTTCAGTTTTATATAAGTTAAATAATACATTTGTAAATGCATAATTTTAAAATATTTTTCATAAGTTGAGTTCTTTTTGCAAATACATTTTTTGTAAAGTAGCTGAAATTTACAAAGCTGTTATTAATTAAACAGCGATAACTTCATAAATGCTTTTGCTGGAAAATAATAACTTTCAAAATGTTACTGATTGGTTGGCAATTTAAAAAAAGAAAAAGATCCAGGGCCAGTGTTGTTACTGTTAACTCTAAAACTATTAAACAATCTGTTCTTGCTCATTGAAATAAAGATAGAATAGAAAAAGATTAGATGAAAAGCTTACATTAAAATGAAAATGATAAATACCACTAAAACTGAAAATTCAAAGCTAAACAAAAAGAAAAAACTAGACAAAACCACATGAAAATACTAAAACAAACCTGAAAATAAAAATAAAAGCTAATTCAAAATAATTATAAATACTAAAACAACACTGCCCCTGAAACATATCACACTTCGTTGTCCCTTCAGGAGAGAGGACTTCACCTTTGAACAGGGCTCTTCACTCTTTTCTTTGTTTGGACTCTTCACTTTCATTTGACTTCTTAAGACACCAACAAGTCTCTGCAGAATGTTGTCCATGACAGCAGCTCCCATTAACAGACTCATGTCACATGTCTTAATGGCCTCCTGGATGCTGTATTGAGATGGACTGCCATGACACAAACTCAAGATTTTGAACAAGCAGCCGTAAGAGTAAACTTTCCTCCACTCCTTGTCCACATCTCTCCATGTCCCAGTGTTAAGCTTCTCCCAGGAATAATCTATAATGATTTGAGCTCTTTCAGCTGAAACTGGGCAATCTGGTGCTCGGTACAGCTGATCTCTGGCCAGCTCAAGAACATTCAACAGACTGGATTCAATCTTTTCAGTAAAGTCAAGTGGGAATTCAGACACTGTCGAGGGCAAAACAGCTCGAACATCAGGCCAGATTGGAGCCATGAGCAGAAAAACTTTGTAATTGTTCTGGTGAAAAGCGACCTCTGAAGTACTTTACATGCTTAGGAGGAAAACAACTAGGTTATGAAGACGACGAATTTGTATTTATTACACGTCATATTTGTTACAACAGATAATTAACAACGTTAAAAAACACCAATGTGCACAACTAGCGTCAATCACGCCATAAATGTGTAATTTATGTCAAAAGAGGAGTACTAAAGCGAAAGGCAGTCGTTCAAGCAGTTTGCGCATAGTTTTCATGTCCGGCTAGAAACACAGACGACAAACAACGTTCCGTTCCGGAACTCATTGCGTTGTTGTCAGATATATGTGATTGTTTATTAAAAAAATATTCCAGGACTAACAAAAGATGTTGATCCAGGATTTATCCTATTTGGCTAAATCATGTCAAGCGACTTGTTTTGTTTTTTTTCTACAAATAGCTCAGCTGGGTAGATAGGTAAACAGGCCAATAAAAGACTAATAACTACATTTTAATTATTCGAATGTCTCATTAAAACGTATACAAATGTATAACGCTGATCAGAGATCAGGTGTCCGTTTCAAAAAAGAGGTTAAGTGAAATTCTGAGTATGTTAACCCTGAAGTGAGGGAAACTCTGGGTTTTCCGTTTCAGAATGGGACTATCAAACTCGAGAAAGCAGGGTAAGTCAAGCCTGATTCTGGGTCTCTAAATTAAGTGCATTTTACTTAATTAAAATTATTTGCGGATTATTTTTCGGAGTGTCTATTCCCTTACAAAAAAGAACTGCAGTATATTGAAGTAGAACTGCAGTAAAACTGCAGTACCAAGTAGTTTAACTGCAGTTTAATTAAGCACAACCATAGATTTGCAGTATAATGAAGTATAGTCACAGTACAACTGCAGTAAAACTGTAGTATAAGTGCAGCTGCAGTAAAATGAAGTACAACTGAAAGTTGCATGAAGTATAAAAACAGTATAACTGCAGTTGTATTGCAGTTTTATTTTACTAGTACTTTAGATGTATTGCAGTAGTTGTACTCCAGTAAAACTACAGACATTTGAGGTTATACTGCAATACTGCAGTTTTTTCGTGTCCAAAAAACTGCATTTTTCTATATGTAACAAAAACTGTAGTATTACTTCTAAAAAACTGCAGTAATCTTTTGTAAGGGTTACTAAGCGTAAATTTACACTAACTCCGCCCAGCAGTGTCACACAAGGTTAAAAAGGATGCAAGTGATTCAAAGGCTTCAGTGATGTTGTAGGTAGTGCATAAGGTGAGTAGAATTGACCCTTTGCCAGCAGTTTGATTGACAGGCAATCAGACCAATCAATCATAACCCCGAATCCGCCATTGTGTCTGACAAAGCAGTCAGGGGGGTTGAAACTTGACAAATTGTGTGTACTCACGTCTTTCCTTGCTTGAAACAACATTCCTTCTGATGTTCGCGACACATCAAATAGACACTATACGCTATTTATTGTTTAAACTTCTTTAAAAAATTACAATATTTTAAATATGAAACTGTTTCATATCAAAAGTAACCTGCTCTGTCTTATCTTGTCTCTTTGAAAATCTGAAATCACGTGACTTTGGCAGATTTATACGCACTCTTAAACACTGCCTGAGTCTCAATGTGCATTCTATCCATCCTAAATAGTATGTGACATTAGTCATTTTTAAAACGATTTAGGGTGGATAGGACGGTATGCACATTGGGATGCAGGGACTAATTCGAAACAAAAGATTCTTAAAAGTGTCGAAGCTTCTTGAAATTGTTTCAAAAGCGCCCATCACTTGGAAGTTCTAGAATGCCTCACTGAATGGTTTAATTATTAGTAAACTTAATTGTTAATTTAGATAAGTAGTATCTTTGTCTATATATTTGTCTATAGTATATTGAATAACCTGCATCCATTTTTGCCCCAAATTTGCAGGAAACCTTTGGCCTTGTTTTGCTTGGCTGCTCTAGGAGGCCTACAGGTTGAAACCATTCTAGAGACAGAAGTTCTGTTCAAGCCCTGCTGGGAAGTTAGTATTCACGAGGTGGTTTCTATGTTGCATGATTATAAGGTATGATTTACAGATAAAACTATATTGTTACTGTTGGTAATGGCAAATCCTGATTGCAACTCCTAACAGCCACGGTTGTTTTCAGTATATATATAAGCCAGGTGTTTAATGCATCATTTATTTATCTGAGGCCTGTTTCCCACATGTAAAATGGGTATCTCAGTCATGACCTTTTGTTAACCTGGTGTTGTATTATGTAAAGTAAAAAAATATACTCAATAATTCATTGGTAGTTACAGCTTTCATGTGCACTCAAGCGGTAACTTGTCGTGGTTTCTCTTGAAGCCAGCTGGCTCCAAAAGGTAGTCAATTCTGTTAAAATACCCAAATTTCCAGCAAAAAAAAAAGAAAAAAAGTTTACACCCTGGTACAAAAAGTGGTTTTTGTCTATACAGCTAATAGTTCCCTTAAGGATAACTGTGAGGGGGTGATTTTTAAAAAATAACTTAATAATATAATTTTTTAATATAATCCATTTAAATTATATTAAGCCTTCTGCATAAGGCCATTTGACTGCTGTCACTACTAGCTGTTTGTCTGCTGTCCGCGAGCCGTCACGTCACCTCAGCTAATTCCAGCCACTGAACTTGGCATCTCTGGCATGTTTGTGCTTTTCTCTGGATTATTTCATACAATTATCAAATATTATGGCTTGCTGTGCGGTTAATGGTCGAGACAGATGTACGTCTGTGTACGTGTGCACACATGCGGAAGATAACAGTACACACGTACAGTACTTACCATCTCTCCCTGTCTGTGTCTGACAGACAACGGCTGGAAAATATGCCTCTGAAGACACCACAAAATCCGACAGCACTGCTAAAACTGTTATAAATAAAACTGCTGCACTAAATTATTCTTTGGACATGAGCTCATTCTTTTGCGAGAGTCTAATGTATACGATCGTTTACAGTTTTACAACATAAATGCTGCTCAGATTGCAATATCTTGATTGGATTCATCTCGCGATCACTATTTCATTTCTAAAAGTCCCGTTTTGATTTTGCGTGTTGTCATTTGCACAGATGCACATCCCACACAAATTACAATATTACTGTTGCTGGATTGTCTATATCACAAAACAATCACCTTAGATTGATACTAAACCTTTAGAAATTTCAAATAATATAACTTATCTTTATTAATATTTTAGATGGTATCTAATGCTGCTTTCATGTGCTCTCTGAACTGTTGTAAATACGAGTTTCCTTGGTAAAAACTGCACATGAACGCCCTCCCATTCTCGTAATCAAGAATGCAGAAGTGGGAATTATCAAATTTCCAATAGCACGTACAGGCAATAAGATAGATAGCTCCTTAGCCTGAGCCAACTTGGCCACGTCGAGCTAGGTGGGCAACCCGACACCTCAGCTCCACCCTCGTCCCGCCTCGTTGCCCATTTTCAGTTATCAGAGGATGAATGCTGCCATGATGGCATCTGCCCACTTGAGGCTTCAGAAATGTGTTTTTTACAGTCTATGGGTACACTGTGAATGGCTAAACACTGATCTGAAACCATAAGCCTCAAGAAATACATACATTTCCCAAGAAAAAAATTTGCATTACAATATATTAAAAACATTGATTATCTCTATGTTCTGCTGCTGAGTCAATAACCCTGTTTACAAACTAGGCCACTGATTGGATGGTGCACATGTAATATAGCTGTATCTTTTAGATCAGTATTGCAGCAGAAGTGTTATACGGAGCAAATATTGACCGATAGAATTGGGAAGGACACTCTTTGATGCGATTATCCGTTTTGTATGCTACTTAAATGACAGCATTTGTTTGGTTTTTAATTTACCCTTGATTTCTCTCATGGCCATTGAGCAGACTGCTCTGTGGAAAATAGCCAGCTGTTGAAGAATCAGATGTTTGCTCAGCTAGATGATCTGTGAAGGGGGGCACAGTGAGGTTTTACATGAGATTTTAATGGTGGTGAACACTGCAGTTATTATCTGGTGTGTGTGTGTGTGTGTGTGTATTGAAAATGCAGCATGACCCTTACAAAAATACTTTTTTAGTAACATGGTTACGTTTGGAATTTTTTTCCATGAATTTTCCTGATTCTTCTGTGTAACATGGCAGCATTTAATAGCTCAAAAGTCAAAATAGCAATAATCATTTATGAATATTGTAATATTGATTATTAGTAGTAGTTTGAGATTACTGTTTTTATAAATATTTTAACATTCAATTTTTAACTGTGATTGTAAAGCCCCCTTTTTGCATCCATTACTCCAGATTAGAAAACCTTTTCAGTCTAATCATTCCAATGTGCTAATTTGGGAGACTTTTTTATTATTATTACAGTTGAAAATCTGGCTTAATGAAATGGAAATTACAATGCAAGTCAAAAGTTTTGGTTTTAAAATGATCATAATGTAAACTCCAATTGGTTAACCTACTTAGAAAGAGGATTCTTTAGAAACTCATCAGTCTGTTGTTCTGTTTAGAGATGAATACTGTTCCACACAAGAGAAGATCGCAATCTTTATCTAACCAGGACAGAAAGAAATGTGGTTGGTTGGCCTAGATGCACAACAATAAGAATGAGTAAATATGAGAACCTCTAGTTTGTGAAACAGACCACTCACTGGTGCTCAGCAGGAAGTTGCATTGAACAGCACACACTAAACACCAGCTTCAACTGCATCAAAGGACATTCTGAGGCACTGGCCTTTTAGACAGAGCTTCTAAGAAAAAGCCACTCGAATATAAGATCAAAATAAGGACGATTGAAAAATAACCTAATTATTGGATGGCAAACTGAAAAACATGTTAAAATGTTTTGATCAATACAAGGTCTCCACTTTGCTGCATACGGAGGATCCTTTGATAAAAAGAAAGAAGAACACTTATTTGAAAAAGTAATTGATCAATAACATTAAACATATCTTTACTATAATTTTTTAAAACAATTTTAAGAAATGAATAAACATCAAAAACAAGAAATTTCCGTAGCGATTCAAAACTTTTGAACAGTAAACACAACCATTCACAAGTTTTGGGTTAGTACGTTTTCTGTTTTCTTTTTAACATTTATTTATTCAGCATGGACACATTAAATTGATCAAAACAGACATTTACAAAAGATTCCTATAAAAATGCTGTTCTTTTGAACTTACTTTCTATTCATCAAAGAAAAGATATATAAATTAAAGTATATAATTAAATTTAAAGAAGAAATATATCATTTCTGTGAGCACTGTTTCCTCATAAAAAATGATTTAAGTGCCAGAAACCGATCTTTTTTGCTGATGTAAGCTATATCTGCTTAATAAAACACTTCAAAAAAGTTTAAAATAAGAGAGAGGAGGCCTAAGGTCAGATTGCAAAATGGGTTTCGTAGTTCCTTTTTGTATGTAAGACTGAAAGCCTATGCTTCAGGGCTCACAGCAGAGCTTGAGCTCAGTCTTATAGCACTTATAAAGTTGACATACTGGATGAAAGGTGAACTCTGGGCATAGGGATAGAGTCTTCTTTTCATATCACATGATCATGATTTTCTATTTACTATTTTGGTGACCTTGCAAACAGACATGATGAATTTAAATTAGCGTCTTCATATTTTTATTATTAAAGTTAAAATTATTTTGAAATATTAAAGTTAAAATGATATTTGTTTCGATTAAACTTGAATAGAGCTGCTTTTTGAATCAATCAAACAACCTTGATAGGGTTCATCTCTTGAAGATCAATTCTGTGATTGTAACACCTGAATTATGTGTGATAATATATACTAAAATGTAAAAGAATAAATTATTGATTGTTGTTTTAACGCTGCGGTGTTACTAATACAACATTTAGTTTGTGGCTTGATGTCACCTGAGATTAGGGGCATGTTTTGTCACTACATCTGCCATATAGCTGTTTTTGCTTTCATATAATCATGATTAAGTGAAATTATTGGCATGTCTGAGTTTGTCGATCTGTGGACCGGAGTGGGATTTATGTAAAAAACTGAATTCTCGGCAGACACTTTCCATGAATACTGCCACTTTGGTGTTTTTTGTTCTTTTTAAAGAAAGGCACAAATCTTATGTCCTTTGTTGCGAAAATGATTATGTATTACATAAATGTATACCTTTAGGAAAAGAAGCTAAGATCAAATTGCTTATTTTTGCCTGTTCCATTTTAGAATTTTTAACCATCTCTACATTATGGCATTATTTTAATTTAATAATATCCAAATGACTGCAGTA
Organism: Opsariichthys bidens; assembly: GCA_037194245.1. NCBI lineage: Eukaryota > Metazoa > Chordata > Actinopteri > Cypriniformes > Xenocyprididae > Opsariichthys > Opsariichthys bidens. The sequence goes on along the minus strand of CM074277.1, from coordinate 11,320,892 downwards.
AAAAAAAAAAAAAACAAATAAAACAAACAAACAAAAAAACTAATTTTAATAACCCGTCCCGAAAGCAAACAATTTATTTGTTACACATTTGCACGCGGATGTTTCATTGTGCTTTTTTGGAACTTTTATGGACATTTCTGAACTGTTATTGGATTAATTTATGTAGGTGCTGTGGAGTTGATTCAACTCATTGACTAGTATGTGCTAGAATTGACCCTCGTTTGTGAAGCAGTCCGGTGTAAAATAACAGCATGGCAACAACACTCTACAACGACCCTTCCTCTTCTCTAAAGCAGAACAACAAAGCCTCACCACCTTCGTTCTGTGTTCCTGAGATGTCACCAACCCGGTAAGAAGCTCATTATAGTCCCTACCTACCATTTTTTGTAGTCGTAAAAAAGCGATTTCTGTAAAAGAAAATTTCTCCCTTTGCATTTAACTTTGAGCCTTGTGACTTTGCAGATGTTTGTGCTCAAACAGCAACATTACACACTAACTAAAGAATAAAAAGTTAAATCATAATCATATTCGTCTTTTGATACTTGTAAGGACCTTTTGCATGCAAATCGTCATTTTTAAAAAAATTTTGTGTAGGCCCCGCCCATCTAAAGGTTAGGCATCTCTTTTTTCTGTACCATATTCATGTGGAGATGCGGAGTGAGATCAGTTTTTCTAGAGCAATTTTGGAGGTGTTGAGTCTAGATAGTCTACATGTCTTACTTAGAGCTTGTGTCAACCTCTTCAACTAGTTTCAATTTCCAGTATAGACATTTCTGCCAGATTACGAAAATAATGTGTCGACATTTATTCTGGAAGTGTGCAGCGCATGTGGAAATGGCGAATGATGAAATGGTTGTGGTCAGCATTTCTTAGAAATAATGCATTGCGTTGCATAGCAATAGCATTGCTGACACATGCAACCTCATTTGTGCATGGTGTTGGGGTCTGTGGTAAACATGAGTCATACTGTGGAGCAGACACCGTACTTGTTTAGCCCTGGTTCGGAAGTGGTTGGACTGTCGCTGCTTGAGAGGAGAATGCATTATGCAAATGCAGCTCATACTGTGGGGAGGAAGAGGAAGAGGAGGGGCTGTGTTGAAGGTCGAGGGCCTGATGATGCCCGTCCGTAGGCTGTCAGCACTCACATCACCTGCTGGCTGTTTTCCCAAGCACACTTCAGCGCTTCACCTTCCTCTGCAACAGCCTCATCCAGTAGGGCAGGCCAGAGTTCAGCCTCCTGGAGAGGTGTGGTTGGCTCAATTTTTACTGAAGACGAGAATATTTTATATAAAGAGGTTTTTGCAATAGATTTGAAGAGGTCATTAATGGAATGGATATTGGAGACATTATTAACCAATTATCGCTTCATATGCAGCATGTAGTTTGATGGAAAAATACAAGTGTGCTGTTATAAATTCAGGGATTTTATTATACAGCAAATCTGTTCTAATTTATCATTTTTATATATGACGCATTGCTGCACTGGATTTTGTAGATATGTCTGAGCTACACAAGCAATCAAGAGAATATGGGGAATGCATCCTATATAATGTATTTGTATTGCGCCTAACCTTATTCATAACAGCATAAAAAATGTATTATTCTTTTGAGGGAAAAATACTTGCTAGCTGGCAAAGCAAAATGGGTATTGTTACTGTGCTGGATGGTTGCACAGAACAAAGGAAAACCAAAAAAGAAATTTAAAAGAGTAAAATAGGCCTATGTATGAAAAAAACATTGAATTTTCTATGGAAACAAGGGTTTGTCCGGATTATCATAATATTCGAACGTTTTAATAAAATATAGATAATTAGTAGTTAATTACTTATTAAATTAGTGCATTTAAATTAGAATGATTAAATATAATTCTTGTGTTTATTTAGTAAAAAGAATCTGGAAAACATACCTTGCTTTGTTCAGCTATTTACATAGTTTTTTTTATTATCTTGCTTTAAACATTTTTAAATGAAAAAAATAAAGGTAATTGAAAAATATCCCCCTACTGTATATATGAATATCATCAGAAGGCAGAAAAATATCAATATAATTACCCAGCTCTTAATAAAAATGGTGCGTGTACACACCATATATGGGTATAGTTTTGTGTTACACTTTATTTACTTCTGACTTTAAGTAACTTTGCAACTACATGTCAACTAGGCTTAACTTAAGTTAGAGTATTAGTCGACTGTTAGGGTTAGTAGAATAACTTGACTTCTCATACTCTCATTAGAGATAGTTAACATGTAGTGGCAAATTTACTTATTAAATTAAAGACAGTCTTAAAAGACAGTCTGTAGAATGTCTAAAGTGCATCATTGAAACAAAGTGTTCTCTAGATTCGCATATATGCAGTTAATGAGAACAAGTTGTATTTAAATGCACAATATGTAAGTTTTACCGCTAGAGGTCGCTTCAAAACGATACCAAAGATGTAGCAACATGACAGCCTGGATGAGTGTGGAATCATGGGAGGTGTCATCTTCACCTCCACAGGCTCAGCCGAGAGCCTAGAACAATAAAACTAACCAATGATTAGTTTTCTGTCTATAAAGTTGTCCAAACAGTTACTCAACTAATAAAATACATAAAACCGTACATGGTGTTTTCATGGTTTCTACAAAAGTAAATCAGAAATCATTGGCAGGTGACGTAATGACTTGACGTTACAATGGTTAAAATTGCTCATTTCTCTGGATTTAAACATTGTTAGAAACATGTGGGATAATTTAAGTACAGAAGTCAACAAAATAAATAACATTGTTCTCGTTTTTGGATATTTTAATCCAATAATCTTATTGTGCCTTTAAGAACTCCACATAAAGTTATCTTTTGTAAACATTTTTTTTAAATGATTACATGTAGTCTTTTGAATGGCGAAACCTCACCTTGATGTTTATAAGGTAGGCCTGAGATTTCACTCATGAGTTGTGAAATGAACTGTGTCCTAAGCATGTCAGTCAGCCAGGAGATGATCTTTGTGGTCGTAATCAATTTAAGGTTAATCCCAGCATGACTTCTAGTTGGCCTCCGCAGTGCCAATGCAGCAACCGACAGCATTAGTAGCATTAGCACTGCTGCCAGGCGCTTTTCCGGGGCATCGGGGCAATGTGAAGTGTGACCGTAAACAGCACCTTCCCAGGGGCTCACAATACCAAGTCACCAAGCCACCAGTGTGGGGAAGTAATCGCCTCCATTATGCTCTAGGTGCTCTGGAAAAAAAAGCAAAAGGGGAAAAAAAGAAAACAGCCCTGCAGTTGTGTTGCCGCGGATCAGAATCCAATTAAACACTGTTTAGTTCTACATAAGCCGCCAGTCATAGCCTGTTGACTCATGAAATTAATGCATTATTGTGGTACAAAAGAAACCAGTGCACTAGAATGCACAGCATTTCCTCAGGCTGCATTTCAGACAAACTGACATTGCATACATACCTGGCAGATGTTAACAACAAAGTTCACACTTAATGACAAAACAACACCAGTGCAATGATAATCCTAATCACGTGCCAGAATTGACTTTTTTTGTGCCTCAATCATCTAGTACTCTACAAAAGAATGTCAATATGCTTACTGTTTTTTTTTTAATTTATTTTTTTATAGATGTTTGGTGGAATCCATCCCACTATGTTGGGATGCATCCTTGTGCTCCTTCCACGCTGCAGCCTGTCAATGTAAATAATGACTACTGCAGTGCCCCTCTGCATCTTGAAGGCAATTTATGAATGCATAAAAACTATTAAAGGTTAAGGGTTGCAAACTTCTACGGTTGCTCCTATAATGGACATGGGAGATGCCCTGCGCAAGTGACAAATGAAGGTCCTAAAGTTAAACGCACTGTGAAATCACAACAAAGGAAAGCTTTAAATGAGTAAACAGCATTCATGAACTTTGTCTTCTTAACACCGGTAGATAAATTTACATTGAATGGCCTGTTTTTATTTCTACAATGAGCTATCCACCTAATTTTTCAATGTGGAATTGAGCCATTTCCGGTAAATATAGTTGATATTAACTGTCCCCAACAAAGTAAGCCAGAGGCGACCGTGGCAAGGAACCCAAACATCAGGTGACAGAATGGAGAAAAAAAAAAAACCTTGTGAGAAACCAGGTTCATTTGGGGGGGCCAGTTCTCCTTTGGTCAACGAATGAACATGGTGTGATTATGATTCAGGCTGCATCACATGTCAGAAGTCAGATTGTGGAACTGTAGCATTCAAATATTTCATCCAGTTCCTTTTGCTTGAAGATTGGATTCATCACTCCATTACAGAGACGAAGCTGCTCATAGGTCAGTGCAGAGGACTTGTCTGGTTCTTGAAGTTAAAACTGGCTGCGCCCACGCATAAGTTAAAAATAAGGTGGATACACCAAGATTTGTTGGTTAGAATAAGCAGTTAGCCTGTGATGGTAGATGTTGTAATTATAATTATTGGGCAAAAAGTATCTTTTTCCGTAGATTGTCATTTGAAAGTAGCCTTGCATTCGGATTAAGTTTTTTGCAACAACCTAATACATTGCTAATATTATATTACAGTGGATGTTTACCATTGACCTTTATTTATTTATTGTCTCTTAAAAGTGAAAAATGGACTTATATTTTTCCCTGACTGCTGCCTTTCACATTCACATAACAGCCAACACAATCTCCTGGCAATTTGAATGTTTTGGCAAATTGGAGTCTAAAGTGGCAGTCACACTACTTTTCGTTCCATTGACTTCCATTCATATGCATATGAATGCTGGAGACTGGAAATGCCACCTCATGCAACAAAGTTTTGCCAGAAATGTTGTCAGGGTACATGGCTCTACCATTGGAGAAAGGCTAACTTGGATCACGTGTACCTTGCTTACCAAACACATTACAACCTTGATGTCACTGAATTTCATTCACAGTTTGCAACAGTCAGTCAATATTTGCGGATACGATAGAAATGAATAAGAAATGCCATAAACTGAATCATACCTGTTGCGCAATTGTCCGTGACTTCTCTTAAAAAACAGCATTTTTGTTTGGTTTAAACTAAAAATAGATCAACCCAAAATGAATGTTTCAGAACAGGATGAATATTAGCCGACGGCCTGCCGATTTGTTAAATGTTAAGGTATTTACTCATTAAAAATAGTTTATTCAGCATAGTGAAGCATCTCCTCCATTCACATGCAAATAAAAAGTGGCCTTGAAGTGGCTTTGGTTTTGCATGTTGGCACATTCCAAAGTTCAAGTTTGGTGAACTCTGACCTGCGAATGTCAGAGTTAATTATAAATCTATAATTATATTTATTAATGAATAATTAATTAATTAATTAATTAAAAAACTACTTATTATATTTAAGAACTTCTTTGAAAATATTTTTTAAGTTGTGAAAATATGACATGTACGGTGACAAAATGTGATTATTTGTGTTGGTTTCACCACACGACATCTTCAGTCATTAGACTGAAACCTTTCTCTAAACCAAACAAGAACACAAAGATTATACAAACTTGCCAAATTTTTTTTTCTACACTAGATTTTTAAACAGTTTTTTTTCTTATGTCTCTGACCCATCTACATAGCATTGGCCCTACACAAAATAACCCTAAATGGTCACGAACAAATACCATGCAGGTCTTCTGTTGCTCATGCTTAGCAAATACCATTGAGATGAATGGAATGCTAACAAATAGATCTCTAGACCTCCTTGGTATAAACAGGCTTACTCTGTTACCTCCTTACCTCACTAAACCACATCCCAGGGGTGAGTTTGTTAGGATAGAGGCCTCTTTTTGCTGTTGCATGGGGCACTTCCACAAATCCAGCTAAGCAGATACTCAGTTTCAGTAGCCTTGTTGAGTGTCTGAATGCCACACCAGAGCACAGGCAGCCCTGTCTGAACCACTTTGGATCAAATTAATTCAACCAGGTGTGCCCCCACACTGCTGGGGTGCAGGTGACACCTGCTACATTCCTTTAATTAGAGGTAAAACAGCTGTTTCTGGATAGACCTATGGAATAAACCCCATCCACCCGTACTCCCATCGGAACGTCTCCTTTGAATCAAGATGCATCAAGTATAAGCGACATTTGACTCTCATTTGACTGTTTTCATCGTTCAGGAGACTTGGGTTCTCAGTTCAACTGAAGTCAGTATTGTCTCAGATGTTTCGGGCTTTGAAAAGCTTCAGAGAAGGATAATGATTCAGATGATTTGGCTCTGAATAAATGTGGAGGTGAGATAGAGAGTGATAGCTTGACAGTTTTGTAACTGTGTAGCAGTTGCTCACTGCATAGAGAAAATCATGAATAGCCACTGAGTCAGAGTGACTGGACTGTGGCCAGTCCTAATGGCAGAGCAGCAGGGGGATTTCATTCACACTCTGAGTAACAGCAGGGAAATTCCCATGAGACACTGGGTAAGGAATGGTTTAAAAGATCTTTGATGGTGCTTCACAGTGGCAGCATGCTCTCGGAATTGAGTCCAGGTCTCTCGTGTTGGGTCAGCAAGCTTTAATAGGTGACATAAGGCCTGTTCACACCAAGACGGATGTACATTTTTATTTGAATGAATGGTTGTTGATGTGTCTGGCACAAACATTTTTTTTTTTTTTAAAAAGGAGAGTTATAATTTCTTCTCCATCGCACTATGAATAAAACTGGTCAACTAAAGATTCACTCTTTAGGTCATATCAGTGGTGTAACTTTGTTTTAAAAAGTGGGTGGGACAGGAATGTGTGTCTTTGCAAAAAATAGAAACCTTTTCTGGTAACTTAAAAACACTTCATCGTTGTTTTCAACAGAAATCTCTGTGTGTAATGAAGGGTCAACAGAGTGGGATCCAAATGCAGGCTTTATTTTAACAAGAGTAGTCACACAGGAAATGGTCAACATCAAAAAGATATGTCAGAGGAATGGCAGAATCGTGGTCAGTGAACAGGCAGAGGAGTTGATCCAGGCAGCAAGTTAACACAGTCCAGTAACATAATGCAGTAAATCCAAGGGCAGGCAGAGAACTATCGGAAGACGGTAAACAAACAGGGTCAAAACAGGCAGGCAAAATGGAAACAAAAGCTCAGAAATGACAACACTTGGAAATATCAAGACCTCACAATGGTGTGTGTGTGTGTGCAGTGTGTTAATATAGTCCTGATAATGAGCTGCAGCTGGTGAGGTGATCAGTGATAGGTACGGGGCTTCTGGGAAATGTAGTTTGCCTGAATGAGTGAGTGAGGGAGTGTGTAGTGCTGAGTCCGTGGTGAAGTGACCTCTAGTGGTTATAGCGGGCACTTCAGCTGACGATTGTTACACTGTGACTGGCTACGATACTCAACAATGCAAAATCAGGCTGTGAATAGAGATACATTGGCACCGCCACTGATCTTACATGACACAGGCCACTGTATTTACTTACTTTTCTGTTTTTATTTAATAATACAAATTATGTCACGCATCGTAATATTGGCTAACTCCGTTAATCCTGCATGCAATGAATACAATTATTGACGCCTGTGAACCAAGGTATTTTTACTTTTTTTTTTGTAAGTGCCACCTGCTCTCAGAAAGTTAAACTGCATTTGAAATGGTGAAAAATGTGCAAATCGGACCAAATTTTCGCATCACCAAGCCTTTACTTTCCCTTTGAATTCTTCTATCATTATGTACCAGGCAGTTATGGGACTAATATATGCTCTCTTTAGAAATTAATTGTTTTCAGCAGCACAGCTACATGCAGTTATTTCCTAGCAGTCACAACAACGAGTTATTACAATACAGCTTGTTTCTAATAAGTCAGTTCTTTATACTGTTTTCAATTTTGTTGGAAATGTAATGATCTGCTTTCATTTTCATTGTGGTAAATGAACTGATTCTTTGCAATGGAATGCAAGATGATATCAATAATGAGAAGCAAAAACAAAGCTGTTCTGTTTTTTTTTCCCAGGGTGGATTTAGGACAAAACTGTTAATGGAGTTTGGTACAACGCTCAGCAGCACAAAACACACATGTGACCAGCAGAGGGCAGTAGTGTGGCAGCTATGCCACCGGACCCTGTGGCTCGGCACTGCATTAGCAAATGTGAGCAGAATGGAAAATTATCTCCCATTTTACCCACATGTTCATGGCTTGTGGGTCCTTATCATCTTTACATGTATGAAGTCTATTTTCAGCTGTTTAATTTTCTGTCACACTAAATCCAGTTATAGTGAACATCACCCACTGATTTATAATTACTTTGCTAGGTACAAATACAACATGGTTTGTGAGGTTGAAAATATTCAATAAGCCTCTTTCAGTGGAATACCTGAAAGTATCACAGAACATGGTAAAATAAAATTGTATGGTATATGTGTAACGACCAGAAACTGTCAAATTAACCGACTGTATGTGTAACATCTAAACCATCTTATAAACATCACTACCATTGATATGTCGCTCCATGTATTTCCAAATTATAAAAATGGTTAGTGCATTGCACATTATATCACAGAACAGTTTATAACGTTGCTATTGTGTCCATCTATCTGTGTCTTGGAAGGAAACATCTGGTTATCAGGGCTCACATGCAACAGAATCTCAGTCACATTTTGCATGCTTCACTTTTCCTTCTACATGATCACAACATACACCTGAAATCAGGAAAAACTCGAATACAATATCTGACAGCAGACTGATCACATGACCTCCACTGTCTTCAGTCTGATAGCTGCTGCATCAAGTCGCTCCACATTTGCTTAAAGGGATAGTTCCCCCAAAATTAAAATTCTGTCATTAATTACTCTAAAATTACTCATTAATTACTCTGTCATTAATTACTCTAAAAAATCCGATGGCTTAGTGAGGCCTCTATTGCCAGCAGGACAATTATCACTTTCAATGTCCAGAAAGCTACATATTTAACAACACATTTAAAATAGTTCATGTGAGTACGGTGGTTCAACGTTAACATTATAAAGCGACGAGAATACTTTTTGTGTGCCAAAAAAGCAAAATAACGATTTATAAGCAATCTACAATAGTTGACGTGATTTTGGCAGTTTGATACACGCTCCAAACTACTGATTCGAAACAAAAGATTTGTAAAGCTTCGAAGCACCGTTTTGAAATCGGCCATCACTAGATATTGTTGAAAAGTCGTTATTTTGCCGCACAAAAAGTATTCTTGCCGCTTTATAATATTAGGGTTGAGCCACTGTACTCACATGAAGTGATTTAAATATGTTTTTAGTAGCTTTCTGGACATTGAAAGTGATAATTGTCTTGCCTCACTGAGCCATCGGATTTCATCAAAAGTGTTTTAATTTGTGTTACGAAGATGAACAACAGTCTTATGGGTATGGAAAAACATGAGGATGAGTACTAAATGACATCATTTTCATTTTTGGGTGAACTACCCCTTTTATCTTTTTTACATTTTCCTAAAACTTTGGTTGCCAGCTCTTGGTAAAAATAAGCATGTTGAGGATGTTCTGTCCCTGCTGTGTGAACGAGATTTAAACTGTAGTTGTCTCTGCACATTAACCTGAAGTTACTATAGACTTTTCTTCCAGCGTACTGTATGTCTTAGTGAAAAGGCTTCTCGAAAAAGAAAAACTGTAGGGAGGAACTTGATCAGAAATGGATTGGATGGTTGTGATTTGCTGTGATGTCATGTGAGTGACAGGTTGTCCCAGCCTTGCACCATGTAAACATGTCATCAGAGAATGATGCCGCTGCAAGAGGAAGGGAAAGTTCTTCTGATTGAAGATTAAATCGCACTAAAAATAAGACTAGTCAACTTTGAATTCACGGTCACTTTAACATCGACATCATTAACAAAGGGTTGTTAGCGTGTTATTAGCGTAGTGCGTCACACCGTTGCTCCACTTCAGTTCAGCAGAATTCACAAATAACATTAGTGAAAAAACATTCATTATACGTGCATGTGTCCCACGAGACTTTGTTATGTAATACAGACTGAGCCAGCAGTTGCCTACATTCCCTCACAGAGAACTCCCTTTCTAGTGCACACCTGGCATAAGGACTGCAAAAGATGGCTTGTGGCAGTTTGCGAACAAACAAAACCTTTTGGGTGTGTGGGCGTATGACCTTGGGACACTTGCCCATTTTCCAACTGGGTCAGCAGTTACCTTCACTTGCTACACAGAGCCTGTGCTCTTCTCCAGCACAAGAATCACATGCCCGAGGTGGATGCCTTTCCCGTCTTCAGGCTGCATGTGGGAGGGGAAGCGTTTGTGCTTGTTTGCCGTAGGAGTGAGAGATTGATAATTCTTCTGGCACCTGTGACCTGCCTCGCTTTCTGCTGCTGCCAGCTGCCTGGTCACATCACCGCCACATGAGGAAGATGCCCTGTGACAGAACAGTCAAGTTTTACAGCAAACACTGTTCTAGGCCACTTATTCTACTCAGTGTTTCTGAAAACCTCTTCAGCCGTGCGATGTTATTGTGTACGTAAGTACAATTCCGGTTGTCATGAGTTCTGTCGGATGAAGCCGAGTCTCGTTTGGACCCTGAGCGCAGTTGAATCTTATTAGCTGTGCTCGACTCATGCGTCAGTAGACTGCTCAGTAATTGGGCTGAATCCCACCAGATCATTTAAATGCTGCTCCTAGTGTTATACGCCCAAGTATACCTCTCTAGGTGTCATGTTCTTAGATGCGTGTGAGAATCTACATACGGGTATATCAAAGACAAGGATTGATTTGTTGATTGATTGATCTTAATTTGGTGTAACGGGTGTGGAACAACATGAGGGTGAGTAATTCATGACAGAAATTTTCTTTTTTGGGCGAACTAACCCTTTAAACTGACAGTGTGTCTGCTTCCCGAACAAGGCTAGGATTATTACAGGCTTTGTGTTGTGTTCAATGTCTAACTTTCACAACATTTTGTAAAATTGTATGATGTCAAAAAAAGTTTTCAGTGTTTTTCAGTTGATATTGGTAAGTACTGTAGTACTTATTCACTTATTCTTTTTCTAGAATGGGGAAGCTGTCACTTGAAAACCCAGCGAGTGAAGGTAACCCAGGTAAGCAGTTTTTTTGAGGAAAGTAGAATAAGTTCTCATAAATATTGTTTTTTTTAAACTGAAGTGGTCCACATAAAGAGAATATTTCATATATTAAACTATAAATCCACTCAAATACTTTGTGCAGCTGAAACTGAATTTAAAACAAATAAAATGAAAATCTTTTGCCGTTAACTTCTAGCTGGATAGCTAGTAGAACTGATCCTAGATCCTGATCCAGATTCTCACCAAGAACAACTATAGTAACTATAGCATCCACATTAAGGAATGATAATGTTCTGTTTATTCTGCTGTAGTTTTTTGTCGTCTTCTGCTTTAAATGCTTGAGCTCTTTAAAGCAGGATGGGTTCTGACGATGTTTTTTTTTCTTTCATCAGCTGCAAAAAATTGTTCTGATAGTGATTCCAACGATATCCATCCTCTGTGTTGTTATTGTTATAGCTGTAGTGTGGACTTAAGGTTTGGGTTAAGTTACAGGTTTAGTTACAGTTATCGTTATAGTTGTCATCCTTGTTGTGAATGGGCCTTTAAAGTTACAATAGACTGAAAAAAAATTAGCAGTCAATTCCATTCCATATAAGCAAATTCCAGTCCAGTTTTTGTTTGTTTCAATGTACAAATGCCTTCTTCATTTAGTAATAAACTTCTTCATCCTTCTTGGTATTCATGAACTGACAAACGGTTGCAGTTTCGATTTTTAAAAATGAATATTTGATAGATGTTTCTGGGGCAAGTTTTGAATTGGATCACTTGCATTCTAAAAGCAAATACAAATCAAAGAAGCTCAGCCGTCCTAAGGCTGAAGTCCTAGAATCGAACCGGATATAGTTTCCTGAACCTTTAGTGAATGTGTTTTCGAAATTATGAACACAGGGTTGCATTAGTCTTCGGTGCTGCCTACATCAACTGCCTAAAGGCTGCACATTGCCCATAGGAAAACTTGTGTACCCGTGTGGTGAATTCAGAAGTCATAAGCCACCAAAATAATAACCAGCTGGACACATTTAAAATAAGCATAATAAGCAGTATGATTTATTTTGAGTTTGCTTTTGATGAGGATGCACCAACATCATTCGTTTAGAGACATGTCTTGAATTTTAAAGTCCTTTCTTTTTCATCAAAGTGGATGACTTGTACCCTTATGGTGAGCTAATTTTAGACAATTAATCACTTTCAACACTTCAAACAAATTTAGTCTACATGTTTCTGATGTTTGATAGAGCGTTGTTTGTTATAAATGCCTGAAATATAATTTGCATCAGTGTGCATATGAAAAGTTATCCATTTAGCCAGTTGAGATTTATAAGACACTCCTCTGCACATTTACAATAGACTTGGTGCTAAAACAAGTCCATGAATAAATGCTGTTTTTTTTTCACCTTAAGGTGACATTTTGAATAGTAATTAGAATAGTAATAAAACTAAAAAATAAATAATAATAATTACATAAACGAGTCTGAAGGTGAAAGGGATTCATTTATGATTTTAACCATACTTTATTACAATAACTATTTTTGTATAGTTAAATGTATACTAAGTTATTATATAAATGTTAATTTGATGCTAATTATATGTTAATGTATGCCACAAAAATAAATACAGTGAGCTCTTCACACTCACAGACATACATTTGACACCTAAATCTTTTTTTATCAACTATAACTACTTTAGCATTTCGAATCACAGAAGCATTATGCTGATAAATAATTTATTCTAAACTATATATTCCCACACATGATGACTTTATGCTTGAAGTCCACTGCAAGCAGTCAAACTGTTCTACCTCTATAAGGCTTACAATACCATTGTGCTTTAGAGCTGTTCTCATTCTGAATGGGAATAAGTGAAAAGTTGAAGAACCAAAAGTGAACTGGCTGAAGGATCACATTTCCCCATAAGCTCCTTATACTACCTTCAACCTCACAGCTCTGGCGTTTAATTGTTTTCTATTATCTGCCGAGGAAAGTTCCCATGGGCATGTGCTGTCAGTCTATGGAATAGTTTAGCTGATTGATTCTTTGACACCACTGGAGCGACGGATTTGTACTTTCTTTCAAGCTAATAGTGCGTTTTAAGATCTAAAATGATGGAATTGCTTATAAATGTCCATTTTTCAAAGACTGCACAAACCTTGCTTTCTCTTGGAAACACGGAATGGTCTTAAATGTCACCTAGCTCATGGATCAGACCAGTTTAGAGTGTGCACGTGATCTCAGTTGTAGAAAAGTATGGTTTTAGCATGCATACATTTTTCATACTTTTGCATAGACAAAAGTGGAACATACACTAGAATTTACAGCACCTAAAACGGGCATTCATGGAAAAAGTTTAGATGTTTACCAATCCTTTTAGATTCATACTGTTTCTAATTTTAAAGATTTAAAATGTTTATAAGACCTCTGAATATTTAATCATTTAATAAGTACTTAAGTGTTTAATTTTTGTTCCCAAACATATCCTTGCAATAGCGGACATAAAACTATACAAATATATTTAGAATTTAAATATAATGGAATTTAAGATATTTTTGTTCACATATGTGAATTACATTTTAAATGTTTTAGTACATCCATATTTTACATTTCAGTAAAATCCATATGTACCTGGCAAATATACTAATGAGATCAGGTTGCCATGGCATGTCTTATTGTGTAAGGATTATATTGATGGAAAAGATATGAGTCTAGATATGAGTTAATAATGCAATGATTTATATATAGGAAGTAATTATATTCTCATACAGCCAAACCAGGGTTATTTTCGTTGACTGAAATTAAAACCATAAAGACAATATCATTAACTGAAATAACATAAAATATAAAAGAAACCTGTGCACCTTCCACACCATCTCAAGTGAACCTATTTTTGATGTTGCATGAACCTTGTCATTTCTCCCATTGTCAATATACTGTTAAACTTGAACATGGGCCTGAAAACTGTCACGTTCAAACCCCTCCGGCTATTCTGAATGCAGACAATGTCTTTTTCTTTATACAGACACTGAAAACAAAACAGCAGTGCTTTACAATGCTCTACTTGGACAGTTTGCTATCACTTGAATCTACAGCGGCCGTCTCAGTACATGCCAAAGACTATTGTCTTTAAACCTCGACGACAGCACATCTCAAAAAGAAACATGACTCCATTCTGTCTTTGCAAGCACATCAAAGACACTTATCAAAGGAGCTCTTGCGCACCTTCTCGGAGAAACAATGGAAATTAGGCAACAGGCACCAGGAGAATTACAGTGATTGCTTAAGAATCTGTGTCAGTGTTATTTTTTTTTTTTTTTTCCGGAAAATAGGAGAGGAAGCGGTTATGACTGTGTCTTCTTTTGCTACAATAACATCAATCCAGTTCTAGCAAAGTTGCAAATAATTGTATATTACTGATACATTAATAATTCTTGTTCACAGTGAAATGAATTTGGCTTGTCGAATGTTTTTCTTTGCAGTAATGCTGCATTAAACCAATTAAATTCCACAGTGGAAGAACTCCATGTTCCTATTTCACACCCTGTTTGATGGTGTTAATGGCAGAATATAGGTTTCCTGAACTTTGTGTACCATCCCAGACTGTCCTCAGCCTCAGGCATCAGAATGCCGTCACACACTCAGGGGCACGATAACTGCCCTACCTGCGCAATAGAGATACTTCCTTAGTGGCCGTCTCCCTTCTTGCCTTCATTAAAGCACAGTCATACATCTTCCACGCGCATCTGCGGTGTACAGGGAGCTATGCCTTCACCTAGAGAAGCTCTCTGACATAAACACTGTATCATCTGTGGCAACCTATCAGCACTGGGCTAACCTTTCTAATGCTGATTTAGAGGGAGATCTAAGGGGCTGGGGAAAAGTGCGGATGATACGTTCCCTCGCTGAACAAAAGAGCCCGTTGAGATCTCTTGTTCTCTGTGAACCATCAATGACGAGACTCCTCCACCTTCCCTGCTCTGTTGCTATAAGAAATCCACCCTCTAAGGGCCTTGATCAATTAGTCAATTTCTCAAATGTGGCCTGCAATTAGTGCCGTGGTTCTCGATGCTGCTGCTAACAGGATATGCTTGCGTGATGGTTCAAACTAGAAGAATCAAGGGCTTGGGTTTGGTTTTAGCATTAGTAGAGACATTTTGAAATCCATCTGTAACTATGAAGATAATGTGCTAATTTACTTATATAAATGCACTAAATATGCACTACCATTCAAATGTTTGGGGCTGGTAAGATTTTTAAAGGTACCAAGGCCGCATTTTTTTTTTCAAAGATACAGTAAACATGGTAATATTTTGAAATGTTATTACAATTAAAAGCAACTGTTTTAAATATGTTTTAAATTGTAATATATTCCTGTGATGCAAAGCTGAAATTTCAGCATCATTTCTCCAGTTTTCACGGTGATCCTTCAGAAATTATTCTAATACTTTTTTTCTTTTTCTTTTTTAAGATTTATGCATTCAATTAATAGTAAAATGCCATCAAATTGAATGGAATAATGTAAAAATGTAAGGATTATTCAATTATTAAATTAAAATACTTAAAAATTATTCGATTCAATCTGATGGAATTTTACTGTAACTGTTAATTGAAATGCATACATCTTGAAAAAGGCTAACATTTTTGATTCTCAAGAAACATTTATTATTAAACAGTTGTGATGTTAATATCTTTGTGGAAACTGATACATTGCTTTTTTCCAGATTCTTTGATGAATAGAAAGTTAAAAAACAGCATATTTGGAATATGAACATTGCATCCTTACTGAATAAAAGTAAAATAATAAAAGTATATATATATATATAGTATTTTTTCAAAATTCGAACATAAAGTTTGTAAAGCTCCTATGTTTAAATGCAATTAAGGTTGCAAAAATATAAAAATCAACATTTTGAGGCTTTAAATATAAACTTTAGACAACATCTGTCTATACTTCTAGTAGTCCATTCCATGCCAATGAAGTTGAAAATGAGAGCAAATATGCATCTTGTTTAGATTGATGTGCTCACAGATTAAGTGATTTCAATATACATTTAAAGAGCAAGTGCCAACCACACAAATCGGCGCTTATGGACAGACGTTTGATCTAATCTGAGAGTGTTGAGGGATGCTAGATTGGAGACATCTCTGGGTTCAAACAGAATATAGATTGGTGTAGGAAAGTGTTGGCCCCCAGTGTTCTGGTGCCACATGTTGCTTCCCAAATCCCTTTCTAGCACATGGATGCAGTCGGTGTCAGGGGGGATTTCAGTACGTGAGGATTGTGGTAATTGAAGCAATCTGTTCCCACGGCCTGCAATGGACGGGCTTTCAGGGCTGGTGGTGTGTTTGAGGTCAGAGCCCATGCAGGATGTCTTCTGTTTCTTTGAGCCCCATTACGGATCTGCAGGCCTCTGTCTGATGAGCCGAAGTCCTGGTCTGGTCGACTCTCGACCTACCTACATCTCTGAGTGGGCCCTTAGGAGATTCCACTATCATGTGAAAACATCTCTCAAATTGACAGGGGTCTTTCAACATTCTTTCATCTTAGAAATTAAGTGATGTAGACCCAGCACTCTCTCTCAGTGGCTGGATTGTGAATCAGTTTAGTATTTTTTGATGAATTTTCTAGCAATGGCATGTCATAAAGTCAAAACTGCGATGAATCTTGATGAAGCAAGATATCACAATATTTACCCAAGGATATCATTTGAGGATTTTATGAGGGATCCAGGTGACTCTAAGTAGGCCTGCATTGCTCTGTTATTTAGAAGATTTCTTGGTAAACATTCATTTATTACATTAGTTAATGTGAACTTATGAATTTCTGCAGCATTTATATATCTTAGTTAATGTTAATTTCATAATTTTTAAAGTTGTATCTGTTAACATTGGTTAATGCACTGTGAACTTACATGACCAAACAATTAACAACTGTATTTTTAACTAACATTAACAAGGGCTAATAAATGCTCATTGTTAGTTGATGATAGTTAATGCATTACCTACTGTTAACAAATGAGTAAGTGTTACAAACACTTGAATCTAATGCGCACAGGAGAACGTCTGTTCGGAATTCTTATAATCAGAGTCCACTGTAATGGTAATTCGAGGTTTCAACTTTAATCCAAATTACTATAAAGGAAAGCAGTGGGGTTCTGGAGAACCATTAAAGACAGACCTACTGTAAGCTACATGGTTGTTAATTGATGGTATATGTTTCTGGTCTCAGCCATAAGTCCACATTATTTCAACTTATTTTTTTAAATAATCATGTTTAACTGCAGAATTATAGGTGAAAACTTACATTGCATGATTTTTGTAAAGAAATCTCCAACAATCAGGAAATCAAGAAAAAAAAATTGTGCCAAAATAACTCTTTAGCTCACTCCCATAATCGAGTTGGTCTCCATATGCTGTCAAACGTACAGTATATTTTGCAATAAAGATGCAATATATTATTTCTATACATATACAAATACTTTGTTTTTGCATCAAATCAAATTTTGTAAAGTTGTTATTCACCTCGTAGCTGGTCCCTTGTTCATTGCTTTTAACTCTTTAACAAAGACTTTTAAAAGTGCTCTTGTGAAAATGGATGGAAAAAATGATTCTGGAAACCAGGCTGCTGAAAAAGTGGACTGGCACTTTAGCATTCTATAGCCCAGCAGTGATTGCATTATATAGTGTTTTGCATAGTGAGTGTTGCATAATTTAAAAACTCTTGTTGTGATCAGTAGGATGCTGGTCATGCTGGTCATACTTAATACATGCTTTTTTTGTTCCAAATTGGTTCTTCTCTTTAATATATTTAATATATAAATCCCCAGCATCATGTACAATTAGTAGCCGAACAAAAACTACCTTGAAACTGCCTAAACTTATTTCTTTCAAATGTTTTCACTTAAACCATATTGCTATAATAATAATATAATATATAATAATATAATTTTTAAAGGGGACCTATAATGCCCCTTTTCACAAGATCTAATAATAGTCTCTGTTGCCCCCAAAATGTGTCTGTGAAATTTCAGCTAAAAATACCCACAGATCATTCATTATAGTTTGTCAAATTTGCCCCTATTTGAGTGTGAGCAAAAACACGTCCCTTTAAATGCAAATGAGCTGTTGCTCCCTGCCTGCTTTCCAAAAGAGGCCGGAGCTTTATCAGCTCGTGCTTCGTATGGCGGAGAATCTGAGTAAGATGGAGAATCAAAAATGACGTCTGTCAGTAACGGTGTTCAGCCTTACATTGTTCAAACTGGAGTCAGACACTGATGGAGAGACTCAGGAATAAGTTTCAACTTTTGTTTGCGAAAACAAAACGATGGCGCTTTGGGTGGAAACGTGCAGATTAAGGGGTGGAGATATTATAATAAGATCCCTTCCTTTGTCACAAGGGGAGCGAAACGGCTCTTTTTTTCTTGTGCTTGCAGTGAAAGGCTTACCAAAAAAAAGTTACTGGGTTGTCCTTTTCACGTTTTCTGTGTTTGTAGATGCACTGGGGACCAGATTATAGCACTTAAATGTGGAAAAAGTCAGATTTTCATGATATGTCCCCTTTGAATTTACCTCTCTGCTCAAGGTTTAAGTGTCTTTTTATCACCATATTAGAATATGGTGTTAGCGTAAGGCCTTCCTGCACTGCATCGTCTGATAATCCTTAACCTGCTGGTGTCTATCTGATTTAAATTGCCATGGATAATGTGATCATCTTGTCAGGGAGAAATCAGGCATTCAGCACACTCCATAGCAGAGGAGTAGGAGGGAGAGCGAGAGTGAGCGCGGGGGAAGGGAAACGTCAGGCAGGTCTCAGGTGATCTCCGCAGAAGTGTTAACTCATGTAATAGAACAGGGCCATGCTCCTTCAGCCGTAATGCAGCATACATAAATGGCCACATAAATCCTACATTCATCGGAGTCAATGGACTCCCATCAAAGAGGCTTGGGCAGATGCATTACATTTTCCGGCTCATTTGAACATTTTGCTCTCTTTTTTTCTTTTCTGAATTAGACATGCTTTGTTGCCGGAGACACGTCCACATAGGAGGACTAAGTGTGATGGGTCTAATTTGAGCTGCTGAGATAGGTGTGATCATGTTGTGAAACAGTCCATCTGTCTCCCTCAGTACTCATTGATTGTTTCGGGGGAGAAGTGCTTCATTATTACAGTGCGGTGCTGTCCATGAGTTTGTTTGGGAAAAATTAATAAATATAATACTTGTAACCCCCCCCCCCCCCAAAAAAAAAAAAAAAAATCAGTTTAAGAGACCGTTAAATATGATTTGCCCCTGCTTGCCATAAATGAATAGCTGAGCCATAAACAGAAATCCAAACCATTATCTTCCCTCAATGACAGTTGAAGGAGGCTTCCTCATCAAAGCTTTTTAATTGGATCAAATTACGGGCAGCGAAAGCCTGAGCCTTTCTTGAGTTCATGAAGCCTAACTTTCAAATCACTTCTAATAAGACCTCCGTACTGCCTGACAAAGGCAAAATGCAGTAACTTTGCCAACACTAGAACAGAGAAAATACCTTCAAAGATTTGATGTCAATTTTCACTCCAAGTTTTATTCGAATCTAAACATAGTTCATCAAAAGATAGATCATAGTCTACAGCTCTATTTGGAGGGGACTGCTTTTAAATGAGGAGGTGGGGTATGTAATAATTACCAGAGTTTCTCTGTGTTCTTCCAGACCTTGCGTTCCGCAGTGATCGCAGTATCTGTACCTGTAAATACACTGTATACGCAATACTGCTCCAGTGTGAGTTTACTTTGCCATTAATAAATGCAAAGTACTCAAAAATTTTAAGTTGTTTTTTTCAATCAAGGCACCTGAGGCTTCAGTTTTCTTTCTCTGCACACGTTCTCTATTGTGTGGTACCGTAAAGTTGCGATGAAGTGAGATTTATCTTCTGTATTGTGATGGACTGTACATCTGAGTGTAAGGGACTATTGAAAAAGAAAGAAATATTTAAAGTTAAAGTTTTCATAATACTGTCCACCATTCAGAAAGCGTGAGAAAAACCTTCCATGTGTAAGAATATCCTAACATACAACATTGACTTGGATATGGACATTGATTTGGATGTACTCAATTTATACTCAATAACTCAATTTTGATAAAATCTAGTTACTTTTGTAACAGAGTTAAAGATTTAAGAGTAAAAGCATTTGCTAAACTATGTGACGTATTTGGCCTATGTAAAGCTCTAAACTTCCACATAAAATAACAGCAGGAGTATTGCCGCAGATGGTGGAGTGCTTTGTCGCTCAGAATAAAAACTGCACGTGTGGCGACATGCTGTCATTGGGTCTGTGCTGCTTTTGTGGTGAGCAATGGTACCGGGAGTTGAAAAGGAAGCCAGCATCCAAATGAGGCCAGTGCTCTGGTATCTCAGAGCTCAGCGGAAGGGACAGAGCCAGGGGTGAAGGAGATGTTCCTAAGCCGTGCGCCGCTGTGGTCATCATTCACACTTACCCTGCTGACAGTACACCATGGCAGGGCTACTTATCTCGTCCTTGCCACTGAGAGAAAGCGAGCTCTGCTAATGTCCTGCACAATTATCACATGCCGAAGTATTAAGGGTGCGCTTTTCTCTCCAGTCCTACGTGTGTAATTGCTGTTTAAAATTGGCAGTCACGTTTCTGTTTATGCAGAAGTGCCTTAAATGTGGTGTCTTTTTTTTCTTCATTTAAGGGTTTGGTTTAGAGATGACGATCAGGAAGTAATCTGGCTATGCAAAAATGCAAGGAAGACCCATGCTGAGGTTGCTTCAAATGCCTTGCCAATTGATCTGTGGAAGGGATGGAGTCCTCCATCTGTACTGGAAAGATATATCTGGAGTGACATTAGGCCTCTCCCAGAAAACCCTGGGATGCCTTCTTAACTGAATTGCATGGTGCTACTCGACTCACTCGACGCAGCGTGTCTTATAATGAAAGCCAAGACACTGCACTTCCCATCTTGGGTAATGAAATTCAAAGGTTTCTGTGGTTTCAATACGCTCCCATGGCTTTTTCCGCATCAGTCAGAGAGCATTTACGTAAGTCTTTGAAATATTAATCTCTGATATAACTTTAATGATAATGATTGGATAAAGATGGCAAATGGGAAGAAGACTTTTTGGACTCACTTGCAGAATTGTTAAAGAGAGGGCAGTGCAGTCTGCTGCTATACAGTACATCCGGTCTCTGTGGGATCTGAAGACAATTGAAGAGAGCTGGAAGATTGGCTTCATTGTGATATTAATGAAAACCCTCTCACCCATAGTGAGTGGGCTGTCATCAATTATAAATCATCAGGCTCATTCAACTTGGTGGTTTGGAGAGGCGGAGTTAGGAGAAATGAAAGAGAATTCACTTAATCATTTCTTTCCCAGCCCATTACATAGCATGAGCGCATTGCCGAAAGTTATTAGTGCACTGACACAAAGATACGCTCTGTTTATGGAAGACGAGTCACTGGGTTTTATTTCATAAAGCCCGTTCTTCCAGCTGCGCCGTGGATCTGAGTGTTTCAAAACGCTCATCTAGCGTGAAGGGTCATTCCAGCGATATTAGAAGAAAGCTTATTACATTCCCACTGTTTCTGAGCCATACAAATATAATTGTTAGATCAATCAAGAAGGGGAAAGTTGTAGCCCATGCATACAATTTTACAGCCTATATAGCCAGCATGACTTGAATTAATTCTTTAATTGAATTGATTTTTTTTTTCTGGAAACACTATATTCCTCTTCCAGTACAATCTCTTATTCTGCTGAACACATCAGGAGCAATTTCACCATGTATATTTACTTTCTGGGAGGAAAACCAACGGAGTGAAATTGGATATTTAACCTTCCCTTCTTATAGCCGCTCTGAGGAAGGAAGCCACTTCCTGTCATTTTCTCTCGGTCACTCAGTCATTTGGTAATAGTTGATCAAACAGCAGGTTTGAAATTCCGAGACTAAAGCATACTTACAGTATTTGGAGAGAACAGATGATGTGTGCGGCCAGTGTGACCTTTGAAATCAGTTTCATTAGTGCTAACAAGACATTGGAGCAGTCTAGGGTAAGCAGGGTAATCTGCTTGGCTCTTTTCCGCCACCTCTTCTCTGAATCACGGAGTTTGTTCCAATGAACTCTTGATTCCCCGCAGTCAGAATGTGACTGTGAAAATACATTTACATTCACACCAGCCGACTATAAGCAGAGTTTGTCGGCTTTGTTCAAGGAAAGCTGTTATTTCGCTGGCAAAGAGCTCTGAAACAAAAGGGGCTGGTGAGAGCTCCTGGTGTTCGACCGTAAAATGAACGGGCCATGTTGTGTTCTGCTGTCAAAATTCAACCTGTCAGTGTGATCCTTGATCCATCTGTGCCGTAAACATGTTGGAGTGCTGCTGTTGGTCATTCATGTGCAGTAACTGTTATCCCATTGACAAAATAAGCAGAGGCAGTAAGCCGCAGGAAAAAATCCCATAATACTCAAAAGCACGGTCTGTCATTTCTGTAAAATAGCAGAGAGAACAAACACAATGCGAATCATTAAATGAACTCATGCTGAGCATGCTCTTTTTAAATCTATGCATCAATTAAGAAAAAAAGAAAATTCTGCAAAAAAGAAAAAAAAAAATCCCAATAATTAGTTCACGCAACAATTGTTCTTTTTTTCCCCCCCGAACAAAACCTCAATATAGAGCTTTGGTAAGCTTTTTGTTGTGTTGCAGTTAAAAGAGAAGCAGGCGAAATTCAAATGAACTCTTTAGGGGATAGGGGGCTGTGTACTGAGACTTTCAACGGCTTTGAAGTTGCAAAGCAACGCTCACATGTTTATTGTTGACACTCACCGCAAAGCAGTTCTGTGCAGTAGCTACAGGTCATGCGTCTACCCAAACAACAAGCATGAATAATAACACAGAGCACCATCTGGGGCACTTCAAAGCATGCTTTTCAGATAGACGTCAACAATGGAGGTGTTTTGGTGTCACCTGTTGACATTTTGACTTTTTGGATTAACTGCCACCTATATAAGTGGAGGAATTGTGCTTTTGATTGAAGGAAACCTGCGTCCATATTGGTACAAGTGTGTGGAGCCACCGCTGTGTCATCTTAGTGTGATTTGCACCAAAGGAATTTTTCTGTTATCCTGCAATGCTCTTTGTATGCTGGAGACGAGCGCTGCCTTGTGCCCCCGGTGGAATGAGAAGACATAAGGTTGCTTGCATTAGTATGATCTAGGCACTGACACATTCTGTTCCCACCTGTACGACTCTACCTGGGGGCTGAGGCTCTCCTAGAGGCGAGCAAGTGACTGCTAAGCTCTCCAGTGGAAGTCACCCCGTCTTGTGATTGTGAAAGCACAAAGTATCCCTGAAAAACCGCCTTGCTGGCTGCTGCTTCAGGGAAAGGCAGACTTTGGAGGTGGCTGTTGTTACATGTGCAGACAAGTGCTGCCTTTCTGAGTCGTGCTGTCCTTGAGAGCAAGGTTTGTTCTCCTGCCTTTATTGGCATGAATAGAGAATGTTTAAAATTCTGGAAAAAGAAAATTTTAAGCTGAAATAAGGCTCCAAACATTCAGTATCATGATCTTTGTGTTTTATTGTAGCGTTGTAGTGTTGAGGATCGTTACTTTTTAAAGTAATGCATTACAAAATGTAACACATTTAAAATAGTAAGTAATTATATTATGTCATTTTATGTAGTTATTTTTTCCTCTTCCTTTGTTAGCATTTTCCAGATATTATTATTATTATTTTTCATAATTATAATTATTAGATATTTAGAATATATCTTGAATTAAGTTTATTTTAAGCATAAACTTCAGTCGACTCTGCTAGACATATGATTAAAACATGAAGCACTCTTTTATTTTCATCACCAGCAATATTCAGTTTCGTTTTATTGGAAGTTTTATGGATTTTGCGTATGTGTGTGTTATAAAAACATTTAGTACATATTTTGCCTCATTTTTCAGTAAAAATATCTTGACAAAGACACAAGATACATTTTTTTGAGAAGATTTATTAAAATATTAAGACTTGTTTTCAGTGAATATATCTAATTAAGGCAAGAGACTGCAGGCAAAACATATTTTTTCATGCACTGGTCGGTTTTGAGATTTTGGGCTATTCGACTATCATCTGTTCATCTTATTCTATGAAGTTATTTTAAGTCATTCTGAGGCAGAAATCTCTTCTGCACATTTCAGTTTTATTCCTATCTAAGGTTTTTAGAGATGAGTTTTTTCATGTTATATTCACTTGATTTTATTTTATTCCTAAAAACATGGTGATTTTTTTTTTTTCTGGTTGATGACTGATTGTGATAAAAAGATATCCAAAATCTCCTCCGTAAAAACCCTTGACTCTAATATGTCAACAAAATAAATTTTTTTTGGACCTGCATGGCTTTATTCGATGTTCAGATTTATGTTCTGTCAAAATTATGTAAATGAGTGCATATTTAATCAGATAAATCCACATTTTCATGTTTAAACACAACATTTCTGAAAACTTGTAATACAAAAAATGTTTGCAGTTCTTAATGTAATCAATCAACTGGGGAAGTATGGTGATAGCTTGTAGTATTATTTTTTACCCAGTTCACCTGGGGTGATTGGCCTTAAGTTTATTTTTCTTACCCCATTGGCAAATAGATTTTTTGTTCATGTTTAATATATAAACTTCACTAAACAGTATTTTGAAAGACTTATGTTTAGAGCAAGAAAAAACAAAACAATGCACCAACAGGGTAAGAAAAATGTATGTCCTAGAATTTTCATGTAGCATTTAAGGAATCACAAATTCACAATCAAAAATGACACAATCACATAATCAAATGTTTCAGTTTTGACAGAAATAGACTTAAACAACAAAGAAAGTACAACATGGATTCCACTGAATGTGCACGTGGGAACAGCAAGTGCACTATTCTGGAACAAAAATATCAAAGTAGTTTTTACGGTCAATGAATGTCAAACATTTTCTGTTTCAGGTCACGGTATCGAACACGACCTGACCTTTTCCATCTAGCTTTCTTCACATCAACTGTTTATCGGTGAATTTATTCAAAGTGCCTGATTCCAGGATGAAAAGGGTCAAAGGAAAAAAAAAAATCTGTGTGTGCCAATATGTAGAGGGGATTTGGTCCATGCATTGGCCGTGCTTACAAAGGACAGACTACTGTTGAAGCAAAACTGCTGCCGGGAGAGAATAATGCAAACTTAATTACCACCAGCTAATAACTTCAGGCAATCAAAACCTACTCAGCTCTGAGAGTCCATCTAATTGTCATGACAACTAAAACCTTTTGTCTTCCATTTAGTCTGAGGCTAAGCAGGACCTCCAGCCCTGTAAATTTCTTCTAACTGGTGTGACTTGTGTGATAAGAGTGGCTGTGATGACTGTGGCTCAGTGGCTTTATTCTGCTGCCTGTCTGTTCAGAATGACTAATTGCGGTGGAATGTGAACACGCTGGAGATGAAATGTGTATGGCTAATCCAATCATTTCCAGTAAAGCTGCAGGAAAATGAGGACTGAAGAGACACTCGCCGATGGAAAAAGAAGGCACACATGTGCCTTGGATCATTTCTTATAGAAAAACCCATTTTTTATCATTAGACTTACCTACTCATTTGCAAGGCATTAGTCTGCTCTTTAAATGCTGAGTATGACTCACCGCGTGCTGTAGACATGTAATGATGCCGTTGTTGAAGCACAGAATTTACAGCACTGGACGTTTATGGATTAACTTCCATAAGCTTAAGCTTTTTTAACTTTAAGATGTTACATTTGAGAGAGGCTACTCTATATGCACTCAAGGTTTGCCTGGTTAGATTTGGCAGTCAGCCCTAGACCTTATGTGCCGGAGGAACAAGCGTACAGCCATCTTTACAATTTTGTGTTTGAACCTCTGTTTTATATTTCTATGGCGCAGTCAAAGAGTAATTCGATGGTGAATTGGTTTTACTTATTGTAGAGTTAATGAAAGTTATCATGAGTATTGTAAGGTTTGAAGTGGATGTCATAACAAATGTCAGACTGTGAGGATTTTAAAACGAGCGGTTCATTCATAAATCAATAAGACCTTATACTACATGCTGTGGTAATACAAATCGGAAGACAGAACGCAATGAAAAGGGGCGGGGCTACATAGGTTCTATATGGCAGAACTATTATGTGGGGACAAAAGCATCTTTCTCTATTGATGTACTTTCAAAATGAGCTGTTATATCTTTTATTATTAAGCTATTATAGTATATCTAGACGTTTTACTAGTGACAGTTCTTTTCTCAAAGCTTTTAAAAGTGTAAAATGTTCTATAATATAATATAATACATAATCATGCACAATGAAAGCATGTTTCCGCCATCTAATAAAACTATAAAAAGGTGTAAAAAAGGTAACTGCGATTTTTATTTAATCTAAATCTGTTTTCAAGACTACATCTAACAACAAGTTTTCATAGAAATTGACTATAATACAATACAATACAATATTTTGTATTTTGTTCCAGAGTGTTTTTTCTGTCTTACTCGTCAAGCACATTTTTGCCAATTGAGCCTTTTTTATTTTTGACTTTCTTTTATATTTGATTTTAGGCTAAAAGCTTCATGCATTTGATCCTCTTGCATAGCGATACATGTCGGGACCCAATCAATGAGCAGATAAGCATTTCATGACTATAGTCATCAGCGTCCGCTAGAAGCATCCGTTGAAGGTGTGGAATTCTACATGGACGTTTTGTTTTTGGCGTTGGAGACATGTCAGACTCTACCTAAAAAAAAGTTCAAAGGATTTGGCAGGTTCTGAAAGCTTTGAGACATGAGGCTCTAAAGACAAAAGGGGATCAGAAACCACTTTAAAAAATGATGTCAGGAAAAAAAATCAATACTTAGTGCAAAGAAACACAAATGTTGCTACGTAGCAAAGCGAATGACTGCATAACCCTTTATACACTTTATAACTGTGACCAAATGTTTTGAAGGACATTCCCAATTTGAAGCATAAGGCAAAATATACTGCCAATTTATTTACAAAGGAAAAGATTTAATTTGCCCTGGAAAAAGATTATATATGATCGTCTGTGCTCATTTTACGTTCTAATAAAGCTTAATCATGGCAGATTAGATTTGGTGTAGTAGGGAAATTAAATTTGTTCTCATCAACATTCTTATCTGTGATAATATAATCATCTGAATTAGATATTACTGTGAATACTCATTAATGCTTTATAATAAGGTGGGCTGGTTTGATGTTTCTTTACAATCAGAGTCTGTAATTACTGGCAGCGATAATAGTGCTAGAAATGCCTTCAGACATTTGTGTATCAATGTCCGTTTCTTTGATTTTATGTTATCAAACCGAAACATGTACTTCTTACCTCTATTTTCTAAATCACCCTGTATCCACAATTACAGCATGCACTTTTAACTGGAATATTATATATCTTACATGTACACTTTGTGGAGAAAGCGTTTCTTAATATGAAACTTTCAGGTTTTCATTTCAATTACTGATGTAGATATAACCAATTTATTTTAACACTACAATACAGTACACAGAAATAACTTATATTTGGCTCTAGGGCACTGAAAACTGTTATAAAAAAATCATGGAGAACCAATGATGTGATCATAGAGTCAAAATCTGTTATAGGTGGGTTTGAGTAATTTACTGTGTTGGGCTGATGGGAAATTATTACATTTTGTAATGCTTTGAAAATTTAATATCATTGAAATTCATATTAATTGGTGTTCATCAAAATTGCAGTCAGAAGTTGCAGTGTCAGTCTGATTCATGAACTAAATCTTTTGGATGGGCTTTTTTTTTTTCTAATAAATCTGCAGATCCAGTTCATAAAACTGATTCAACTGATTATGACTCTGCTGGAAGGAAAGATTATGAGTAAATAATATGATTTCAGGTGACTCTTCATATTGGGTTTGCTGTATGTCTTCAGAAAAATTTAATTTATTGCATAAATTACTCAATTTTGTATGCTTTAATATTGTTTTTGCATATTTTTTTTAATCATTCTAGCTGCGGAAAAGTATTCTCCTTTCTTCTTCCACGGAATACAGAAAAATAATGCGGATCTGGAAACTACCTGACTACATGATGTCATTTTCATGTGAACTATTCCCATAACCTCGCAACCTGACCTCATCTAAAGTCATTATATCCTCAGTCGAGTTTGTTGATGCACTGAGCACTAGACGCACATCCCATTATCACCAATGCCATCACCCAACAGACGATCCCTTTATTGATAAAGAAAGCTACACTCAGTATTTCATCAGCACAGCCTCCATCACTGAACTCCATTTAGGTGCGGTGTGAGATGATTGGGTCGCCCTGATGGGAGGTCACTGCTCTCTGTATAACTGCACTACGGAGAACTTACACAGCGGGGGGAAAAAATATATAGTGGCGCCATTTATTTGCCATCCCCAGAAAAGGGCACCAGCGATCTGTGAAATCACTTTGTTCGTTTGAGATGGTTGCACATTCTGTCCATTTAGGTCTGATAATGACTTAGATTATATGCCTCCCTCTCTGTCTGCCTCTTTTTGGCATCTGCAGTTATTCAGACTGGAGCATCTCCACACCCTCCCATCTACATTTAATTCAGCTCCTGCCAAAACCCTAACAACCTCTGCCCCATACTAATCAAGAGAATGCATTAAAGATGGAAGTCAAGTCATTCCTTTGGTTGTGGAAGCGCCTTGTTTTCGGTGATCCGTTCAGTAATCTACCTGTCGAGATGTTGTTCCTTTGATTTGCATTTGACTTCCATTTCAACATGGGTGTTGTATTCAACCTCTGCGATTTTTAGTGTTTTGTGGGATGTCTGGTATGCTTCTCATTCGTGGTTCGTCTATCTAACGAGGCATTCCTAAGGCTCGAATAATTATCACTCTTGCTATCACCAAAATAACAACCATCGCTCAGAGTTGTCTTCCGATAGTAAACACAGTATTCATAACGTGCAAGAATCATTTCACACGGCACCTAAAGGTGAAAACAACACTTCTTTAAGGAGATGCTTTAAGGTTTCCATGTCATTTAGAATGTTGTCTCTTTTTGAGTTGCTTTTGGAAGCACCTGTAGTATTAATGGGATATCTGTAGTTCTGTATGTGTGCGGTGCAAGAAAACAGGGTAGAGGCAAAGCCGTCTCTGAAAAGAGGTGCGAGCCTCGACTCATTTGTGTTGCCAGATCTTCCTGGAAATTAAACAGCGAAAAAGGGCAAGCCCATAGAGATATCCAAATGCTTTATATTAGAAACAAGACCACAATATCATGACGTGCACCTACCTATTTTATTAACTCTATAAACTGGATCACTTTATGAGTCAAGCTCAAACAGCCAAGCACTTGGCAATACTTGATGTGGTAAAACTTGAAATCGCAATTTCGGGAGTGAGTCGTGTTCTGTACTCACACAGACACATACTCCTGTATTTAAATGTGGTTTTCTCTCCTGAAACTTTACAGTATGTAAAGTTACTCACCGTCTTCCAAACATGTATGGCTTTTTTTTTTCTTCTGTGAAGCACAAAGGAAGAATTGTCAGCAGAAAGTCAAAACTGCTCTTTTCCATTGAATGAGAGTGGTCACCATTTCAGTTTTGTATGGAAGAGTGGCATGGGCATTTTGCTGGAGAACTCATTTTGTGTTCCAAACTCAAGAAACTTTTATAATTTTTTATTAGAATTTGCATGAGATGCAAATTCCTGTTTGGAAACTGGGTTGTGGAATGAGGGGTAACATATGAATGAAGTGTCATTGTGCCATGGATGGGTGAGGCTGAGGCTGAGGTGCAACTGGCTGTAATATGAGCCATCATTGGAAAGTGACAAATCTGGATTTCCTTTCCATAGCTCACAGTCAGACTTAGTACTTGACATACACTTTGAAATCATTTCGAGAGTGCTTGTTGAATGCTAAATGCAGATTTTTTGATTTGAGCACACCAAATTTCAGGCTTCTGGACACAATATTATTTATGAAAGGTTTCTTTATTTCTGCCCATCTGTTTTTCCTTTGGATTGTTTGTGGCGGGAAGTAACTTGAAATTGGTGGTCCACATACTGTAGATGCTTTTACTTCAAACAATGGTAATTTGTAAGGCTGGATCACATGGATTACTGTACTTAAGCAAGTTCCTAGAATACATAAAATGCTTCTGGATAGACCTGTAAAATGTTTTGACAAAATACTATCGGCAAGGGGTCCATACTTTGAAATCTTCTTGTAAAAACTTAAAGTTTTGAAGTGCCATTCCTTAAGGGTCTGTGCTCAGCTAAGCCCCTGCTTCTGTGTACTTGCACAGAGAAATAATGAAGTCCAAAAATGTTTGAAATGGCCTTCAACAAGCAGCTCTACTTTCAGGGTTGAGTATCTGACACTGCTTTGAACCTACATGGAATATTAAGGCATGCATCTGGAACTGACAAATACACATTTGAATTCCACACTTGGATAACAACTTCAGCTCACAATAAGGGGATTTTTCCTGCTCCCTCTCTGTTCTCTTTGGCAAAAGCTGAGACGAACCCAATTAACCCGAGTTAGAGAGAGAGCAACACTACCAGTGGTGCCCTTATCCAACACTCAGGAGATCAGTCTTTACTATTAGACTGAATACACCAGGATGCCTCACGCTTTCCTAATTGAAACCTTTGGGACTGGCTTTTTAAGTTTTGAGAAAACCATGTATAACTATGAGCATTGAGCGTGTACAATCAAAGGTTTCCCTCTACTTGAAACGTACATGCAAAAGTGCTATTTTTCTCTTGTTATGAAAGGGCAAGTTATGCCAAGATCCAAACAACATGTTTAGCACCTCTTTATTAACTCTGGTGCTATTTTTTTGTATATACATGGTAAACTATCTAAAACACATTAGGTTTATTAACCTGTATTTGGCCTGGTTTGTGTTTTCTTTTACATTTGTGTAGTTTTGTTAATGGTTTTAGAAGATGAGTGACACAAGCTGCCCATTTTAGCTGACAGATGAATTTGCGCCAAATATTGAAGATATTGATTTGAAGATATACAAATTTTGTAGATGTAGATTTTCGAATGTGCTTGCTTTCTATGTGGTTTGGGTGAGCATTTGAGTGATCCACAAGGAACACATCTGTAAATGAACGTGAACAGCTAATCTAACGCATTGGATGGTTTTGCTGTATTGCTGATTTTAAGACATTTAAAGGGTTAGTTCACCCAAAAATGAAAATTCTGTCATTAATTACTCGCCCTCATGTCGTCCCAAACGCCTAAGACCTTTGTTCATCTTCAGAACACAAATGATTGATGAAATCTGAGAGCTTTCTGTCCCTCCATTGACAGCTATGCAAATACCACTTTGATGCTTCAAAAAGTTCATCGTTAAACCAATCCACATGGAGTGGCTTAGTCCAAACTTTCCGAAGAGACACGGTTGCTTTGATGTATGGATTTAAATAAGGCTTTTATTCACATAAATAAACATTGATTTATATATATTTATAATACACATACTATACCATAAGTTTGGGGTCATTAAGATTAGTTGTTAAAGAAATTGTGTTTAGCTTAAATTAGATCAAAATTGACAATGAAGACATTTACAAAGTTTCAAAAGATTTCTATTTCAAATAAGTGCTGTTCTTTTGAACTTTGTATTCATCAAAGAAATCCCTAAATGGATTGTTTCCACAATTAAGCAGCACATCTGTTTTCAACATTGATTTAATAACATTTTCAATAACATTGAATAATAAGAAAATTGATAATAATAAGAAAATTGACAATAATAAGAAATGTACTATAAGGAATGCTGAAATTCAGCTTTTCCATCACAGGAATAAATTACTTTTTAAAATAGATTAAAAGAGAAATATTTATTTTAAATTATATATCAAAAAATATTATATTCAACAATATTTTTAATTTGTTTTTTCAAATAAATGCAGCCGTGGTGAGCATAAGAGATCTTACCAACCCCAAAACTTTTAAATGGTATGATAATTTATCGATTTATTTATGTATGTATGTGTATATATATATATATATATATATATATATATATATATATATATATATATATATATATATATTATATATATATATAAAGAATAGAAGTAATAATAATAATAGGATAACATCATACTTCTATTTATAATAATGACATTTCAGTGTTTTTTATTGATATACTTTTTTATTGATTGTTTTAATGATATACTTTTGACTCTCAAGGCACCACATCCCACACTTTTGATCTGTACACCCACGGCATGAAACTTCAGTTGTACTTTAGTACGTGAAACAGGTGCATTTAAGGCGCAGGTGCTTTTGTGTTCCAAGAGAAAGAACTTAAGATGATGCCTAAGGGTGTAGGTTTGATTTGAAAGTGGATAGAGACATGCAAAGAGGCAGAAGACAATCCTGAGATTATAATTTTCACAGGGTCTTGATGATCATATTCAAATGGTTGATGTTTAGAAAATGGCATTGCGTGGAAGTCTGGTAATACAGTCAAAACAACAATATTTCCTCATATCACAATTATCATTTTATATGTTTTTTCAACATTAAATATGACTTTAAATATGACTATATTATCTATATGTCTCCTCTTAAATTTAGTCTTTAAAAAACAGTATTTATTACATTACATTTTAATCTTTCCTGTCATTAGTGGCAGGCACTTCTAGTGCAGTGTTGGTTAGGACATTTTCGGTTTTCTGAAATTGGACGTGTCCCTACCATGCTTATGATTATGCCTGTAGCAGTAAATTGATGGGGCTTGCAAATTTTTGGAAGTTTGGGTAGATCAATGGCCCGACTCATTAAGAACGCAGCACACTTTCAGGAAAGACCCCCACAAATCCATTAAGGCACTGTAGGATTAAGAGAAAGAACATTTGTCAAATTAAGTGCAACCTGCGCTATTGATTCTTGCTAACCAAGGTAAATGAAGGGGAATTAATTAAAGCGGATTAACGGATAAATGAGGGCACGGGCATTTCCTTAGGTGCTTTTAATGACCCACAGGGCAGATGAAAGGACTTTGGTACACTTTATTTGTGTCTGCTGGATATTACTCCACAGAAATCGTTTCATTAATGTTATGTATGACAGGCCGTTGGAATTTTGGCATGAAAAGAACAGTGAGTGGAGAGCAATGACTGCATTTTTAAATTCAGGTCAAGTGTTTTAGGTGAGAAGTGTTGCGGTCAGTGCTGCTGTAATTGCACTTCTCTGGGGCTGGGGTCATTTGTCCGCTGACAATGGATTACTGGTCCTACTGTTCGTGATTAAGCCTACAAAAAGCTGGGCGATTCCGCATGGGGCTCCTGGCTCCAGCCTCCTGAGAGGAAACAGCTGTTCGGTCCTTCTGTCTTCAGGAGGAAGATGAATCATTGTATCCCTTAGCAAGTTTCCTTTGTCACTTAAGCTACCAAAAATGATTTTTTAAACAAAGCTACTCCAGAGTCCACGTGTTCAAGTGTCAATGTCAATCACAGTATATGCATACCTTCTCATTACAGCTAGGGGAGAGTGAGGTAAGATTTGTAAGTGGATAAGATGTGTACATAACTAATCAGTTGTGAACAGTATATCGATCCAGGTTATACAATGCCAATTGATCATATCAGATCTTTTGAATTTCAGGGGGCACTAAAAGAAACCAACATTTTAACACAATTGTCAAGTATTTTCCCATAAAATTGTGAAGAAGCTACTGTAATATAGTAGTACAAATGTACACAGATCAGACATAACATTATCACCACCTTCCTAATATTGTGTTGGTCACCCTTTCGCTGCTAGAACAGCCCTGACCCGTTGAGGCATGGACTCCAGTAGACTCCTGAAGGTGTGCTGTGGGATCTGGCACAAGATCCTCACAGCAAGTCAGACTTGTTTGCTCAGCACATCCCACAGATGCTCGATTGGATTGAGATCTGGGGAATTTGGAGGTCAAGTCAACACCTCAAACTCATTGTTTTGCTCCTCAAACCATTCCTGAACCAATTTTGCTTTGGGGCAGAGCGCATTATCCTGCTGAAAGAGGAATACCGTTTCCATGAAAGGGTGTACATGGTCTGCAACAAAGCTTAGGAAGCTGGTATGTGTCAAAGTAACATCCACATGGATGGCAGGACTGAAAGTTTCCCAGCAGAACATTGCCCAAAGCATCACACTGACTCCACCGGCTTGCCTTCTTCCCATAGTACATCCTGGTGCCATGTGTTCCCCAGGTAAGCGACACACACGCACCCGGCCATCCACGTGATGTGAAAGAAAACATGATTCATCAGACCAGGCCATCTTCTTCCATTGCTCCGTGGTCCAGTTCTGATGCTCAGGTGCCACTGTTGCCACCTTCGGCGGTGAGCTGTGGTCTGACTGGTCTGTAGCTGTGCAGCCCCAAACTGTGATGCACTGTGTATTCTGACACCTGTTCCTTCCTTAGACACTTTTGATAGATCCTGACCACTGCAGACCGGGAACACCCCACAAGAGCTGCAGCTTTAGAGATGCTCTGACCCAGTCGTCTAGCCATCACAATTTGGCCCTTGTCAAACTCGCTCAAATCCTAATGCTTGCCCATTTTTCCTGCTTCTAACACATCAACTTTGAGGACAAAATGTTCACTTGCTGCCTAATATATCCCACCCACTAACAGGTGCCGAGATGAAGAGACAATCAGTGTTCACTTCACCTGTCAGTGCTCATAATGTTATGCCTGATCAGTGCTGTTTTTGGTCCAATAATTTTTCTTTCCTCTAGATATTAAAAACAAACAAACATTCAAATACACTGAATGGCTGGTTTAATATTTTTAATCATAATTAAGATGATGTGCATAATATGAGGTACATATAATATTTTCGAATAGGACAATGCGTGGTAAATTATTTAATTACATTTGAGTGTTGATATTTGTCTTGTACAAACAAAATTAGTAGATTCCTAAGAAAAGTGTCATGGTTTCCAAAAAATATTAAGCATTTTTAACATTGATAATAATAGGAAATGTTTTTTGAGCAGCAAATCATCATGTGACTGAAGACTGGAGTAATGATGCAAAAAATTCAGCTTTGACATCACCAGTAATTCACAATTGAAAATGTATACAAATAGAAAACAGTTATTTTAATTTGTACTGAAATTTCATGAGACTCTTTTTACTGTATTTTATCAAATTAATGCAGTCTTAAATAGCATACCAGACTATGGAATATAGTCTGTAGAATATATCTGTATTAATTTCTCTTGTCTCATTTCTTCTTGACTACAGGATGACATAAAAAGACACAACGTATACCCCAGTCTCCACTGCTGTCAAGATTGTGAGAAACTGTTCAGCTTAAAGTCTTCAACTGGGAGTAACTTTCACCGGTGGTTGTCCAAAATGGGAGTACCAGCGATATTTTATTACTGTACAGGTTCACTCCCTTAAATGTGCACTAGAGAGACAGCACTCTGACCCAATAAAGCTCTCAGCTGCAGATACACTGGTGCGACTCCTTTAAAAACAATATCTGATCTCCCTTTTTTAAAGCAACTGAAGTGCCCACAAATCATTTCCCAATGTGTGGAGAAAAAAAAAATCAATGAAGAGTTCTGCAAATTGAGTTTGCAGCCTGCTTGACAAACTTTATGCTCAGCCTCCATTGGAGCAAAAAATCTAAATCAAGTTGTCAACAGGCGTTCTATCATGGTGGAATGCGGGTTCGAGAGTGTTTTATAAATTCACTGTAATTGCTCCAGATGTGAAGAAGAGGGTATGGACGTGAACTTAAAATCTTCACTTCTCCCAGGAAATAGTCCATATTCCACTTTATAGTGCCAGAAGCATCAAGACATCCCAGTGAGACAGAGAAAGTGTATTCCCGTCCATAAATACCCTTTTTATTGCACGCTGACTGAAAGCTATCGGCCTGCTGAGGGAAAACACAGCCTGTTGTATTGGCTGTCATCTGAGATCTCGAAATTAAACTCACAGGAGTGTGAGTGCAAAAAAATATGGTTTTATAGGTTTTATAGGGAATTAAGCAGCCTGAGAGAGTCTGTGCAGATTAACTGTCTTATTTGGCAGCAAGAAACATGGTTCCTGGGCATTCCCCCCTTTTCAATTTGTCAACCCGAATGCAGGATGCTCCTCCAGAGCTTGTTGTATCTCCATAAATTTGCAACTCATTTGCACTTGCCGATTTTGACAGAGACCCCTGGACAGCAACACTTAAACCGGTCATTATTTATTTGATCTCATTTGGTGTGATTTAAGGCCGGGCCTGGCCGGTAATTAAGCTGTGTCAGCGTGGAGATGTGTAGCCGGTATGGGTGCTCATTGATTTACAGTAGATTACCATCTTTAGGGGCGGATCGGCAGAGAGCCATGATTCACTCGCACATTTTCTTTCGCCTCAGGCAGTAACATCAGACGGCCTTCCAAGACTGACCCTTTTCTTTGTCAGCCGCTCTTTATTTGCTACACGCGTCGGACGCGCTCACGGTGCCGTCCACGTATCAGTGTGTTGCAGCGTTCTATTTGCATAACTCATTTCCAGGAATGCGGTTGTCCGTTGCTGTACTTGACAAAAAGGCAATATGAAAGAAGGGTGGTGACAAGATATTAATAAAGAAGACGAGGCAAACTACATTGTGGCAGAAGTCAAGTGTCATATAACGATGAACAATGACATATTCTCTCGTTCACTGCTCCGAAGGGAATAACAAAACATTACTGAATGTACTCCTGAGCCGGAAGATGGGGGTGTAGGGAGGAGAACTCATGAAGTGAGAGTTAAAAATTACACGACCCTCTTGTCTGTCTGCTTTTTTTTTCTTTTTCCTGTGAGACCTTGTGGATATTTAACCTTCAAACCAGGGCCTACAAAATATTTTTGAAGGATTAGTTCACTTATAAATTAAAATTTCTGGATAATTTACTCACCCCCTTGTCATACAAGATGCTCATTTCTTTATTTCTTCAATCGAACAGAAATAAGGTTTTTGAGGAAAATATTCCATGGGTTTTCTCTGTATAGTGGACTTCACTGGGGTTCAATGGGTTGAAGTTCCAAATTGCAGTTTCTGTGCAGCTTCAAAGCGCTATACACGGTCCCAGATGAGGAATAAGGGTCTTATAGCGAAATGATCGGTCATTTTTAAAAAATATATGCGTCTTAACCATAAATACTCGTCTTGCACCAGCTCTCTTCTTCTTCTTCTTGGAGAATTCCAGCAGTGTAGAGGCTGCCCTCAACTGACAATTTAGTTCAAACTTTGACCTGTGGAGGGGCATTTGTGGTTAGAAATTGTGGTTAAATGCATTTGTGGTTAAAACTTATGTATTATTTTGTATTTTTTTTTTTTAGAAAATGACAGATTGTTTCGCTAGATAAAACCCTTATTCCTCATCTAGGATTGTGTATAGTGCTTTGAAGCTGCATTGAAACTGCAATTTGGACCTGCAACCATTTGGTAGTTGTTGAAGTTCACTATATGGAGAAAAATCCTGGAATGTTTTCCTCAGAACCCTTCATTTTTTTTCGAATGAAGAAAGAAAGCCATGAACATCTTGGATGACATGGGGGCGTGAGTAAATTATCAGGGAATTTTAATTCAGAAGTGAACTAATCCTTAAAAAAGAAAAGTGACAATATTTTTGAAAAGTTTTTTTTTCTTTTTTGAAAAACTCTCGTATACTCACCGAGAATGCATTTATTTTAATAAAAAAATACAGTAAAACAGTAAAATTTGATTGAAAAATAATATATTAATTTTTATCTTGATATATTTTTTTTAAATTTAATTTATTCATGTGATGGCAAATTTATTCCAGTCTTCAGTGTCACATGATCTTTCAGAAATCATTCTAATGTGCTGATTTGCTGCTCAAGAAACATTTCTCACCAGTGTTGAAAACAGTTGTGATGCTTTCCTTATTTGTGGAAAAACGTGGATTCTATCTAACTATTTTTTCAGGATTCTACTTATTGTAACATTGTAAATGCCTTTACTGACACCTTTAAACAATTTAATGCATACTTGCTGAATAAAAACATAAAAAAAAACCTTACTGACCCCAAACTTTTAGTGCGTTTGAATGGACAAATATAATTTTTACAGCCTGATGGTGTAGTTACAGCATCTACCAGCAGGAGTTAACAAAGCCACGCTAACCAGCCAAATCTTGAACCTTTGTTAGATTTAATGAGTGATCTGTTTGTACAGTGTTATAGTATTGCATTTTTAATAATGTATATAGGGACATCAATACTGTATGTATCACCGTGAGGTTAAGAATAAGATTTTTAATAAATAAAATGTCTAAAAATGAATAACACAAGCTATGTGATTTCTAGAATTACCTCCATAAATTATTTCCCAGTTGTTGTTGTGAAAATAAAATAACGGTTTGAGATACAGAGAAACCATTTTGTGTGATGCGCATGAATGCATCTGTTTATCTTCTCAGTCATTTGGAGACCCGTCAATTGCTCTGCTATTTGTAGCTTTCTCTCAGTTAATAGTCTTTGCCGCCAACGCCCATGCACCACACAAAGACGTCAATACATCGATGCATGGAGGATCTGCTGAAAAAGTTCATGAATGCAGTCGTTTCTCTCTTTGTGCCTCTTCCTTCGAGGTGTTTTGCACAGAGTCCAGCCCCTGCTCCCTTTGCACAGACGCCTGCCAAAACACTGTTTGCAGCAAGTTTCATGCTTATGGTCTACTGCTCCCCGCCTGCTGCAGCTTGCTCTAGGGTGGTTCATTCTTTTCATGTGTCTAAAATCTGTCCCCTTCATCCCTGTTAATGTAGTTGCAGTCCAAGACATTTTTATTTGCTGGGAGTGAGTCTCAGAGATGTAGCGGCAGCACCCGGAGGGAGGGAGGGCCTCGGTTCTCCAGAGACCCCACTGATGATGTTTGTGTTGTCTTGTCGGTTGCTGTCTCTTCCTTCCCCTCAAGCTGTAAGATGTAAGAATGCTGCTTTTATCTGAAAATTGAGGCTACGTCTAGACTAATCCGGATACATTTGAAAACACATCTTTTCCTCTACACTTTGGCCTTCCGCTTTGGCTTTCCCCCAGTGTATAAGATCGAAAACGGCACTTTCATGTTGTAGTGTGGACTGTGAAACCTGAGGTGTTTGAAAATGATGATGCTTGTTTGGTCATGTGACTCATATTGTACCGATACATGTAAAAATCTGCCAGGGGTAATTAAATGTAACAAAATCTTTTATTGGAAATTTAAACAATTTATCAAACTGTGAACTTGAGAAGATAGTGATCAAACACCTGTCAAGTTTATAATGTATTACATCAGCATATAAAAGTCAAATTGGATGACTACAGGGACTCATCTCAAGAAATCTCATTTAAAGCCCAGGACACACCAAGCCAATGCCAAAGAACTAGCGTAAATAGCGTTTAAGTGAATATCTGTCTATAGCAGCAGGTATCAATAGTCTATTTTTGTCATTCAAAAAGGGAAACCAGAACTAGGGCTGCATCCAGATATACAAAGCAGTACTTGCTTATCAATCCCGCTGATCACTTTCTTCATTCCAGTCGCTTATGTTATTATGAAAATATTCATGTATTTGAATGCTCAGGTAAGAGGATGTTAAATTATAACACCCCTCTGCCTGTACCGTCTTCACCTTGCTCTCTTTCATCACTTTCGCTTTTATTCCTGTGCACTGATTTGTTCGCTAGTTCAGACTACACAACTTTAAACATCGGTAGATCGCTGTGCTGTTCAGACTACATGAGTTGCTGTTGATATATATATATATATATATATATATATATATATATATATATATATATATATATAAGGAATATACAAAGGGAGAAACAAAGTAATTGACAAGACCCAGCTGATGATGATGATGATGAACTAATGAGTGGCGGGAAAAAAAACAAAACAAAGAGCACATGTGAAACATGACAACAAACAGAGTCCAGAACAGCTATACATATAACAGATATTTAGCATGCTAGATATTTTTCTAGCGTCTGCGAGCGTATTTAATGCATCGCTGAGTAGTTCACACATAAAGTTTGGCAAGCGCTGATTTGCCCCCGATCACCGCCCGACCTGTCGGCAAGCTCCTTGACTTTCTTTTAAATTGTGCTTAAAATTCTGTAGTGTGAACTTGGCCTAAGCCGAACAGCCAATCACTCTCTCTCTGACTGCCCTACACCGATTTAACATGCTGAATCGGCCCAAAAAATCCAGACAATATGACTAATATGACGGTGCCTGACCAACCATTGGCTTGGTGTGTCTCGGCCTTCAGTTCATATATATCGCTTCATATATTGCCAACATTGTAAAAAAAAGATCAGTCAAAAATAGAATATTATTGAAAGTGTTCAAATCAGGAATGTCAGAATTGGAATGCGTAGTTTGTGCATAAAAAATGTCCGTTAAATCCAACAGATGTTGAACGATGTTCACTAACCCGGCCAAAGTTTTTCATTTGGATTGGCGTTTCTTTCCTTTAGTATGTGGTGTCAAGTATTTCGCTCAGTTGCCTGATCATTCTGATTCAATTTCAGTGAGTGAAGAACAAATTTACACTCACATGCGATATGTATTATGCACATTATTGTCTCTGACAGACCGCATGTTGAGGCGCCATTTTCTCCCTCTTCTCAGAAAGCGATGACACATTCAAAACATCGGGTAGCATTTTCAGGAAATGCGTGTACTCACTGGACCTCTGCCTCTTAAAAATACTAATGTAAATGTACATCGTAACATGTATGATTAAACAGTCTGCCATATGGCCTCATTTTACACCCAGTAATATCTCACACTGAGTTACTGGGATTCACATTGGTTATGTCCTGGAAATTACTTTTCCAGGATTTGTTTTGCATCTAGGTTTAGCAGAGCATTCACCGACCAGGAGGATTTATTTAGTTAATAATGCGGAGCCAGATATAAACTCCCGAGTGGAACGAGTTCTTTAATGGTCACTTTGGTCAAGTTTAACATCTCATCGTAAAGGCAATCTCTCTCCGATGACACCTGTCTCCCATTACCGCTCATAGAATTGGCCAGACAGCTTCGGTTTCCCAGACAGCATTTCAAGAAGCCTTTGCTGAATCTGCACGGGTCCTGCAGAGCAGGCGGCTTTAAGCTTTCGTCATGCCACCAGACAAGTGTCGGGGATGCTATGATAGCTGGCAGGTTGTCTATGAGGTTTGAGTGGATGTGCATCTCATTCGGCTATATGGCTTTTCAGCCCTTTCTCTTCTCAAACCCGTAAATCCATCACAGCGCACAATCCAGTAAACACTGTTCTCCCCTCTGCCGCCACGCTCTCTCAACGATTCACCCTGGAGAATTGTCTTCAGATTTGTGTCAATCATTCTGTCTGCCTAAGCTGGCCAGTTAATCCTAACGCTTCACGACAACAAAATCCATTCTTCAGAGTCTTTCCACCAGTCGCTCTATTGTGATTTACTTCTCTCTCACGTGCAGCTATACTAGCTGATGGTTCAGTCAAACAATTTATGTTAAAACATTATTATTAACTATTAATTTCCACACAAAGTCTGATTCTTTGTGTTCATGTCAAGTATTTTAATAGAATGCCCTGTCACATCTCATTAAAAAGCTGATGATTGCTTTTATGGT
This sequence comes from Opsariichthys bidens, assembly GCA_037194245.1. Taxonomy (NCBI): domain Eukaryota; kingdom Metazoa; phylum Chordata; class Actinopteri; order Cypriniformes; family Xenocyprididae; genus Opsariichthys; species Opsariichthys bidens. Next base: position 11,279,264 of record CM074277.1, on the reverse strand, counting down.
TGAATGCAAATACATTTTCTTTTTCCCAACCTGTGTGTCACTTAATCAAAACTGTTACTGATATTTGACAAAAAATAATATATATATATATATATATATATATTTATATATATAAAGAATTAATAAAATTCACTAATACATATTAGATGGAAATTATGATGTATTTATATATTTAATTGACAAAGATAAGATAAATACCTGATGAAATGAAAAATACTCTTAAATTTAAAATAATGCCAACAATTGACCACCTTTATTTATTTCGCTGTATATCCATTTAGAATTAAAATATCTACATTAAATTGCTATTATTTTTTAAAATCAATCAATCAATCAATCAATCAATCAACCATCACATTCAGTCTCTCCAAAACATTTTTTTTAAAAATGAATTATTTTGGCATGGCATACATGGGACTGCCATTGAACAAAAGCAAGTCCAAACAAAAGTTCATCCCTAAAATTTAAAGTTTGCGATTCGTTACATGGATGCGTTCTCGTATTACAATAATGCACGCTATAATTGTCATTAAAATTTAAAATTGTCTTTATTATTGGTTAAAATGAATGGAGAATATCTTGTGTTTTGAATATCCTGATTGGCTGTAGCTTGTCGGATGACGAGTCGGCCAACAGATGTCGAAATTGAGCATTTAGCATGCTAGATATTTTTCTGGTGTCTGCGAGCGTTTTTGATGCAATAAAGATTGGTGAGCGCTGATCACCCGCTGATTTGCCCCCGATCACAGCCCGACCTGTCAGCGAGCTCCTTGACTTTCTTTTAAATCGGGCTAAAAATCCTGTAGTGTAGTTGACATATATTTTTATTTGACATCTGTGATATATTTTTGCAATGGATTTTTGAGCAGCATTTCATGATTGGCTATTTACAATCTTAGATTGCTCATTAAATGTGAGACTATGTCAGGATATGATTAATTATGCCACAACACAAGACTTCTGTTTGTGTCAAGTTGATGTATACTCTGTTTTTCTTCCCTAATGAACAAGGGAAGTGCAAGCTTTGCTCACACCCGCACAAACTCTATACAAGCATTACTGCTTTTAATCTGGCATCAAGCCCTTTCCAAATAAAAACACAAAACAGTCTGAATCTCTGAATTTATGTCTGGAGAAAAACAATCACTGCCCACACAGCAACTCTAGAATTTAACACTCATGGAAAACTTAATATCCGTAGATTAGTGTAGCCAACACTGAAAGCCTCTGTGACGAACATACAAGCTTTAGTAGTTTCTCTCAAACTGTTAAAGTTATATCATGTGTGATTTATACTGCACTGTTTATTACAGTATATCCCAGAGTGAAATGAAGCAGTATATAGTACTATAAAATGTACCACACAAAGGGGATAGAAAGAGAGAGAAAACAATTCTTTCAGCTCACACCTGCCTGTGCTCTTATTTGTCTGATGGACAGTGCAGCAGATTTCTCTGACCGTCTTTAACTTCTGCAACTGTACTGTAAATAAAGCGATGGTTTTAAAAATTGCTGTTTTGACCCTGGAGGAATGAAAGCGCTACTCTGGGAAAAGCACATAGTGCTTCCATTTTTCAAGCCTCGCCATCAAACTGTCAGAGCAAAAGGGCCCATTTTACTCCCCAAATCCCTCAAATCTAAATTCAACTCATGGATTCTTATATTGATCTAATGTTATTTAAAATACTACAAGCTCTTCAAATTGTGTAAAAAATTGCAATACAGATTACCATATTTTCCGCATTGTTGACAGAAAAACAAAACAAAACAAATAAACTGCATCAGAGTGTAAGCGATATTTGTTTATTACATAATGTCCAGGGAAAAAAAAAAATGAAATGCTTATAAACATAATAAACTATATACTATTTTAGTTCCCCTCACTCCACAACATGTCTATGAAATTTACATTTTTACGTATTCAGAACAGAACAGGAAAAAAAAATATAGCAGCATAAAACAGCCATACATTATAGTGGCATTAGTACAGCTTTTGATATAAAAATGTTTAAAAAATGAATTCATTTGAAACAAAACTGAAATAACTGGTGTGTGAAGAAATAAAATAAATAAACTTGGGCTCAATTATTTTTCTCATTTGGTCCAAATCTGTGAGCACTTTGTGCATGTTTTGCCTGATTGACATTAGTTTCGTTATATACAGTAAGTAACAGTACGGTATGTTATTTGAGTTATGTTATATTTTATTTATTATTCGTCTGTTACGGGTAGAGATCCAGGGAAGAAGTGCTTGACAAAGGAAGTCCGTATAATGGAAGTATGATGGAAGTCCATATAATATAATACTAGGCGAAAAACTACACACCACAAAACAACAACAACAAAGGACAAAGACTGAACAGAAACTGAGGGTTTAAATACAAAGGAACAGGGCAGCAAACAAGACTAATTAACTGTACACACCTGACATACGTGAAACAATGACCGCAGTCAAGGTGACAGAGGAAGGGAGGGAAAACCTGAATGCAAGACATGTGACAAATGAAAACACACAGAAATACACGTAACAATGTTATAAACGTTTTTCCCTTTTAACCGTATGTTTGGACAGAACATCCCATATATCACTATAGACTTTAGTTGATTTTCTATTCAGATGCAGGTGGTATCAAGGGGAGGGGCTTTCTCTAGAAAGCATTTGATTGGACAGAAATCTGTAGTGCAGGATGAGTCATTCATGTTTTTGTATAATTTTCCAGGGGCAGAAAAAAAAAAAATCATGCAACTTATTTAAGTTTTTTGAAAAATATCAATTCATAATTTTCCATCACAAGCTGAGCAGAGTTTTTCAGTATCCCCAGGATTCATAAAAAGGTCACAGGTTAGTTCATTGCCTTTCGGATCCACACTAAATAGACAGTTTTCAGATTAAAGGAAGAGTACAAGTGAACGAAAGTATAAGGGGAGGAGGGTGAAATGTGTCTCTCATGAGGCCTGTTCTATTGTAGTTGATCATGTAATTGTCCTCTTCTAAAATGCTGGAAGGTAAATGGGAGAAATCGACATTAGCAGGAAAATCTTCCCTGTAACCAACAAAAGTGGATTGTGAAGAGGTTATCTTTGACACTTCATAAGGGGCCAAGATTGTGATTCTGAATAAATATAAATCTTTGCAGAATAGAATTTTGTCTTGCTGAATGCGGTTAAAAATGTGGAAAACGTTTTATATATATAGTATTTTGTTTTCAAAAAGTGCTTTTCTTTCAATTCAACAAATGTTTCATTTTGTTCTTTCAAATGCAAACTTATTTTTCTCCAGCAGTGAAGATACTTTTTATTCAAATGACTCTCCATCTTCCTAAGTAGTGCTCTAAGCAGTAAAACAAAGAAATTTATTGAATTATTTTTACCTGCATTCATAATTTGTGAAATCTAATTCATTTAGATTACAGTAGAATTATTATTGCTATGTTCCTCTGATAGAAGACATTACTGCTATTGTATTAAGTAGCCACAGTTACTGCGTTTACACATCTAAAATAGTATGTTCAATATAGTCTCAATGTGTCCATTATAAATGCCATCCGGTGCTATAGACGTCATGTGACCTACTGTTAAAGAGGGACACTCACGCAGAGGATATAAAAAGGTAACTTTCCAGTATGGCAATGTAAACAGGTAAGTTTGCAGGTAAAGCGTAATACAGGAAATGATAAAGAGAGATTAACAGAGTCTGTATCTTACAGGATATTCAGAATGCAATGATGAACGATGACTGATCGCACACACCTCTGTTGAGCCGGTAAGTAACACACATGGATAACATCAATGGAACATGCAGACAGGTAAAGCTGGAACGTAGAATTGCTGAGACGTACTGACATGAACACAGGAGAGAGGATGAAGGGGATACAGGAACGGTAGTATAGGTAATCCACAGCAATGATCAACATGAGTCCTCTTCGTAAAAACGAGACCGGACACTGAAGTGAAGTGAGGTGTGTGCTTAAGTATCTTGTGTGTTAACTGGCTGATGAAGTGCAGGTGGGTGTGATCAGTATTCTGTTGACGGTGTCGATAGTGATTGGTAGAGCCTGGCAGATCTGTGGAAACAAATCCTCTCCCGTGACCTCATGGGATAGTAAAGTGTCTATCGTATACACACTTCAGAATCTAGCCATAAGTTGTAGGTCATCCGGGTACTTTTTGCTTACTCTCAATGGGTATATGTATATGTATATAACATACTTTTACGTAAATTTGGTTTTTGTTCAGATGAGGTGAAGGTGTCACTTTTTAAAGCATATTGTACCACACTTTATACTGCTCATTTGTGATGTAACTACAGAGCATCTAGTCTACAGAAGTAGCTTATAATGATGCAATGAGAATCTTACTATGGTGACCTAGATGGCTTAGTGTAAGTGAAATGTTTGTGAGTGTAAGAGTGATCACTTTTAAAGCACTGTTACGAAATCTTATGTATAGATTCATCTGCCGGCTTAATGCTTCTAAAAATGAGATTATTGTGGGTCTATCAAATATAGGGTTTAGTACTACACGGTATCAGTCAAAGTTGTGGAGACACTGGTATTGTTGTATTCTGTAACTCCTTTATGTTTGTGATAGATGCTATGGGTTGTATATGTTGTCTATTGTCCTGTTTTTTAAATCTGGACCTTGAGTCTGTAATAAAGTTTGATTGATTGATTGATTGATTGGTAGCCTACTTTAAATTCGTACATGCTGTTCTTGTCACTGTCATACTGTTTTTCACATAGGGAAGTTTTGGATGTCATTGTTTACAAAATCTGAATCAGATTTAATGTAATTTAGTTTTTTAAATAGAGTGTTTTTTTTGTTTTGTTTCAAATGCTTGAAATTTGTACAATTGATATCTGTAGATTTGATTTTATTGTTATCTTTGAGAAATGCATTTTGAGTGTCAGGAAATGTCTTGGCAATTGAGGAAAAACTGTGATATGGACACACACGGAGCGGGGACTGTGGAGTTTGACCATGGCAATGGGGGATAATGATGTCAGATGGAGCAACAAAAGGGTCAGTGTAATCATGAGCAGCCGTGCTCAGTAAGCAGCCACTTCTGTCAGGCTCATTACCTTCAATGAGTGCCGTCCAAAGGGGATATCAACTTTTTGTTATTCCACCATTGCAATTGCAGAGATGTGCAAGCATTTTGTCTGAGAGTCTATGTTTGTGCTGGTGTTCTGATGGTAATAGTAATAGATTGTTTTACTTCTCAGTGCTCTGAATCTTATCTTTTGCGTTTAATGTGAGGAAAATTACAGCTCCCCCAAATCATGAGTGGTTGACATTGAAAGCCTGGAACTGTATTGTCTACACAAACCTTTTATTAAACAATAGAATTATTGCAAAATATCAGAGAGAGAGAGAGAGAGAGAAAAAGAGAAAAAAAAATATTTCAGCATTTCTCATACCTTATTCCTGATTTTGGCCCCTGGCACATTTTTCTTCATATATAATGCATGGCTGAAATATATACAAGGCATATTTCATCTTTAGAATCATAACATGGTGAATCAAACTAAGCTGAACAAATGGAATGGATTTCACTGATAATGTAAGCACAGGGGCAACAACTAATAGTAATGGTGGGAAACTAGGCTATTTGTCCTACCATCCCTGTTGACAGCAGCTTATTATTTGCAGAAGAACTCGAGCAAGAGAGAAAAACATGGAGAATATTGTTTTAGTATTTGTCTGCATCAAGATACAGCCTTTCCCTTCTCTAAGTGCTTTACATCATGGTTTAAAATCAGGAAATCTGGTCTGTTTTACTCTGATTTTTGTTTAATCAATTATATAAACAAATCAATGTGAGATGCAAATTTCCGTTTGAGTTGTTTTACTTTTTTTTGTAATTGTAGCAACAATTTTGTCTAGTCACACAACAAACTAGTTCTTATTGAAGCTTGTTTCTGCCATGTAATAAACAATTTAAAAGATAATTACGACTTTTTATCTCACAATTCCAACTTTTTTCTCACAATTTTGAGTTGTAATATCAGAATTGCGAGGCATAAACTTAAAATGGCGAGAAATAAAGTCAGAATTGCAAGATATAAACTCATAATTGCGATTTATAATGTCCGAATTGCGATGCATAAACTTAAAATGGCGAGAAATAAAGTCAGAATTGCAAGATATAAACTCATAATTGCGATTTATAATGTCCGAATTGCGAGGTATAAACTTAAAAACAGTAACACTGGTGAGAGAATTCAGCCATTAGTTTTGATTGCGTTGAGATGGGACCGAAAGTAGCGTTACATCGCTTCGCTTATTGGAAATAGAAAGTGTGATAAAGGTCTGTTGTGAGAAATAAAGTCAGAATTACAAGATATAAACTCACAATTGCAAGTTATAACGTCCAATTCTGAATATAAAAAAAAACCTGACATTTTTCTTGCAATTGTGAGTTTATATGACACAATTCTGAGAAACTATTATGTCATAATAGTGAGATAAAAAGTCGCAATTACCTGTTTTTGTTTTTTATTCAGTGGTGGAAACAAGCATAAGTTCTTCTACCAAACAGCAATTAGCGGTAACTCAATTAAAATGTTCTAGTAATTATATTATTATGAATTATATGAGCAGACCTCAATTAGTCTCTGTGCTAAAACTAGACTATATCTATGAGTTGGAGACACATTAAAAACAGTTGCATGCTCCTATCTGACCCAAAATCTGGCCAACATCAGCACCCGAATCTGTGCTACATCTCTGAGCAAGAAAAATGTTGGGTGACGCAGGGTCAGGGACTGACAGTTCCATTCGCTGGTTTACAGGTACCTAAACAACAAGGCGGCCGAGCCACAATAACACACCACAATATATTTTCCTGACATTCGGTCGCAACACATTTCCCAAGACTCCAAGAATATGAGAGGAAACCTGCACGAAAACACATCCTTAGCCGTTCCCTCCCCATTTGTTTCCTTGTAAATATACAAGAGGCAGATTTTATGCCTCTTATGCAGAAACGGACAAAAAAGCCAACCAGGCGTTTAGAGGGGTATTGACATGAGGAGAAATGAGAGAGTGACTGTGGACGCGGAGCATCATTTAACAGAGCCCGGGGCGCTGGCTTGTCTCGCCTCTTCCCGTGGAAGGCCTCTGCCACTGCTCTGGATGCTTGCTGTTTCATTATGATGAGGCTATGGGCTAAACGTAGCCAAGCATATCAAATATCCTCGAAGCATGTACTAAATAAATCATTTTATTCTTTCTTTTACTGGTGGATGTGTTCGCCCAGTAAAGCATCATGGGACCAAAGCAAACAAGGAGCTTTGGTGCATTTCTGTGCTCGGACACAAAAACCATTGGTCCCCCTCATGTGATGCATGTCATTTTGATGATTACATTTCAGAAAAAACAGACTAAGTGCAAAGCAACACGTCTAGAAATCAGTGCTGATACTTTTACCTCTTGTTTTTTTTTTTTTTTTTTTTTTTTTAGCAAATTCCTTCCTGTGTGTGCCTTAGGCAGCCAAAATGATTATTATTAGTGCAATCATGGTAATTTGAAACAGTCCTGCTAAGATAATTCTTGTAAATAAGATGATATGTTATTTATCCCGAATCAGATCACAGAGTGAAAGAGGAAGGCGTTTCAAGAATCTTTTGCTTGAAAGCTTGTGGCTGAATTTAGTGGAGCTCAGGTGGTTTGTCAGAGCGCACTGCATTTTGTGAACCTGCAATAATGTGGGACTTGCCTGGTGAATTTCTAGTCATCGGTTTATAGTTCCCTTGCCTGCATCCACAGTAGCTGTAAACTGATTTTTTTCTTTATGCTATTTTAGAGATGACTATCAATATTTCTGACACACAAGGACAGGGAGAGAGATGCTTTTTCAGGAGTCTCCAAAATCATTCGGAAGAAAATCTCTCTAGAATGTGAACTCGTGTCACATTAACAGCTGGTATTTTAGCAGATTTCACAAACTCGTAGGCGTGTTGCGGTTTGTTAGTGGGCTAAGGGTCTATTTACCTGACAACAACAGTCTTTCTTGCTAGAACAATCTGAAAGATGATTGTCTTCTCGGGGAAATCTGGATAGGGAGAGGAAAAGCGCAGGGAGACTCGCAGGGCTCGTCTCTGGGACTGACAGCTTGAATCAGTGTCTGCTGAGGGAAAATATCACAGGGCTCTTTTCTCAAAAGATAATTTGCTTTTGTTGAGGAACTAAACCCATCTTACTACCCCTGTGTGTTCGACGGTGAAAATTGAATAGTTTTATTTTTCTTCAGAGCAAAACACAAAGCTCCACTAGGGCCGATGACGACATGTGATGGCAATTGCTTTCTTGGTTTAAGTTGTGCATCCTTATCCTTTCCCTGGAGATTATGAGAAGAGCCCTCTTAAGTAAAGATTGTCTCGCTCTCCTACAAAATTACCCTCTTTGCCACTTACAGTAACAAAAAAATATATAAACATTTCTAGGGGAAATCAATAGTAACAATCAAACCGGACTGCTTCGTCGTTTATCTTCATTTTCAAATCAATTTACACTCCGCAGAGACGACACCCAACTGTGAAACTTTGCATCAGACATGTTTTGTGGTCAATAATGCTTTTAAACAAGGAAAAGTAGAATTACCTGGGCTTATTAGAAGTAGCGATATCAGGATTTAATTGGTTAATTAATTTACACCTTTTAGTATGAGTTCTAAGTGCATGTGTAAGTAAAGGAGAGGAGAACTGTGAGAAGCAGTGAAATTTAATGGTCTCTGATCTGCGACTTAGTTTATTATTTCAGATGCCCTTTTTAAAGACTACATTTGAAAAATGTATAGCCTATATTACTGTATAAAATAATAGGTGGCTAGTAGGAGTGACTGCGTTACACGCCACTGCTGAAATCCACTCGCATTTGGCAGGTTGGTGGGTGTTAATGTCAAGCCCTATGTATATATATATATTTTTTTTTTTTTTTCAAAATTGAGAAGATGGCAATGTGATTTACTTCAATTGTGCCATAGAAAAGGTCCAAATTATGTTACTTTTTAGGTGACATGACTTGTTCCACTTTAACAGATTGATGCACTAAAAATGGCTAATTGTAAATAACCACTAGTGAATCACTAACAAGATCACAGTAACTACACCAAGAGATCTGCTTTTAATTTTTTATCCTCATCAATTTACTTTAACACACAAGCTTTCAAATATGCATCATGGGATTAGCAATGGTATAGTCAAACAGAAAAATCCTGTACTTTCCATGCTTGCGTAGATTAACATGAAATGCCAGGAGAAGGTTGAATCTGAGCCTCTAGAGGCAAAAGCCTCTACGTCCTTCCTTGCATTATTTACACAGCCAACAACAGGTGATTACTGTCTACCAGCAGTTAACGGAGCCAAAGATAAAAGCAAACAAGAGCTAAATCCGGTTTCATTAGTCGCACACCATCACATCTCAACCTTTAATGTGCTACAGAGAGTTAACATAATCTGTGGGACCTCTCTGATGGATAACCTGCTGTTCTCCTCAGCCCAAGGCATCTACATTACAGTGTCAGTGGGGAGGCCGACATGAGCGACGCCGTTCTCCCACTGTATATTACAAGCCAGCTGGTGGAATAGTGCCGCGATTACAGTTTCTCACATTGTCTAAGAGTGCGGTACAGCTCCAAACTGAAGTTGAGTCTTAGCTCTGGTTCACAGGTTGACAACCATGTATCCTACTTGACACATTCAGATGTCTCATCAGTCTAGATTCATTTTGGAATCGTAATTCACCCTTTGGCCAGAGTTTGATTGACAGGCAATCTGACCAATCATGACTCTGAATCTGCAATTTTGTCCAAACAAACAAACAAACAGACTGGAGAGTTAAATAATGCTGGTGGACTTGAACTTAAAAAATATTGTGTATTGATGTGTTTCTGCAGTTGAAACATACCTTGTAATGTTAATTCTGCAAAACTTTTATTTGGGGAACAATTCTTACTCTTAACTACTTGCTTATTAGCAGCATAACACTAGAATATCGGCTGTTTATTAGTACTTATAAAGCACATATCAATGTTTCATTCTGCATGATCTTATTCTACATCCCTTAATCCTATCCAACACTCTTAGAAGAAAAGTTACGGCACTGTCACTTTACTAAGGAAAAGCGAAAAAGTACATCTTTGTAAAAATGGTACATTTTCGTACCTTAATGGTACACAGTACTTTAAAAGTATTAGTACCTTTTCACTCTTGTACCTGTACTGCCCCAGTCACAAGGACCATACTTTTTTTTTTCTGACAGTGAATCCCTAAACTTAAGCACTACAACATCTACCTTACTAACTATTAATAAGCAGTAAATTAGGAGTTTGAGGCAAAAGTCATAGTTAATGGTGATTATGTAATAATGGTGAAAGAGTTACTTTTAATTCATGTTTATTACTAGTAGGAAGAGATGATCGGTTCACATGCCAAAAAATTAAAAACTGTGGGAGACCACTGACATAAAAGCAGTTCAACTGGTTTCTAGCGTTATATTCCTTTGAATGCGCAAACTACAAGATTCGTCATGGCCACGAGACCACACACCTGTCAATTGTAGTAACATTTCCACATTGAGACGAGATCTCACAGTGACTCCCGAGATCAAACATGACTTGAGAAGAAAAACAAATGGAAAACAATCAACATCGTCTGCTGTTTTAGTCAGTTTTGTTTCATGGGAAGAAAAACAAAGGTGAAAAAAGGATATGTGTGATCTTCTTTCTCAACACTACACTTAGGTGGTATGCAACATCCGTTTGATGAAGCTTGCTCGCTCTCATTGGCTATCACGGGTATCATGTTAGAGGCAGCCTTTGGGATTTTGTGGACAAAAAATTAAGGATTTTATGGACTATAAATCAGTTACGAGAAGTCTCGAATCGAGCCACATCCCCCAAATTGTCAGGGGTTGCAAATCGAGCCCAAAATGAGTCTTAAAATCTTCAAGTATGTGGCCAGTCTAAGTATTATCTATTTGATTGTGGGAATCCTGAAATCTCAAAAACTGCTTGTCAATGCACATTTACATAACATATTTCAAATTTGCAACGAAATATTCACATAATCTGTCCCATAAATTTTGTTTACAGTGTTAAAAAAAGCTTATTTTCAGACTAGACCAGCCAATGCCAATGCGAATGTGTAGCCGTTTCAGTATTCTTACTGTTTCTATTGTAACCAGAGCTTCTAACGGCTGCTGCAGTAATCTGATGACTTTACCAGTCAGCATTGAGGTCTTTTATTTAGATCGCATGCGTTCTTAAACAATGTTCCATATTTGTGGTCTTGTACTATGTAATCATCAAGCGTTGAATCGTTCAATTCCAATACTCGAGAACGCAAGTACAGAGGAGGGATGATAGTATCTGGATGTGTTCTTGATATCAAGGATGCATCAAACAAACTTGAGAGAATTGAGAAGACAAAGAAGAAGAAGTTTCCAGAAGACAAAGCGCACATATCTGAAGCCCTTGCACAGAAAGCTTGCTGTCAGACGACGTGTCCCTTGAGTATTAAACTAAGTTCTCTTATTGTGCTTAAACTGTCAAATACACACAAGGTTGTCAAAAGCACACAAAGTTCACATAAACACAGTCGGTTATGTCTGTGATCATAAACAGCAAGTAAAGAAATCACATGTGTATATTAAATCTGTGTATTAAAGTGAAAGCAGCATAATGTTCAGAACCTACTGCTATGTATGCTGTTAATATGAATCAAAGAACAACTGAAAAACAGAAAACCACTCACTGCTCTTGATTGAATAACTTTAATAGCTTTAATGAAAATACACTTCTTACTTGAATGCTGCTGTTAAATGCTCTGCTGAGGTGATAAACATGACGGACTGTGTACGGCTGTGGTGGGCTCTATGCTAATAGAACGGAGTCCGTCAGAAGTCGTGGGCGTGGCCTATGCAATATGATGCCACAAAAGGCTTGTCGACTGAGACACTGCTTATAATTTATGGGGGATTAAAAAAAGTTTGTGGATTTTTATTATTATAAGGTGGTTGTGCACACACACTGCCGACACACAAACAAGTAAATTTTGCATAATAGGTCCCATTTAATTTTAATTAAGTGATAGAGTTCATTCATATAAAGTAATCTGGCAAGACCGATCTCCACGAAAATGCAAGAATGCAAGTCTATTCTTTGCATGATATATGTATATGAATAGAATATAATATATATATAGACAAACTTTTATGTTGGATGCAATTAATCACAATTAGTGGATTTGACAGCACTAATAAAGAGTAGTGTAGCACTTACTGTTTCACACATAGTTTAAGAGAGTTAAACAGCTCCAAAAAAAATATGGTTCACAGGTTGACAGTCACTAATCCTACTTGACACATACAGATGTCACATCAATCTAGTTTAATATTGGGGCCTTAATTGCTTCATAGTTGCTTCTTACCAGCGACCTCCAGAGAGATAGCACTTTTTTCACGTCAGTGCAACGCACTCGGGTTTTGTATCGGATGGCGCTCCATAGATGTGCCACTGTCACATCAGGTGTGTCTGATAATATGGCTTGCCTACACCCAGGTGTCATAAAGCACACACAGTTAACGCAAATATAGCTCAGTGGAAGCGCTGAAAGACACTATCATAAATATCGGGAAGCAGACCTTGTGGGTCATGTGTGGGTGGATGTAGTTGCCTGCATATTGTTGACAGCATTAGTGCTTTATAATTAAATATCCAACATTACAGATTGAGAAAAATCCAGGGCTGGATTCATAGCATAACATGAAACCCAATAGTGTTGCCCACTTGACCATCCATAGGCAGGCATGCCTCTTCAATATATATTTTTCAGGGAGAAGTGATTGATTGTTTAGTGTTGCGAACGTGGTGAAGCTGAACCCACAACCATAGTAAAGTATCGGTCAGGGATACGAGAAGGCAGAACTGAGCTGGAAACCATGGCAACTCTCTGTGCTGTGTTGCTCAGCTCCCCTGGCCCTGCCCGAGAGGAGAAGAGAGGAGGAGAGGAGACAGATACCTGTAGAAGCCTAATCCCATTCAACACCTGCATACAAAGAAGCCCTAGCGTTCAACGTGATATGAAAATACACAGGGGATTGACAAGATACATTTTTGATGGACTGCTGTTTTCCTGCACTACCATATCGCACGCTGCACACACCAGAAATAACAAACAGTACTGGCTACCTTCCTTCTGATTCTGCTAGTAAAACATTTGAGCAAGGAAATTTGAATTGGTCTTCCTTCTCTTTATTTCCTCCTCCACAACTCGAATGCCACTTGCCAGAAGATTGATAGAAGCTGTCAGGGCCATAATCACTTGTTTAGTTTGGGTTTTGCATACGGGCACTTGAGGTGATGATCTAAAGGAGGAACATGAAAAATTCTGTACTATTCATTTTGACATTCAATAGCAATGGCTGAGTATAATTTCCCCTGACATTACATTCATTTACATTTAAATTAGATGCATAAGATCTATCTATCTATCTATCTATCTATCTATCTATCTATCTATCTATCTATCTATCTATCTATCTATCTATCTATCTATCTATCTATCTATCTATCTATCTATCTATCTATCTTTCTGTCTGTCTGTCTGTCTGTCTGTCTGTCTGTCTGTCTGTCTGTCTATAGACAAGTTCAAATTCTGTCATTTTTATGCAAGTGTGAGACAGACTAGTGTCATGGTTTTTGTTTGATTTCAAAGTAGACTTGTGGGTAGTAGTAGCTATAAAAAAGTAATGAGTGAGTATATAGAATTTTTCTGTGTAAAGCAAATAATCTGTTGACTGTTGAAAGTGTGACTTTGTTGGACTGACCAAATTTAGACATGTGAATGTGTAATTTTTGCCACATGCCTACATACAATTACTATATGTACAGCATCTCACAGAAGTGAGTACACCCCTCACATTTTTGTAAATATTTTATTATATCTTTTCATTTGACAACATTGAAGAAATGGCACTTTGCTACAATGTAAAGTGAGTGTAAGCTTGTATAACAGTGTAAGTTTGCTGTCCCCTCAAAATAACTCAACATACAGCCATTAATGTCTAAACCACTGGCCACAAAAGTTAGTAGACCCCAAAGTGAAAATGTCCAAATTGGCCCAATTAGCCATTATCTCTCCCTGGTGTCATATGACTCATTAGTGTTACAAGGTCTCAGGTGTGAATGGGAGCGGGTGTGTTAAAATCTGTGGTATCACTCTCACTCTCTCATACTGGTCACTGGAAGTTCAACATGGCACCTTATGGCAAAGAACTCTCTGAGGATCTGAAAAAAAGAATTGTTGCTCTACAAAAAGATGGCGTAGGCTATAAGAAGATTGCCAAGATGAATGAGTGCTGCCAGCATTGCTGCAGAGGTTGAAGGGGTGGGGGGTCAGCCTGTCAGTGCTCAGATCATACGCCACACACTGCATCAATTTGGTCTGCATGGATGTCATCCCAGAAGGAAGCCTCTTCTAAAAATTATGCACAAGAAAGCCCACAAACAGTTTGCTGAAAACAAGCAGATTAAGGACATGAATTACTGGAACCATGTCCTGTGGTCTGATGAGACCAAGATAAACTTATTTGGTTCTGATGGTGTCAAGTGTGCGTGGCGGCAACCAGGTGAGGAGCACAAAGAAAAGTGTGTCTTGCCTACAGTCAAACATTGTGGTGGGAGTGTGATGGTCTGGGGCTTTTTGAATGCTGCTAGCACTGGGGAGCCACAGACCATGAATGCCAACATGTACTGTGACATACCGAAGCAGAGCAATGTCCCATCCTTTTAGAGACTTGGCCACAGGGCAGTATTTCAACATGATAACGACCCCAAACGCACTTCCAAGACAACCACTGCCTTGCTAAAGAAGCTGAGGGTAAAGGTGATGGACTGGCCAAGCATGTCTCCAGACCTAAACCTGATAGAGCATCTGTGGGGCATCCTCAGATGGAAGTTGGAGGAGCGCAAGGTCTCTAACATCCACCAGCTCCGTGATGTCGTCATGGTGGATTGGTAGAGGACTCCAGTGGCAACCTGTGAAGCTCTGGTGAACTCCATGCCCAAGAAGGTTAAGGCAGTGCTGGAAAATAATGGTGGCTACACAAAATATTGACACTTTGGGCCCAATTTGGACATTTTCACTTAAGGGTGTACTCACTGTTGAGTTATTTTGAGGGGACAGCAAATTTACACTGTTATACAAGCTGTACACTCACTTTACATTGTAGCAAAGTGCCATTTCTTCATTGTTGTCACATGAAAAGATATAATAAAATATTTACAAAAATATGAGTGCACTCACTTCTAAGATACTGTGTGAATATATATATATATATATACACACACACAATACATTACAAGTGTTCTACATTACATTACATTAATATTTGGAATGTTTCAAATGGTTGAAAGACAGGTGAAACAATGCCATTGATATCACATCAAACCTTTTATTTGCCATTATATATATATATGACCTACTTTATATTTTATGGTACTGTTCTGTCATATTGGATGATTGACAGCCTCTGGTCATCACCATTCACTTTCAAAAGTGCGGTGTGAATATTTTGCTTAATATTTCCTTTTGACTTACACTTAATAAAGAAAATCATATGCTTTTACAACAATGTGAGCGTGACGGTACTTTCATTATGGATGAACTATCGCTTTAATGATATTCACTCATTAGCCTACATGGTATCATCATGCTATGTTTTTCAGTCATAAGTTCACCTCACTGTTCTTTCATATGCTCTCTAAAGACAACAGAGCAGGACCCAACCATGAGTTCAAAGATAACGGCTGAATTCATAATAGCATGCTGGTGTACTACTCTTACTATTTCTACCAAGCATAAAATGTATGCTACTGTAGAATGCCATTTCAAATTCATCCAGTATGTGGTTATGAGTCTGCAGTGTCTGTGAACAAATGAAATAATTTTTTATATGTGCAAGACAAAAAAGAAGGTCCTTTTTTCATGAATAGTCCTCATGTCTACATGCTTAATGTTGTAAGCATCCCAGACGGTCCTTGTGAAAAAGTGTGCTTAATGGTTTTGAATGTGCACTTATAGCAAGTGTATTTTTAAAACCTACTTACATTAATTATAATAGTATAATTAAATAAAAGGACGCCTGAATATATTTAAATAAAGGACACTTTAATGACTTTAGTATATGTTTGTTAACACACTTTAACACACTTAAAAAGTGCACTTTGTAATAATGTCAAATTAAGTTTCACTTTACAGTACATCATCAATCAAAAGCTATATATATATATGTGTGTGTTTGAAAGAAGTCTTTTATGCTCAGCAAGGCTGCATTTATTTGATCAAAACAATAAAATAGTAATATTGTGAAATATTATTACAATTTAAAATATCAATTTTATATTTTAATATATCTTAAAATGTAATTTATTCATGTGATGGCAAAGCTGAATTCAGCCTTCATTGTCCTTTAGAATTCAGAAATAAATGACATTTTAAAAGTTAAAAAAAAAAATTGTTATAATATTTCACAGTATCACTGGTTTTACTGTATTTTTGATTAAATATATGTAGCCTTGCTGAGCATAAGAGACTTCTTTCAAACTTTTCCGAACTTTTGACCGGTAGTGTTAAATCATCATTAAATCATTAAATCATTTTGTTTTAATAATCTTTGTTGTGTTATTGAAGAAGTACACTTATTTTGATGAGTTGAGTAACATACTAAACCACATGTAAAAAAGCACTTAAATTTGTAGTGTACTATACTGTACTGTGTAATTCAACAGAACATTTACAGTAGATATATTTTAAACGTACTAAATTGCGACGTCATCCTTGCAAATGTGTAATTACACATTTATGATGCATTAAGTTTCAGTCAAAATGACATTAAAGTATACGTTAGTTCACCATAAATACTCAGTACACTTTAAACATATTTTAAAGAGATTAGAAGTAATTATACAATTACATTAAAATAAATAAATAAATAAATAACAAAACAATTCCCTTGGCCAAAAATCACTTTAAGTCCGTTAATTGCACTTAAAATAAATTGTCATCTAATTTGCAAATAAAATTCAGTTAAGTGACAACATTCAAGAATACACTGTTATTTCCGTAATAAGTACCCTTTTGTATGCTATTGTACTTCTTTTTCACAAGGGTGCATGTGAGTTATAGCCTTCCACTACCATTATTCTTCAAGCAGTTTGCTGTGAAACCCTATGCTGTGCTCCTCAATGGTGTAGTGTCTAGCAGTGGGGAGCTAGGATTATGTTAATGTAAATGTCAGCACGTCACTCTTGCCTTATACTACATGCTACCGAACATTCAAGTGAGTGTACCTCTCCCCTGAAGCTCTCATCACTCATATTCATTGAATAATTTGCCCATTTTTAGCCATTAGAGGAGGTTTTATGATTCACTGACTGAAAGAAATGGCAGCCATTTTATGTATAGTGCTCTCTTTGCCTGTCGGTGCTGCATGTAGCTCAGACTGCATGTTCTGTGAGAGTCTATCAATTGCAGGTGCTGTATTCATAGAGCGTTGCAACTGAGGGCCATCGCGCATTAGGTATGCTGTGTGTGTTTGTAAGCGCGTGGGTATGTCTGTGAGAGCATGTGCGTGCCTGTGTATGCCGGCTGCACTCCCATATATTTTCCTCCGTTTGAATTTTAATTTGATTTTAATAACGGCACCATTTTGCAGTAATTGTTTATCTCTGATGTAATTTTACAGTCTGTCAAGTTATCCACTAAAACACCTTGAATAATAGAAGTTGAAACAGAATCAGCCCATACTTTCTCTTTCCTTTTGATACAACTTTAGATTTTTTTCAGACTTCACAGACAATAATTAACAAGTGAAACATGCTCAGATGTATTTAATTATATGCTGTACCATATTTTGCTGTTGAATTCAAGCTGAAAATATGAGCATCATAATAATTCAACTTCTTGTTATGCAGGTGAAACATTTATTCCAAGATGAATTGCCACATGGAAAAAAATGCCACTCATGTTCTACATGTAGTCCGCAGGAAATGCAATTAATATGCCTTAGAAAATGTGTCTTGTTCAGGAAAAACTACAATAAAAATCCACAGGGTCAAATTAAAGTTCCATAGTGAACCATTTTCTCATTCAGTGAAAGAAATGTCAGGGCTTATCTTTGATATCTCAAACTCTGCCCTCCAAATCATACCATCTTTGAACCGGCAGCAGTTTTATTTGGAGTTATCTTTATAAAATAAATAGCCACAGGAGAAGTCTGCCACAAATCAAGAATGAATGCGTTTTCCCCAGTTCTGCAGGAAACAAGCGAAATCTGATTAACATCTTTCGCAATTCAATTCACAACGTGGTCGCTGGGCAAAGAGGTAGTGTCTGTAAATATCGCCAATGTGCCAAAACATTCATTTACAATTTAGCAGGAGTTCAATCTCTGTCCCAAATCTCACATACCACTATGCCACCGGAGGATGATGGGAGAGAAGAGATGCCACTTCAGAAATATAACTGTTTATGTGCAAGAAAGAGGCATTGAATAAAAATAACCACTAGAAGAAGTGCCAATTAAAATGACATGTTAAAGCAGAGGCTTGAGGCTATGAAGAGCAGGAATGCTGGCTAGCTTTAATGGTGAAACCAAAACAAAGAGGAGTGTTTTAATGAGCGTCTCTTTCAAAGGAACGCATTGTCGGTGCCTCTCTCACTCGTGTGGCTGGCGCCCACAATTCGTTACGCCAGGCTTGTTTGAACTTGAACACTCGAGTGGCAACCGGTCGCTGATCCTGTGTGTAAATCACAGGACCCAATAGCACAAACATCAGTAGATAACCATAAACACATTAGCCATGCTAAGTGTGACATTTGCTGCTGAGCCACAAATGCAAATCATCAGAATGCTAGTGCGGCATGGGCGTTGCTTTATTCTATACGCACAGTGCCGGGGACTGTGTCGCTTCATAGATGATAAAAACAGGATGATGATCTTTTACTGTTTAAATTAATGGTCTATTGTTCAGGTCTACAATAGAGCAACTGTTCCTTTCCAAATGATATGTAAATAGTAACATCCAAAATCACTTAACACTGAATTTTCATTAATTAATCACTCTTTTATTGTCAATGTGTAAACAGCTTGTAATGAAACTGAACAAGCGAGTGTTTGAAAGCAAGCTTTTTTTTTTTTTTTTTTTTGAAAGCCTGGAGACTGATTTTTATGTGAAGGACTCAGGACGGTTTTTATCTGGAAAATCAAAAGGATGTGACGTTTGCACATGCTCCCGAGAGCCTCTCTTCCATTCTATAAAACATGAAATGAATCATTACACACTGTTCAGGATAGTACAGAGGAAGACCCATTCTGTACTGTAACGTCGATGTGTCATGCAAAGAAAATTAATTCACACTATAGTCTCACATAGCCAGATTTATTCTACAGTCTCAATACTTTACAATCAAATGATCATAACTGTGTAAGGGGCCGTTCACATGTCACATCTAAAGTGCACGGAAAGCGCAGCCCAGCTGCTTTCCCCTTTTTTCCAAAGCGTTTGGCGTCTGTTGTTTCTAGGCAACCATGAACCTCACTCTCCACAACTACAAGGAAGTTTCAGCAAAGGAAAAATTGATTTCTAGCCCTTGCATTAGCTCTACTACTAGACATATTTATGGATATGAGAAATAAGATCCTGTCCTGTACAGCTGTTCGGCTGAACTTTCTTTGTTGTTACGGAAAGGCCAAAGCTGATCAGTTGGTTCTTGTCACATGACCTGCGGTGCGCTTGAGGCATTCTGAAAAGTTTTCATCTCGCTGCACCTGAAAAAAGTGACCCCGTTGCACTGCATGCACGTTGCGACCGCGAGCGCTTGCCGCAGACCTGCATTTGAAATAATGAACCAAAGACGCGAGGTGCGCACAGCTCCTAAGTTTAATTACTTCATGTGTCAACATGTTTATTGCAGAGCTTGTGCGAACATAAATCGCTGTGATCAGATGCTTTCTTTACTGCTGTGTTCTCATCTCGGTCATGTTTGTTGTGTGTTATTTTGTTAATGAGTGCACAGCACATATTTACAGTGTTGGTGGTGTGGTTATGTGAGTTATGTAATCAGATTACCTTTTTCAAGAAACCAAAGTAACGCATTACTTTTAAATTTACAACAAAATAACTGAATTATTTTTTCAAATAAATAACGCAACTTACTTTTGTTTATTGACTGACAGCTCTCCTGTTACTGAGAGCGTACTGAGGAATTGTATGTGCTGTGAACACATGATGGTTATTGTAGTTCTAGACTTTATGTATATACTTTACAATAACTTTATACAAATATACTTTATGTATTTAATCTCTATTAAAGCCACAATATGTACATTTCTCAGCTAGAGGTCACTTATTTAAAACAAAGGCATAGCTTGATGATGCCTTGATTTTGCGGAATCATGGGAGCTGCCGTCTTCTATAGCCGGAGGAAAATGGGCAGAAATCATCTTCATGGATGAGATGATTAACGTTACTGTAGTCTGAAGGAGAGCAGGGCACAGAAAGAGTTGCTAATAAGAGACGAATGTGACACACGGTGAGAGCAGCGGAGCTTTTATTATGCCGCAGTCGCCGCTTCCGCTTCTTCCGGGCAAGCGTATGTGGAGTAACACAGCACTGTTTCATCATATTAAGTACATATTGTGTGTTGAAAGTTGTTATAATGCTACTATGTGCGTTCGCCTGGCGGCTGCTGTGGGACTCTTGTTGCACACTTCAGTAAGCTAGATCGATATTTGTCATGGTAAAACATGGTACCCGCGGTAAATCAAGAAAACGAGATTTAAACAATAAGACTTATATTACTTATAGTACTATATATTACTTATATACATATATGTATAGAAATATAAATATTTCTCTGGATTTAAACATTCTTGGAAACTTTTGGGAAAATGTAAGTACACAAGTCAACAAGATATATAACATATACTGGTTTTTGGATATTTTAATCCAAGAATTTTACATATTGTGCCTTTAACCATGTCTTCGTTGCAGACTTTTGATGATCCAATTCAATCACACTAATAAGCAAAAATGACTTTAGATAAACATCACTTTTTTTTTGCTGAAATAAATGTTGAACTTCTCCTGCATGTTATTCTGCCTAAAATGTCGTCGGAAATTTAAATTTCCCACTTCTGAAGTCGTGATTACGAGCTCATCGCATTCAAGTTTCGAAATTGGATGGCGTTGTGTCATTTTTTTTACCTAGAAAACTTGTATTTACAATAACCCTGAGAGCACATGAAGGCAACATTTTTCTTCTGTAATTCAGAATGGCAGCACAGCTGAAAGGTTTGTTTGAACTGCGCCCTCTACTGTGCAGGCGTGCATCGGCATTTCCTTCAGCCTGAGGCTTATTCATTTTCCTTTTGGTATGAAAGAGCCTTTACATTTGACAAAGATAGAACTATTTTTGTTATTTAAAATTATAAGCAAGCCCTTCCCCAGTGAGAAAACAAAGAACAAAAAAGAACTTCACCATGAGTATATCAGGGAATTGAATCATGTTCTGCAGCTGCCTACTCAGTATCTTCGACAAACGGTAGGGGAGCTGCAGGGAGTTTCGATCACGTGTGTATTTTCAGATCTGAGTTGGGCTTCAAATGCATTGCAATATTTTAACTTTTGCAGCTTGGCTATATACATCTGCCTGAACGGATGTGATGTATTCCAATCAATTCCAATCATGAAGAACAGAGTGAAATTTACCAACATTGTTCGACTTAAACTTTTGTTCTTTAAACCATATTTCTGGAAAACTGGCGGTCTTGAGTAATTATTATATAATTGTTAAATAATAATTCACATTAATTACCCCTAGAAAACCATACTATGTTTTTCTTTCAGATGTATTGGCAGTCTTTCTCTGTGTGTATGTGTGGATATATTCATAGATTTATTATTCATTTACCCCAATGAATAAGCAGAGAATAACAGCAACCAATTTGAAAGATCAGTGCGACTGGCACTAGTAATGAAATGCAACAATCACATGCGAATGTCGGAGGTTGTGGAAAGGCCCCTAAACATGTTGAGAAAGTATATAGAGTTATTTCTGATTTCATGTGTAATTTAAATAACACACATAGAGTGTCTTTATGTAAAACTGTACTCAAGTACATCTTGAGTACAATGTACATCTTGTGACTTAAAGGGATAGTTCACCCAAAAATGAAAATTCTGTCATCATTTACTCACCCTCAAGTTCCAAACCTGTATGAATTACTTTCATCTGCTGAACACAAAAGAAGATATTTAGAAGAATATGGGTCACCAGACAGTTGATGGGCTCTATTTTGTGATCTATTTTGTCATAATGCAACTTTTTGTCTTCATAAACCAAAAATGCAGCTGTATTGATGTATACAATGGACAGGAGTAGGCACAAATTTGCTTGCATTTTGTTTTGTGATGCCACACAGCAGACATGGAACTGGGATCAAAATGTGGATCATGCTTCTGAAAGCTGTGTGAACACTGACTCTGCTGCTTTCCGTCACTGTTGACAACCACAGCAACCATTCAATAAAACATTAAAAATGACAAATCCCAGCACCGGATCACCACTTATTATAACACACTCATGAAATTTAAAAAAAATCCTGCTCAACAATTGGAGATGCTTCCTTTCTATTAGACACACACCTGCTGTGACTAAATATCATTAATTGTCTGTGGCAAAAAATTGGTAGTATGTCCCCGAGCATTCATTTTTAACTGTGTTGCGCAGTGTGTGCTACTGCTTGTTCAGAGTGTGAAGCACTTCAACTGCCTTTTTTTATCTGCCCTTTCCAACGGGGTCTTCACAGCATAGTCCCAACAACCCAAGGGCATGAGAAGAATAAAGTTCTCACCAGCTTCTGCCCAAGTTTTCTGCTGTGATTCATCTCTAATGTGCTGCTAGCTTCCACACTTCTGAAAGATTTTCATCATTATGAAAATAGGCAAAATCTTTTATTTTCTCTGCACACTCAGCACTGTTCATTGACTGTGGCACATAGTGAATCAATACTGTTTATTATTAATGACTGTCTTCACAATGCTGCTGAGGATTATTTCATATGAAGCGGTTTCCTGGAGTCTGTGCTCAATAATTCAAGGCTCGTTTCTAATAGGTGGTCAGCTCAAACGTCGATGGAACACACACATATATTTATGCACTTGCACAAGCATTGAGGTATGTCTATGCCGTGTTCATTAGGCCCCACACTAAACTAACAAGGACTGCAGATGTTCAAGCAGACATCAAAACCAAATCTCTCTGATCTCTAATGAAACATCCCGTGGTTAAATCTGCAGCATGGATATTCGTCACCGCCTGATATTTGGCTTGACCTCGGCTTGTGGATGACTCATTTTTGATAGTCATGGATTAAAGCCTGGTCATTGTAATACATTGTTGATCTGTTTGAAATGCAATTAGAGCTTCAGAGTCTTTTTTTTTTATATTTAACCACAGTACATTATCTGTGGGGAAATTAAGAGGGCCACTTTTTAATTGCCTTTGCTTTCTAGTTTGTTCCTCTAACTAACCAATTAATGCTTGTAATCATTTTTATTAACCCTAAAATGCATACAACTTTTGTATATATATATATATATATATATATACAAAAGTTGTATGCATTTTAGGGTTAATAAAACTGATATATATTTCACATCAAGTGATGCTTTCATTTAACATTCCTCAAGGGTCTTTGATAGTTTTAATATTAGTTCTTATTTTATCATATAAAGGAGTTATGTGTGTTTTAAACTTTATTTAATGCATTAGCTAAAATGAACTTAAATGAGCAATATATTTATTTTTGCATAATATAATTTTTATTAATTGTTGTTAATGTTAGCTAAATTGTTAATGCACAGTGTTAACTAGTGTTAACAGATGTTTTGTAAATGTTGAAAATAAGCTTGCCTAAGATTAACAAATGCAGAGGAAGTACGGTTCATTGTTAGTATGTTAATGAATAAGGCCTTCTTGTAAAGTGTTACAAAATAAATATCAAATAAATAAATGCAGTTGTGGTGAGCATTAAGACTCCTTCAAAAACATACAAAATCTTACTGACCCCAAACTTTTAAATGTTATGTGTACTTTATGTCCAATACACACACACACACACACACACACATATATATATATATATATATATATATATATATATATATATATATATATATATATATATATATACATAAAATATACAATTTTTACTTTTATTTGAAATTTTGAAATTCCTAGAATGATGTGTGTTTTTTCAGGGTTGGGCCTACAGTTAGTCTGTAATAATTATAGTTAGTTTTAGATTGAAAAAAGATTAAGTGGTGTGTCCTAATTTATAAGTAAGCATGTGAATGTGTATCTAACCTCAGGCTACTCCAGTGGGAGTGTCGCAGTAATAAGTACTCTGTAAATCGCTTTAGATGAAAGCATCTACTAAATGACAGCTTACTAAATGAAATCTGAACATGAACACAGTATTTACCATTGCCTTTATATTACATAAAGCGATAGCTGATGGAAACTAACATTAACAAATGGCACCTTATTGTAAAGTGTTATTAAAGTGTTGTTTTACATTAGTTTGTGGTCTTTTACTGTGTGAATGCTGTTTTATACTCTGCCTTTACCTCTCAACTGAACCCTCACACAAAACTTTTTGCATTTTTAGACTTGCATTAAAGAAATAAATAATTGAGTACATTTATTATGCTTTTTTCCCTCATGGTGACTGTTGGCTGGATGCCATTTGAAGCCAAAACCTGTAATATCCACCTGCCCACTCACACATCGTCAATCTTAATGATCCTTATTAATTTTCATTGACAAAACAAAATAAGGGTACCCTGCATAGGGGTAAATGTAGCTATGTGTTCTAGGGTTAAGTATCCTATTAAAAGGCTTTATTCTGGATTCTTTATTCTGAAAAGTACACAAGCGAACACTTGGTATCAGCTACAATTACTGTAGGTTCATTTTCCCTGACACAGTACGCCTCAAAGGAAACCTGTTAAATAGTGCAGCACATGCTAATTCTCTACAATAGACACACCCTGCACAAAACAAATGAGAGAAGATTGCTTTTGTGAATATGCAATATTCTGAGTGCAATGTGTTTTCAGCCTGAATGCTTCAGTGGTAACCTGTCACGGATCCTGTATGTAATTATTCCAATAGCAGAAAAATGCTAGAATAAACATGGTCATGGTGATGTTTTATCATGCTGACTAGCTTTGTGTGGACAGCTAGTGCATGGGAGTGTCATGAAAAGAGGTTGACAATATACCTTTCACACAGCCTATGCCAATTATGCTCATATTTTTTTGTTTTTTATTTATTTATTTATTTTTACAGCAGTGTGCTAAGTTACATTTTGAAATGATTTGATGCTCTGAACCCATGCCACATTGGACAAGTAGTGTTCAATGCCTGCCAATGGCTAAAATTGTTGACCATATTAAAAAAAAAAAAAGAAGGCCAAAACCTGGAGAGTATTTTACTAAAATTTTAATTACAGTGGATCAAACATACCCACAAACAGACACAAATAAATAAACTAGAATAAATAAATGAGGCATATTAACCTATGATTCTGAGATTCTTCTCAAAGATGCCTTAGTTAAGAAATACCTCATGTAGGATGGGTATAGTTTGAATTGTATCGGTACTGATACTTATACTGCTTATCGATATTTGTACTAAACGATACTGTTATCGATACAACTCTTTATAATTGTGCAAAAAGACATGATGTGAAAAGATGTTGATGATATCAAGTTATATTATTACTGCTGAACTTTAGTATTGTAGTTTACAAATGCATCTAAGCAAACAGAAAAATGCACACAAGAAAGCATATTTTTAAAATAAAACTGTGAGAGAATAGCTAAATTCTTTTTTATCCCATCATCAGAATTTTTAACAATTCCGATTCCGCTCATCGTTTTCGATTTTTATCGCTTCCTAATTTTAATTCCAATAAGGTAAAAGAAAAAACCCTAGATATCACTCATATTTACTCGATTTTCGATTCCCAACCCCAACTAGTACTGACTAATGACTTATTTTATAATGAATGTTACCTTAGGCAGGGCAGGTGCAGTTGGAGCTGGGAGATGATGTTGACACAGTAAATACAGCGCATTGCTTGAGGTAGATGGCGTGTTTTGTTTCATTAAGTGTTGCCTCCTTTATTGACAAATGACAAGCAGCAGCTTCTAATTTGCCATTAACACCGAAGTATACAGAGATAAAACAACACAAGTAATTGACCCAATTACATGATAATAAAAAATGTTTTTGCTCTGCCCACAAAAATAGTTCTAAATGAAGTCAACATGCTGTAGTGTTTTGAACAAGTGAGTGTTACTGAACAAATCAGTTGACTGGATGATTCAATGACTCACTCTTAAAGAATTGTGTTTTTCTTGAATGAGTCAGTATTGCTGGACAAATTTGTTGTGCTTCTCAATTAGAAAGCTGCATCACAGGCCCTGTTAACACCTAGTTTTAAGATGCATTTTGGTTGATCAGAGAATCAGTTAAGTGAGTGATTCAAATGACTCACTCATAAAGACAGTCAGAAAGAAAGAAAGAAAGAAAGAAAGAAAGAAAGACAGAAAGAAAGAAAAGGCATTTTTCCTACCTGATTTTAGCCCTCGATTTTAGAAGAACCTCATTGAAGTCCTTAAAAAGTGATTTCTGTAAAAGTGATTCCTTTGCATTGAACTTTGAGCATCATATCTTTGCAGATGTTGTTGTTTTTTATGCTCAAACAACAACATTACACTCTAACTAAAGTTAAAAAAAGGAAATCATAATCAAGGACCCCTTTAATGGGTTAACTTAATTTGCATCTGATTTGTTTAAATGTGAAAGGCACATGATTATTCTATTTGCTTGCTGGTGGTGCAAAAGGCATAGTGGACACATCTTCATGATGAGGTCCCAACTTCAAGAGGCACAAATCAATTTGTGTTCTGACAGTTTGAAGAATAGCAGCTGGCTGTGACCTTAAAATTACCTCAGGTCTGTTCTTCTGCAATCGATCTGCAGTTATCTCTGTAGAATATTTAATTGGCTACGCGCATTCCCAGCAGAGAGCTGCATGTGTAAAATCCTTAATTTTAAGAGAGGTTCCAGCCATGAGATCATTAAATGCTTTGGAGGCTTTTTTTGATCGACAATACTGATAACTGACAGCTGTGTGCTTTTATTATTAATATTACTAATTCACTGTGAGAATAATGGCTTCAGTATTTACTGACCCCTTGTACGATACCAACACTGTTTTGTGCCAAACACTGTTGTAATTTTCAGCTTTGGGGTCTTGTTTAAGCACCTGAATAATTTAAATGCAAAACCATTTGATGAATTGCCACAGGTCATTAAAGCACATGGTGCAATGGCACTCAGGACTGGAGCAAACGAATGGGGAAACAATATGAAAGGACTCTGAATATTCAGCTGTTTTAAACTCGCTGTGCGGACGTCTGTCTTGCATTATCCATGAATATGTAAATTAGTCCCCGCCTCCACTCAATCACACCAGTTCGGATTACCTGATCCACTCCATCAAATGTAGTAAATGCTACTCAGTGGCCAGTAGAAATACTGGTTTAATTCAGCCATATAAGTTTGATTCAGAAGAAGAAGAGGAAGAGCGAATTATACAAGGTCTACAAGTCAGTGTATTAGAATGGTAATGAATTTTATGTAACGCTCTCTACAACGCCAGACACATTGCGATAGTTTATATGATTAGCCTTCGGCTTGACAATGTTATTAAACAGCTAATAATGTGTTGCTAAAGTTACAAAAAACATGTTCCCATTCACCATTTCAGAGTCAAAAAGCTAACTAAAAATAATCATCCCTAGAAATAATTATAAGAAAAGCCCCACCCCCACATTGATGGGATTGGTTACAGATTTGTGACGGTAGGAATTAGGGGCGGTTTCAAACTGACAGTTTTAGGAGAAAAATACTGTTGACTGATGAATTTGCTCATGGTTTGTCTTAAAGCAGATTAAACACAACACTTAGACATATAAACAACATTAAAAACATGATTTTTCACCACAGGGGGACTTTAAAAGGGTTATGAAGGAGAAGGTCTTGCTGAAACCTGAGTTCTTAAATCAAGGACATGGTGTTTTGTGCTGATGTTGAGAGTAATGTTTTTGATATAATGCTGAAAGTTAAAGCATCACACTTTATTGAATGTGTAGAAATGAAAAAGAATTGTGGATGTTGAATTTGAATTTCGCACGCAGTTATCAGGTGTGTGTGATCAAGCTATAGTTCTGGAGGTTAAAAGCAGAAGACCTCATCTATTCAGAGAGCCTGAGAATGTTAAGAAAGTCAGTCAGGGGAGTTATTAGATCAACGTTGGTGAACTTGAATTTGAAAAATTGTGTGTACTCACGTCTTTCCACACTTGAAACAACATTCCTTCTGATGTTCATTCATGTTTATTTGATGCTATAAATGAACTAGTATGAAGAGATGTTGGTTCACGAGCCGATTCAAGGAGCTACAGCGATCTGTCACGACACATTAAAGAGACACTATACGCTATTTATTGTTTAAACTTATTTTAAAAATGAGGATATATCAAATATGCAACTGTTTCAAATGTCTGTCGATGCATTGTCAGTGTCCTCTTTACTCCGCAATGTATTTTTCACTCCATGAGAACAGGATGTGTGGCGAGAGAGTGCATGGCTTGTCAGACACAGCAACAGTAACTAAAGGGGGTGGGTCTTTGCGAATGGTCAATTGCGTGATATGGTCAGAATAGCGGGATATAAAGTCGGAATTTCAAGTTATGAACTTCCATTTGCAAGTTAAATCAGAATTGCAAGATATAGAGCTTGAATTGCAAGTTTTAAAGTCATGTGATATTGTCAGAGATGGGCCAGGCTCCATCACCACCCAATCACAGAGATCACTATCACCTGAGTACTAATCACCTGCACCTGATTGTCATTTCCTCATCACCACAGCAGCATAAAAGCACACACTTCACTCTGGTCTCGTTTCGAGTAAGGACTCACTTACCTGCTCCACTTACCTCCATTATGTTATTTCTCCATCGTCTCTCCTGATCCTCCAGCGTCTCCCAGATTGTCTGTCTCCAGCATCTTCATTCTAGCAGTGTGTTCTGCTACTCTTGTCCAAAACCTCCTCAATCACCTGCAATACAAAGATCTTTCAGTATTCCCATTCACTATTTCATTACTGCTTGAACTTCTTTACTTACCTGTTTGTTTACATTTCCTGCATCGTCCTATAAACTCTCATATTCATTTCTGTGTTCCGTAACAGATATAAACTCACAATTGTATGTAATAATCAGAATTGTGAGATCTAAAGATGCTATTACGAGTTATTGTCAGAATTACAAGTTATACATTGGCATTTGTGCATTAAGTCAGAATTGCAAGATACAAAGTTGCAATTGCGAGTTATAAATTCAGAATTGTAGATATAAGTCGCAATTGTGAGTTAAAAAGTCAGAATCACATGATGTAGACTCAGACGATATAGATAATTGTGTGTAATAGTCAGAATTGCAAGACATAAAGCCATATTTTAATGATCTAAGTAGTGCATGGTGTGACGCGTATGGCACAAGTGCACTTAGGGCATGTCCGAATCCACTTTTCGGCTAGTTTAAGGGCAGGAAAAATGGTCGGAGGGCCAGGTGCATGGTCCAGAAGGATTGTACCTATCCTCTTAATGATTAATGAGTGTGTTTTGGGCATCATGTACAATAAACCAATCTGAGACTCAACTCCCATTCCCTTTAAAAAGCCACTTCTGAACTCTTCTTCAGAGAGGGGAATCCTTTTATTTTTAATATATGGCATGTTTGTGTGCTGCTCTGTGTAATAAGCAGAGTGTACGCTCATTGTGCGCAAATTACTAAAGTGCCCTTTAAATAACAAAAAAACAACAAAAAACAACAACAAAAAAAAACTGAACCTTTGACTTAAGACCAGGTTTTTGTTGGTCAGTGATGCAGTCATTTTCATTTGCCTCAAAATAGCAACGCGCCAACAATGCGCCTGAACACACCTCGTTTTCAGACCACAAGGGCGAACAGATGGGCATGAATGCATTTTTCTGATGCATTTCTCACAACATGATGCTGGATGTGAAAATGATAACTGCGTCAGGCTGAAAAAATCTTGCATCATGCCTGGCGTCGCATTGCGCCAGGTGTTTGATAGACCCCATAGTCGCAAACGCGAGTTACGAACTTGCCTTTGCGAGTTATGTCAGAATTGTGATATACGTCGCAATTGTGAGTTATGACGTCAGAATCTTGTGAAATAAAGTCACAATTACGATTTATAGTCAGTTATAAACTTGCATTTGCACGTTAAGACAGAATTGCGAGTTCCCTTTCAAGGGAAAACCATGCGTTAACCGCTGTGGGAACGCCTCTGCGTGATTGCGTCGTGAAGCACGTATGGGATCAGTCCAATGGCGTGACGGAACATCATAGACGGGTGACGTCATCGACCAGGAAACTATAAAGCACCCCACGATCAAACACAGTCCGCTTCTCTGCCTTCAGTAAGCGCTCAAAGTGAATCTGTCTGTCTTATTTATTGTTTGTCTCAGCAACATATATAAGATAAAATGGCAAGCAAACAACACGATCGATCAATAGGCAAGCTCAAATTCAAAATGCTTACCATAAAACAAATCGTGTGACAAATAAGGTCCAATGACTGGTTTGTCACGTTAGATCTCAAGGATGCATACTTTCATATATTCATCCTTCCTCAACACAGAAAGTTCCTGAGGTTCCCTTTCGGGGCAAAGCGTTCCAATATCATATTCTTCCGTTCGGTCTAGCTTTATCTCCCCGAACTTTCACAAAGTGTGTGGATGCAGCTCTGGCTCTGTAATGACTCCAGGGCATCCGCATACTAAATTATATCGACGATTGGTCAATTCTTGGAGCAACAAGCAGTTCAACATCGAAATGCTGTTCTTGCCCACATGAGAAAGCTGGAGTTAAGGCTGAATGCCAAAAAGAGTGTGCTGTCTCCTTCCCAGAGCACCACTTTTCTATGCATAATATGGGATTTGATCATGATGAAAATATGCTTGTCTCCTGCTCGGATCACTTCGATTCTCTCAGCTGTGAAAGGGTTAAAGCTAGACCAGTCACTCACTGTCAATCAGTTTCAAAGACTGTTAGGTCTGATGGAAGCAGCAGCCAATGTGATACCTTTTGGCCTGTTGTACATGAGACCATTGCAGTGGTGACTCAGGGCCAAGGGGTTTTCTCTGAGGGGAAACCCGTTTCGCAAGTTCTAGGTCACATGGCCATGCCTTCGTGCCTTAGTCATGTGGAAAGATCGTTGGTTCCTTTCCCAGGAACCTGTGTTGGGGGCTCCTTGTCGTCGCGTCACACTAAGGATGTTAGTTGTGTTCCAGGCGCTGAAACATTTCATCGCAGACCTGAGGGGTCACCATGTGTTAGTTCAGACGGACAATACATTGGTGGTCTCGTATAGAAACCATCAAGGGGGTCTGCGGTCGTGCCCCTAATGTAAGCCTGCACACTAGATCCTCTTGTGATCACGGGGGAAACTGGTCTCTCTGAGGGAATTAAACCAGGGAGCAGACATCCTGTTGAGCCAGGGCCCGAGGCCCAGGAAATGGAAATTTCACCCTGAGGTAGTGGAGCTCCTGTGGGAGAAATTTGGACGAGCAGATGTGGATCTGTTTGCGTCCGCATAGACGACTCACTATCCACTATGGTTCTCACTCACTCAACCAGCTCCTCTTGGGCTGGATGCCATGGTGCAGACATGACCGAGGCTGGTTTTTCCCCAATCACTCTGCTCCTGGAAGTTCTGGAGAGAATTGTCAAGTGTGGGGCAAATGTCTTGTTGATAGCCCCATTCTGACCAGCCCGAGTATGGTTTTCTGACCTAATATCTCTGTTAGTGGGCCCTCCTATGGAGATTCCGATCAGGAAAGACCTTCTGTCTCAGGCGAAGGGATCAATTTATCAACTGTGGGCTTTGCCTATGAGGGGGCCCAGCTCATAAGTTCTGGTCTCTCAACTGAGGTTGTTGAGACCATACTTCACTCCAGAGCTCCCTCCATGAGGAAACTGTATGCCTTGAAGTGGAAATTATTCACTTCCTGGTGCAGAGAACATCAGCTGGGCCATGGGTGCAGTGCTGGATTTCCTGCAAGAACGTTTTTCTGCAGGGCTGTCCCCCTCCACATTTAAGGTGTATGTGGCGGCCTTAGCTGCTTACCACACTCCTTTAGGTGGTGTTTCCTTGGGGAGAAACCCTTTTATTACTCTTTTCCTGCTCGGCACTGTGAGGCTGAGGCCTGCAGTTCGCACGAGGGTGCTGACCTGGGATCTGGCCATGGTGCTGGAAGGCCTTATGCTGGCTCCCTTTGAGCCTATTGAAGAGGTTCCTATAAAATTCCTCAATTTAAAAACTATCTTTCTTCTTGCTGTTACATCTCTTAGAAGAATTGGAGACATTCAAGCCCTCTCAGTTGCTCCCTCATGCCTGGAATTTGCTCCTGGCATGGTGAAAGCTTTTCTTCACCCTAGGCCGGGTTATATTCCTAAGGTTCCCACCAATACTGTGAAACTCATAATACTGCAAGCTTTTTGTCCTGCCCCATTCAGGACGTCGGACCAAGAGAAACTGAATTTGCTCTGCCCAGTTTGATCTTTGGACGCTTATGTCCACAGAGCTGCCCTCTGGAAGAAGTCAGAACAACTGTTCATTTGTTTTGGGTGCCCTAGTAAAGGGCTCCCTGCATCTAAGCAGAGAATGAGCAAGTGGGTGGTCGAGGCCATCTCACTTGCCTATGAGTCGGCTGGTCAGCCTTCCCCTTTGGCTATCCGTGCCCACTCTACAAGGACTATGGCTGCTTCCAAAGCTTTACTGTCTGGAGTTTATATCCAGGACGTTTGTGATGGTCTTCCCCGCACACCTTTGTGAGGTTTTATAACCTTGACCTCAATGCTACACCTGGGGCATTTGTGCTTGCTTCCTGATGTGCGCTTCGGCTTCACATAGACAGGCACTAGCTTGTATGGCGACGTGGGTATAGCGTTCCCACAGCGGTTAATATGTAACCTTCTCTGACATGTAACCTTACATATGTAACCTTAGTTCCCCGAAGAGGGAACGAGAGTTTTCCTGCCATACTCTTGGCATTGCCTGTGATCGACTTGCTTCAGCCAATCAGAAGCTGATTTGAATTGTGAATCAGAATTGTGAGTTATAAACTTTGCAAGAAAATGAAAATAAACTCGCAATTGGAAACTTATATCTCACAATTCTCAGAGAAGTCATAATTGCAAGAGAAAAAGTTATAATTGCGAGTTTATATCTTGCAATTTTGACTTTATACCACATGATTGTGACTATACCTCGCAAAAAAAGTCAGAATTACGAGATCATGTAAATTCGCAATTGCAAGAAAAAATTCAGCATTGTGAGATAAAAGGACGCAATTACTTTTTAAATTTTTTTTATTTCATGGTGGAAAAAAGCTTCCATAGCTTCGACATATTGCATATAATTTAAACCTGTTTATTAATAATGATATTATTTAATATATGCAGTACACTATAAGCTGCAGTGTACTGTAAATGTTGTCTAGTCTGACATGAAAGGAATGGCGCCACTGGTCCTTTTATGAGCCATTTAAGCGATGACTAATTGCAGAGCATTGGTCTGGCACTGGTACATTTGTTCAACGCTACAACAAAAATCTTTATTAATACAGACAAATGCCGAAAGGATGAAAAACATGCAGCAGACCACTAAAAATGACAGCAGCATAGTAGGGGGAAAAAACAGCCTCTAAAAAATGCCATTAAAAAAACACTCGGATGTCCCTCCCAGCGGATGCTGGCGCTATCAGCTGTAATGACATGGCCTGTACTGAGGCGGACACTGGGAATATTCAATCTGAAGGCCATAAAAGACTATTGTCAACTCCGTTAACAGCCAGCTCCTAAAAGCAATGTCTGGTAACATGTTAAGAGTTTGCGGGTGGAAAAGCTTGCTCTGTGCACTCCATCTACCCCAAGGAGATTTAGTGTGAAGATAATGCGGCGGGAAAAATGTCATAAATAGTCAGAACCCTGGGTTTTTGCCCTGCTCTCCCACTGCAGTCTCTCTCTCGAGGCACCTTTACAAGGTGTTGTGATGAGTTGGTGTGAGATGTAATACACACAGACTCAAGGCTTCTGCAGCACATTGTTTCAGAACAAAATGTATTGTAAGGACACAAGAGTTTCATGGTGCATTAAAAGGGCAAGGTGAGAGAGAGAGAGAAAGAGAGAGAGAGTTCAGAGAGTACAGCTGGCTGCTGACTGGTTCTTTCCTTATATACCAACAAAGTCCTGTCTTGTGTATTCCTGGGAAGCAAAGATAGACTTTGATTTATAAGGATGGAATGGGTTTAGAGGTCTTTAACTGGATGGATGCCCCAACTTCTCAAAGTCTGGAATCTCTCTAAATCTTCTACTGGCACTTTCCATGGACAAGGTACACTTTTGGTGTCCTATTCATTTGTACAAACAAATCACATGTTATAAATGGATTTTTTTACTCAACAAAAATCATACAAATTAATCATTTTCACATAAACTATCACATTTATATTCACTTAATTGAACATTTTTAATTAACTAGTTTTTTATTACCAAAAACGTTTTTTTTTTCCCTAGCTATCAAGGAATCTTGAAAAAACTGCAACACAGTTAAAAAAAATATAATAATAAAAAAACAAAAAAATAAATATATATATATTATACTGTATGTAACATTGAAAATAATAATAAATGTTGTTTGAGCAGCAAATCTGAAAGATTTCTGAATGATCATGTAACACTGAAGACTGGAGTAATGATAGTGAAAATTCAGCTTTGACATATCAGAAATAAATTATATATATTAAATAGAAAACCATTATTATTTCACATAATATTTTTTTACAGTATTTATTTCAAATAAATACACCTTTGGTAAACATAAAAGACATAAAAATTATAATTAATTTGACATATTGATGTTCAAGATTTTTGGAAGGTTGAGCACCTCTATTCGTTGGTTAAAAAACGATTTGTTAAAAAAGAAAAACAGTAAGGCCATATTTCTTGAATTTCATACTTCATTACAATATATTGTGTTATGGGATCTGACATGCTTAAAATAAATCGCCTGATTGTCCTTTTGTGTAATTTTAATGAAATGTGGTTTTGTGACATTGCTGTGCTGCCAGTATTTCACATGTGCAATTTCAATCCTCAAGTGCATGCAATCACAGGTGATTAAACGAAAACAAACAAATTTAACATCCTCTGATTTTTCATTTGATTTGTTTGGTACAGTGCTGCATTGTGAACAGGACTCCAGCATGGGGAAATTGTCCGGAAGCAGTAGTTTATAGCGATATGGTAACAGTTCCCTTCGTAAGTCACCCTCTTGACCTTGCTTGAGTGAGCCTGGTAAAAAGCCATAAGTGGAGATTGAAATGTACTTTTCTTGACAGGGTTATTTCATGTGGTCATGGGGGAAATGTGGATGTCAGTGCTCTGTTGTCAAGCAAAAATGTAAACAGATATTTTACATGCTGTCAGACGGGGCTAACGCCACTAACCCACTGGAGAGCAGTGGCAGCTGCCTCGGGATCACAAGTGCTCTAATATTAGATGCAGAACAGAAGCGGCTCTGCTCTGAGGACTGCAGACCTGTCACTGAACGCACACCCCAAAATTGCACTCGAATCAGATCTCAAGACTGCATTCAGGGTCACAAACCAGCCGTTAATGTGAACAAACTGCACAATGACAGGATCTGATGTGTTGACATCCTTTTTGATGGATTGACAGCACACGTAGTTAAGGAAATGAGGCTAGTTAGAGAGATATTAGCCTCATGGCCTGTTCCTTGTTGCAGCTTACTGCCCATCTTAAAGACATTTAAAGCAACCGACCACAATTAATGCAGCTGTTTTTACATGCTCTTTAGGGGCAGGTTAATCTGAACTAGATTATACCCCAATAACAGACTATAATGGGGGAAACAAAAATCAGACAATGGCACAGCAGTTTCTGCAAAGGTATGAGGTGGTTCTTGCCAGTCATAGGGCTTCAGTAAAAGTCTCAGTGGAATGCCGCTTCTGAAGTCCATTTGGTTTCTATCCAGCAAGTTGTTCTGTGAAAGGGATGTGGAAAGTTGATTGAAGCCTTACTACAGTAGGTTACTGTGGGTGGTCCGTGGGCGAGCTGTCTGAGGCTGAGACCAGAGAGATATTGGTTTCACATATTGGTGCTAAAAATAAAACAAATGAACCGAATTATTTCAAAAACTTTTCTTTGTTGTTCAAAGATTTTTATTTTAGATCTCAAAGCCTGATGATTAAAACGTGCTGCTGAATAAGTGTGGTAATTCCATTTCCCAAGCGCTTCACTCCTTAAATGGCATAGCTTGGATTCTTGCTCGCTTTGCTATAGAAACCAATTATGGGCACAAAGGATTTGGAGATATTCAGGTAGTATTGAAGATGTAACCAAGCCACACATGGTCATGTACACATTTACTTCTTTCTTTATTCATATATGGCACATATGGTAGTTGTGTAAGTAATTTAAAATATGAAATAGTCACATTGTAAACTGTTAAGTCTCACTGTGAGATATGAATTCACAGTTGTGAAGAATATGAAAAGAAAAAAAAGTGAAAGGCGTGACGTATTGTCAAGTATGGTGACCCACACTCGAAATTGGTGCTCTGCATTTAACCCATCCCAAGTGCACACACACAGCAGTGAGTAGTGAACACACACAGTGAACACACACCCGGAGCAGTGGGCAGCTATTGCGACAGCGCCCGGGGAGCAATTAGGGGTTAGGTGCCTTGCTCAAGGGCACTTTAGTCACGGTATCGAAGGTGGAGAGAGTGTTGTTTATTCACAAATTGCACATATTGCTCATTGCTGCAATATAACAAAGACTGAAAAATTTAAGGGGGTCTGAATACTTTCCGTACACACTGTATATAAAGTCAAATAGTGAGTTATAGTCACACTTCACTCTTCACCGGTAGTTTGATTAACAGCCCATATGACCAATCATAATGTTGATATTATGTGCCCCTATTGCTATCTACCATTTTGTCCGACAAACTAACCAGACGGTTGAGTTAGCCGACTAAATTCGGTTGACTTGAAAAACGGTGTGTATTGACTTTTTTCTGCTGTTAAAACAATTTACCTTCTGATGTTCATTCACGTTTGGTGCTGTAACTTGTAGTAAAGAGGAAGAAAGGATCTGTTCACGTGCCTCTTGAACTGAGTCTCTACAGCGATCTGTCGTGACAAAGTCACAAAACGGTATTTATTGTTTACATTTCTTAAAAAAATGACACATTTTAAAAAAAAAAAAGTCACGGATCACCGCAAACAAACAGCAGCCACCTTTTACAGTTCCTACCGAATCAAAACAACGAGCCTATGCTGCGTTCATGCCATAGCGTGACATTCTAAGCGGAGCTGTTCACGTCCTCGGACTCAGAACTATGTGTTTCCATGTCAACAGTGTCAACACCAAAATAAATCTGCAGCAGTCAAATACAAGCTTTCCAAATTGTTTGCGTTCATTATTTCTTGTAATGTTATGTGCTTTGAAACATTAGGTAGTCTAAGGCCGTCTCTTGTGGCGCTTTGCTGAGAGCAGCAGTGTGTGTGTGCGTTCAGTGTTTTGGAGGAAGTATTGCCTTGGATGGCGATTTGCAGGGAGGGTGGGATTGTTTGCTTTCAAAGCTAACTGGCTAATGTTAGCATTTCCCAGATCACCTACTGCACCTTTAATCGCATTAATCAAAGGATTGTTTACATGAGCTAAAGTTTAATCGCAATATTGCCAAAATTCCAATATTGTGTTGCCAAGTCCGTGGGTTTCCAACAGAATTGGACTACTTTTACACTCAGAGTTTTAACGGTAAGTTGGAAAAGAAAAAGTGAGAAATAAATTGCGAGACATAAAATTACATTTTGAGATATAAAGTAGCAGTTACCCTATATTTTTCACTTTGAGGTAAAAAGAGGTTTCCAAAAGAATCTGTTGTAATTATGTGCACAAATTTTAGCTTATATCTGAACCTGTTCAGGTTACATTCCTTGTGTATGCATGATTTCCCACAGAATTTAATAAGGACAGAATAATGGATAAATGTAATAGTCCCAACCATGTACATCCACATACTTTGTTTACAATATTCATACACTGCTTGAATTTCAAGACCTACTGTCTCTTTTTTTGTCAGCTCAGATTCAGACTCCAGGGGTTAAGTGGTGCCCATGGCTCTGATTAATCATTCAGTCCATGTTCCCAGCACATGAGTGTGCATGCAAGAGTATCTTCTCTTGTTTATATCTCTGGATGTCGTATCTCACTGGCCACGAATTAAGGATTCCAATAAACTGCCCTGTTGTGCTCTACTGTGACGTGTTGTGAGTACTAAATGTGACGGTGTGCCCTGGGTGCCCCTCGCTCTTGTTCCTAGGCTTTATAACTTTCAGAACTGTCACCGCATCTGACTGTTTTAAATGGAATAAGTGGATACATAGTTTTTTTTCCCTTATCTTGCAAAACAAGTGACTTTGGCCAACCAATGGATTTATTTATTTCTTTAGGGAAGAGGTTATTGTAAGGCACACCGCTTCAGCTGATTTGAGGTGGAATGGATGAAAGTGGTTGACACTTGGTAACTCAAATTTATCTTTGACAAAGAAGAAAGCTGAAAGCAAGGACAAAATCATACCTTTTTTAAACTTTGACGGACCTTAAGTCATTTGATTTAAAACTGTTTCTGTAATGTATGAACTGAGCACAACACACAGTGAGTCCAATAAGTATGTGGTATTAGTTTTATCATTTGAAACCTAACAAAGTATTTTGTCAAATGCATGAAAAATGGGTTTTTATATGTAGTTTTATAATATAATTAGAAATTTGTTATATATATCTTTACATTTTAAGTGTGCCTATTCCTGGGAAATATTGTCAGTTCAGAATCACAGAAGCTGTTCTCTTAAGTTTTGCAAAAAATAACTAACTAATCAATGTTGTCAATTGATTAGCTCTGGTTCTTAAAATGAGTTATTATTTATATATTATTTAAGTAGAGAATTACCAATTTGCTCGCTATCCCATATTGTTTAACCACTTCAGAATAATGATATTTAAAATAATGTTTCCAGAGTAATGCAAAAATAACAATGACTTTGATGAATGCCACAATATGTACAATCCATTTAATCAAAATGAAATTTCCATTAGAATTGGGGGCTCAATAATTTAATTTCCTGGAAGTAAGAGAAAGTATTTCCAAGCTCAAGCAGAAATGTCAGCAGAGAAATGAAGATCTATGCACTAGAGAGTCCCATATCACCTCTTCTCTATACTATCACCAAACCGCTCTACACTACATTAACTAACCTTATAAAAGACACAAAACTACACTTTCTTTTACTATTAAATGTGTCTCCCCCTTGCCAACTGCCTTATTACTTAAATGTTAAGAATTGTAAAGTTTATGAGAGGGTCTATTCTGCCTCTCAGCTCTCATTTTGAGTTAATTATATGATGCTAATTATGGCACTGGTATTGCCCATATTAAAATATTTTACAAAATGATTGGAAATATTTGAATGCAAATGTTATTTGGCTAATGTTGAGCAAATGGCTGTGGACTATTGGGTGTATTCATGAATGCAACTTGTAGCTTGGGCCATTTTTCCTACTGTTAGGTTGTTAAGTCTGCATTGGACAACTTTACAAGCCTGTTAAAACCGATATTTGACCTGATCTCTCAGAATTCATAGCGTAATGGATGTGGCATTGGGGAAATTCTTTAAATTGTTTAAAAAATCACCTCTTTCTTGCTTGCAGCATGAGGTAGATTGAACACATGATGGAATAAATTGTTAGGTACACAGACAATCAAATCTGATTTTGTGGTAATGTACCATGTGACTTGTGTATCAATCTACTGTTGTAATAAATGCCGCAGTTTCTATCTCCTGGGAATATCTGCTTTATTAGCTACATGACAGTTGAAAAAAACCTGACTTAGATGTGACAAATTTTCAACATTTTCTCTTGAAGTAGAGCATGTGGTGTTGTGGTTGGATACCTCTTACAATTCTTACAATGTCTTTAAACAATGCAGGTTTGTAATTTGCAATTTGGTGTGTGGACCTTGACTTTTCATAATGCCTGAATATTAATTCAAAATCTGAATTCAAGGAAATCTATTAACAAAAAGGAAGTTTCTGAAAACCAACTTTGAATGCTGACAAAGATGTGTCTAAAAAATCTGAAGGTTAAATAGGCCTAATGTAGTTGCAATACATAAAAACAAAATTCAATTTTCTTATTGCTAGCATGTTGTAGGTGGTTGCTAGAAAAAAGGATAGATAGATAGATAGATAGATAGATAGATAGATAGATAGATAGATAGATAGATAGATAGATAGATAGATAGATAGATAGATAGATGAACGGACGGATGGACAGACAGACAGTTAGACTCATCTTCCATGAGATGTAAAGATCTTGAGCTTAAATATGCAAATGTAAAAGATTTATGAATTTTCTACAGTTCCCCACCCACGCAATCATGCAGCACTCAATGTTCAGTCATAACAACAGACGACTGAAGAGCATTTTTCGCTACTACTTCAAACCAATGGAGAGGCACACAGTAAACACTTTTGTATGAAAGGTACCTGCGGTGTTGTATAACTTCTTGTTCTCTATGGCAATGCAGTGCAATATGTGTACAGAAATCAATGCAGAGAACCCTCCTCATGAATGCTGATCATTTGAACTATTCTCCCTTTTCAAAATTGAGCTGTATGACTAGATATATCTGTACTACTCGGCATCATGTTTACTGCTTTAAACAAATCAATGTGGCTTCCAACTGAACTTAACCAAACCACTGATTAAACTCTCTTTTGTGATCTGAATGTTTTCAAGTCAAGTCACACCCTCTTTTGAAGAGGAAAACATTATTCAGATCAGAGCTCTTTCAGTAACCACTCTATAGACTCCTGCTCTTAGAATGACTAGACTATAGCTGCATACAAATAACCTTGTCAAAGAGCTTTGACTAAAACAGGTAAAAATATTGTCTTTCATAAATGTACTCTATAAAATGTAATGTACATTCGTGTGAAGCATATTAGATGTAGAAATCAATTAAAAGCCCATGCAGTCACTATTACTGCAGTTGTTGATTCTTAAATACACAATCTCATTCAACTTTAAAACACCATGGTGCCCACAACAATAGAAAGATCTTTAAAAAACATTTTTAAACAAAATATGATTTTAACATCTAAATGTAACTTTGATTCTAACCATAATTCTTTATGACTGTTTACTTTATAGTGTTTTCATTAAGGCTGCAGTATGTAAATTTTCACTGCTAGAGGTTGCCCATTCAAAACAAAGGCATAGTTTGATGACACCAATTTTGAGCGTGGAATCTTGGGAGATGTCATCTTCGCCTTGTTGCACACTGCAGTAAGATTTTAGAATATTGTAATGTCTGAAGAACGACAGACAAGGGAAGGTTTGTTCTGAACCTTTTTAATCAGAACACAGAACAACTGTAATACAAGCCCACCAGACTCACTCACTCTCCAGCTTCTTCTCTTTCAGGCTAATTAACTTCCTGCATTAACCCCAGAACCACAGGTGCAAAATAAAATGGAAATTTCAAAACAGTTATAAAGATTCTGTGTGCTACTCTACCCTCACCTTAATAGACAACTGTCCCAGTGACCATAAAAGAACTCTGTTGCATGCAGTAATTTCCAGTTGAAACAACTTTAGTCCTTCATCTGTACTTATATATGAGTAGTGTCACAGAAATAGTTCCACCAACTAATCGCTTTGTGGATGAAAGGAAGTTGTGCGCATCTTGCGTGTCCCCAGGAGTCGGCACACTTTATGGTACACTTCAGCTTTGAAATTATGTCCTTGGTAGCTGTGGATCTCGTCTGGGACTCCGAATCAGCTGAACATCTCCTCTGGGACTCTGAATCAGCAGAACATCTCCTCCACCAGCTTCTCTGCTGTGGTGGCCGCACTCTGATCGGGTATTACATATGCCTCTTGCCGCTCAGTGAAGTAGTCCATGGCGATTTGGATGTAATGGTTCCCAGCCTCTGAGATCAGGAAAGGACACAGGATCTTGACCCCTATGCGACCCTCCACGGGAGCCCCAACCAAGTACTGTTGCAGCGGGGCATGGGATTGCCGTGTGGGTCCCTTCTTGGCTGTGCTTGCATCGCAGAAGTGAACATAGAATTCGACTTCCAGCCAGTATACTGCCAAATAGAATAGCTTCTCGATCTCCGCAGGGTCTTTGCCACTTCAAAATGCCCCGTCCCCACTGAACCATGCACGAGTAGGACTTGGTGCCGCAAGGAGCGGGGAACTAACAGCTGCAGTAAGGTAGCCTCACCATCTGGTGTCTGCAACTCATGGTAAGACCCTCACGGAGGGTAAGGGTGGGCCACTGGGAGTAATGGGCTTTTACTTCTGGTCCGAAAGCCATTATCTAATTGCAAAGCAATTGATTCAAAGTTTCCAGAAGCTTCAGTAATCCCATCACTTTTAAAAACACAAAAGTTGCAAAGATAATCCAAACATGAAAACATAAATCCAAGCAGGAAGAAGATGATAATCCATTGGGGAATGGAAATGCAACAAATTTACAAACACATGTAAAGACAATTACTGACTAAGTAATTCTTCATCCGAAATCCCATACTTCGCTGAAATTGAAAAACAGTGTGTTATAAAATAAGAATTTCCGAATTCACAGTACTCATAAGAGTAAGCAAAAAGTACCCGGATGAACTTTGGCGAGATTCTGAAGTGTGCTTGCGATGGACACCTTTATCTCATGAGACCACGGGAGAGGATTTATGAATGGCAGTGAAGCGACGTAACTGACTTGGTCACAAGATAATGAAAGAATGGCGAATGTAGTGCGTGTGGATTATATTCATGGTCGTGAAGTAATTCCAAAGAAGTACTCAAGAACTACTCCTACTCAAGAGAGTATGCAATTTCAGCTGCCTCTGAAAACCTAGGCAGCTGACTTGTTGCCTCGCTTGCCTATTAGGCAATGATCTTGCAGCATCGTTTGAGTATGAAGGCACCTCACAAAACTGATTTTGGACAGATATCTGAGGCAGCATAACAATTTAATAAACTACAACAAAATAGCGCAAACTTTGATGATAATTAAGCGAATATTTAATTACAACAATAGTTTTTTTTTTTTTTTCCTAGAAATAACATCAAATGGGGAAAACAATGTTCCAACCACCAACCGCAACTTTCAGACACCATCTTTATTTTGTAGCTCAACCGTCACAGAATGGAAAGCAGAGAATTGTGGGATATCAAAGGCAGCGAAGGATACATCTATGCTGCCTTCAAAAATCGATCAGATGAAGGCATCTCATGAGACAGGAAGTGAAGCTAACTTTGGATTCGGATGTGCCTTGATGCCTAATGAGTAATGAGTTACGATGGAGACGAACAAGGAAAACTATGGTTACCCTTGCAAACAGGAATTAAACACATGAAATGGAAACC
This sequence comes from Opsariichthys bidens, assembly GCA_037194245.1. NCBI lineage: Eukaryota > Metazoa > Chordata > Actinopteri > Cypriniformes > Xenocyprididae > Opsariichthys > Opsariichthys bidens. The sequence goes on along the minus strand of CM074277.1, from coordinate 11,235,494 downwards.
AGAAAGGGTTAAGAAAGCAGAATATCAAAATAAGAGTCCTTGAACACACAACACAGGGGAAATCGTGACATAGATAAATACATCAGATATATAATAATAAGATATATCAGATCATCAGATACATACAAACAGATACATACAACTTCTACAGAGTGTATATATATATATATATATATATATATATATATATATATATATATATATATATATATATATATATAAACATATACACAAAGGTGCTGGTCATATAATTAGAATATCATCAAAAAGTTGATTTATTTCACTAATTCCATTCAAAAATTGAAACTTGTATGTTATATTCATACATTACACACAGACTGATATATTTCAAATGTTTATTTCTTTTAATTTTGATGATTATAACTGACAACTAAGGGAACTCCCAAATTCAGTATCTCAGAAAATTTGAATATTACTTAAGACCAATACAAAGAAAGGATTTTTAGAAATCTTCGACAACTGAAAAGTATGAACATGTACAGCATTTAATATTTAGTTGTGGCTCCTTTTGCCTGAATTTCTGCAGCAATGCGGCGTGGCATGGAGTCGATCAGTCTGTGGCACTGCTCAGGTGTTATGAGAGCCCAGGTTGCTCTGATAGTGGCCTTCAGCTCTTCGCCATTGTTGGGTCTGGTATATCGCATCTTCCTCTTCACAATACCCCATAGATTTTCTACTGGTTCTACTGGATTTTGGTATTAGTTGCTTTGGCACTGTGTGCAGGTGCCAAGTCTTGTATGGAGATGCAGATTTCATTTTCCAAAAGTTGGTCAGCAGCAGGAAGCATGCTCTGCTCTAAAACTTCCTGGTATACGGCTGCGTTGACCTTGGACCTCAGAAAACACAGTGGACCAACACCAGCAGATGACATGGCACCCCAAACCATCACTGACTGTGGAAACTTTAGACTAGACCTCAAGTGACGTGGATTGTGTGGCTCTCCTCTCTTCCTCCATACTCTGGGACCCTGATTTCAAAATATACTTTCATCAGAGAACATAACTTTGGACCACTCAGCAGCAGTTCAGTCCTTTTTGTCTTTAGCCCAGGCGAGACGCTTCTGACGCTGTCTGTTGTTCAAGAGTGGCTTGACACAAGGACTGCGACAGCTGAAACCCATGTCTTGCATACGTCTGTGCGTAGTGGTTCTTGAAGCACTGACTCCACCTGCAGTCCACTCTTTGTGAATCTCCCCCACATTTTTGAATGGGTTTTGTTCCTCAATCCTCTCCAGGGTGTGGTTATCCCCATTGCTTGTACTCTTTTTTCTACCACATATTTTCCTTCTCTTCGCCTCTCTATTAATGTGCTTGGACACAGAGCTCTGTGAGCAGCCAGCCTCTTTTACAATAACCTTTTGTGTCTTGCCCTCCTTGTGCAAGGTGTCAATGGTCGTATTTTGGACAACTGTCAAGTCAGCAGTCTTCCCCATGACTGTGTAACCTACAGAACTGGACTGAAAGACCATTTAAAGGCCTTTGCAGGTGTTTTGATTTAATTAGCTGATTAGAGTGTGGCACCAGGTGTCTTCAATACTGAACATTTTCACAATATTCTAATTATCTGAGATTCTGAATTTGGGATTTTCCTTAGTTGTCAGTTATAATCATAAAAATTAAAAGAAATAAACATTTGAAATATATCAGTCTGTCTGTAATAAATGAATATAATATACAAGTTTCACTTTCTGAATGGAATTAGTGAAATAAATCAACTTTTTGATGATATTCTAATTATGACCAGCACCTGTATGTATATGTGTGTGTGTTTGTGTGTGTATATATATATATATATATATATATATATATATATATATATATATATATATATATATATATATAAATATAATTAGTTATATAGATATATTAATTAGTTAAATAGCTATATTAATTAGTTATATAGATATATTAATTAGTTACATAGATATACATACCCCTGTGATATAGATTTCACAGGGATCATTTAAGGATCTTCAGTGCTTATTTTGTAGAAATAAATCAATACTGAGAAATAGAAACGGATAAATATAGATTAGACAATAAGGACACATGCATGTGTGGGGGTGGGTGTGAGAACACCTCAGATACTGACACAATCTTGTTTTTTTCCTTTATACTTATGGAGATTTTTACTACATTTACTATAGTGTATTTAATAAGTACTGTATAACAATTGTAGTAGGTGAACTTTTTCTTTCTAATCAATGACTATTGACTCACATCCCATTATAATCCTGAATGCAAAGTGTCAACTGTATAGCATGCATATATGTTATGCCTTGGCGTCCACTATTTTAATTCATGATTTAATAATTCATGCATGACAATATAATCTGATCATGTGGCTTCTTGAGCCTTTGGGAATATTATTTTTAATGCACAAACAACAGGTGACTTGAAGATGTAAGAATCTCACACCATATAATTACCTTTCACACCTTAGAAATGGCAATAGCAGGTCATTTGAATTAGCTTAAGATATATACAGTGTGTGATTAGATGACTGGAATGTGCAATTTGTTTTGTTTTTTTCATTAGAGTGTTTTCTGGGTAACCTAATTGCATAGATTTAAATAAATTATTAGTTATTATTATAATTATTACATTAAATTACCCCACTCGCCCAAACTTCTGAATAAGCACCACACAATAAATTAATTCAGTATATAATTATGTACACTATAAATAGCCGAGCAGATTTACCTTTATAGAAATTTGCATAACAAAAGCTTTTGTTCTTTAGAGCTTCAGAACTCAGATTTTACATTGGACATCAAGTTTTTGTTTGTACAAAACTGAATCTTGTTTTCATCCTCCCATCGACCAATATAACAAACCATGATTACTGTTGTGAACAAACTTCTTCAAAGTGACAGATGAATTAGAGTAAGCCTTTGACATCAACAATAAAAGATACAGGAAGCATTTTTTCAGTATTAATTTTTTATTTAAGTGGCTATGCTAACTGTGCATGATTATATGGTTATTTGCATATATTTCTTTGCATTAAGCATTGTAATTTCCCTGCTCTCCGTGACCTTGTCAGAACAGACCTGTGACCCTGCAAAGAATTACTGCATTAGACAAACAGTACAAACACACTAAAAGCTCATTTACATTTATTCACTTGGCAGAAGCTTTTATCCGATGTGACTTATGGTGCTTTCAAGGTACACATTTGATAAGTATGCATGTTCCCCAATGGCAATGCTAGTTCATGAAAAAAGCCAGCCAGGTAATGCAGTCCTGTTGTGATAATATTTTGTTTTAATTATTGCATACAGCTGTGATGTAAAGTATTTGAGTATTACCTTTTACTCTACTTGACTAAATTTTTTAATAAGCATATTTACTATTTACTCCAATACATTTGTAATGAGTGATGCAATGATTGTGTCTGAAATCTTCCCCTATACCCTTAAATAAGCCACTCTTTAAGGGGACAGCCATTAGTAGTGTGTCTGAAACCATAGTGAATATTATCGAGTGCACTCAGCCAATCCCACAGTGCACCCCAATAACAAGTGTACAACTTATGAATGCTCAATGGTTAGAGAATACCCATAGATGACCAGAAGATGGTGCTTGCAGCTGAATCAGCCATCCATTTTCCAAACCGCTGGTCCAAAGTGGGTTCAGCGTAATATCGTACAGGTAGAAATCCATTTTTAATTGATTACTAAACTGTTTAATTAAGTTTTATACATAGTTTCCATGACAGAGTTCAAGATAAATCTGTTCATTACTACGGGAGCTGCCACTTTGCTAAGTTTCAGATGATCGTTAAACAGCAAGCAAACAAAAGCAGCAGCCCTTCCGGCACAATCAGTGTCCGAATTCGCTCACTTGTTTTCATGCACAATATTAGTGGACTTATGTAGGGAATAATGAATGCGGGTATGGGGGCGATTTCGAACACAGCTTAACAATTTGTTTCTGCTACAAAAGAAGTGAGAAAAAAAAATCCTATCCTGTCCTATCCTTTCCTCTAATCCCTCCCTATATGCTACTCTTAACAATCTCTGAAACTTGTATTGTGAGCGCTTCCCGTGTTTATTTGCCTCTTCATGATGAATCGCCTGTTGTATTCCTCACTTGTAAGTCGCTTTGGATAAAAGTGTCTGCCAAATGAATAAATGTAAATGTAAATCTACAGGGCATTGAAGGTATTATATCTTGTGCGTTTTGCCTTTACTCACCCAAATTTGTCAAAAATGGTCAAAGTGCTGAATTGCAGGTGTTTAATATATATGATGAGGACATGCGCTGTGTTCACGCCATGTCGTAATAGATCTTAGTCAGGTTAGACGCCATATTGAATTTAACACATATGAAAATTAGGCTGTTAGAGATAGATGCATAGTCTAAACAATGGCACGCATTGTGTACAGGTCCTTTCCACAACTATTAAAACTGTTTTATGGATTTTTTGTATACTGAAAGTTCTTTGGAAAGATGTTTTGTCAGCTGGACAAACGCTATGTTGTTAAACAACAGTACAATCCATTGAACGCATTGTATTCTATCCCTTACTGCCTTGTTTTCATTCCTGTCAAAAATTAAATATGGCGCTACCCTGACTAAGGTCAACTACTGTAATTTTGAAATGAAAACATGTGACCTTCTACTTGGAGCTGTTGGAACTTGGAACTCAGAATTTTCATCACTATGGCAACACTGTCACTATATGAACACTAAATGAATCTGCAGTGGCCACATGTATACAAAACGGAGCTCTCAGAAAATTCCCAGTTAACTGGGACTTGAGTGTTTGTAGACTTTTAAGAGGCTGTTGTGTCGACCTTGATTTATTGCAATTTTGAGGTATTTGGTTTATGTTGATTTTAGAAAATACTGTTCCTTGTTTTTCAATGGCATATCTCATTCCTTTTAAGGTACTCTTTACACTTTCAGTACACTTTTCCTTATAATTAGTACTTTCTTAACTTCCGTAATATTACTGTTTCAGGTGTTAAACAAAGATTTCTTCTTTGCTTTCACGGCTGACACATTTTCCTTTGTTTTCACCCATTCAGATGTGTTATCCTTATGTTCAATCTGCTAACTCTACAAAAAAAAAAAAAAAAAAAAAAAAAAAAAAAACTGACAATGAGAAGCAGTTTTATGGTGAAACAATGCAAATTTGTCAAAAATAAACTAATTTTAAAAACAGCAAACTTGTAAATGTAATTTTAACAACAAAACAAAACTAGTAAACATAATTAATAAGTTGTTGTGGGACAACAACTACTCATCCCATTTAAACTGTCCCTAAATATGAGTGCATTGTCTCATAAGAGGTGATGCACAGTAACACATTTCAGGTGTCTATTATTAATCTCCAAATATAACACCTCATATCTTGCAGTCTCATTAATCATCCAGTTTTGTCTCATGAAACATAAACAGTGATTGTGTTAAATTAATTATTAATCTTATTAATGGGCCACACAAGAAGCCAGACCGACACTCTGCATCTGTGATTTAACAATTTGACAACAGTAATGTATCTTGCCTGTGTAAACGCTACCATTCCTGCAAAGCATCGCACATAAATGGTTACACACATCAGTCATGAGCAGTCTTGACTGTGGCTGTTCAACTACCCAATGAAGGCAAATCAGGTGACTCACACCAAATTATCTTAATAAGTATGCTAATAAGGCTCATGTATGTCTTCAATTTATCACATCCTACAATTCATAATTAGTTTAGAAATATGTGAGTAAATATTTAATGACTAAATAACTCATTCCGCATTGGTCCAATCCAGTAAGAGATGGATATTAGATAAATGTTTTGAAATATGAACGTAGTAATTAGGGTGGAACGAGAATGCTTTTTGAAATGCTGCCAAATAATTTTAAAGGGACAGTTAGCTCAAAAAAAAAAGGAAAAAAGAGGGAGAGTTATTTTATTGTAGAGTATCCAAGTTTCTCTTTTCCACAAAATGAAAGGAAAATGGTGACCAAGAATGCGTATCGAATGCGTTCAAATTTTTTCTAATAAAAACTTGCTTTCACGTAATAAAATAATGATAAAATAAAAGGCTGGGAAAGTCCACCCAAAAATGAAAATTACTACAGAAGGCCTTTTTAACCCCCCTGGAACCATGTGGAGTACAATTTACGATGGATACACTTTTTTTGATTTCAAAAACTCCGTTACAAAGCTGGCACAAGCCCCAATATTTTTAATATTACTATGATTGTGTTTGGCTGAAAGAAGAAAGTCATGTACACCCTAGGATGGCTTGAGGGTGAGTAAATTACAGGGTAATTTTCATTTTTGGGTGAACTAACCCTTTAAGTTTATTTAAAGAGATTTTTTCAGAACTGTTTCTTAACACTCTTTTAAAAAAAGTGCACTTTGTAACAATGTCAAATAAATTTTTTACAATTGATTTTAAATATTTTTTTTTAGAATAATTTGTTGAATAATTGGTTTAAACTGTATTGTGTTATTCGATTTTACATTTAAAGTGAATATTATTTAGAAATGCGTCATGTAATTATACATATTTTAAATATGTTACACAAACTTCAATAGAAATCACATTAAGGTTTATTTTAGTTCACCATAAATGCTTGAGCATTTCAACAGTACACTTACCATATTTCAAAGACAATAGAAGTAATTATAAAATTACATGTAAAGATGAACTTGAGTCACTGAAAAGTTCAGCTGATTGCATTTAATATACATTTAGTCTACTATCTCATTTAATTGCGATCAACATGCAATTAAATGTCCAAAAACATCACATTCAGTTTACACTTACCTATAAGTATCTTATTTCCATAATAAGTACACTTCTTAAAAGTATGCTAATGAGTACTTCTTTTTCATAGGTTGTCTCTAGTCCCCATGTTTCAATGTATGGAAAAGAGCAGCTCAGACATTCTACTAAATATCCGCTTTTATGTTTTACGGAAAGAACGAAAATCATACAGACTCAGACTGACACGATGACTGAATTTTCATGTTTGGGCGAGCTGCCCCTTTAAATCATTGTGAAGCAGAATGTCACACACTGAACAACAGGAATTCCCGTGTGCTTGGCTGAAGGAGAGGTGTCAAACATCCTTGACCTGCAAGCGTTGGAGGGGGCAGTGTGATGATGGCTTGAGTGAAGGCCTTGTTAAGCAGGCCGGGATCGAGTGCAGCACAACTGCCACAGGAGAATGGAACGAGAGAGGCCATGTCAGTCCCACACTATTCCCCAGATCTCTCAGGGCAATCAGTGATACCTGATGCAAGGCAATCAAAAACAAAATGAAACCCCGTTTGCGTGTATTTTCATCAATTTAAATCAGCAGATTCATTTTCCCTTTCCATTTGCTGAACATGCGTGATTGAAAGGCAGCGGTCCTCCCCTCCCACCACATGAGGTTAAATAGATTTCGAGACAGTTGTCTGCAACACTGGCTTTCTGGGAATGTTTGTATTCGATTAGCTGGGTCCAGAGCTCTGCATGTAGCTGAAGTTGCGGTTGCTGAAGTATCTGAGGCAGCCTTAACCTCTTTTCTCACCCTTTCTCTGTTATGCAAATGTATCCAGGCCCTCTATGAGTCTGATTAGGCAGTCATTTTCTCTGACCCTCTCCATCTAGTGTTTTCAATGAAACAAATAGCAATTGCTGCCGTAATGGAAAAACAGACAGTTGCATAATACTGTTAGAGATGCATTGCTCACAATATCATATGTCAAGGGTTGTGAGGGTGTTTTTTTTTTTTTTTTTTTTTCTGAAGATGGTGTATAAAACGCTTAAGCCTCTGTCATTGTCTCGAAAATGGTTTCTTATCTGCTCCGCAAGCACAATAAGGATGTGCTATGCAATGCTCGGTCACAGGCACATGAATGCGCATTGACAAACACACTAGGCACACAAGACAGCGTTCTCTTTAATAAAGTTAACAAAGCGTGCTGTAATACTGGCAAAGGGAATATGGCACTGGAATAACAAAACACAAGAAAGTGGCAAAGACAGGGGCTTGATGTTTGATCTGGTGGTTTTTCACATGACTGAAAATGCAAAAAGGCATTAAAGTATTCTGCAAGGTTGAGGAAAACAACTATTGTCAAGATCCCAGGGTTTCACATCTTTCCCCCTGGTGGAAAAGCGGTGAGCAGAGAGTCACCTGAAAGGCAATAACAGAGAAGCTCATTTTATTCTAGTTAGGATCTTTCAACCACAATCAATTTGGCCTGTCACCATAAATAATGGGGGTCGCAGAGAGCTGTGAGGTGTGTTGTATACACTGTTGACAGTGCGGTTTTGTTGACATTCATTCAGACCACTCGTTTTGCATTAGAAATACATGTTCGTTAAATTGCCCATAGTCATTTTTCAAATCAGCCCCTCTGATAAGCACAGAGATCCCCAGCTTTATTATTTGAGATCAGTTTTGTGTAATTTGATTAAAAGTACATTACCTAAAGGCTATTTTTGTGCCAAGCTTTTTTCACTGGGTGGTCATCAGATATGTCACCGATTGCTGAGGGGTAAAATTTTGCCAATGGCGCTACACATTGATGTTTTTCACTTGAGAGACCATGATTATATCCTCATATGAAATGGTCTTTGATTGTTCAAATTAGTATTAATATTCGATTCTGTTTGTGAATATTATATTTTATAAGATACTATTCCCTGAACATGGATTAAGCTGTATACATAGCAAATAGTTCTTAAAAGAATCATTCCTTCTTAGTGTGAAGAACATTTTTTAAAAATCTAAAGAAACTTTTTCCACTATAAAGAACCTTTTGTGCGATGGATGGAACTGCAGATGCCAGTAAAGAACCTTTATTTTTTATGTTCACCACAGTTACATGGGACATAATGAACACATGACAAAGGGCTTTGCAATTAATGTGAATTATATTGTTAGTCATTAAATCGTAGTTGTAATAGCGGGGCACATTGTAACACAGGTACAATGTGTCCAACCTGCGCAACTGGGATTTAAACCTGGCTAGTGGAGATTAAAATAATCAATAATAAGTTTTTTTTTTCTATTGTACCCGTAAAAACGCTAAGATTCATCATGCTAGCATTTTCCTCGCTCTATTTACTATTTCCTGATCCTATATGCTTGTTGCAAAAACAGCTTAGGATAACAATATTAGTGATCTGTCAGGTAATGGGGACATTTTATGTGTGGCATTTTCAAAAAATCACTTGGAGCACCAAAGTTAATGAGTAAATACCAAATGCCATAAACTATTAATTGGACAATTAGGTGCAATTAGTAAAATATGTCAGAATCAATTCATAATAGAGATAAGAAATCCAGTTATTAACAAGCACGCAATAGTGCTGAAAAGCAATGTGAATCATGTGGTTCTAAAATTGGTAGCAAACATTTGGAAAGGCGGCTGTGCCACCCTGAAATTCATACAAGTAAAGCAATGCTGGAGATAGCTGAGAAGCTAGCTAAGGTACCGTTGTATATTTGAACATGCAGACTTTGTATATACCTTCTGCCGTACCCTCTGCTATTTAACTAGCAATGCAAAGATTTACTTGACATTTGTCTGGTAAAGTATAACACTGCAACAGCAAGAATCGTCTGAATTGTATAATTTCTCAATTCAGCGAGATATGTGATGTCACTGTAAAACAAAAAAGCCATGTTGACATGTAGAGTAAGAACATTTATATTGTTTCTATATGAATATTGTGCAGTATTGTAATAAAAACGGTGCACTTTTCGAACTGTTTACATACTAAGGCTATATTAATGGGTTAGTTCACCAAAAAATGAAAATTCTGCCATTAATTACTCACCTTCATGTCGTTCCTGACCCGTAAGACCTTTGTTCATCCTCAGAACACAAATAAGATATTTTTTCAAGAGGATGGTTGTTTATTTATTTATATATTGAAGGGAAGTACATTATTGTGTAAAGAAAATCTGATTTAATATGTTTGCATTTCAATTCTGTTGAAATGACAAACAACTGAAAATGTTGAGGGTTCATGGTTTTCATACAGGCAAAATACAGAGGATATTCGGAGTACAAAAAATATCAGGGCAGAGCTCAGGGACAAACTTGATGACAGACACAAAAAGTTGCAAAGTGAGAATTCAGCATTGATATTTTGTGTACTGAAAATGTATTCATTTTCTTTGTACTGAAAAATGGAAACGGCACTATTTACTGTCTGCCCTGCTCTCTCTCTGTCTGTCTCTCTCTCTCTCTCACACACACACACACACGCAGACACACACACCGCTCTTCTTTTCCCTTTCACTGAGCACAGCAAAGAATAAAGTATACATTCCTATTGAAAACTAGAAAGCTTACTGTTTGACATATTTTCCAGCACAAAGCATGTGTGAAGCACACATAGAAAAAAGGGGTTCACCCTCTCTAACTCTACAGTTGAAAGAGCATGACTTTTTGTGTAGAGAACTGTAATGTCTTTTACAGAGTTATGTAATGGAAAAAAAATATTCATATACCTTTCAGCGGCTTTCAGTTTTGAACTGAACGAATGCTCTGTACAATACTATGTCAAAATTTGTCAAAAAAATGTGTAGTTTCAGTTGATAGTTGCTAACTGTATGATCTGTCATGTCTTTCAACAGGCCTTGGGCGTTCCAGCACCACACCAAAATTGGAGATAGAGAATACCCATATAGCTATCGAAAAGCTCATATTTTAACACAAGACCTAACACAGGAGTCGCTCAAGAACAAAAGGTGAATGTCCAAGAGTCAAGAGCTGTGGTCTTGATCCAGCCCATAATCCATGCCAGAAATCGAAAATGTTGGCTTATTAATCTAACTAGTCTAAAAACATGGACAAATTATTTTGCAATATTGTACTTTGGACTCCTTAGTGTGCACTTATATTGTGACTAATGGTGTGTTTGCATTTACTGCTGTCATTTCAATAGGAATCCATTCAATTAGGAATTTCGTGTAAGTGCGAAAGATTTTCCAGCACAGATTTCAAAGCAGGTTCAAAAACTAAAAACAGGAAAGTCTTTCTTTAGCATACAGACAACAAAATTGTCAAAAAGTTGCCCATTCACACAGGTCCTCAAAAACGACTAAAAATGCTGTATTCATGCCAGGCCAATAGTTGGCGATGTCACCTTGTAAAGAAACACTACACACCTACAGACTGAACACAAAACACATGGACATGATGTCAACATTTTCACAAATTTGCGTTTTATAGTTTACATAGAGATGATAATAGTATTGTTTTCTAAAACTTGAACTTTGAAAGCAGCTTCACGTTTAACACTGCTCATAATTTACCCGGGGTTAACAAATAATCTTGGGTGCTCATAAAATGACATTTCACATAGTACATTTCTAAACACTGGGTTAACGTTCTTATTTGCATATTTGCAGAGTCAGTGTCATTGATTGGATAAACGCGGCACGCGACTTGTTTACATAGCTCTAGCATTGCACATCCTCGTATTGCCGACTGTATTAGTTTACACTGAAAGGACACTTATATACTGAATTTACTGTTTTGTTACGATTATATATATCTAGCTGTAACATTCTAACACCTCATCGTTTCACACTGTACAAGTTTGGCACTGCAATGCGGGGTTAACACCGCAAAAATGATGCTAACTCTGCTGCGGAGTAGGGTTTCATAACCCCAGGTAAGAAGCGGTGCTAACCCCACTTCAAAATTACAAGTGTGAAACGTTCCTTTACCTGGGGTTAAAAGCGGTGTTTAAAACAACGATAAACCCGGGTTAAAGGATTAGTTCACTTTCAAGTGAAAATTCCCCCAAGCTTTACTCACCCTCAGCCATCCTAGGTGTATCTTTTTTCTGATGAACACAATCTATGAAATTAAAATAATTACCCCGATGGATCCGAGGGGTTACTAAAGACCTTCTGAAGCGATGTGCTTGTGTAAAAAAAATATACTTAATAAGTTAAGCAATATTCTTCATACATTGAATACGGAAGTGCTCCGGCGGAACTTGTTAAACATGGATATTTTTTTACACAAACGCATCACTTCGCTTCAGAAGGCCTTTATTAACTCCCCGGAGCTGTGTGGAGTACGTTTATGATGGATGGATGTGGATGGAAGCACTTATTTCAGCTCATACTAGTGACCCCTGTTCACCGCCATTATAAAGTTTGGATGCGTCAGGATATTAATTAATAGTTCTCCAATTGTATTCATCGGAAAGAAGAAAGTCATATACACCTAGGATGGCTTGAGGGTGAGTAAAGCTTGGGCTAATTTTCATTTGAAAGTGACTTTGTTTTCAGGTTTAGGAGGAATGTCAGCAACAGTGTTGTTTTTGTAATAAATGATTCTAAAAGTATTTAGGATTTCCATTATCATCTAATTAAGCAAGCATGATGGGTTCTTTAAAGTGATATAATGGGAAAACAACGAAATGGAGATGTGTGCCCAACTGGTTGGAGCCCAACACCATTATGTGGCCAAAAACTAGTTGAAAGTCATTTCAAAATAGATGTTTAGGCCATTCAAAGATTGAACTTTTTTTCTGTCTGCATGCATCGGCAGGATAGTCGGTTGTGAAGCTTTGCTTTACTTTATTTTCTTTTAGCACATATTTCTCAAGAACAATACATTTAGTGCTTGCTTACCTCGCTACTTTATTACCTTTGGTGAAAGTTTACTCTATTATTCATGTTTATGTTTTTTTCTCTCTCTCTCTCTCTCTTCTTGCTGCTGGGTTCTGCTGTGAGGGAAAGTACAGGGTAAACATAGTTCACAGAACCATCATGAAAATCCTGAATCCAGAGCTTTTTTACCTGTAGACTTCATAGGTTCTTGTGTGTTGGAGCCATGCTGATAATACAGACATTCAGAATCCCTGTGGGGCCTTATAGGCCTCTGTCACATAGCTTACATGTAGAAATATTTATGCAGCAATTCTGGTGAGGTAGCGATGTTTACAATCAATGTGCCGACAAATCTTACTACACATAGCATTTAATAGCTTCTTGTCTGCCAGTATAATTATAGTGGAAGGAAAAAGGATTCCACGCTGCACTGATACATTTGAATTATCCTGAAAGTGTGGTGTTTTATAGGTCAGGTGTTTTTCCTCTGCGGCTCTAATTCAATTAAACCGAGACTGGTTAAATTACCCATGCTGTTACAAATGCTGGAAGATCTCATTATAGTGCAAAGATTGACCTGAGCCACTTCTGAAGACAACCCTAACAAACACCAATAATACAAACCTCACTGTTTATTTATTGAAGCAAGCGCTTTTCCTTTTGAGCTGTTTGTACAGCGCATGTTGTATAAAGGTACGTTAAACGTTGTCGTACAGCACTGCACTAATCATTGTCAGAGTTGTCATAGCAAGTTAACACTTGGATAGATAGAGTGGATTAGTTGCCTAAAGAATAGCAAGTAAGTCATAGTATTTCATCCAGATAACGTTTTCCCATTTCACGTTTGAAATCCCAAGGCTGCAAGTGAAGATTAGTAATTTCTTGGGTATTTTTCCAGCTGAGCACAGATAACTTCACTTGCTCAACTTTTTCAACCGTTTGCAGTTTTGTATCTGCAGTTAATGCAACTAGCAGACTGTTGACAGCAGGAAACACTCCTGAACAACAGTGGCATGTGTAATGGCCCTCCACCGACATTTTCAAAACGATGACCTTGACTTACCTCGTCTGCTCTCCTTACCTCGTTTTGCTTTCCTTTTGAAAAAGAAGTACACTTTAGCGAAAAAATAGTTCTTATTACAGAAATAATAGAATACTTGTGAAAGGAATGCAATGCTTTCAGACATTTAACTGCATGTTAATTGTATTATTTATATGAAAATGTATTACAGTTTAGATGCATATTATTGATCCACTTAAGTAGGACTTAGTACATCTTTATATGAAAGAACTAATTATATTTGTAACCATGGTAGCAAAGGAGACGTGTAAAAACTGAACCAAGGAACACATGAGCTAGGTCCCCAAATAATGACACTGATGGAACATACATGTGATAAACATTGTGTGTCTAATATGAATAAAACATGTTGTCAACTTTTAATTTTAAGCCCGCTTTCAAAGACATCACTGTATATTTAACAAACTTTAAATGTATTGTTTTACTAGTACTTATGTACTTAAATTTTGGGTTGAAAACACGGGTTGATATGGCCCAGGGCCTGCCAAAGCGCAAAAGCATGTTTGAATTTAGCCGTTGATCACGTGATTGACTGAATGTTCTAATCACAGCTGTGTGAACGTATGTGTCGAAGGGTTAAATGAGGAATATTGTGACATGATTGGAAGAAAATTCTCCCTTTGTAGTGACTTTGTACTTTTTAACTTTGCAAACTTTTTTCCTGCTCAAACATTACATAAAGATGCAAATTAAAAAAAAACAAAAAGCCACTTTTGGTCACTTTTAAGATTTTAAGCACACTACAAGTGCACATTAAATACATTTAAGTGCATCATATTTGTTTTTAAATTATTATTCACTTGCTTGTAATGGAGAAAACATGAGATTGTTGAAAAACAAGAAGAGTAACAGATCAGCTCGAAAACCTCCGAAGCAGGGTTATATTATTGGACAAACAATGGTCTTTCTAGCCTTACTGGTGATCATTGTCAAACATGTCAGCTGTAGTGTCTGTCTTAAAATACCCTTGATACATGTTTCCATGGAACAGCAGAGAGTATGTCCAGCAGCGTCCAGCTATCTGTAGTCATTCTTGAAGGCCAGAGTCACACATCCAGATTGATTGTGGATAGCGCTATCATCTCCGTCCATCTAGAACTCAGGGGAAATCACAGCTTGTTCTATCAATCAGAGTGAGGAACCGTTTCAACTTGTTCTGTGCCTCAGTGGTATTTTAGGTCAGATTTTTCACTATTTGCCGTCAGTGCAGAGATTGGGTTTGAAGAGAAGTGTTCATTTAAAACAATCCTGACATCCTGATTCAAGTCTCAGACTTCCTGATTCTCTTAAATGCAAATTCTGTCACTTAACTTGATTTTTTGTTAGCTTTTATTTCATTTATGCTTCTCTTTGGATTCTAAGGGTTGTTTGTTAGATTGTAAAGGATGATAGAGATCAAACGGCAGTATTTACTTCAGTGAGAGGCAAACAAAAAGCAACACTGGAGTTATCCCAGCAAATCCGGTCCATTAGTCCTGGACATGCAGCAGGGAATCTTTTGTGGCATGCATTAAAGGGGCAATTAGCTTGTGGTACTCAATGTTCAGATAGCTTCTTTGACTTTTTTTTTTTTTTTTTCCTGCAATGGATGAAATCCAATTTAATGACAGGAACTAACTCTGGGTTTTTATGAACCGCCTACATGCTCTTTGATGCACAAGAACAATGTTACAATGGAAGCCTGATTACAAAAATGCATCACATTGTGCGCTTGGGAAAGAGGGAGCCTAAATGACTAATACTATGCAGAAAACCATCCTAAAAATTAACTGTAGTAGGTAACGAATGCTTCATTAAGTGAAGTATATTAATACCTTCCTGGAAAGGAACTGATTGAATATGTTTTTCTGATGGTCATATGATTGCATCTGTCATTTCATAGACTAAAAAAAAGAAAGAAAAAAAAAGAAAGAAAGCCATGGCTGGATATCTATAAATCTATAGGCTATATGTGTGTGTGTGTGTGTGTGTGTGTGTGTGTCTGTGTGTGTGTGTGTGTGAGTGCATTGCTGTTTGAGTGCAGCATTAGGCTTTTCTATTTTTTTTTTTTTTTAAAAACCTAGTGATTAAAAGAAAAGTGTTCAAAATACAGGAAAACGGTAATATTGAGAAATATTATTACAATTTAAAATACATGTTTTCTGTTTTAATATATTTTAAAATGTAATTTATTCCTGTGATGCAAAGCTGAATTTTCAGCATCATTATTTCAGTCTTGAGTGTCACATGATCTTTCAGAAATCATTCTAATATGCTGATTTAATGCTCAAGAAACATTTATTATTATTATTATTATTTTCAATATTGAATTTGTTGTGCTGCTTTCATATTTTTGAGGAAATTGTGATACATTTTTTTCAGGACTTTAGAAAGTTTCTTATAATAATGACTTAGCAATACATAGTATACTAACAGCAGAGTTTATATTTTAAGACAGAAAGGCCATTTGCTATTCTTGTAATTTCATAATTATTAATGTATATATTGAATATTGTCAAAACAGTTTGGATCGAATCAAACTTGAGAACACCTCTGTTTGGCTCAAATTATTAACGTCTACCTCCATGAAGTCAGTATAGCTTAATGCATCTATGTGCCTTGTGATTAAGGTTGTTTCTTCATCTCCTTTGCTTAATCTTGTCACACAGGAATAGATTATCCTTGTTGAGGGGCACAAAGTGTTAATTTCCTATCAGAATCACTTAATTACCTTTGGCCTCTGCTCTCACTGTAAACTAAGAGCAGTTCAACTTAGACACAGCTGATTGGTTTCTTTGTGGAGGGAGTAAATCATAATGAAAAAGGGATCGATGCAAATGAAAGTGCAAGCTCTAAACATGCTATTGAATTCTATTAGCTCTGCAAAATTGCTTCCAGGACAGTACGCATTGAGCTTCCTCCACTACACAAAGCATGTGCCATACTCTCCCATGGGCTTAGATGATATTTGGTCAAAACTAAAGAAAGCATTAATTTTAGTAGAGCTTGGCTATTGTGTTATAATTTTGCTATAGGGTTATGAACTAGAGTTTCAGCATCTGTTATCATGTTATGCAAGTACTGTAGCTGTTTTAATTATAAATTGATTCACAGCAAACTGTAATTAATTTCATTACATAACACTTAACTAATCAAATTATTATTAATCACTTATATAGAAAAGCACGAAAATTGAGAATTCAAAGCAAACAAAAGCATTGAATTGTCATTATAAAAGTGGTTCTTTATATTGTTTGTTTAATGTAAGTTCAACATTTAAATGACATGTTCTATTCTTTTCTATTTTTCTTTTTTCTAATTTTCCAATTCTATCAAAATACTATCAAAAACAATTAGATGTAGCTTAAAGGTGCACTATGTAACTTTGTTTTGTTGTTCAAAATTAACAATATTTAAATAATGAGTAAATACATCATCAATCTTTATTCCAAAATGTGTTTTTGTCTTACCCTGATTCACTGTAAGCCTATGATTTTTAGTTTTGACCTGACAGGTTTTCCGCAGAAGTTGTGTACATGCGTCACTCTCCAGTGTGTCTTGTCAAATCCTTAAATAGAGAAATGTTGCTCCGACTACTTTGATGCGTTTATGGTATAGAAGTGAAGTGGAATCACCTTTTTTTAAAAAAGGCCAAAAAGCGGAGTCTTCTGGCAAAAAGAGAACACAAAAGAGCTCGGAATGAAATGAATCAACATTGGCTTGGGTTTACAGAGATGGCGAGAACTGAGGGATTTGACAAAACGCCTTTTTTATTACTCAACAGGTGATTAAGGTATTTTACTGCACAGATTAATTGCCATATGTAGCTCTCTAACAGAGTTCACTGTAAAGCATTATCTATTGTGAACGGTCATTTTATTGTGGATGTTGTAGCGCTGTGCTGGAATTTATTTTCCAGGAAGTACCGTTTCTATTAATGGGTAAAGCTCTATTGAAGCCTTTAGCTAAACAGCATGAGATCATTTCCATCTAAACTGGTTCTCTCTCTTAAGCCTAGCAGTGAATGTATTATGAGCATTTTATTACGATGTTCTTCCACAATATGCATGCAGTTTTGTTTTTAACAGCTAGAGAGAAAAAAGTATAGATTACCTTTAACATCTTAAACACCTACAGAGGTGTTTCAATTTCATTACTTTCTATACAATAGGGGAAACTTAGGAATATTTTTGTAATGTAAACATGGACCTTGTGACATACTGGAGGGAATTCTAAATCATAGCGAGTCCATTCTCGTTTTTTAATGAAATTTGTGCTGCAAAGGGAATGCTATCTGTCTATATCATGCACAGTAGAGTGCGCGAGTCTCTTGTGTTATAAAAGTACAAAATAAATAGAATGAAAAATAAAACCTTTGCATTAGAAGTGTTACAATTTTCTCCACTTAAACTATATTTAAATGTGCAAAGCTTAAGCCCAACTCTCCTATACTTAATTTTCCTCTCCATTTCATGCACAGAGTGCGCAAGCCTTTCAAAGTATTCTCCATTCTGTGCACGTTACCTAGTGGATTTTGTTTTCAAGTGTTCAAGTCATTCGCGTTTGTGCTGTTCTTCTTCTGCTATTTTTTCTATTGTGACAGTTAGCAAACTGCATTGTATTAATGCACAAGCCCCCTTCTGGATTGGAATGTGGATTGCCTGTGACTGACTGTATTGTTCGTCTAACTGCATGAATTGAACAGTGATGTTCATACTGTACGGTTTGTGATGAATGTGCCGTTACACCCCTAATACATATTATTGCTAATACATATATATATATAGATAGATAGATAGATAGATAGATAGATAGATAGATAGATAGATAGATAGATAGATAGATAGATAGAGATATATAGACATATATATATATATATATATAGATTTGGATTTATATAAGATTTGGAATTTGGAATTTCCATTGAAGAAACAGTACCGTGCCTTAACAGCATCATTACTAGCGGAGGCTAACCTGCCAAATCTTAATCTTTGTTAGTAGCGGGATTCCTTATTATAGGATAAAAATACACAAATAACACAAAGAAATGCATTTGATGTAAATCACACTAAATTGTTTCAAGGTTCTAGCTTCAAGTTTCCCATTATTTGGAGATTATCTGTCTACACAAGGTAGTTCCAACATGCCTTTTAATTCAAAAGCAAATGACAAACTATGATCATTCTTGATAATAGTGTCATTTAACAGATGCCTATCCTTCTTACATCTACTTTTTTTTCTCTCTCTCTTTCACAGCTCTTCCCTTGTTGAGAGGTAGACCACCATGTTGTCAGTGTTTCATGTTGAGCATGGTTCTTCCCCCTGTGTGAACTCTGATTTTCTTTTAAGTGGTTTTTCCAATCCTTTTATACCTTATCCCTCCTTACATGTCCCTCTAGATGGCTCTGAATTAAATAGTTCATTAGCATTTCATACATCAACGCAACCTGCCCCGTGAGGACCCTAGGTAGTACAGAGGCGATATTACAACACAGGCTTTTATATTATTCTCTCATTGTTGATTGAGGGTTCATTAGAAAAAAAAACTAATTACTGGTTTTAATTATAGTCCTTTCTTTATTAATGCTTGTCTGCTAGTTAGAATGACTTGATTTTTTTTTTTTTTTTAAAGTGCCACGTTCTATTAATGGCATCGCTGGTATAACAATAACCATTTAACATGTTTTTTTGTTTTTTTTTAGTAACTTGAAGATCCCTATAATGTTTATGTAGATTTATTATCACTAATATGCATTATTATAATGTGTTTAAATGGTATTCATGTTATGATTGAATGCAAAGTTTGGTTATTTTTGGAATGTACTCTCAGGTGTGACTGATGCAACACATTATTGGCCACGTGTCTTTAATATAGCGTATTCTGTTGCATGGTCAGGGACAAGAATATGTAAATTTGTATGAAAATAAAGCCATTAATATTTTCAGATAGAGTCTAGCCGAACGCCAATGACAAGTCATTAGTTCCTCTTTTTTAATTAACAGGATTTGCTGAGGAACTTCAGCTTCACACTTCTGAATGTAATTTGTATTTTCATTGTGCTAATAAGATGTGTCTTTAATTACCTCATGATTGCGTCGCTTCTGCTCCTGTGAGAAACTACAGAACTGTAACTCTCGCATCAGTGGATGAAAGGCGTTGTTTGATCTTTGTTCAAACATTATCAGTCAATCATGAAGGTGCGATCAGCCTTGTGTTTAACACACATGGGCATCTAGATGACTATCTATGTTTGTTCTGGAACTTTCCAGACATTTTGATGGCTTTTTTTTTACCCTGCATGTAATCATATCTCTCATCATAGATGGTGTATAGCCATCATTTACTAAGTAACAGATAATTTTCACCAAGCCGGTTGTTATCTCAGAATAAATCTTGCATCAGCCTGAAGGGGTTTATTCTGAGATAACAACCGGCTGGAAGTACACGATCCTGCTTATTACA
The DNA here is from genome assembly GCA_037194245.1 of Opsariichthys bidens. Classification (NCBI taxonomy): domain Eukaryota; kingdom Metazoa; phylum Chordata; class Actinopteri; order Cypriniformes; family Xenocyprididae; genus Opsariichthys; species Opsariichthys bidens. Next base: position 11,215,358 of record CM074277.1, on the reverse strand, counting down.
CGGCTACTTGCAACATAAGTAAACAATTAGACACAAAATATTGATCTGAGTCAAAATATTTTATTAGCTCTTTAAACGCAAAGCTTCCATAGAGAGAGCAGTTGCTAGTGAGGCAAGTTCAAACTAGATAGACATTTAAAGGATATGGTCATAAAATTTTCTTGAGCGGAGTGAGGGTCTGGAACAGACTTTGTGTCAGAGTGGACCGGAGATGACTCAGAATGTTTTTTTTTTTTCCAGCTTATGAAAGATAAAAACAATGACAGCCAATCAGAATCCACCAAGCACGCCTAAAATTTCAGCGTAGGCCTATTTATATCTCTGGGGGGTGGGAATTATTAATTCAACTTAATGCATGGTATTTTTATTTTATTCTTTTTTAATATATATATATATATATATATATATATATATATATATATTGCAACAGTAGAGAGCCCCACACATTATATGGACAAATATTATAAATATCATGTGCACAATTTACTTAAAATGACAAATGAATAAAACATGCTGACATGGGAACTAAGTTGTTAATTCCGGGCCACGGCATACTTTTTCTGCAAGTCATGAATTTCGGAATAGTGGGTCATTATTTTCTCAACAATCATATTTACTTTTTCTAAAACTATTTTTTGAGGGTTTATCTTTGCTATACAAAAGTTCAGAAGAGAATGTTTCATCTTCGTTGCCCTTTTGAAAGCACAGGAAAACAATTGTGCATAACCCATTTAAATCTAAGAATGAGCTTCTCATTCGTGGGATGGTAAAGCATCTACAGCTTAAATGTTATCCTCCTTTAGAGGATTACCTGAATTCTGTAAATTGGTCAGGGTGGATTTGCAATTTTTGCTTGGTAATCAGTCCCATTTTCTCTTATGTCCCTTCTTGTTCATGTAAATGAAAATAGCTGTTGGAAGTTATCTATTTATGAAACTGGCGGTGGTTTTGCAATAACAGTGTTTGTTCTTTATGTTTCAGCGTGCCGCTCTTCTCCAGACAGAATGCTATAGTCACTCCAGAAATGTACTCTGAGAGGAATAAAAGATAAAAGGTGAAATAAATGGTTCCTCACACAAGGGAAATGCAGACACAGTTGTATAATGGCACTGTGTGATAAAAAAACAAAACAAAACAAAAACAAAAAAACGGAGAGAAAATGTTACCGGAAAGCTTTTACAAACCCACAAAACAAAAGCACTTCAGGGGGTGTCATGTGAGTCAGTATGTTCACAGACAGTACCTCATGCATATGTGTCACACTCTTGTGTGAATTTACAGGCATTTATTTATGTAACTGCATTTTTATGTTTTAGTTTCTTTTGTATAATGTTTTGCTCATGTTCAAAGTACTGTATGTCTACGACAATGGCTCATATTACTTCACAAGAAAGAAGTCAGTATTTTTATTTCTAATATGAGAGAAGGTGTGCGATGTTTACACGACAACAATGTTCTAAAATTTTTTATTTTTTCCCTTTGCATCTTGTAAACATAACTCTATACCATTTGTTTGATTCTTTTTAACTAAACAATACTTTTAAGTGAAAGTAAAGACATTTATAATGATACTGTCACACCTATGAACTGACATGTTTACCTTTAGTTTAGTTTAGTTTTGTGTAGCCTGTTCTGTTAATTACCCTCACCTGTTTCTGTTCTCCCTGATTACGTTCTCCCTCGTTAGCTTCCCTTTATATTCTCCTCATGTTGGTTCAGTCCCTGTCGGTTATTGTCTATGTGTGTTGCGTTCACCTGCCTGTCTGCTGTGTATCCTGCCCGTTGGAATTAAATTTACCGTTTGTACCTTCGTCTTCGTATGTTCATCTCTACTACAACACGTGACAGAATAACCAACCTCTCATACGAGAATAAAGAAGAAGATGGACTCACCCACGGCAGCCCTGCTACTGAGTCCGGAAGCCAGGCTGGGGGGCATCTTCTGGACGCTCCAGAAGGACTACTGCTCCGTCTCAGCCTGGAAGCCCGGGGTGCGTGCTGAGGTCGAAGTGGGAGTCGACTATTTCGGGGCGCCGGAGTTGCAGCACGCGGGGCAATCCATCTCAGAGCCAGGAGTGGACCGGGACTTAATCGATCTGTGGTCCGCGGATCCTTTCCCCACCCAAATCCCGGCCCTTAAAACCTCGTCTTCTTCACCGGTCCTGTCCGGAAGCCTGTGTCAGTCCGAAACCCTGCCTGTCTCCCCGATACCATCTCCATCGCTGGTCACTGGATCCGTGGCCACCGTTGCTGTCGTCCAGCTCCTTGTCTCTGCCCCCGCCGCTCACCCCGTGCGGCTCCTCACCAGCACCTCGGGCTTCACCTCCACTAGTTCGGCTTGAGGCGGAGTTCCCGGCTCCACTTCGGGCCTCCAGGCCTGTGTCTCCACCTCGACCCGTCAGCCTGTCACCATCGCCTGGGCTCACGTCTCCCTCATCGCCTCCTCGGCCCGTCTACCCGGAAGCGCCACCGTACTCTCTCACCTCTCCAGATCGGCCTGCGGGGGTCGACGCCACACTTCCGCCATGTACTTCCGGGGTTACGGCTACACCTACACCCGTCACCTCTACGGCATCACCAGGCTCCTCCCTCCCTGACCTTCCTGTCAGCCTCAGTCGCTCCAGCATTGCCCAGGTCAGTCGGATCCTCGACACCTCCTCAGTCCTGTGAACCTGCAGCACTGCGCCAAGCTTATGGGCCTAGGGTGTCGTCCAAGTCCGTCGGCCGGGAAGTCACGCCGGATCCTCCATCACACGCCATGACGTCACCTCAGTCGATCGGTCCCAGGGTTTTCGTCCGCCCCTATAGTCGGGACTCCTCCCTCGACACTGCCATGGTGTTCGTGGCCATCTGCCCCAGTCTGCTGCCAGTCTCTAGCTTCACGCCCTCCTCGGAAGCATCCGCCCACTTTTCTGTATCATAGACTCTGTTACGGCGCGAGGACGCGCCTTCCGGGGAGGGGGCGTACTGTCACACATATGAACTGACATGTTTACCTTTAGTTCTGTCTTGTCATTCTCTGTTCATTTGCCCTCATCGTGTGTAGCCTGTTCTGTTAATTACCCTCACCTGTTTCTGTTCTCCCTGATTACGTTCTCCCTCGTTAGCTTCCCTTTATATTCTCCTTGTGTTGGTTCAGTCTCTGTCGGTTATTGTCTATGTGTGTTGCGTTCACCTGCCTGTCTGCTGTGTATCCTGCCCGTTGGAATTAAATTTACTGTTTGAATGATATACAACACGTGACAGATACAAGATACTATAGTTTTTTTTTTAAAATCAAAGAATCCTAAAAATCCCTGTTTTCACAAAAATACTAAGCAAAATATTTTACAACAATGACGATAATAAGAAATGTTTCTGCTTCTTAGGATGATTTCTAAAGAATCATGTGACACTGAAGACTGGAGTAATGATGCTGAACATTCTGCTTTACCATCACAAGAATAAATTACATTTGAAAATTTTATAAAATAAAATAGACACAGTTGTTTTAAATTGTAATAATATTTCACAATATAATTTGTTTTACTGTATTTTTAATCAAATAAATGCAAGCATAACATACTACTTTTAAAAACAGTTACTAACCCTAAACTTTTACACTCTAAAAAAATCTCAACTCATTATATTTTGTTTCTTTTTTTGCCTGACTTTTTTGAGTTTTACTTACTTTTACTTCATTTTTGTCAATTTAAATACTCTATGCGTATCGATTGGACAAACACAGTAAATTAAGTTTAGTTTACTAAGATCAAAAAAGATATTTTTCCAGTATGAACACACCAGTGCACTGTATTCAAAATGCTATCTGTATTTTATATAGATAGCATTTAAAATTCATATTTGAAAGCCATTTTGTGATTATTTCTACCTACTTAAGCCAAAAGTTTATATTTGTATTTTATTTTCACTGGTGTTGCCACAAAAATGGCACATTGTTCTAATGTTTAGTGGATCAAGGCCTGAATTAGTGTTGATTATATACTGATTCAGATTATAAGGAACCAGGAAGTGTAACAAGACCAAGTCTAAGTTATTATTATTAGTCATTTAGCATTAGTGAAATTGAAAGATCATGTTTTCCCCCTGGAGTGACCTGGTGCTAAGTGCTTTGCTCAAGGGCATGATGGTGATAGAGGAGCTCAGTGACTATCAAGGTCATGCATGAGTCATCCCTACTGGGGTTTGAACAAGCAGCCTTTGAATTACCATCCCAGATCAACAACCAGGGAGCCACTACCACTTTCACTGGTTTTAACAAACAAAATGAGATCATATAAGGATTAACATTTAAAGGCAACAGCTGAAGTTGTCATATCAAAAGCAGGGGCAACGACAGGCAAAAGAGACATTCTCTTTTTTTTCTTATTAAAACAGCTTGTGCCGCTGCAGATGAATGTTGCAGTGCAGAAGCTGACAGCCCAGGGTCTGTATCTCCACGGCACTTGCTGAGGTGAAATATTTAATTGAACACCCCTTCCTGCTTCACTGATCACAGCTACTGCTCAAATTTAACTTGTCCTGATCATGCCTCCCTCACACTCAACCTATTCCTACACCATGTGAAGGCTGGAATTTGAAAGCTGTCTTTGCTCTCTTCTTCATCTCTCATCTCTCTGTCTCTCTGCTCATTTTTCTTTGCCTGTTTTGAGAGATGAGAACACAGATTTTTAATGAATGGCAAGCATTCAAACGAATGCCTCTCCACGCGCAGTTATTCACGGTTAATCGGTTACTCGCTTCAGTTGTTTTTATTTTTAAGATATGCAGTTCAATGAAAGATTTGTTTATTACATATTTATACTTTTTAGTTTTATTTATTTTCACCAAGCTCAAAGGAACAGTCCACTAAAAATGAGCATTCCATCATCATTTACCCAAGTTGTTATAAACCTGTAAGACTTTCATTCTTCTCTGGAACACAAAAGGAGAAATCATTGAATAACGAAATGATCATTCTTTTAAATTGCAACTGGAGCATTAAAACTTCAAAAAGGATGGCAAGGCACTGAGAGTCCATTTGACTCATGCGCTATAATCCAAGACAAAGTGTTTATTCATTGATAATCCAATGCAAGCATGATCACTGAACTGAACTGAATCATTGTGAACAATTTATATAGACTGGTTTTGTGAAGTGGATCATTTGATTCATTGAAAAAAGAAAAGAAAAAAAAATAAGCAAGGAAGTAAGCAGGTAAGAAAGAACGTAAATAAAAATAAATAATGGAAAAAAAAAGATTTCCGTGTCATGACTTAGCACAAACGTTAGCATATCAAGATTTTCTTTGAGTAATGGCCTAAATTTTGGTCTCTTCCTCACACAAAGTTATTGAAAAAGTATATTTTGTTACGTATGCATATAGCATTAACGCATAACCGATATGGACCTCATTTAAGAAATTTTCAAGGTGCCCTTTCCTTATCATTTTAGAGCCCCATTCCCATTCAGTCGGTCACTTCGACGTACATCGGACCGACGAACAGGAATCTCGCTAGAGAGGCCAATCTACTTCGAGTGTAACTAAAACGAGTAATGGTGCGCTATAATAGAGCGCTTAAAAAGGCTGTTATCACAGCTGGTAAGAGCGGCTTCAAGAGTGAAAGCACACGGCAGGCTGCACTTTTTCCCTGTCTGTGTTGCCGCGGTCCTCCCCTGCGTGCTTCGGCACTTGAAAGAGGTAATCCCTAAAAGAGCTCGCGCGAGTAGTTTCATGTCTTTTTAAAAATGTCGTACTATTTGTGTGTTTCTGGATGCGATCGTTACCTGGCGCCTCGGGATGGTCACGAGCGCTGTATCGCGTGCTTTGGCTTAAGGCACGCAGAGGCAGCGTTTGTGGATGAGTCATACACCCATTGCGGGAAGATGACCATCGCGGAGTTGCGATCTAGACTCCGCCTCCTGCAAGGAGTGCCGCTGCCTCGTTCCATTCCTCCTGAAAAAAAAACAAAAAACAGAGGGTAGCTTCGGGCAGCGGCACTGGTGATTTGAGGATTACGGGGAGCGCGCTTCCCTCAGGGAACCAACCCCCTGGGAACCCTCACTCCTCCCACACTCTGCAGCCAGTAGAGCTTCCGGGGGAGCGCGGTGGACCACCCCAGAGGTGTGTACCATCCGTTTCTTCCAGAGCTCGCCAGGATGGCCGGATATCGATCGCTGCATCGGAGGCTGAGTTGACACTTTCCCGGATGATGATTGGGCGCAGCTGCCTCCTTCGGAGTGACAGCTGTGCCCGAGTCGGACCTGGAAATGATGGCTATGCTTTCCCAGGCCACCAACAGGGTCGGGCTCGTGTGGAATCATCCACCGTGTCCCGAGCCCTTGAGGTTTGATGATTGGTTCCTCGGAGTGGCAAGGGCTGGTTCTCAGCCCCCCACCCCGGTACCTTTCTTCCCGGAGGTGCATGTAGAGATCAATAGCACGTGGATGGCACCTTTTACTGCCCGAAACCATGCCAGTGGGACCTCCTCCCTCCTGATGGCGGTGCGGCAAGGGGATGTTTGCTCATACCCCCTGTGAAGCGGGCCGTTACTATGCAACTGTGCCCTAACTCCACCTGGCTGGGGAAACGTCTCTCCCTTCCCGGGCTTGTGAGCGCTCGTCGGACCTAACCGGCAGGGCTTACTGGGCCTGTGGGGAAGTCGCTTCCGCCTTACATGCTATGGCGTTGTTGCAGGTCCATCAGGCCAAGGCACTGAGGGACCTGCACGAGGGTGGCCATGATCCACAGGTTCTCCAAGAACTTCGTACCGCAACGGACCTCGCGCTTCGAGCGGCGAAGGTCACGGCACAGTCAGTGGGTCGTGCGAAATCCACGCTGGTGGTCCAGGAATGTCATCTCTGGTCTTACCCTCACCTCAGCCGGTTGGGTCTTTAGGTCAACTGGGAAAAGAGCAAACTTGCCCCCACGCAGAGGATCTCTTTTCTCGGTATGGAGTTAGACTCGGTTGAACAGACAGCACGCCTCACAGAGGAACATGCCCAGTCGGTCTTGAACTGCCTGAATACGTTCAACGGCAGGACGGTGGTCCCACTGAAATTCTTTCAGAGGCTCCTGGGGCATTTGGCGGCCGCAGCAGTAGTAACTCCGCTCAGTCTGCTTCATATGAGACCGCTTCAACACTGGCTCTACGGCCATTTTCCGGGTGGCAATCACTCCAGAGTACTGCTATTCCTTCAGCCCGAGGTCGGACCCTTTGTTTCTTTGGGCTGGAGTGCCCCTAGAACAGGTGTCCCGGCATGCTGTGGGTTGCACGGATGCCTCGGCCACCGGCTGGGGCACCACGTACAACGGGCATGCTGTGTCAGGGGTATGGACAGGCCCCCAACTGCATTGGCACACCAATTGCCTCGAGTTGTTAGCAGTACGTCTTGCCCTGAGCCGCCTCAAGGGGCTGCTTTGGGGTAGACATGTGCTGGTCTACGCTTCTGTCACATGTCACAACTCGCCCGCCATCTCCTCCCCTAGAGTCAGAAGCATCTGAGGTCGCTTCATACATTCACATCCCCGGTGTGCTCAACCGTGCGGCCGACGAGCTCTCACGAGCTGCATCTGCCGGGTAAGTGGCAACTCCAACCCCAGGTGGTCCAGCTGATCTGGAGAGAGTTCGGAGAGGCTCAGGTAGACCTGTTTGCCTCTCCAGAAACCTCCCACTGCCGGTTGTTTTACTTCCTGTCTGAGGGAACACTCGGGACAGACGCACTGGCGCACAGCTGGCCCCGGGGGCTCTGCAAATATGCGTTTCTCCCAGTGAGCCTACTTGCTCAGACGCTGTGCAAAGTCAGGGAGGACGAGGAGCAGGTCATGTTAGTTGTGCCCTATTGTCCCAACCGGACCTGGTACCTAGAACTCTCACTCCTTGTGACAGCCCCTCCCTGGCCCATTCCTCTGAGGAAGGACCTTCTTTCTCAGAGACGGGGCACCCTCTGGCACCTGCGCCCAGACCTCTGGAAGCTCCATGTCTGGTCCCTGGATGGGACGCGGAGGTTCTAGGTGACTTACCCCCCGAGGTACTTAAAACCATCGCTTTGGCACGTGCACAGTCTACGAGACATGCTTACGCCTTGAAGTGGAACCTGTTCGTCGATTGGTGCTCTTCTCGCTGAGAGGATCCCCGAAAATGCTTGATCGGAGTCGTGCTTTCCTTCTTGCAGCAGGGTTGGAGCGTAGGCTGTCCCCCTCCACCCTCAACGTCCATGCTGCTGCTATTTCTGCATACCACGACCACATAGATGGCAAATCCATTGGTAAGCACGACCTGGTCGTCAGGTTCCTCGGGGGGGGGACGGGACGGTTAATTCCTTCTCGTCCCCCCTCCATACCCTCTTGGGACTTGACTCTGGTGCTAAGAGCACCCCAGAATGCTCCCTTCGAGCCTTTGCAGTCAGCAGACTTAAAGATTCTAAAGAAGACTTTGCTGCTGGCTGCATTGGCCTCCATCAAGAGGGTAGGGGACCTGCAGTCTTTTTCGGAATTGTGCCTAGAGTTCGGGCCGGGTGACAGCCACGTGGTAATGAGATCCCGGCCTGGCTATGTGCCCAAGGTTCCTACCACTCCCTTAAGGGACCAGGAAGTGAGCTTGCAAGCTCTGCCGTCAGAGGAGGCAGACCCAGCCCTGGCTTTGCTCTGTCCAGTTCACGCTTTGCAACTGTACATAGACAGAACTCAAAGCTTCAGGACCTCAGACCAGCTCTTTGTCTGTTACGGAGGCCAGCAGAAGGGAAAGGCTGTCCCCAAGCAGAGGATGGCCCACTGGATAGTGGATGCCATTGCCCTGGCTTACCAAGCTCAGGACGTGCCCTGCCCGCTCAGGTTTGCACACTCCACGAGAGGTGTTGCATCCTCCTGGGTGCTGGCTCGTGGCACCTCGCTGACGAACATCTGTAGAGCTGCGAGCTGGGCGACACCTAACACGTTCACAAGGTTATATAGCCTTCGTGTTGAGTCGGTCTCCTCCCGCATTCTCGTCTCAGGTCAGAGGCACGGAAAGGCCCCGGCTTAGTGTCGGCTTGCTGCGCTTGTATGTGCTTATTTCTCCAGAGAGTCCCTATAAGGCAGACCCTGTTGAGTCCTCCGATCTCCCTTCGGCAGCCAACGTGGCGGAGCGTCTGGCACCAGGCCTATACCCCGCTGCATCCCGAGAACTGGGCTTAGGCTGGGTTCTATATGAGTGACCCTACGGGGATCCCATATGTCTGGTTCCACGGTTGCTCATAATCGAAGCCCGTGTCTTTCCCTCTGGGAGAACCCACCTCTCATCGAGTGGAGTGACCCCAGTTCTTCCATATGACAACCCCATGGTTAGTCCATTTTTCTTCCACGTAACTCCTTCGGGGAAGGATGTGGCTTCCGCAGCGTTCCTTTTACACGAAGGGTACGCTTCCCAGTGTTATCCAATAGTCTCACTGAATGGGTTTTTTTGGGAACAGCAGTGATTGACACTCTCTGTGTTAGCCTTGTCCCACCATCAGGCAAGGGGGTTCAGGTGGCTTACAACAGAGCGCTGGAAGAGGGAAGCTCCTGTGGAGCTTTGGTAGGGATTCCTATTCGTCGGTCATCCGACGTACGTCTCCGTTCCCTCCTTCAGGGAACGTCTCGGTTACATAGGTATCCCTCGTTCCCTGAAGGAGGGAACGGAGACGTACGTCCCGTCGTCACAGTTGCTGTACCCCGCTGATGCTGCCACCTGTCTGGTTTGACTCCTCAGTGAAAACCTAAAGATGCAACGCACCTGCTGCTCATTATATACCCGCGCTGCGAGGTTAGCATCTGCTGCATATGATTGCATGCCAATGTGCATTGGCTCGTTTTAGATACACTCGAAGTAGATTGGCCTCTCTAGCGAGATTCCTATTCGTCGGTCAGCCGACGTACGTCTCCGTTCCCTCCTTCAGGGAACGAGGGTTACCTATGTAACCGAGACGTTTACTTTCTTTATATTGAAAATACTAGTGATGTCTATCATAAATGTTTTTAAAAAAAGTGTTGAGGTTTCTGGTGGACTCAGATATATCATATATTTCATTAAGATTTCGAATGCAGTTTGCATGCTTCATTTAATTTTATTCTGAAAAATAAAATCAAAAGAAAAGATTGTTTCACCTCAATTCTTTATTATATCCGATTAAGTCATTTCCCTTGAAACGCTAAGATGTAATTGAACGTTATTCTATCAAGACATTCAGTTTTGAATGTTATCAGATGACTAATTCACTACACCCAAGGGTGCAGCCAATTTCATCATTTTGCTGATGCATTGTGCTTAAGGCTAATAAATTAGCTATAAATGGATGTCACTTAACCAAATGATGCCATAAATATGTCATAACTGCACAGTCTTTCGTGGTCGAGCTGCAGGAGAGTTTCAACATTATGGAAAGGCCAAAGCACAAGAAACGCTCTTCATATATCATTTAATCAACACTCAGGGTAATGACCAGCCATTGAGATGAGAACTGCGTCTGAAAAGAGTGGCTACTGGGTACTTGCATATAGTGTGTTAAATCAGTTTAAATAACGAGTTTTGGAGTTTATAGACATTTTTTGAAGGATTGGTTGGTTCATCAAATTATTTACTGTACAAAATTGTAGATGAAAACAATCATTTTGAGATTTCACTTTCAATTCAGACTTGCTGCACAACATCAGGCATTCTGTATCATTGCTTTAGGTATTGCCTAGATTTCTAAGACGATCACATAGTATAAATGAATGAATAAATAAATAAAAAAAAAGGAAACTTTTTCAGTTAATTTCCCCAGAGTTTATAGCAAAACGATTTAATGATCTAAACAAAGAAAGATTTGGCGATAGCTAAGCAAATACTTAATTATTACAGGAATGCATCCTCCGAAGGAGGTATTTTTCAGGTTTCCGATGCAGTCTCAGTCACCCACTCTCACTCACCGGAGTTTTGATTACACTCACCTGCAGTTCATCATCTGCTTGTATGAACTCACACAATAGCACCATATGTCAGTCTTTGTCTTTGCCTTGTTGTTTATTTCTCCTGAATTTGAGGAGAAACATCTGAGTTAACACTTAGGTTCTGTTTACACCTGGTATTAAGATGCGTTTTAGTCGATCGGATCACAAGTGGACGACTAAATACAGGAGTAAACGGGGTCTAAAATGTTTTGTGCCTCTCCACTTTCGACCACTTCCAGAGGTAAACGAAAACACATTTCGTAGTGCAGACATTCATGTGGTCGAATGCATACGAACAGACACAAAAGACCACCTACTCTCCGCCTACTGACCTAATGAGAAGCGCATTAGCCAGACGGGATTTAAACTTTGTTGGCTGAAGACCCATGTTTGGTTTGAAGATTAAAAACCTACAAAGGACAATGCCATTCCTGATTTCTTTGTACTTGCAACCATTTAATGATGAACTCAAGACAAAATGTACCCAAGCAGGTCTTATTAGGTCACCACGGTCCTTTTAAAGCACACAGAATAACTTAAGTGATTGTGGTGGTAACACCTTTATCACAGATCTTGTATTATCTCACTTCTGCAGAGATGGAAATAGACATATTTTAAGGTTGTGCATCATGTAATCAATTGGAATGGAAAACACCTAGTCAACAGGATAAACCCCTCAATCTTACAGCACAGAAGAGACACAAATGATCTTACATATAACAATAATCAAACATGCTACATATCTGCATCACTATGTCACTGTGAGCCCATTTTAGCGACCACAATGCACCTGTGATGTGACGGCAGCCAGCAGACTGTTCACTGTTGTGACTTTGGCGTGTGGAGAAGGCGTCATTGATCTCAATAATTTTGGGCAGCTGATGAATGGCGCTTAAGTATTCACATTTTGTCATTTGTTTGCAAAATTGGGTATTTTTTATATTTTTTATTCAGATTTAAAATATTGTTTACAAAGCTTACATGTACTGGGGTGGTTCTTGATAAATACAAAATTACTCCGAATAAGAACAATATCCTTTGAAACCCACCAAAATTGCGAGTGAATTTCAACATACTGTCGTTTCAGACATAATTGGTAAATTGCATGTCCTCTCGTCAGTAAGATGAGCCAAATTGTAGAGAATCCCTAGATGGAGCAATTTAGAGGTGTTTATTGAGGCTGCAGTTCTGATGAGTATAAGATCTGATATATTTTTCTCATGAGAAGTGACAAAAGGCGATCTTTGCTGTCATAATTGAGGGTTTGCAGTGCTGCAGCAATCATTTGAGATTATAAATCCTATTCAGCTGTCAATCTGCTGGGCTTTGAGGAAAGAAGTGGGAAAATGATGCAGAATGGACATATTTGGTTGTATAAAAAAAGCCCTACATTTCTCCCATGCACATATAATGGAGATGCTTTCAACTCTACTTTTCCTTAATGAGCGTTGACAGTTCCTGATAGGATTATTGCAAGAGTGATATACACAGCCTTGCCAAAAATAACCCAGTGCATTTATAGAAGCAGTCATTACTATATGAATCAGTGGCATAATCTTCCTGAATTTCTCTGAGCTGTCATCTTCTAACAAATGGAAGTTGTTTTGGCAGCGCTATTACAAAAACACATGATCTTCAATATTCCTCTTTGTCTCCTTCAATAACGTCTCGCCACTTGCCGTGTAAATGACACTCCCACTCCACAACACGGGCTTCAATGCTTCCAGGGTCTGTGCCACCGAGGCTGCTGGTATAGCTGAGCGTGTTAAAACGTAATGAATCACAAAAACCAAGACTTGTAGGAATTGCAGGCACAAGCCAAGATCGTGGCCTTCAAGCATTGGGACCTTTGACAGCACTCACAATAGGTCTTGTATATGCTGCTGTGTGATTCTGTATTCACTGTCTCTCGCGGCCCAGACGCCCACACTAAAGATGCAGCTACCTTCAGGCAAAAAGACGAGTTGTCAGTGCCACAAAATGAAAGCCTGATAAAACTCCAAGGGCACACGTTCTCTCTGTTAATCTGAATCTAATGTTAGTATCTAACATGTGTTGTGTAATGCAACAGGTCAACATTTACACATTATACTATTTAACCTCATTTGGTGTGCATGGTTTTTTCATGTGTCAACATATCATTTTCCTTCGTTTCCTTGCTATTCAGATAAAAAATATTGCAGTGTAGGTGTGCAGTCTTATCAATAATGTTGTTTTCTACATCTGTCTAACATACTGTAGATTTAAAGTAAATTGAGATAATATGCATTTCACTTCATATGCATTACCAAACTGGAAAAACAGTATTTATGCAAAATTTGGGTTGAACATGGACAAACTCAGCGGTTGGGTTAAATGTTTTCCCAACATGCTTGTCAGTTTTACTCAATCTATACTAAAAATCAGACAAATAATTAATATGTAAGCATCGCTAATAATAGAAAGGTGAACATTTATTAATAAGCAATTTAATAAATATTTATTGTTTAATTATTATTCATTGAACTTTTTAATAAATGAATAATAAGAGCAAAGGAAAAACTTTTCTGTTTTTAGAGCATCATTGTCATGTAAACATACCCTAAATTAACAGAATTGATACAAACATAATTGATGAAAAATTTCCATGGTGGTACACAGTATGTAGCAACATGTACTCCTGATTTATTACCTCACAAATAATTTATTATAGCTTGTCAAATTAGCTCCCATTTCTGTGTGAGCAAAAACACACAGTTTTTGTGTTTGTCCATTTAAATGCAAATTAGCTGCTGCTCCCAGCCACCTATCCAGAAGAGGGCAGAGCTTGAACAACAAAGCTGGAGAATCTCACACAGCCAAAATAACGGCTGTCAGTAACAGTGTTCAGCCTTACATTGTTCAAACTGGAGTCGGACACTGATGGAGAGACTCAGGAAGAAGTTACAACTTTTAGAATGAAACCGGACGTTTCTGAACGGTTAGTGGATTAATTTATGTAGTTGCTGTGGAGTTGATTTGACTCATCGACTAGCATGTGCCGCCATCTTTTATGCAAAACCTGTATTAACCCTTTAAAACCAGATGTGTCATCACCGACACGTCCAGCTAAGCTGTATTCATGTTACCATAACTCTTGAACATTTTGTGCTATTGTTATAATCCAAACTTCTAAAGACAGTAGACAACATGGGCTTTTCGGCAATACATGGGTAAATAATAATAATAATTTCATGCCTTCCATCAGCTTATGGCAGCCGCTTTCGTGGAGAGCTGGTGGAAGGAGGATTTGAACGGAGAGATATGGATCGTGGCTGTTTAGGGAGTTTTGGGTCACATAAATAATAGAAGAAACAAACAAAAACATGGCGAAGGATTACACAGGAGATTGAGATGATTTTTGATAAGACTTGGGAGGGGGCTGAGCGAGATTCTTTCGCATTTGGTGTGTGTATCTGTATAATGTGTTCGTGTGATAAATGTATGCATGCATAAATGTATGCATATGTAGTAGGCTATATATATGCATTTATGAAAGACATTTCTCCTGAAAGAAAACTGTGCAACCCAGTGTCACAAAAAGACTTGTATATATGTAATATAGTTGAATATTCAAGTTTGAAGTGTTAGATTCTTTCGATCATAATTTTTCTAAAATTATCAGAAACTTTATTCTTTTTTTGTCTATTTCAATTCTATTTATAAACTCACCCTACATATTAATGTTCAATAACCGTATTTTATTTACAGCCATTTGTTTTCTGAAAAATGACACCCTGCTCTTGAAGATAGCACATTATGTGAGAATTTTATAATAAAAAAATATATAAATATAATATGGTAAATGGACTGCATTTATATAGCACTTTCACAGACCTATGGCCACCAAAGCACTTTACAATTTTTGCCTCACATTCACACACCGACGGCAACATCAGCCATACAAGGCGCCATCCAGCTCGTCAGGAGCAGCTGGGGTTAGGTGTCTTGCTCACGGACACCTCGATACTTGGTCAGGTGGAACCGGGGATTGAACCACCAACCTTCCGGTTAGTAGACAACCCACATGAACCACTGAACCACTGCCGCATATGTACAAATGGGCTATTTTAGCTTTAGGTTCTAAAGGGTTTAGGTTTAGTTGCATGTAATAATGCATAATTTATAGTTGTTACTATAGTAACTGCATCTAACATATGTAACAATGACACTAAAATACTAAAGTGTTACCAAAAATATGTTGTTAAAAATATTACATCAAATATTGATGCATTATAGGAAGAGTGTTAAAGGCAACATTAATAATATCAAGTCAATACACACATCTATATTTGTTTATCTGTTGTTGTTGTTTGTGTCGCCAATAAATGTCATTGCCCTATTATTGATATTTTGGAGATTGCACTACCTGATAGCAAATACAGTCCATAAACCCTTAGAACAGCTTGTGCACCTCTGCTGCATTTGTATTCCAGGCACAGTTGTCAAGTGCAGAAGAATGCAGGAAGCGCTCATTACCAGCTGTCATCATTTCTTGCATTAATACACACTATTCTGCTTCTTAAAGAGAGCTTTTATTTGCTGAATCATTTTTCATTTTTGTCAGTCTCAAGTTAGTCAAATCATCTCTGCCTGGATGTCTGTGCCATTGTTGCTTTCAGGGTAAGACTTGAAATAAAAAAAACATTCTGGCAAGATTACAATATATTTCTAGTGCTGATAATAAATATATAAAAAATTGCTTCATATACTTCTAATAATTATGGCCACGAGCAATGTTTCTGACAACATATATATGGAAAAGTACAACCTTTCAGTCCGAGAAGGATGGAGCAAGGATCATATTAAATATTGAATGTTTAATTTTAAGGGTGTTCTGAAGCAACAAGTGTATCATAATGATGTGTTTACACACTTTTATAATATATGGTACACTCTTCATATACATACATATACACACACTACCTCTCAAAAGTTTGGGGTCGGGAAGATTTTTAAATAAAAAAATACAGTGAAAACATTACAATTTAAACTGTATTCTATTGTAATATATTTCAAAATGAAATTTATTCCTGTGATGCAAATTTTTTGCTGAATCATTACTCTTCAGTGTCACATGATCCTTCAGAAATCAATCTAATATGCTGATTTGAAGAAACATTTCTCATTACTATCTGTGTTGAAAACAGCTGTGCTGTTGTGGACCCCCTGCGGTACCCTTGACTAAATCGCTGAACTAAACAAATGTTCAGACGAAAGTACATTAGCTTTATGCATCACCTCTTTTCATCTATTTCAGACTTGTTAATTTCACCAAAGATAATTATCATATGTGTTGCTTTACAAACCCGAGAAACTGGAATATAAAACAAGCTATTTGCAAACATCAAAAGGTTACACTGTATTTTTCTCTGCAGGGCTAATTATCCTGTCCCAGAGTCTTAATCAAGAATCACACCATTTCAAGATGTTTGACTAGCAATCCAGTGACTGAAGAAGGGCATGTTTGTTTTGCAGATATTCTAGCATAGCCGTTATGAGCAATCTACACTGTCAGGATGGATTAGCCAAGGCAAGATGAGCTGAAAACAGAGGCAGTTTTAAAGGAGTTCGGATTCCTCCTCCACCGCACAGACGCAGTGTGACAGCGCCCCATCGCAGATGCTTGTCTAGGTGCCGTGCCAGTGTTTTTGTGAGATTTGCATTCTCTTGTTGTGCCTCTGGCTATCCTGCTTTTATCTAAACAGCTGCTTGTGTTTCGACAGTAAGACTCTTGGCTTGGAGATGTTTGGAAGCATTGAAAGCCCCTGAAACAACCCATCTTAGAGATGTATGGTTTTAACATAAATCACAGGGAGTGGATTTTGGAAAAAAAATTTGCCCTTGGTTTATTTGGACATGTTATTTAACATATTTTTATGTACATAAACATCCTGACAAGACAGCCTCTGAGAGACCCTCTTGGGGAACAAGGAAAGAGAAATTAAAACAGGAAAAACAAAAAACAAAAAAAAACAAAAACAAAACAAACTGACAAAAAATATTGCATGTTGTTGGTGCTGAGAGCAGTGACTGTAAAATAATGCTTTTATTTTCAAAGATGTTTTAGTTATGAGAATGTTATTCATTTATTTATTTGGATATGTGTTTGAGCGAGTATACAAGGTCTTGTATTATGTGTATTAACGAGACGATTTAAAATATATATAGAAGACAATAAGAAAGAAAAAAAGAGACAAGAATCCAAATTGTACTTGCATACTTGTGTACTTATATATATATATATATATATATATATGTGTGTGTGTGTGTGTGAGTGTGTGTGTGTGTGTTTAAGGTACAGTACAGCTACCTTAAACATTTTTATTTATTGGTTTAAAGAGTAGAAAAAAAAGCATTAAAGCATTATTCATAAAAGTATTTATATCATTGTAGCATTGGAGTGACCACCAGATGCTCGCTCTCTCACTCACACACACACACACACAATCCAAAATGGTGCCTTTGGAGGACACTGAAGTTTTTAATCATTACCAACATATATCTTTAATAAAAAAAATAACTCTAAGTTCCAAATGACACTTGTTTTTGAGCTCAACACTTTTCAGAGCTCCAGAATTCTAACATTAGATATTTGGACAAAAAGTTATTTCTGAACTAAGCGAAGGAGCCTCCTCTCACTTTGGTGCTCGGGCCCTAATTATTGGCCGATTTTAATACCGATATTAGTCACTTGCTCTATTATTTGAAGTTTTGTCATTAGAATAGACAGTGATCATGATTTAAATTGGCAAAGTTCAAAAAACGAATGCATTAAGTTATACTATCAAGGTTATTGTCTAATCAACAAATAATTTCTAATGAATCCATTTAACATTCAGCAGGCAAAATACATAAATACAACAAAACAAAGATACAAATGAAATGAACACGGATTTTAGGTAGCTTATAAAAGTGGCAAATGTGTTAAGACACGAGTAGACAGAGTGAAAGAAATGAAATAGTTGACAGAATATACAAATTCACAGTTTCAGAATCGCGGTCAAGCAATTGACTCTTCGCAAACAGTTTGATTGACAGGCAATCTGACCAATCATGGCCCTGAATCCACTATTTTGTCTAGCAAAGCAGTCAGGAGAGTTAGTAGATCAACGTTGGTGAACTTGAACTTGAAACAACATTCCTTCTGATGTTCATTCATGTTTATTTGATGCTATAAATGAACTAGTATGAAGAGATGTTGCTTCACGAGCCGCTTGAAGGAGCTCCAGCGATCTGTCACGACACATTAAAGAGACATTATACGCCATTTATGCTTTAAACTTCTTTAAAAAATTACAATATTTTAAATATGAAACTGTTTCATATCAAAAGTAACCTGCTCTGTCTTGTCTGTCGACGTGTTGTCAGTGTCCTCTTTGCTCCGGGATGTATTTTTCATGATGTGTGGCGTGAGAGCGCATGGCTTGCAACAGTAACTAAAGGGGGCGGGTTTTTGCGAATGGTCAGTTGCGTGCACAGCAGACCAAAATCTGATGCATGCTGTTTGACATGATGGACTAGCTCTGAAATAATGGAATCTGAATTCCATAATTGATAGAAATCTAGACAGATGGATGTTTTGGAACAGTATTTTACAATATTTAAATCAACACATTCCGTCTCCCTTGGCGATACCAGTTCACCCCCAAAACAAATGCTCATGCATGATGTCACACATTTCTGGGTGGGAGATCATTTATGAAGAAAGAAAGTCATTTGGATGAGGATTTGTTTAGCTAAGTGAAAAAGTGAGTTTGATTTCCGGAAAGACAGTAGAGTGGACTGACATCCAGTGATGGTCGACTGAATACATGATTGTTTTTTCTGCATATAGTTGAATGCTAGTTGTCTATAGCTTTGGCTTATTGATATAGATTAAAAAAAAGAGGCTACAGGCCCTGAAACTTCTTTACTTTCTGATCTTCCAAGCCATTTATTCAAAAACCATTGCACTCCAAACAGTCTCTTTATGAATAAAATTATGGCTTTGAATTTCTAGCCTTAAAGTAATTCATTTATAATTTAGACATTTTCATTCTTCATAATTGCCTTCACAAATAAATGTACTTGTACACTAGTGCATCCATGAAAACTCGTTTATCTGAAGTATTTAGAGAAATGAACCCCAATACAGAATGTAACTGTAATAATCTTACTCAGATTACACAACTGAAAGAGCTACACTACATTTAAAAGCAGCAGTTTATCATGCAAGTCCTTCCTTTATGCTAACCTTAGTGTGGCATTTGTTCTAAATTGGCTTCATTTGGGCCTTTTTTTTTGAGTAAGGGACAATTGGGTTCACCTCATAAATATGCATTAGTACTGCGTGCCTTTCCTCAACTGAGAAGCAGGTGCCCGCAGAACCATTTTATGATCATTTAAATGCAGAAAGCTTAGTATTACAGTAAAAAAAAAAAACATGAACTATTGCAATACATCTATTCAGAGTTGAGCACTGTGTGCGTCTTTAACAGAAGTTCTCTTGTTTCTTTGTGCTAGAGTGCTTTGACGTATTTTTGTAGGCCAAATTAACATCAGCCTGGTTCCCTCGACAACTCAAAAGGATTTTTCCATTGGCTTTTTTATTATTGCAGAAAATATGCTCTGTGAAAAAGCTAGTTTAAACTAACTTGTTTTATTGTTCATGATAATTATTTGTTTTTTATGAATTTTGACATCTAAATACAATAGCCAGAAGTATAAACAGACTACATCACCACAATTAAGCTTCCAAGACAACTTTCAATCTTTATTTAAAAAAAAAAACATCCTGAAAGTTTGTTATAAATATCTGCAAGAGAGAATTATAAGCACAATAAGGCTAGAAATGCGGACTAACTAGTTCGTAGATGAGTTTACCTGTTGGATGTGAGGATGACCTTTGTAGTCCCATTTATCCTCTTGTTAGCAACTGTCTTTTTCAAAAGAAGTAAAAGCTGAATAAAAGCAAAATTTGGGTATTACTGATGTATTTTATGTTGTAGATAAAACCATGAACATTTCCTGAGCTTGTTAAACAGACTTTTTTCAGGAATTTAACCAAAAAACCTTTCAAAAACTCCCACTGACTTTGGGACAGAACTGGAAATGCCAAAACGCTAACTCGTTCCTGCATTTTGGCCTATGAAAATATTCATCCCTGCAGTAATCTATGTCCATCATTTGAATATAATGTCAGGAAAGATCTATGTCAGATTCATCAATAATAGCTCCCTAATTTAGACAGCAGGTACACTGTCCAAAAATATAAATCACCGCAGTTAGCTTCGATTCCACCTTGAGTTTAGTAATGCTGCCTGGATGCCATCTAATATGCAATGACTGTTTAATTTTCAACATACGGTAATCTAATCAAATCACACTCCTTTAAATATGCATTTGAACAAAGAGCGATAATACTGTTTAAAATGAATTCCAAAGCCGAGATATGTTAATCAGCTTTGAACACCCGTTTGTTGAAGAAAACATTCAACTTTGTAGATGAAATCTAATATAGTCTGTAAAACAACACCTATCTTGTTATGTCTTGCTATTTTCACATTTTTACTGAAAGGTGTTTTACTTGAAGAGTTAGGTATGAGCTTGTTCATCTATTACTGTCAATCACATTTTAAATAGGCTATTTCTTTATTAGCAACTTGTGAAATGCAGATTATTATAAGAGTTAAGTATTGTTTGTTCATATATATTTGTTCATATATTCCTGACTATCATGTTTTAAGTAGGCTATATATGAATTTACAAACTTGTGAAATTCGGATTATTATACAGTTGCCTGACAGACAAGCACAGTGTAATGTAAACTAAAAAAAATGTTTTCAAGATTCCTAGACAAAATTTGTTTTTCCACAGTGCAACATGCACCTCAGGCACCATCAGCATTGGTTGGTGAAGGGGATCATTACTGGATGGCATTGCATTGGTCCTCTTTGCACTGTTTAAATCAGCAGAAAGGCCCCTGACTATATCTGGCATGTGTCAGCACCCATCAGAGCCTTCATGTATGACTGTGCACTAACAACCACATCAGTGCTGCAGTGTAGGTAGATCCACAGGGCCCTGAGAAGCTCATCAACTGGTTTTGGCTGTGCTTCAACTGAGCCAATTCAAAGTCACTGCTGCTGATAAGAGGTAAGCAAAGAAATAGTGTTTTCCCTGTGAGGGATGCCTCTTCTAAACATTTCAGGGATGTAACTTTCAATCCAGCACTATAGAAGTCCAGGAGCTACATGTAGCGTTAAGACTGCTTCATCTGGTGGAAAGCCGTAAATATGGATTTCTTTGCTCAAGGCCTGTATCTGCCACAAGACATCTTTCCAGGATTTCCCTTCGAGTCTATAATGTACCATTTTCCAATATTGAAGAAAGCCAGCTGTTACCTCATTAGAAGGAAGCACCTTTGCCTTTAACAGCCGGAAGATTCAACCACAGCTCCCTTCATCGGTTGGTCAACTGTAGTCGGAAGTTCTGTCATGACGAATATAGTTCAACGATTTGGTATTTCCTGAAAACATAGTTGAAAAAAAACATTCGCAGACAGCATCCCAACTTACGTGCTTGGAACTACAGTTCTCAACAGAACAGTTCTATTGTACGGGAAAATAAACCCCTGATCAAATAGCGTGCTAGCTGGATACATAGGTATCACAAACTCACAAACTAATGGGAATGCTGGTGAAACTTAAAAGGGTGGTTATAAGAAACATTCTTTTTTATTTCTGAAATAAAGCTGAAAATACAATATAAAATACAATTTTTAGAAAAAAAAAAACTATAAACAAAATGAGAAATGACGTAAGTTTAAGTTGAAGCACTACTGGAAATAAAGAAATAAAAACTACAACTAAAACTGAAATAATAATAATAATAATTAAATCCCCTTAATGGTAATTTGTTAAAGTTTTGTGCTCACCGCCCCAAAAATTCTGTCATTATTTACTTTGAAAGTTTGTCGTTCCAAACTTTCAAAGATCTTCATTCATCTTTGGAACACAAATGAAGATAAAAATCTGAGAGTTTTCTGTCCCTCCACTGACAGCTACGTAATGACCACTTTGACGCTTCAAAAAGTTCATTAAGGGATCGTAAAACTAATCCATTTGAATCAAGGGGTTTAGTCCAAATTTTATAAAGAAACCTGTTCGTTTTTATGATGACTACATTGAATTTAAGGTTTTCCTCGCATATAACCATTGATCAGTGAACATAAACAGAAGCTCAACCAAAACTGCTTGATGCACGAGAACAAACTTCTTCTGGAAGCTCAAATGTGCTGCGTAACACACGGGGATGAACCTCATTGGTGACGCAGCACGTTTGAGCTTCCAGAAGAGGTTTGTTCTCAGAACGTCAAGCAGGTTCGGACTAAACCACTCTTTTTTTATATATAGTTTTACGACCCCTTAATGACCTTTTTGAAGCATCAAAGTCATTTACAGAGGCTATGGAAGAACAGAAATCTATTGGATTTCATCCAAAAGATCTTCATTTGTGTTTGAAGATGACGACATGAGGGTGAGGAATTAAGACTTCATTTTTAGGTGGACTAACCCTAACTTTAATTATTTATTTTAAAATGACAAAAGCTGATAACAAAATCACTAAAAATGAAACTAAAACATTTTACTAGAAAAAATACATATACTGTACATTATAAAAATGTACATAGAGTTGTATAATTTTATAAAGGTATTATTAGGTAACTTATAATAAGGCAGCCTCATTGATCCATGTTTTTTCAAGACTGTAGAAACCTTGTTGGAAAAAAAAAGTTGTTGTTGAAAGGGTGACTTAGACGTCTTGATTTTTAGTTGTTTTGGTGTTTTTTAAAATTGTTTTCTTTATAACTCCCTTGGAAGTTTTCTGAGCCCCTCTGTTTGAGAACTACTCAGATTAAAAATGCCAATTGGGACAGGGCCACAGAATCTATCGCTCCCAGTCAGAAGCTGTCTGACTGAGAGCGAATCATCTATGTATATGTTGTAATCGAGTGTAGTCGGCAGGAGTGGAGTGCACAGCTTGTGCCTTTGGAGAATTCACAGCCTGCTTTCTCTGCAAGACCCACAGCCTACTGGGCATCAGTGTGAACAGAGGAAACAAGCCATTAGAGCCATCATAGTGGCATAGTAAATAGAGAACTAAAAGTATGACCAACTGGTTTGACGTGCTAATGTGCTAAGACCTAAAACACACAGTGAACCTTGTTTACAACACTTGTGTCTTCAAATCTGCACCATCGTTCAAAAGTGTAAAGAGTCTGTATGATTGTTTTTGAAAATCTTTTATGCTCACCAAGGCTGCATGTGTTTGATCAAAAATAAATAACCTGTAATGTTGTGATTTTTTTTTTTTTTTTTTTTGCAATTTAAAATAACTTTTTTCCATGTCAATATATTTTAAAATATAATTTATTCCTGTGATGGAAAAGCTGAATTTTCATGATCATTACACTTCAGTGTCACATGATCCTCCACATCATTTTAATATGCTGATTTTCTGCTCAAGAAATATCTCTGGATATTATCAATGTTGAAAACAGTTGTGTGTTACATGTCTTGTGGGTCAAAGAGAAATGCTGAGCCTTAACTTCATTCAAACCAACATTTAATATCCAATCCACGGGGTGCACAGTCCAAGAGAGTAAATCCACACAAAACATCCAAAAACAATACAACGATCGACAAGGGTGAGTACGCTAGGAAACAAAGAGATCACAGGACACTAATTAAAGACATACATCATCCATGCAAACAAAGAGCACATGTGAAACATAACAAAAACAGTTCAGGACAGAAAGACGTGTATTTGAATGTCATTTTATGTCATAGACATTTTTGAAATTATAAATGTGTTTATTGTCACCTCATCGTCATCAAATTAATGCATCCTTGTTGAATAAAAGTATATATTTCCTTTCTGTTATCTTTAAATTCATGTCCAAATAAATGCATCCTCATCGCATCAAAAATATATAAGTGCACTGATTTACAAATAACTGAGTAAAAATGAGATCATAGTATCTGTCACATGTCACATGGATTAAAAAAAAAAAATCCCTAAAATTAAAAATGACATATACCGGCTTATTAAACATGCTTCTTTCAATTTCGGAAAAAATGTGTTTCATGATCCTTTAAGGGTTAATCACTGGAGACAGATTTCAAATTTATATCACGAAGGCAAACTCACACAGATAACACTCAAGGTTGTCAAAACAGGCCCATGGAAATAGTTTTTAGAAAGTGTTTGCTGTTCAGGACCATCAACAGACCATGAAGATTAGAGCTGCCCATGTGAATAAGCATTTTGCGTGTCTAAAAACAGCCTATTTTTTTTTCCTGTAGTGCCATAATAATAGTCAGCTATTTCATCTATTCACATGGTATCTCTAGCTTCAAAGCACATGTCTTGGACAAAAATAATAGCTTTGCTGGCTCTGTTAATTATAGACGCTCTGCAGCTTCAGCATCTTCACATATGCGTGTCCTAATGCCGGCGGATCAGAGGAATTCTTTTCTCCATGGCAAGATTTTCAATGGCTCTTTTCGTCATCCATAATATATTGAAAGTTGTACAGTGTTCAGATGCAGGTTATCGCTACAACATGATCACAGTACAGTTAATGCACAATATCATTTCATAAATAATTTAGTTTGAAGCATAAAAGCAGGCTCAAGGATATGAACAACCATTTCTCCTACATATGGAGATAATGCATATTGCAGTAGACGTAAACTAAACCTCTCTCTGCCTCTCCTTTAGTAAAACACACTGATGTGTAGACCTCTAGTTATTGCTTTGTGTACATGGCCCAGACAACCAAATATAAACACAGCAGCTAGCTTTGCCTTCAAATGCTCCAAAGGCTGATACGTGACATGTTTTAGCAAATAAGAGACTTGCTAAACAAAACATGACAAACTTGGGAGCCCTCTTTGTGTTCACTCACTGTAAAAATATCAGGGGTGTTAGATGTTGCCACAAACACATCAGAACCATTTTTACAGTATTCAGACATATCAGATCTCACACATGAGCGAGCAGCTGATATATATATATGGTTCCATCACGTCTGGCAATTTGGAATAATTGGTCATTTGCATTGCTTGTTAAAGGTAGGGTAGACAATTTTTGGGGAAGCTAGCAATAGCCTCCAAAGCCACACCTCCTTCAAAACACATGAACGCGAAAATGTGAAACGTGTCACGAGAGACAGCGTTAAACTACCTCATGTCTCACAGCACATAACATTACAATAATAAAACAACTGACCTGTACCACCTGACTGCTACAGATTCATTACGGCATTGATAGAGTTTCCATTGGAATGCATAAATTCAAGTCACTAACCACTCAGAGTAACAGGTCTTCATCTCTTCCAAATTACAGTAGTTATGGCGTGAATGCAGCATGAGCTTGACGTTTTTGGTTCTGGATGAACTCTAATAGGTGGCTGCTGTTTTGGTTGTGGTCCTTGGTGACTGACGTCTGTCTAACTCAGGACAGGATGTGCGGAGATATGGAAATACATATGTTGACAGGTGAACCAAATACAATGATTGTGGTTCTACGCCTTCCAAAGACGAAATATACAATATTTACACACAAAGAAATACATTTAGACCACTTAACTCAGGATGTGAAGAAAGGTTAACTTTGTCATTTACCAAATTAAAAAATATTGACAGATTTAAAAAAATCTATAGTGTAAATCTGTAGTAAAGAAGTGGTATCTTATATATTGTGCTCCATTCTTGGAGAGAGATGTGAGTGAGGATTTTGGGGGAGAAACAAGAGATGCCAAGTTCAGTCCAGTGGAAAAATTTATAGGATTTTGTTCATAACATTGAGTGACCGGATCACAAAACCCCAGTGTCTGGTGTTACGGGACTTGCGAGAGCTGAATACAAGGAAGTAGAACCTACAACACAGTGCTTGATATGACTGAAAGAGCGCCACAGAAATCACTGACCTAGGCTCAGTGGAAATATTTGACTCTACCTACAAATACACCTCAACACTGTAAACTCTAACATTCAAAGCAATTAATTGACAAATTTAATTTAAAAAAATTAGAAAACAAATGAACTTTTATTAGTATTTAGCACTTTCTTTTTCTTTCAAGTTCACCAAACTGATATATTTTAAGTAAACTGAACTGTTGCTTTGTTTTGAGTTTATGAACTTATTTCTTTTAATTTAGATTAACTTAAGTTTAACTGAAACTGGTCTGGGATTTCTATTTCCCAGCATGCTTTGCTCATGGCATGCAAAAGGGAGAATAAATGCTAAAATTAAGTGTTATATAATGTTTTGTGTCCAAGATTAATGTTAAGCGGGAGATTTACTGGTGATTAATGTTTCGTTATGCTAATTTAGAAGAATTTCTGTTAATGTGGGTTTTTTTACCGTCATGGTGACAAGTGGTGCATACGGCTTGTTTTGAGAGCAGATATGTAAAATGCTAATGCTGTTAACGTTTTAGCAAATAAGAATGTTAGCATTTTCTGAATTAGCTTGTTATACCTTTCACTAATAAAAATGCCATTATTGAGATTACATGAAAATTTTAAGTTATATGTATGAATTTAAATATTCTGAGGCAACTGATTGTCTCTTTTTTTTATTCCAGTTTTGCCAAATCATTCCGTTTTACAGTGCACCTATACATATAGTTTCCTGCTAAATGAACCCTAGAGGCAGTAAAAGACCAAAAACATTTTAAGTCTTTTCATACAAATGATGATAATGGGGGCATATTATCCATCAATAAACACGTGCATGACCTCAAAACATATCCTCACTGGATATTTCACTCTGAAATTGGCACAAAACATTCAAGAAGCAACATAATACCATTTTGCAGAAAGTAGCAACAGGGACGTTTTTCCAATTAAGTCCTTGTTGTATAAATGCCCATATAACCATTTGTAGCAACTTCTACATAACAGTTTCTACAGTTTCATTATCAGCATACTTCATAGTAATACAAATGCAGTTGTGATTAATCAAATATCCAAATTTGTCCATGACCACCAGGTTTCAGTGATCTGAACACTGCACAGCATATAGGCACTCAAACAACTCGATTGATTACTTGTCTTTGGTGTTAGTATGCTGCTAACCAGTGACACAATACTAAAGACCTTATAAAGGTGTGAGACAGTCCAGTCATATAAATCACATTACTTATGCTATGTAGATCAGGTCTCATTTCAACTCTTTGCCTCATAGGCAGTTTTCAGCCTGAGATGAAGTCCCATTGCAAGTCAAAAGTCCATCCTTTTTCAGGAGGTCAACGTGAAGAGAATATACCCTAAGATTTATCCTCCCTAATCCACCTCAACATTTCTCAGCTGTCACCTGTAACCTGACTCAATACCTGTGAGTGATTGGCTCAGACAAGGTCAGTTCTTTTAGATACTGCATCATGGCTCTCTTCAGCAGAGCACAGCACGCTGATTTCACAGGAAGCTTCAATCAACTAACAAGAAGGCAGGCCCTGCTGGGTCTTCCTTTTCGATTGCACTTCGATCTGGCTTCTCACATAAATCTTAACAGCATATTGCAATTTTATAATAAAAAAATTGTATCCTGTGTGTATAAAACAATTAGATTGTTTTAGTGTCAGTGAGGCTTTTTTTTTTTTTTTTTTTTAATGTTTTGGATGCTAAACAATTAATTTGATGTCCTTATTAACTCTTCCAAAGAATGATGAAATTTGGTATTGGACTTTGTGTTAATAATTTTTGCCAGAAATTTTTTTTTTTAGTTTTTGTACAGTATCAGCTGGTAGAACATGACACTAGCAAAGCCAAGGGTGTGGGTTCGATTCCCAAACCAGTATGTCCTAAATGTATGTAAATATCCTAAATGGATCTACTATGCCCATTTTTACAAGATGTAAAATAAATCTCTGACGTCCCCAGAGTGTGTATGTGTGTGTGTGTGTGTGGAGTTTTAGCTCAAAATATCCAACAGATCAATAATTTTTTATAGCTAAAAAATGGGGGGAGAGCAAAAATGCACCCTTTAAATGCAAATGAGCTGGTGCCCCTGGCCCCTTTCAAGAATTGCACACATGCAACAACAAAACAAGACAATCTCACACACTGAAAATGCCAACTGTAAGTAGCTTCCATCTTTATATGTTCAGTCATCTGACTGTACTGTGCTTAATAAATGCACGTTTATGAATTATGACCCGACGCTCAGAGGTGATACTGCAACGACAGGCGATGGGACGTAACGTCTACGTTCTCTCATTCAGGTTACATACATACATACATACATACATATATAGGCAGACATTGTAGAACTCCAGCTGCTACAGCAATGATACAGAAATGGCTTCTCACTCAGGGCTGTGTCTATGCTAATGAGGCAGATTGGCACCAGCTGTGGGCGGGGTTTCTCCCCAAAATGATGTCATCGTAGGGGAGAATGTGTATCGGTGAAGAGACGATAACGTTTTACAACAAGGTTCATTAGTTAACATTAGTTAACTACTTTAGTTAACATAAACTAACAATGAATGACAAATAACAAAACTGCACTTCTACAACATTTTATTAATCTTTGTTAATGTAAATTTCTACATTTACTAAAACATTATTAAAATCTTGCAAACATTAGTTAATGCACTGTGACCCAACATGAACAAACAATGAACAACTGAATTTTCATTAACTAACATTAACGAAGATTAGTAAATACTGTAAAAATGTATTGCTCATGGTTAGTTCATGTTCAACTAATGTTTAACTAATGAACCTTACTGTAAAGTGTTGCTGAAGAGACTGCTTTTGATTTATGGGAATTATAAAAAAATGAAAGAGTGGATTTTTACAATGATAGGCTGATTGTTCTCACACACTGCAGACACACATCATTGTTGAAACATAATAGATCCCCTTTAAATGTAAGTTCCCTTTTTAAGTTTTAGTTGCCCTGTGTGTGGTGTCAACAGGCCTTGAGTCTACATGAATTCAAACATTTTCAGTTGTTCATGTTGAAAGTAGTATTTCAGGGACACATCCAACTGAAAAATAAATAAATAAACCAAAAACAAAAAAGGCTTACATGGGCTGATTGCTTTAATTTAGAGCTTATACTTTTCAAATGAAAGACCTTTGTTTAATGTGCTTCAATGACATCCTTTAGGTATTTTCTTGGGGTTATTTTTCAAGGTGGAGCTAAAAAAAAAAGAAAAAAAAAAAAAGAATAATTTAGACACTTATGTCAGGGCATTCTCACTTCCAAAAGAAGTGTACTAGTTGCTAGGATACAGAGAAGGTGGCCATGGTAAGATGTGAAGTATAATAAAAAGAGATGAATGCCAGAACAAAGCCCCCCAACAGACAAACTAGAGAGAGAAAGCACTCTTTCACAGCATTTTACTGTTCCAGTACTGTACTACAGTGCTAACATTGATTTTTCCATCAGATGTAGCAACGTGACTGGCCATCTGAACAGTGGGACATTTGATGTACAAAACAGGATATGAAAACATGTGATGTATTAAAATTACAAGCTACGCTTGCTTTTATGTAAACCTGTCCCTGTGTGAAAGTATTGTTATTGATAGTTGCTTTTTTCTTCGCTGTGCATTCTGGGATTGGCTTCTCCTTGAAAGGATATATTCTATAATTGGCAGCATAATTAATTTGCCTGCTTTTGGAACAGCCTTCACGTCTGGAGTGTGCCTATGATGCCTTAAAATGCTCTTCATGTCTCTGTAGGCAGCTCAGGTTTTGAAATCTGATTACATCAGTCACCAATGTCATCATGTCCTCTATTTAAAAAAGAAACATATCACTTATGATTGATCATCATTATGCTTAGATGGAGGTCAGTTTATAGACAAAATTAAAAGATCTGCTCGACCCCTTTTCTGATACTGTGGGCAGCAAAACATATTCAAATCTGTCTTTGTTCCACCTCTCATTCATGTGTTTTTCAGCAGCATCTGAATGCTGGATGGAAGTCTTTGCTTGCCTAATTTGTTGCTTGGAAATCCGACAAGAAGGCTAATGCCATATGGCATCATTTAGAAATGTGCATTGTATAAACTCAAATCATCGCTCATTAGTGTCAGGGAGGTATCGGCAGGAAATTCACGATATTATTAATAGAGTATAAAAATAAATAATAGATTCCAAGGGCTTCATATAGAAACATCTAAGTCGAAACAAGGCTTTTTATTGGAAGCTAGTTTTACTCTGGAAGCGCGTATGGTTTGATCCACCTCCCTACAATCTTTCTTTTTAACATCCAGTAATCTAAAAGGCATTTACAAACTATTTCATGTGCCACTGTGAGCTGACATGTTCGCTGTTGTATCATTAATTACTTTTATTCCAGACACTCAGCTAGTTATGTTGCCAGCATGCTCTTTTCAAAGTTGTTATTTGTAGTAGCAGACACTGAAATGAATAAGCAATACAAACCCGAGGACTATGTTTCTTTTTCCGTTGAATAATTTTGTTTCTTAAGTAGGATTCATTAAATCTGAACATTTGTTGTTGGCAAGTCAAAACTTTAATTGTGCAAAGTTGTTCAAATTCACAGGCGTTAAATCTCATTGTTTTTGTCAGACATGTAAAATTGCTCTTTGATTTTCCCACGTTAAAGATCTACATATCAATATACACACCTTATCAAATTCTAAATATCGCTGTAGATCATAGATGTTATTGTCACAGCGGTGGGTGCATTTCAGATGAAAAAAGCAGAATCTATGCGCAGCAGTCTTTAATTTATTACCAGAAATCTTCAAACGTGAACAGAAGAACCGTCAAACGCTGAGGAGAACGGAACAAAGAATAACTGAAAACAATCTCTCATGTCAAGGTTAACATTGGAGGAAACAAGAAACAGGTGAGGTGCATTAATCAAACAATGAATAACCATAGCAACAAATGCAAACACAAATGGGCCATTTACCATTTTCATGTAAAAACTGAAAACTTTTTATGCGTTTTGGCTGGTCATTTACATGACAACAGTGTTTTGGGGGCCTGAAAAACCACACTTTTAAAAATGGGTGCAAGTTTTTGAAACCAATACCATTATAGCGCATCTTCAAAAATGTGAAAATTGTGAAAATGGTGACATCATGTGCATCGTCAACTACTGGCCTAGCATGAATAATACAGAGTTTTTAGTAGTTTTAGTGCATCCGTGTGAATGGGGATCATTTTCACAATGTTGTCTTCATAAAGAATTTTTTTTCTGTTTTTAGTATCATTGGGTTGTAAACATAACTAAAGAAAATAGAATAGGAAACAAATACAGACTAACTGAAAGTCTAACTCAAAGACATAAAAACTAAATGTGACACTTATACATATAAACTTGAATTCATTCATAACACCACATTATTGTAAAACATAATAGAAGCTGCAATAACAGCTGCCATGTTCCACAAACAGGGTACAAATAAGGTCTGAAACTCAATTCTTTTTTTCTTTTGCAGAAAACAATCAGTGAAAAAAGATGTTTAACCTTCAGAATATATTTAACTTTATAAATGAACTGTCTGGTTTTGTTCTTTTCTAGCAAAAGCATGGAATAAACATTTAAATCAAATAATAAAGCAGTTAAAATGGGTAACAGGTTGCAGATTTAGCCTAAATGAACTTGTCACTCAATACAGGCTAGCTAATTTGGGACCAAATGTTGTTTTGTTGTTACTGATGAGCACGTCATTATTATATTTACCATATATTAAAGAGAAAGAAAACATCATTTTATTACAATATTGGCAACACGGTTGAATGGTTAAGCTTGATGAATGTTGTCAACACAAAATGATTTTACTTCTTGAGTGTCAGAAAAAAATAGGGAATATTTTTGGTAATTAAAATTAGATAATGACTAAAAAACAATTGTGAGCTCAACAAAAAATAGTGGAATAGTGTATTCAAGGTAAATTTTGGTCAGGTCATGTATTCTTCGGGAACCTTCAGCTATAGGGACTTCCAGGATTGCACTGTAACAGACACATAATCATTATCAAATGTCCATAGAGAACACGATCATTTCAAGTTTTTCAGTTTATGACCTCTCTCTCACACTCCTTCATAAGTAATAAAATTTGAATGATTTCACAAGTTTCACAAATCAGTTTTCATTTATAATGTATACCATATTAATAATTCATACAAGGGTTTTGGACAGGCCCTTCCAAAAATTATGCTGATTCTTACAAACCAGAAAGCATAAGAGGGCAAAGAGGATCCAGTCTTCTCTCTCTCTCTCTCTCTCTCTCTCTCTTTCCAACAGTTGTCATCAAGCATAAACTTATGGTGTTAAAGTGCCCTCCCTGATTTATGCCAGTGGAAAGTGTCATTTGATGCATGTTAATATCAGTGTTTTCTTGCCAAAATTTAAAGTGTTTCTTATTTTCTTTTCAAATCTTCACCAAGAGAATAATATGACAGATGTGATGTTCAAACTGACATTTCTCCTGATAATTTGGTCTCTGGAGCTCAGCAATACACCAGGGTAAATCCTCCTGTGTAAATCTGTGATCTCAGAACAATGTTAATTACCAAAGAGAAATGCATTTGTTTGGAAGTTGAAGCTCAAGTGTGCTTATAAAATATACACTCACATCTCTGTAACCTATTAGACATGCTATCTTTGAAAGATTCAGTCCGGATTATCCTCTTTACATTGATTTTTATGGCCGCTGAGAGTACTTGAAGCAGTATGTTTTCTTGTTTTTGATGGTGCTGTTTCTGTCGTGAGAGCGTTACAACACCATAAAAGTGTCATAAAGGTAGTCCATTTTTATGTTATCTTCTGATGCTTTGTATGAGGGCAAGTCTGATTCTTAAGTCGTTTAATCACATTAAAAACTTCAAGACGCTTTGCATTATTAGGCTATAACATTATTATACTATTATATTTATCATAAAAACATAGTAAAACTTTTTTTGTGGTTGTCGTATACAAATATGAGATAAAATCCAGTGTGTGCCAGTTTGAAGACTTCTTAGAAAACTGAAGCACACTCTCATTTTAGCCCATAAAGCGGGTCAAACTTTTTTTTTTTGACATTTTTTAGTCTAGATGACTCTATAAACAATCTCAGACTTCATTCAGCTGAACCATTAGAGGGGCTTCAGTCTCTCTGTGTTGGCCGGTGACTGACTGAAAGCACTCTTGGGGGAGAGCAGCAACATACTGCCAGATATTTTTTGTGCTGACACTGTGGGCAAAACGC
Organism: Opsariichthys bidens; assembly: GCA_037194245.1. Taxonomy (NCBI): domain Eukaryota; kingdom Metazoa; phylum Chordata; class Actinopteri; order Cypriniformes; family Xenocyprididae; genus Opsariichthys; species Opsariichthys bidens. Next base: position 11,182,175 of record CM074277.1, on the reverse strand, counting down.
AGGTGCATTCATTATCCTGTAATTACCCCGCTGTTAGTCCTCTGGTATATTATTCATTACATGCATTCTCCACACAGTGCAGTGACAGGGTGGGGAGAGTCCACACTGCAAATGGATGAGCACAGCACAGCACACCGCACTAACTATATCATCCCACACCATCATCATTAATACTTCAGTAAAGGTGAAAAGTAAATCATCACAGTTCAAGGCCAACTGTGAATGACCCGTCTTTTTTTTCTTTTCCTTTTGCTAGAGGAGAAATTGTCCTCTTCTTGTCATTTGCATTTGGTCTAATGGAGAGTATTACCTTTAAATGCAAGTTTAACAATTAAATGGTCCATATTATAAAAAAAAAAAAAAATCTGGATAAAGTCAAGTTTTATACATGCAAAATTTTGTTTTACGAGACCATTTTCCATGCACTCTTTGAATGAAAAAGAGAATTAAACAGGCTGTTTTTGTGTCTATACCTGTAAAATATGCTGCATGTAAATAGATAAGAAGTTAAAGGTGCAGTGAGCAATTTCTGAGAAACGATGTTGATATTTGAAATCACCAAACAAGCATGCCCCTACCTAAAAAGATCACATGCCATCTTGATTGCTCCACCCACAAAAAAAGGCTATGCAACACAGGCACCTCCCCCTCATGAGTGTATACTTACTGCTGATTGGCTACAAGTGTATTTTGGTGCTTCATCTGATCCACTTTCGACTGCATTTCACAGAAGTCGCTTACTGCACCTTCAATGTCGAGTAACTTAGTTTCAGACACAAAATTTACAGTTACTTTTTTCTCTGCAGACAAAAATAATTCCATATGAGGTAAAGTCAGAATCATAACATCTTAAAACACAGTAGTGGTGTTACTGAATGAATCACTGTTTTGAACTAATGATTCACTGACTCACTCATGAAGACTTGTTTCATTGTTGAATGAACTGTCTCATTTCGAAGGCTGTTGAGGTTGCCTCATTTCTGAAAAGTAACCAGTACAAACCAGTGTCCGAAATTACAAGATTTTATGCTTCATGAGGAATAAGAGTCAATTTAATAATGGTTATTTGTATTGAAATAAGAAATCCTCAACAAATGCAACAACATAGGGCGTAGCCTTCAAATTAATCTGTTGAGTGAACGATTCAGTGACTCAATTATAAAAACAAGCTTGTTTTCACCCACTGGTGTATCGTAACCTGCAGAAAGAATCACTGAAAGTTGTTATCTCAACATTCTTTGAAAGCCACTCAGCCAGTCAAATTAAAGGACAGGAATTAACTGTTATACAATTTTTAAGAAAGTACATCAAAATTTTATTTCAGAAGATCACAGAAAACCTGCTTTCCATGACATATCACAAAAGAAATCAGGAAAATTCTTATTTTTAAAACCTTTAAAGAGAGTTGTTTCCCCCATTTACTAGCTTCCATGGCAGCAAAACGGTGTTTTCCACCAACTGTCAACTCGGGTGTTGAAATACTGTTGGGTAAATTGGCAGTGGCCATAATCACACAGACCAAAACAAAAATAGATATTCCGACACGAAATGCACATTTCAAAGTAGACTAACCGGCTATTGCACTAAAATAAAAATAAATAAACAAAAATAAATAACATGCAGCACTTTTAACTTTAATTTCTGTGTTGAAACCATGTTTCTCCATGTTTCACAAAATGTTGGTGGCTGGTAATAATGTCAGTCGCAATATTCATGTATATGTAGGCTTTAACAGAATCTCCATTCTCCTGCAGTAAATTGGTAGGTGTCAGTAAATATGATATATGTCAACATAAATACTAGTTTCATGAGCATTTTACATGCAACCTAGCATTTAGCGTCTTACAGGAGAGGAGAGCATATACTGAAACACTCAGGGGGTTCACGGCACAAGAGTAGTTCTCACTGACTGAGCAGCACGGAAAACAAGGGACACTAGATCCGCCCAACCTAAAGGAGAATAAATTGAGGATGTATCGATCCCAAGGCAAGCCCTGTAAAGAGCAGACACTGCAGCTCAGAGAAGGAGCTCATCAACCACAGAGATGTTACACTACATGTGAGGAAAAGCACATGCTTGAAGTAAAGAGATCAAATGGACTCCTTAATGGGGTTGTCTGAAAGTCTTGCACAAGAAAAGCCAATGATGCTTTTAATATCAAGAGGGTAAAATAATGCCATTTAATATGCAGAAGAATATGACATTCAGTTTGACCTATCCATTTTGGAGCAGCTTTCATAAAATAAGGACTGATCAAGTAATTTTCAACATTATTTCATTTTTGTAGCTCCTGGGAGTTTGGCTCTTCAGGGCAAACAAAATTGAGAAGTCAACCATCATTTTAAATTATTTTAGCAAGTCATATCTTCATGTGGCCTTTTAAACAAGGGCTTTAGATGGCTAGATGGATAAAATGTGTACTGAGGACATGAAATGATCTTTTATTAGATTTTTTTTTTTAATGCCATTTGGAATATATATTAAACCTAAATTTATAATATCCCCTTAAATATCAGAATCCTTACTCTTTTAAATAAAGTGAGATATATTTATAAGTCTATATTAGAACTCACATCAAAATACATAACCACCCAATTCTTCATTCTGGAGGCATTTTTAAAATGTGATCTTGCTCAATTGACCAAGATTAAATGAGTACTCTCGGTCAAATCAAAGCCCTTTCTGTGTAATTAACCTCTATTTTTAAATTGATGCAATATTAACCATTTTAAATCCATGAATTTTATTCAGATTTAATTATTGTATAAAGAAGCCCATTGTCCTCGTGACAGAAATACAATCAAAACACATGGAACAAAACGTCTGCTTGCATCTGAGGAAGCATAAATGTAATTTTGTTAAAGATTCACAGTTCTTTCCAGAGCATGCTGACATGTCATCCATGCGTAAGTATGGCAGAAGCTGTGCTGCTCTGATTAGACTCTCATCCATTTGCATTTAGCAGTCAGCATTTCACGTTATGCCTTTTGAGAAAACGACAACATAAAAGTTGGATTCCTGGTTTTACACATCAAACATGAAAGCTTGAGAGCTGTTTATTGTGCAACTAAGATTGTCAAAAGCAGTTTAAATGCATTAGTGGACTCTGCAATTACACTGACACATCAAAGACATATTAGATAAAATGGTGAGAGTGGAATTTGTGACCTCTTTTCAAAATGTGAGAGATGGGCAAGTGAAATGAATATGTACATTTTTAATGGGTGCTTCCATGGTGTTTCCCTGCTGATAATATTAATACAGTAAAAAGTAGCCTATATTTCCTTTCATTTGTTCCTGCTAGCTGTTGTTAGGCTATTAGTATTAATAGAACCTTTCTTAGTAAACACCCCAGGTGTCGTGAAGGCTGCTGGTGTGGAGGTGCAGCTTCAATTCAACTGAGCTGAGCGCTCTCTAAAAACACCTCACTCACAGATCTTCATTTCAAAACATTTCAAGTTTGCTTGGATTTGGACGAAACAGATCGCAAGATAAAAGGTGTTAATTACTGCATTGATAAGGTAATCAGAGAATTATCTTAAAGAAGAGAACAGGAAAGGCATGTGGTGTTAGAATAACACGGATTGTAACAAAATAGAAAATAGAATTTGCCCCATAATTTCAACATACATTCTGTTAGCCGCCTAGCACAATATGCAATTTTTTTTCTAGTAGCTACTAATATAGCCACATTATTTATACACCACAAAATAGCACTAATGTGTCCTTTACGTAATAAATACTGTATATATTTATGCACACAGGTCCTGGTCATATAATTAGAATATCATCAAAAAGTGAGTTAGTTATTTCACTAATTCCATTCAAAAAGTGAAACTTCATTCATTTCATTCATTACACACAGACGGATATATTTCAAATTTTTATTTCTTTGAATTTTGATGTATATATCTGACAACTAAGGAAAATCCCAAATTCAGTATCTCAGAAAATTAGAATATTATGAAAATGTTGAATGTTGAAGACACCTGGTTCCACACTCTAATCAGCTAATTAAATCAAAACACCTGCAAAGGCCTTTAAATGGTCTCTCAGTCCAGGATAAACAATCATGGGGAAGACTGCTGACTTGACAGTTGTCCAAAAGACGACCATTGACACCTTGCACAAGGAGGGCAAGACACAAAAGGTCATTGTAAAAGAGGCTGGCTGTTCACAGAGCTCTGTGTCCAAGCACATTAATAGAGAGGCAAAGAGAAGGAAAATATGTGGTAGAAAAAAAGTGTACAAGCAATAGGGATAACCACACCCTGGAGAGGATTGTGAAACAAAGGTCAACGCAGCTGTGTACCAGGAAGTTTTAGAGCATTTCATGCTTCCTGCTGCTGACCAACTTTATGGAGATCAGATTTCATTTTCCTACAGGACTTGGCACCTGAACACTGGTTTAAGGACCATAGTATCCCTGTTCTTAATTGGCCAGCAAACTCGCCAGACCTTAACCCCATTGAAAATCTATGCAGTATTGTGAAGAGGAAGATGCGATATGCCAAACCCAACAATGCAGAAGAGCTGAAGGCCACTATCAGAGCAACCTGGGCTCTCATAACACCTGAGCAGTGCCACAGACTGATCGACTCCATGCCACGCCGCATTGCTGCAGAAATTCAGGCAAAAGGAGCCACAACTAAGTATTGAGTGCTGTACATGCTCATACATTTCAGTTGGCCAAGGTTTCTAAAAATCCTTTCTTTGTATTGGTCTTAAGCAATATTCAAATTTTCTGAGACATTGAATTTGGGATTTTCCTTAGTTGTCAGTTATAATCATCAAAATTAAAAGAAATAAACATTTGAAATATATCAGTTTGTGTGTAATGAATGAATATAATATACAAGTTTCACTTTTTGAATGGAATCAGTGAAATAAATCAACTTTTTGATGATATTCTAATTATATGACCATCACCTGTACATATATATATATATATATATATATATATATATATATATATATATATATATATATATTAACATTTGTTTCTGACAAAACTGTATGTGGTACAAAAAACATGAATGAGAAATGAGAAAAAAACACACACTGTATATTTCATATATGGTCTATATTTAACATAACAATTGATGGGAGAGAAAATCCTTTCAGTTACTCAGGGCAGTGTGAAGAGATAAGTTGATATGTGCATGATTCAATCATTTCATTCCTACGGGAAAGCCTGTCTCCACCTGTCAGCGTATCCAGCCATCTCTGCTCAATATTCTTCCTGTTTTGACTCTTCACCCACATATATGCAGCCCCAACGCAGAGAGCTTTTTAAGATCTATATTTTCAAATGAGTGACTAAATGAGTGACTAGCCGATGAAGCTTTCCTTGCAACTGTCTTTGGTCTCCATTCAAAATTGATGACTTCTGGACCAACAGGAACTTCCAACACAGCCCTCCATGTGGATTCGTACTCTTGGCTCTTTAGAAAACCCTGACCAAACACGATGGACTCGCTGCAGAAGAGTTTATGGGGCTCCAGTCTTTGAGAGCTTCAGCAACACACCTCCATTTATATTTCAACGGCCTGATATGAATAATGTACAGAAACCGGTACGAAGGAATTTAATGATGCCTTTTTGGAAGTATCTGGCTCTTGGAGCAGACACATCCCCTCTTCCCATCCACCTGCTCTAGTTTAGCCCGAAGGAGGGAGGTGCTGATATGAACAAATCTTGACCTCATCTGTCTTATACAGTACTGTGCAAAAGTTTTAGGCAGGTGTGAAAAAATGCTGTAAAGTAAGAATGCTTTCAAAAATAAACTTGGTAATAGATTATATTTATCAATTAACAAAATGCAAAGTGAGTGAACAGAAGAAAAATCTAAATCAAATCCATATTTGGTGTGACCACCCTTTACCTTCAAAACAGCATCAATTCTTCAAGGTACACTTGCACAAAGTCAGGGATTTTGTAGGCATATAGTTAGGTGTATGATTAAACAATTATACCAAACAGGTGCTAATGATCATCAATTCAATATGTAGGTTGAAACACAATCATTAACTGAAACAGAAACAGCTGTGTAGGAGGAATAAAACTGGGTGAGGAACAGCCAAACTCAGCTAACAAGGTGAGGTTGCTGAAGACAGTTTACTGTCAAAAGTCATACACCATGGCAAGACTGAGCACAGCAACAAGACACAAGGTAGTTATACTGCATCAGCAAGGTCTCTCCCAGGCAGAAATTTCAAGGCAGACAGGGGTTTCCAGATGTGCTGTCCAAGCTCTTTTGAAGAAGCACAAAGAAACAGGCAACGTTGAGGACCGTAGACGCAGTGGTCGGCCAAGGAAACTTACTGCAGCAGATGAAAGACACATCATGCTTACTTCCCTTCGCAATCGGAAGATGTCGAGCAGTGCCATTAGCTCACAATTGGCAGAAAACAGTGGGACCCTGGTACACCCATCTACTGTCCGGAGAAGTCTGGTCAGAAGTGGCCTTCATGGAAGACTTGCGGCCAAAAAGCCATACCTCCGACGTGGAAACAAGGCCAAGCGACTCAACTATGCACGAAAACACAGGAACTGGGGTGCAGAAAAATGGCAGCAGGTGCTCTGGACTGATGAGTCAAAATTTGAAATATTTGGCTGTAGCAGAAGGCAGTTTGTTCGCCGAAGGGCTGGAGAGCGGTACACGAATGAGTGTCTGCAGGCAACAGTGAAGCATGGTGGAGGTTCCTTGCAAGTTTGGGGCTGCATTTCTGCAAATGGAGTTGGGGATTTGGTCAGAATTAATGGTATCCTCAATGCTGAGAAGTACAGGCAGATACTTATCCATCATGCAATACCATCAGGGAGGCATCTGATTGGCCCCAAATTTATTCTGCAGCATGACAACGACCCCAAACATACAGCGAAAGTCATTAAGAACTATCTTCAGTGTAAAGAAGAACAAGGAGTCCTGGAAGTGATGGTATGGCCCCCACAGAGCCCTGATCTCAACATCATCGAGTCTGTCTGGGATTACATGAAGAGAGAGAAGCAACTGAGGCTGCCTAAATCCACAGAGGAACTGTGGTTAGTTCTCCAAGATGTTTGGGCCAACCTACCTGCCGAGTTCCTTCAAAAACTGTGTGCAAGTGTACCTAGAAGAATTGATGCTGTTTTGAAGGCAAAGGGTGGTCACACCAAATATTGATTTGATGTAGATTTTTCTTCTGTTCACTCACTTTGCATTTTGTTAATTGATAAATATAAACTATTAACATGTCTATTTTTGAAAGCATTCTTACTTTACAGCATTTTTTCACACCTGCCTAAAACTTTTGCACAGTACTGTATGTGTGGAGGAGCACGTGAGGGAGGTGCTCAGGTTTAGAGGAGATGGGGTGAGGGCTGGAGCTCTTCATCTTCAGCATATTGATCTGTTCTGACAATTCATGTAATGAAGTCTATTCAGTAATGAAATGACTGGAAACTTGGCTGTATCAAACTGCTTTTAATTAAGACCATTGAAGAAAGCCCAGCTAGCTTCACCTATATCAAAGCATCTATCCATCCTGTCTGTCTGTCTGTCTGTCATCTGACATTCTGTAACTAACCCTAGACCTAGAAACCCTAGAAACCACATAGCAATGCCTTAGCAACCACTTAAAACAGCAGTGCCCTAGAAACCAGCCACAACACCCTGGTAACTACCTAGCTTTTAAACAGCTTATTGCACAAGTAAGTTGATCAGCATTCTAAACTAATGAGTGCTGCATTGTGACACACACACACACACACACACACACACACACAGACAGTAGCTCGTACATCAACTATAAAATACGAACTATAAAATAAAATATGGACCATGTAAAATAGCTTAGAAACTGAAAAGTTCTAGCATATATTCTAAGTAACCAAAACCAATTAATCCACATGCAATCCCTCTCTCTCTCTTTCTCTCTCTCTCTCTGTAAATATATATATATACATCACTAATACATTCATATAAATGTAATCTTTATGGTGCTACTGTATCCAAACACAAAAGAACAGATAAAAATAAGCTGCTATGTGGGAGAAACAGTGTCATATGCCTTATCTGTGTACAAGGCAAAATGAGTTTCAGCTTGAGGTTCAGGCTTATTTGTTCATTATTGGCATCATCAACAACATAAATGTCGACTTTAAAAAAAACTATCAAAACACCTTAATAACCACCAAGAACATCCTAACAATGCTGTAGAAACCACCCAGACAAATTCCTAGAAACTACCTAGCAATGCCTAGTACTGCCTAATCTATCTTCAAGTTTTTAAAATTGTTTTAATATAAGGCTTTGTCAAGCCAACATCACAGTCTGACTAACACAGACTCATCTAGTAAAAAAAAAAAAAAAAAAACACGTTAAATAACCAAAGTCATGAAGAACGTCAGGCCATTTCTATTGATTTTGTCTTCGCAGGCTTTCAAGACTTTGCACCTATCACAAGCTTTCACACTTCTACCAAACAGGCAAGATCCGACACTGATGGCCACTTTTGTAGATTTGAGGACTAAATCCAATATTGTCGGAATAATTGCAGGCAAGTTTGGCTTTATATGACATTTTGTTCCTTGCAACATAAAGAGTGAATTGACATTTCCAGGCAATACACTGGACCTGTGCTCTGAAATCAATGTTTGGACCATAGAGTACAGCTCTTAATAGACACCGTTGCTGTCCCTTTTAACAGTCCAGGTGTGACGTTATTTTGCAAGGAAACTGTAAAAATCTATCCAAACTGCAATGCTACTTTCACCGCTGTCATTGATTAATGTGCAATTTTATATAAATGTGTGATTATTTATACCTAGTGCACTGGACTGTGTATGTTTTACTATGTAATTACCGCTGTAACCATTGAAGTGAAAACAAAAGCCAAACGCGTTTAATTATTATTTTTTTTTCCCATGTTGAATTGCAATTTAAATACTTCCTATTACTGTCATTGCACTTCACTTTGCAATTCAACATTCTGTGGGACTCATTTCAAACTCAAACACTTACGAATTCAAAGTGAACCAATTCTTAAAGTCCGAATTTTTGCATTATAGTGTTGTTTCCTCTAACATCTGATCAATGGCTTTATTACTGCAAGCTATGTATTTACATTATAATTGGAGACAGAACACCGCCTTACTGAACACAATCTGTGTTCAGCTCAACCTCGGCCCTGTGATTAATGATGTTACTGGAAAATCACACACAAAGAGAGAAAGAGACACAGGGAGAGAGTTTTATTATTGCTATTTTTCTCTTACTATGTGGTCATAAAACTTTTATACACCCCTAAGGTTTGCTCAAGGTTTTTTGAAACTTCAGAATCTGAGTACACATTCTGATGCCTTGCTCTTGTTTTCAATTGAAGACATTCAAATGGATTTTAGGATTTCTGTTTCTGCATGTCAAACCCACAATCTCTAGTGATTTCCTCTGCTGACTGTTTTCCATGCAATTAAGTGATAAGCACTCTTCCACACCATCCATATATGATGTAGGAATTCTCTGAATTCATGAATATAACATGGCGGTCTCGAAACACTGCAGACAACAATTCTTTTGCTAGACTCTTTTTCCAAGTGAATTCATCTCATATTCCTTTTGAGAGACATCTGTTTGTTCAAAACAAACAGACTTAGACACATCCTGTCGGCAGCTGCAAACACCCACCCTGAGGTGGGAGTGAATCCGAAATATTATAGTAATTGAGAGAATAGCAGTATGTGTTGCTCTGAAAAAACATTACCTCCTCAAACACTAAAAGAAAAGATCAGATTATGACAATCTAACCGAGATGATATTTTATATTTTACAGCTCAAGGACCGGGAGACTAGCTCACAAAACAGCAAACTTGAAGTTGTAAAATAAAAACAAATGAATACTCACAACCTCTCATGACACAGATTCCCAGTTTGCTGTTGCTTTTGGATTTGATTGCATTCATTAATCACAATGGGCTTGGCTGCTGGACACAAGAGCCCAACCAAACCACACTTTTTTTGCATTTATTCAAATGTGCTAATTTAGCAAAATCCTTAAAATTGTGGTACAATTAAATTCATCAACTTTTGTTTAGTTCCCAGCATGCTTTGCGTTGGATTGGACAGGTTGAGTAAATGTCGAACAATTTTTTTATTATTTGTTTTGTTGATGCACACTACCTGAATAAGTTGGCAAAACTCAAAAAATTGAGGTCAGTTACATCAGTTTTTTTTAAGTTAAGAAATTTAAAGTTTAAGTAAGCAGAACTTGCAGATTTTCATTTTGTACTCACACATTTATAAAAGCATTTATCTTATTAAGCTAATTCATACATTTAACTTAAAGTTATCATGTATTCTCAACTTAGACATTTTTGGTGGAGGAAACTTTTAACTACCTAATTTAAAAAAAAGCTATTTTATGAATTGGGGACTCAATGCTTTGATAGCTCTTGCTGAATGAGTAAAGCAATATATCACATCTAAAACAGATCTGTTCTCACGCTAAACACATGCTCCACTTGTCATCATGATGGAAACTCTTCTAAACTAGCATAACAAAACCTGAAACGTTACAAATTTATACAAATAAATATTTGTTAATTTACTTTGATAACTTGAATAGCTCACTTAATTTGAATTTGTAGCAAAAACATATGTATTTTGTATAATTATATATCTCACATCTTATCTTGAGCAATCTACACAAGGTGCATTTCCAACATACAATTTAAAGGTGCACTATGTAATTTTTTTCATCCGCTAGGGTTTGCTAAACTCTTCAAAACAATAACAAAGGCGGAGATTGATGACGCAGTGAATATGGAATCATGGAACTTGTCGTCGTACCGACGGATCTAATATTTATGGGGAAATAATGTTTATGGATGAGTGAATGCATGTTTTTAACATGACTGTGGTATGAAGCTGGGCGTGGACAAGAATCACGGACGCGATTGCTAATGAGAGACAATTATCAGTGTCACGTGTGAGTCCCGGGAGAATATAAAAGAAACGAGGACATTTCATTCTACTGAACTACTCATGAATGCTACTCATACAGGTCAGTTTATTTGACAAATTAAAACTGTGAGGTAACGCAGTGCTGTTTTTCTTGGTCTAACGTTTCACTATCATACTAAACTGTATTTGAGTGTGTTGAAAGTTGTAATGTTAAGTGTTAGTTTGTCTGTATGAGACTTAACAGTAAGCTTGATCAACATTAGATTATCAAACTGATGATATTCTTACACTTCGTCGTGTTGAGCTATATTGATTGGTCTTACGTAGTCTACATTTGCTCCCCTTGTCTAATAAGGTCCAAGAACGCCGTCTCTGTCAAGTGAAAGTTTGTCGCAAAGCTCTCGCCATCTTGGAAATGCCACGCCAATAATGATCCTCGTTTTATTTCTCCCTTTGTCCCAAAGTTTGCTTTCCATGGTCCATAATGTTTGAACGAAACAACAACAGCGCACTGCTAGAAGTTACGCAGCTGTCCGTGTCTGTTGCCATGGTTACTGTGCAGTAGAAGTGGGAACCAGGGATAATGCAGACATTACGTCATTGACAGGCGCAGGTGACAAGAGAGGGATGGGGCACTATTTAAAATTGTGATTTTCTCTGATTTTCAAATTCGTGGAAACATTTACTTAAAATATTTACTGCTTATAAATCTAGTAATTTTTCCTCATATTTAACATTTTAGGGTTTTTTATTACAGTGTTGTCTACAACTGTCGTTTTTGTTTCGTGACATCATGAAGCGGTCCGTAGACATCTAGTGCTCTACACTGCAACGCATCAAAGCAAACTTTCCAAATCTATTAGTTCTGCTGTTGGGAGCTTTGCAACAGTGTGGATTACCTCAGGCATACTCATCGCGTTGCACCACATCTAGTAAAGTTCAGTGATCGTAATGGTTTCTTGCTTTTGACATGTCACGATGTGCTGCTCGCATCTTGCAGTAATCTTGTCTTTATTTACTTCCTTTTTTTTTTTTTTAGTTTTGTTGCTGCAATGGAAACATGCTTGTTCAATATTATATTTAAACAAACATTTACTTAATTTTATTTTGTGTTATCTACTTACTGGGGGTAACAAGATTTCTAGTTCCCAGAATGCTTTGCCTAATTAATTAGAAGAGAAATTGTTGAATTTGTTTATCTTTATGTGTTTTTAAGCAAGATAAATAAGTACAAGACTTGTTATTATTGTTTAATGTTTTATGAAGGAGGGATTTAGAAAGGTTTTGGTCATGTTGGAGTTTCACAACGGGGTTACCGTTGTGGTGACGAGTGGAGCCTTACTTTAGGCTGATGACAGCTGAGCAAAGCACAGATGAATGAAATGCTTTGATTAATAAATAATTACATGGAATAAAATTGCTATGAGAGTTCTTATCATTGCTTACTGCCTATACCTGAAAAAACAAAAAACCTAATGTGTATTAAATTAAAGTGTGTTCCCTGGAGTTAATTTAGATGTATTGGTGTATACGCGGTTGAATTATGTTTCTGCTACATAAATTATTTGAGTTATTATTATGAGGAAAATTGAGTAAAAAAATTCTTAAGGGTGCATGTTGAAGACATGTAAAAGCTATTTTGTCAAACACAAATTAGATGAGTTCAAAAATACTTAAAAGTCTGAGGAAAATAGTTGCCTCAATTTTTTTTGAGTAAAACCTTTTTATAACAAATAACATTTTTTTACAGTCTTATATATGTCATATATATGATACTCAAATTTTAATTTTAGCATTTATTTCCCCGTTTGAGTGTCATGGCAAAGCATGCTGGGAAATAGCACGTTTGTCTAAAAAGAAAAACAAGTTCATAAAACTCAAAACAAGGAAACAATTCAGATAACTTTAAACCTGTCAGTTTTGTGAGCTCAAAAGAAAAGTCATACAAGTTCATTTGATTGATCTTATTTGTTTCATTTGAGTTGGCACTACTCAAACCAATTAATTATTTTGAGCGTTAGGGTTTACAGAGTAAATGTTCCTTTACAATGTGTTTGAGAAGAGTTTATGTTTTGGGTTTGGATTGTGGTGAAGAGTGACGCTTTTGCAATAGGCCGTGAACCAATGTTATACTGTAAATTCTTTAGTTAGGAAGTCTCTTATTTCTTTAGCTTCCAGCAGAGCCTTAATGTGGTTGTTATTGTACTAGATATCGCGTGTCACAAAATATTAGTTTTAGCATGTATAAGTGCACTATTGCTAGAAGAAGAGACTCAGTGGAGTTAGTTTGGCATGTCTAATGTTTTGGGTTCAACTCAATTCAGTGAGTGTATTTATGATTCTTGTCAGTCTTTTTTTTCAAAACAATTTTTACAATGACAAATCCTCATAAACCTACAGATCTATGTGTTACATAAATCAACATATCTCAGACTAATATCAGACAGTCTTGGCTGCGAAATAATCCATCACAGGTTCATTACGATAACAGGGTAAGCTTGGATGTAAAGTAGAGAATATTGTTAAATTTCAAAAAAATAGTTATGTTGTAAGAAATCTCTTACAACAAACTAACCAAACTCTATAGCTAAGATCCATGAGCTTTTTATCGTTGCACCTACAGCATGTGTTCATGCCTCCACACAGACAAAATCAATAAACCACCTCATTAAATGTCTTCAGAGACTCAAGGACATTCAAGATATGATCTGCTGTTGAATGTTAATAATAATAATAATGGAAAAATATGAAAAGAATTTATACCTAGAACCAAGACTGAGAACAATTTTATTCATAAGAATAAAAGTTTCCACTCATCTTGCATCTCAAACGAACTGAAACAAAACAGAGACTGTGCTATACTAGAGCATGTAAATCTCTATTCAACAACTTATTAAAATTCCTCCTTTCGGTGCAGGCACACATACCAATCAGATCTGGCGTCTCTTTGTCTTGCATCATTTATGTGTTGCCAGGGCAAGATACAACAGAGATACACAGCCCATTGGCAAAGACCTCTGCCGTGTTTGGAGGAATCATGGCTGCTGTGGATTTCTTGCCTATTTAATCAGGGTGGGAAAGTCTCTGCTCCTGAGGTGGAATATATTTGCATAAAGAAACTTCTACCATGACTGGACTCTAGTACCAGACGCTTCGGAGAGTTCATTTCTCGAACTGTACAACTGTGAACAGAATCAGTGATGTGTGGTTTTCTCTAATTTAATTCTCTTCACATGTTTTTAAAATTTGGTTCATACAGGCATTTTACATTACAAATCCAAAACCAATAAACGAGTCTCTTAATTTGAAAAGCTATGCAAACAACTTCAAAGAAAAACTTTAAAGAACATGGCATAACATAGCTTTACATGCCATATCAACAACTTGAACTTAACTTCACATAAAATTACTAAACAACATAACACAAAATATAACAAAACAACTTTACATAACATAACTTTGCAGAACATAACCTTACAGAACATAACTTCACATAACAACATAACACAAAATATAACTAAACATAAAACAACTTTTAACATAACATAACAGCAACTTTATAGAACATAATCTCACAAATAAACAACTTTACAGAACATCACTTAAACATAACAAAACAACTTTACAAAATCATTTCTCATACCAGAAAAGAACAACTTTATTTTAACATAACTTGACAAAATATAAGAAAAACATAGCATAAAACAACACATAACAAAACAACTTTACATCACATAACGGAAACTTTTCTGAGCTTAACTTTAAATAGCATAAAACATAAGAGAAAACATAATAAAACAACATTGTCACACTTTAGATTAGTCCATTCTCACTATTATCTAACCATTAACTATGACTTTTGCCTCAAACTCCTAATTACTACGTATTAATAGTTAGTAAGGTAGTTGTCAAGTTTAGATATTGGGTATCATTATGGGATGTAGAATATGATCATGCAGAATAAGGCATTAATACTGTATGTGCTTTATGAGTATTAATAAACAGCCAATGCCATAGAAATATTCATGCTAATAAGAAACTGGTTCATAGTGAGAATTGGACCCTAAACTAAAGTGTTACCAAACAACTTAACATCACTTCACATTGCATAACATAACATTGGATCACATCACATAATATAACATCGCGTAACATCGAATCACATCGCATCACATAACATAACATAGCATAGTATAGCATAGCATAGCATGGCATAGCATCACATAACAGCAACACATCACATAACAACATAGCATAACTTAGCATCACATCACATCACATCGCATCACAACATAATAGCATTGCATCGCAGCATAGCACAGCATCACATCACATCACAGCACAGCACAGCAAAGCAAAGCATATCACATAAGAACATAGCATCGCATTGCATCACATCACATCAAATAACATATCATCACATAACATACATATAACAATGCTATACTCCTACTATGATAATCCACAGCAAAATTAAATGCATTATCATAAATACTATAAATAAAACAAACAAACAAACGAATGAATAATAAATGAGTAATTTCCTGAGGCTTGGGAAAACCTTTAAGGACATTACACCATGACTGTAAACATAAAAGCAGAAAAAGCAACTGCTTAAATATTAAAGTAATACTTCAGGCAATTTAAAGTGGAAGTTAACTGCATTTAACATTTCCGATATCTACACAAGACTCAAAAAACAGAGCTGGATGCTATTTAATAATTAAGGCTTCTAAAATCATTTAAAAGGCATTATCCACGCTTGTTTAGTTTCATTTAGAGCTCAGGATGACTGACCTGAGAAAAGCTGCATTATAGCAGATGCTTCTAATGCACAAGGGACTAATGGCTTTGCTTAAAATGACACATAAAGATGTCACTTTTGCGCACTTGTTTGTGTAAAAAGCTTTGTCCATAAGGCAGAGCAATGACTGAGGATCATACAATCACTCCTCACTGTCTTGACTGGAGTGTTTATAGGGCAAACCCACCTAAATTCCTTTATTTAAAAGGAAAGGAATAATGAGCATGACTGGAAACCGGAGTGGACAATGTTCATAGGTAGATGTCTCGTTGCTATGGTTTGTCTATATTTTCATATTCGACTGCAGTAATAAAAATAGCTCTCATATGTATTTGTGGTTCATATTTGGAGAAAAACAATAAATGAATGCAGTAAGAAGTAAAAAATGACTTGTTATGGGTATGGAAGCAACCATAATGCAAGATTTTGACTCATTAAAGACTGGCAAAAAAGTATTGAGGGCAAATCAACAATACGAAAGAGATAAAAATGATCAGGAATGGAACAGCAAAAAAAAAAAAAAAAACTCTTCTTTATAAACTATGTGAATTAAGTATCGTGCTGCTGAGTATCCTTGATCTGAATCTACTTTTTGTCCTGAAATAAATGTGTCTGTATGAGAAGAGTTCTTTTCTTTTCCTTATGAAAGTGGTTTGACCAAATTTAAATTATGTTCATGCTTGAAATAAAAATATATTATCTTTTAGGAATAATATTTTTCCATATATGGATCTGCAGTTGCAGTTCAGAGAAGGAATGCAAATGTTCACACATGCAACAAAATTCAGGCACATGTTTAATATCAACATTGTATAGTGGTACTGATCATCTGCACGTCACCATCAAGCAACTCTTTAAAAGTTCACAGTTCCCACTTCCACGTCGGGTCTTGTCTCTTATAGACACTACAGATTCACCTTATGCTCCTCACCAGATACTTCCCTGCCATCCCATCCTGGTACAATCATCATCTTCTTCCTGTCTGCCTGATCTTCATCATCCAGAACACCACATCAACATTCATCTCCAGCATCTATCTGCAGCACATATACGAGTATATCAATTACCTTTCGTTAAGTCCTTCTTCCAATTGACCCTCCGCAAACAGTTTGATTGACAGGCGATCTGACCAATCATAACCTCGAATCCGCTATTTTGTCAGACAAAGCAGTCAGGGGAGTTGGTGGATTAACGTTGATGAACTTGAACTTGAAACAACATTCCTTCTGATGTTCATTCATGTTTATTTGATGCTATAAATGAACTAGTATGAAGAGATGTTGGTTCACGAGCCGCTTGAAGGAGCTCCAGCGATCTGTCACGACACATTAAAGAGACACTATACGGGATTTATTGTTTAAACTTCTTTAAAAAATTACAATATATTAAATATGAAATTGTTTCATATGTCTGTCGACGTGTTGTCAGTGTCCTCTTTGCTCCAAGATGTATTTTTTACTCCGTGAGAACATGATGTGTGGCGTGAGAGCTAATGGCTCGTCGGACATAGCAACAGTAACTAAAGGGGGCGGGTCTTTGTGAAGGGTCAGTTACTAGTGACTGTTCATCTCATCAGCATCCCGCTGCTTTCTCTGCTGTACCACAAACCTTACATTGTTACTTACCTCATCTGTCCTTGTCTGTGTCTGACACTGTTTCGTAAAGATTAATTATATATTAACAGGGAACATAGGAAAAACATTTTTGGTAAAGCTTGTGTATTTACAGTCAACCCCACAAAATAATTATAATTATATTTACTAATAACAATTTATTTCAGAAGCAAATATTACTTGTGGTGTGGGTGTATTTTGTAGGATTGTTTAACTTTCCATTTATTGATAGAAAAAGTTGACAAGACAAAATCTGGACATAACACTCGTTAGATACAAAATCGTGTCTCTTGCTTGAGCATCTTGTCTTAATTTGTCTGGGCTTTGTGTGCTTCTAGCCACAGTGCTATATTCCTATAGCTTAATTTGTCACATTTAATTGCACTTTTCTGCAGAATATGCACTTTTCAATAAGTTGATACAAAATGTTCCAGGGGCAAAAGCAACTGAATCAATTTCTGCTGTATTGCTGCACTGTACTGCAAAATGAAGGTGTTTTTAACAAGGGAAGCTCTGCGTCTGAAAGTTTCTTGGGGCTGTAGTGTGAAATCCTCCCAAGCGTCATTTGGTATTCTAGCGTCACACTCTAATAGAACACACCTCTCACGAACATAATGAATGTTTACTGGCAAAAGGTTAATGTCCACTCGGCTGAAAATGAATCAACACTCTATTAATGAGACTATTACCAATAATGATGGATAGAGAAACTAGACACCTCCACAGCCAAGATCATTTTGGAGGTATTGATTAGTGAGATGATGCATTTTTAGACATCACTGTCTAGATGGCCTAAGGGGGAATTCGAGGCATTGTAAACCTGTAAACCGTGCTGTTGTCTTTTCTCAGTCATACTGTCAAACACTGGATAAAACTCTTCTCCTATTGTGTGGAAGTACTCTTCTATATGATAAAGCATCACTTTATTATTACACTGCAATGTAAATGCCGCCAACCGGAAATTATGCAGATTGATTGTCTTTGCTTTACCGGTGCAACACAAAACAATTATTTTGTTCTGCTTGTGATAACAGGCCAACTGCAGTGGTTCTGATAGGAGTGAATGACTCCGCCTGTAGTCTAGCATAGATCAGTCCGTCTCAGAACCACACGCCATAAACCCCCCATAGGGACAGGCAATTCGAGGACAGCTTTGCATGTCTTTCATGCAACAGATCTCTGGTAGGGTGTATCAAAGAGGTATTTCTCTCAAAACAGGCCCTGCATACCTGAGGGGTTGAGCAGAAGAAACAGTTCAAACCGAAGGCTGAAATTAGGACCAGAGGATTTTTTTTTTTTTTTTTAAAGTACGATCCTTATAGAGATTTTTTACTCTACATTTAAGAAAACACAATTTACTGTGAAATAATTAGCAGTAACATTAATTCACAGTTGTCATTAAAGGTGTATTTAGTAGTTGTTTAGCAATTGTCTCTGAGTTTTATTTAAATTACACTGATACTAGTGTTAGAGAGCGTTCTATACAATAATTTCCGTACCTGTCAAGCAAACGGACAACACTTGAAATGATTTAGTTGTTGAAAATAGTACTTTTGAGTATAAGCATTTGTTAGTACAAAATACTATTCGTATTTCATTTAGGGTTTTTTTTTTTAAGCCAATCGGTTTGCATTTTAAGTAAGGTTAACTAATTAGAATTTACAGTGAACTTGAACATCTCTACTCATGAAATATTTACACCTTGCATATGCCATTTTGATCCCAACTAACACACAATGAACCAGTTACATAATTTATTGGTATACTGGTGAGTAGAATTTCCTAAGTTTATAAGATAACCAAGAATGTTCTCATTATACGCTTGCTTTTCTCTCCTGTCTTCAAATATTTTCTGCTTCTTTGGTCATACAGTCTCAGAAGAAAATGGTACAAAAGCTGTCACTGGGAAGGAAGAACAAGTTCTAATATGTTACATTTAGGAACTAACAGGGCCTAAATTTAACACTTGCCAAGAGCCAAAAGTGAGTAGAAATCTGCATTGTGAATACTCAATTTAAGAATTGAGAATTTTCACTGGTAATTTGGGTGTCTTAAAGGGCAACTATTATGCAAAATTCACAAATAAACATGGTGTTTGAACATAAATGTGTCTTGGCAGTGTGTGTAAACAACCGCCATATAATGATAAAAATCCACCCAGTGCTTAAAAAAAACAAAAAAAACTTGTTCTCACTGTCTCAGAACAAGACTCTGGGCAAAGTGACGTCACTTTGCACAGGCTCCACCCACAAAAGTTAACATTCTCAGAGAACAGAGTTATTTCTATTTAGAACCTTCTCAATATATAAGATTCTGCCAAAATGTACAAGGTTGTAATAAGACAATCACCTCAATGCATATTCATTACAAACCTTGTGTATTTGACAGTTTAAACACAACAAAAAACTGTGAAAAAGAAGTTACGAGTCACGAGACTCTGTGTGTGCGCTTGTGCTTCAGATAACTGCATTCAGAAAACGATCCATTTAAACATATTAAACATATAGTTTAAAATGATGTAACTTTAAAAGACGTGGAAATAATAAACTTTAATAACGTGAGAAGATGTATCCATGAGAGTGATCGTAAGACGATAATCAATTCAAAAGCAAACTGATGTCTTGTTAGTATTTAGCGGAGAATCCGATTGAGGCAGGTGATTTGCATTTAAAGGCACATGCACGAAAACAGCCTGTTCTTGACGGTAGTCAGCAATGGGTATTTAAAGCATGGATTTATAAATGATCTGTGAGGTATTTTAAGCTGAAACTTCATCATCTGGACATTTGAGAAATGACATCTTGTAAAAATTGGCTCAATTTTAAGTCACCAGCTATTGGCAAGTGTTGCAAAAAGTTAGTGTTAGGCCCTGGGTGTACCTTATGTACACTCTTGGTACCAATTTTCCACCTTTAAGGGACTAATATGCACTTTTTAGGTACGAATATGTAGCTTTTGAAAGGATAGCTTTTGCACCTTTTTTTTTCTGAGAGTGTACCGGTGTACTGATTCTCTTATTGTGTCAGCTGGTGAAGCACGATATGTTCCATTACATAATTTTCGTCCTCACATAGCCAAACAATACTGCACTACTATCTACAGATGTGGCAATGAGCGCAAGATTCTCTCTGATGTTTAGTGAAACACAGTGGGTAACGTCATTTCAGCATTCAGCAACGCATTGACCTAATTCAAACAAATTATTATGAGTACATTCTTCATCTCATGCGAGTATACACCACTCAGATAACACTTCACAGCTTGAGTGAGGAACTTGTACAGAAAGTTTGTGCTACAGAGATAATACCTAAAATCATGCAGCTTGTTGAAGAGAGGTGTAACTGAATTATGTGTTTCACTTTGCTAAAGGCTTTTCTTTGTCTTTTTTAACATTTTTTCAGCTTTCTTTGGCGTCCAAAGCATGAAAAAAGGTCTGCACAGTTACAAAGCACAAAGTCACTCCAAAGGGAGATATTCTCTGTTAGTAAGCACTGTTTCTAAACTCCCTCAAATGCCATCTTGAGTTTTCTTCTGGGAACAAAAACGTCACAATTCCCCTCATTTAAATAATTCCCGGCCAAGGGATATGCAAAATAAAGGGCAAGGCCTTGTTGAGTCGCTTTAGTTGTGTGTTGAAATTCCACGTGACATTTCCAAAACACACCAGAAGCGGTTGACCAATCACAACACGCTGACCCAGCCGACCAATCAGAGCACATCGAACATAAAACAATCTTTGTCATAGAATACTCTTGTTTGTTCACAGTTTGATCGTTTTTGCTTCCATGTTTATTTTCAAGATCTGAGGTAAATTGTTGCTTTTACTACAGCTACAAAGATGGGAGCACTAAATGATATTTAGAGTCATATTACACACTTTTAACATTAAATAAAGCACATAAACATGACCTGATATCATCTTTGTGTTGTTGTCGTTTACATTTAGTCATTTAGCAGACGCTTTTATCCAAAGCAACTTACAAGTGAGGTTAGGTGTCTTGCTCAAGGGCACCTTAGTCATGGTGTTGAAGGTGGAGAGAGTGCTGTTCTTTCACAATCCCCACTTTCAATTCCCGCCAGCGTGGGAATCGAACCAGCAACCTTCAGGTTAAAAGCCCAACTGCCTCACCATTATGCAACGACTACTCCTAGTACCCTTTCAACGTGGAAATTATAGTTTTCACGACATGTTAAGACAGTGTTACTGATAGGCTGCAACAATATAAAATATATAAAAAAAAGTTTTTTGAATTCTATTAGACCTCAAAAACAAAATCAAAACTTTGAAAAAGGGCATAATACACTTTCTTCGTAGATTGAATACAGAAGGTGCTCTAGATATTTTACTTCACAACTAGTTAAATATGGATATTTTTTTACACAAATGCGTCGCTTCGCCTCAGGAGGGCTTTAGCTGTGTGGAGTACATTTATGATGGATGGATGCACTTTCTTCAGCTTAAAACTCGTTGGTTCCGCTCACTGCCACAATAAAGCTTGGATTCGTCAGGATAGTTATTAATATAGCTCAGAAACACACCTAGGATGGCTTGAGGGTGAGTAAATCATGGGGTAATTTTCAATCCTATAATCAAACCATATAAGATTTGATATTGGGCTCTTTAGACGTTCATCAGTAAGCAACCACCCAGAACACCTTAGCATTCTGTCCACGAGTTTGGAAACAATACATGATTTCTCAGAGGAAAAAGAAAAATCATTGTATATGTATGGTCAATGATTCATGCTGTGAGAAGTTTAACTAGTGCTTTCACACAGTGGATGTTTGACTCCAGCACTGAAGCCCTCTTTCTGTATATTTGACAATATCAGAGACTGATTTAAATGTAAAACCTCGGGTTTAGCACTAGAATAACAGTGTCAAAAGAGGGTAGGATTTGTATTATCCCTCTTTTATAATCTCAGAGGACGCTAAAGAAACGTCTCTTGTCGGAGCACAGAAATGAAAGACCGTAACGTAGTTGAAATTTAATTCCTTTCAAGTTTCATTTTTTTTTTTTTTTCCCTGGACTCTCAGAGGTTCGGGTTTCTTTTCTCACTGCACTTCTGAGCCTTCAAAGCTCTTGTTTCTATCTTTTTGCTCACTGAGTCAGCAAAAGCATTGCCAATACATAATAGCAGTACATCAGTTCTCTCTCTCACACACACACACACATACAGGAGTCTGAGACCTCGGTGGCTCTCGTTCCACTTTTATTTTCTGTTTGAAAAAGAATTTTAGCTGCATATGTACATTATACACTTCTGATATTTACATCATAGCAGACTTTTTTTTTCTGGCTCAATGTTTTCTTAATCAGTGTGCAAATACATAGAATATTCATGAAGCTGTACATTCCAAAATATCTGCAAGAACCTATTCACTGCTGCAGCTTACTCAATCCTTGAGTATTTTCACATCAAATACTCATATCTTCGGGGATTTTTTCTTCACAGTGTGTTGATTGTAGTCTCGTTCTGGTGGATAATTCTCCACATGAAACTAAAGGTTTATACCATGTCCTAACCAGCAAACCTCCAGCAAAAAGCTAAACTGTGATGAAATTAGACATTCGTAAGTTTGATGCTGCACGGATGACTTATTTGTGTTGGTCAACCCAGAAGTTAGCATCACTTTGATTCCCTCAACGAAAAGTCAATGGGATTTTTCCACTGGCTTTTGGGCTATTACAGAAAATAAGCTCTATGACCAACAATGGTTTGTTCAAAATGATAATCTTCAATAAAGAACGCATCAATATTGAAATCTAAATTCAATCGGCAGAACTAAAAAGCTAGTTAGACTATAAACAAATGACACATCTTCAACACGACTAAGCTTCCAATGGTTCTTTCAATCTTTACCTATAATCCACGAGTGGGAAAGCTTGTGTTGAAATAGTCTGGAATATGTTTAAATACAAGGCAGTAAAAGTGTGATGTTTAATGTCTGACAACCTCTGTAGTCCCACTTTTTTAGCAATCGTCCTGGGGCTTGATAAAATCAATAAAAGTTGGGTATATCTAATTTATTATTTAAATGTGAAAATATCTTGAGCTTGTGTTAAACACAGACTTATTTCAGGCATTTAGCCCAAAAAATAATAAATAAACAAATTAAAAACCCATTGACTTTAGACCGATGGAACCAGAAGGACAAAAATGCTAACTCGTTTCCAGGTTTTAGGATTAATCGCATCTGGTTAGGACATAGTGTTCGGGAAACCATCATTTAAAGTTAGCACTGCTTGGCTTGCGCAAACCGTTAAAAAATAAAAAAAGAACCAAAGATAAAGAAAAAGCTGCCAGTCGGGTCCCACCTGTCTTAAACCACAGATCCGTCGTTGAGCGATGAATGGAGGTGTGTTACATGGAAGAGAGAAAGTTGAAATCAGAGTGCTTTTCAGCAGAGCACCAGGGGGATAGATACACAGCTGAGGCTCAAAGCCGAATGGGTGACCTGGGATATTGTGGTTCAGGCTACAGTGTTCAGTCAAGGGGATATAAAAGGGCAGCACAGCGCTTACTCTGATTGAACCAATTGCTCTGTGTAACTATCTCTCAGGTCTGCCATTCCCCCCGGGCAAAAAAACACACCAGCTCAGCACTGAGAACATACAACAGAGCCAGAGAGGTGTGCAGAGGGAGGGGCCGGCGCACAGCAAGGGATGTGTATTAAGACTGTGTTTATTGATTTATCGGCTGCATTGATTGTCGAAGTTGTTAGATAGTTCAGAGACGTGGCAAACAGACTGGATGGAGGGGGAATACAAACACTATGTGAATCTGAACGCAATGTTGAATGGACAGTGACACCCTGCAATTTTTCTGTCTTATATCAAACAAATGTATTCAAATTCGTGTAAACCACATTTCTGCTTCTTTTTTTTTTTTTAAACCGATGAATTCTGTTGTTGGAATACGTAAATCCTCGAAGTGAATTAAGTTCATTAATGTCTGAATGTTTGCAATCAATTAATAATTGAAAATAATTTTAAATGTGAGGCCAGTGAGATTTACTTATTTCAGTTTTTGTATCCTGAGGGTTTTCTTTAAATGTCACAGCGCAAATGTAATTAATGTTTCTTAAAATTATCCAATGGGCTGTTTCATTTCATCACTGTTTGCTTTTCACGTAATGCTCTTTTTCATCTGCCACTCGGAGTCGTGTGGTTTAAAAACGCATGTAGCATAACACGGAGTTAAACTGCCAAATAAATAAGTATCCAGTGATATTAAAGAGTAGTCTTAGGCATGAACAGGTCATACAACAGTGCTTTGCATAATATTTAAATGCATGACAACACCATCTGAGATGAGGGCAATTGAGAAACTGCTTTGCGCTATGAATGGCTAAGACCTACACAATTTATACTGAAAGACATTTGTCTCCCCAGTCAAGTGCTCAATAAATTGTAAATATAACAAAACTATATTGTCAGGTAATGGAGTACATTTATGAAAACAACATGGCTTTTTGGAAAAATATGAGCATTTATCGTCAAGATAAATGCAGCGATCCCAGAAATATCATTTCCATACAGAGTTTCTTTAACATGAACCTGAAATGTATCCATCAGGTAAGTTGCACATTGAAAAATCTCACTTCCTTGATGATTTTCACAGGAATCTTTTTTAATGTCCCATTTGTCTATAATGACAGGACTTTGTTACAGCAGATGTTTGGTAACTCCCTGCTGTTCCCTCCGCCAGCATTGGTGCTACACTCATTATCATGTTGCTATATCACTATGCCAGCAGCTGCATTAAAAAAAAAAAAAAAAAAAAACCAAAACAAAAAAACAACTACCCAGGAATGTGCAACACTTTGGATTTTTCTGAAATAAGCAGTGTGTGATATGTGTGATAATGACAGTTTTAGTAGCTGTGATCAACTCACATAAGAGATGGCTTGAGGTTGTGATTAATGGCACACAATGTCCCACAGTGCCAGATATTATTTAAAAAAAAAAAAATGCTAGATTCAGGAACACTTTGAGATAACAGAAAAAAAAGGTGATTTGCTGCTAAATCACTCACATACCATATCTCGCATTATTCTGAACTGGCATCCATTGAATCCACACTCATACAATGAAAATAATTCTGCAATTCTTGTATAGTCATGTTATACATACTGTATATAACTGTATACCATGGTACTCAGTGATTACCATATTGATAGACTTAAAAGAATATCATTATTAGCATGGCAGATGTCTAAAAGATGTCTTGTTTTATTATCATGTACACTATCGTTCAAAAGTTTGGGATTAGTAAGGTTTTTGTAATTACAAATTAATATTTTTATGTCATTAATTTGATCAAAAGTGACAGTAAATAGATTTATAATGTTACAAAATCTTTCTGTTTCAACTAAATGCTGTTCAAATGCAGCAGCACAGCTGTTCAACTTTTATAATAATAATAAATGTTTCTTGCGCAGCAAATCATCATATCAGAATGATTTCTCAAGGATCATGTGACACTGAAAACTGGAGTAATGATGCTGAACATTCAGTTTGACATCACAGGAATTAATTACATTATAGAAAATATATTAAAATACTACGACTACTACTACTAATATGTTATGTATATATCCATATTACTGTTTGTACTGCACTTTTGATCAAATAAATGCAGCCTTGGTGAGAATAAGACACTTCTTCCCTAAAACAATAGAAAGTCTTATCAAACCCCAAACTTTTGAATAGCAGTGCAAGTAAACAGTTAATCAAATTGAAGAAACCCTGCATGTCGTGCATTTCTTCAAGCAAATTTATTAAATCCACAGTACAGTCCAAAAGCCTGAGATCTATTTAAAATGGAAATGACCAGTTTTAAGATTTGAAAATGTATAATATATGCAGTAAAACTGTCATTCTGATAATGCATACTATAATATTTAATATATGATATAATTAAAAATGTATATAGAAGTATAAGCTTTTGGACCCAACTGTCTGAATTTTTATTAGCCACAAAATTGTGTGCATAAAACTGGGCAGAAACATTCTAATTCAAGAATTAATTACTGTATTGATAAGATCTGCATTTGATTGTAGTTGTTTTTAGTTTTCAGAACCGACAAATATCCATGGTTATGAGAGTCAATTGTGCTGCACTCACTGCTGGTGTGCGAGAGAGAGAGAGAGAGAGAGAGAGAGAGAGAGAGATTAAAAAACAAAACCCTCAGGGTGATGGTGGGTAAGGACACTTAACTCATCGCATGCATCATCATAGAAGACATGACTCGTATAGCAACTCTTTCTGAACGAAATGAATAAAATCCTCTTCTCTTGACAAATATAAATATATTTATGTTCGGGGTAATATCTACAATAACGTTTGCCATCTTAAACACCATTGGTATTGGGGGTTGGCAGAGCAGATTAGCACTCTTGCTATGGGTGCACACACTTTCGCAAAAGACAGCAACGATCGATTGATGTGTTGAAGCACGGATCGAGGGGACGATGAGGGTTCGGCTATGAGAAGGCTGGTGGTGCGGAGAGCAGCAGGGGTTTAGTCCCGAAAGCCAGGCGAATTGCCATCCTCCTCCAGTTCCCACTGAAAGTTTTGCCCTGTCATTTGGTAGAACATCATGTTAAAGGGCTTGTAGAATTTGTGCAGTCTGCGAATGACATCGGGGTCTATTTTGGGGTGAGTTCTGCCCTTGGACTTGCCAAGGCACCGTGGGGTACTGCTGTCCTCTGGCTTCTTTAAGCATGGGAATCCCTTGGTTTTATTAAAATAGAAATGTTTGTCAGTAACAATGCGCTTGAGTCCCAGGAAATCCTGCACCTTTGCCATCTCGCCGGCCGGATCAACGATAAGCCGCTCTCCGCTGACAAAGTGCATCTGCGAGAGGGGGAAATACTGCATCCAGCTCTCCAGGTGAAGTGCGTAGATCCCTATTCGCAACGCGCTCCACGACGCGTCGATCAAGCCCAGCGTTCGGTTCTTGAACGCCAGCACTTCGAAGGTGGGGATCTCGGGCCTCTTGGAGAGTGTCTGAGTATAGTCCGAAATGGCTCTGGTCACTGGATTGCGGACGACTATGATTAGTTTAATGTCCCTCGCCATTGTGTGGATGCGCTTCGGCGCGCTGTTTGTCACAAAGTAGCTGGGCGTCTTCTCCATTGTGATCTGTCCCTCCAGAGTCGACGGCATCAGCTCCCTGCAAACACCAGAAGCGAGACAAGCAAATTAGTGTGAAACGGTTAACACGCCGCACCGTCTTTATCATTAAATGCAATATCCAAGGACACGGTACGTGCAAAATTGATTCAGCTAGTAAGTGGTAAATTATTTGAAATCACACATGAAAATAACTGTTATTATCACTGGACATAATGTTGCAAGTAGGAGCGTACAGCTAATTACAGCAACGGAGTAACATACAAGAGATAAAAGACTAAAGATGAAACGTGTACGTGTATGAGCGTGTTCCTTGTTTAATTGACTCCATCTGTGTTACTCCTGGCGCTGTTTTGGAACTTTAATAACAAGTGCACTGCATATCATTAATATTGCTGAGCCTGGGGTATTGTTTTATCATACATTTACACAGAGTGTAACTTCATCCCAGCAAGCACAAAGGATTTTTACATTTTTTAATGTTTCATTGTGGTTGCAGTTAGGTAATGTTGCAATATAGCATTCAGAAGCAACAGAACAAGTAAATGTAAACAAAATAAGACAGATTTGAAGTCTTGTAGAAATAGCAGACATGGTTTCTTTACCCTCAACATCTCACACGCACACATACACGAGCAAATTGAGAGCAAATCTATTGAGAATTTATTTGGTTATTAAAATAACATAATCTGGACATGTACATTTGAATTAAAAATGTCACAATAGTAATGAAAAAGTGAAATCCCACAGTTGTTAAAGAAGGTATGCTTGCATGTGCTATGATAGATGTTGATTTGAAGTAAAATGGATTGGTTCCAGGGCTGCAACTGTGGTATTTGAAGCGACTCGATTTTTTTGAGTAATCAACTTAAAATTTTGTGCTTATGCTACAAATTTTTAAGTAACTCAATATAGCTCGTTGGTTGAACGCAAGTTCACTCAAAGTTGTTATAACTCAAAAAAAAAAAAAAAAAAAAAAAAAAAAAATATATATATATATATATATATATATAAATGAAGCAAACTATTGTGTTTTTGTTGTTGTTTAGCCAAGGCATAATTAGTGAACTATCAATATACCTATTAGTTCTCTTGCAGTATAGTTGCAGTACAAACATAAAATTAAACTAGTTGTGTACTCAAATACTTTTATACACTAAAAAGTAAGACAATTTAGTCCCAAATAGTATTGAGATGCACTTACAAGTACACTACCAGTACATTGATATTAGTAAAATATTCTTTAAAAAATATGCTTGAATAGTATAAAATGAATTTGAAGTACACTTAATTTAAGGAAATGCGCTACATGTTAAAATGTGCTTTTAAAACATTTTCTTCATAAAATAAAAACATTATCACAGCATTTACACTGCTCACAAAAGGCATCCGATGACCTTTTTTTCCTCTTCTTACTCTGTTTTAATGTTCAAATGCCTCACTGGAAAGAAACATAAATTATGACATTTTCTGTCAGAAGAGATGTTTGTGCTTTGAGCGATATATCTGAGTGATTACAGTCAGCTGTTTGTCACCATATGAAGTATCGTGTTCAACTTTTTATCATCAAGATCAAACTGGGAGATGAATCAGTGCAGAATAAAAGAGTAATTCATAAGAGAAGGAAATTAAATAAATATTTATCTCTGTTTTGAGCTTATATTGCAATGTTATCCATGCCTCAGGAGTGCAAAACAAATGAATATTTAGCAAGCTCTCTGCTCTATGATCTATTCATACTGATCTATTCAGTATGATCCCTCATTAAATCGCACAACAAGAATTTGACCTAAATGTATGACTACATAATTAATTTGCCTTCAATCCTACGTAATTGAGACAGTATGACACCCATCAGTGCATTCAGAAAACCTTGTAACGTATAGGAACAATATCAGTGGTAGCCGTGCGATATGGCTTTATATCAGCACGGCTACAAGTGTGATATTGTATTTATACAACAGTTCGACGACACGAGTGCGTAAATAAATAAGAAATAACAACGGATTGTCCTCAAAACCCCTCTTTTGTGAGGAACTACGGAGAGTTGAGCTCAAGCCTCCGTTACTAATTCTAAAACGTCACTTCAACTAGGAACATTGAGTCGCTTCATTGAAACTCGCTGTCATACGTAAAGTATTATGAAAGAGAGAAATCGCCTAGGCGACTGTATTACCTGCACCTAGCTGATATTCTTCAGGTCAATGTAATATTCATAATCACAAAATCATTTTAAATGTCCACTGAGGAAAGTTCTTTAGTCATTTTAACATTGCCCATGACTGCGCGAGTCAATGTAGAAGTCGAAATCATTAACGTAGTCTCTCAATACCAAAAAATACGGCATTCTATTTATATAAAATATTTATGCAACAATAGTATTTAAATGAACAACAATAGCCATTAATACAATATGAGAAATAAAATAGGAAATAAACACAAGCAAACATACAAAATCAGCGCTCTAGTTAGTACAGGATTTAACTTCAATGTAAATATAAAGCTATGAAGCCATCAAGCCAAATCTATTAGCTCTGGAACCAGTAATTGATTAATACGACCAAAGATTGCCCATTTGATATGTTTGCTCATGTTTAAACACTACACAAGAGCCAGTGGCAAATCCCCGAAGGACTGGCCCCAAAGGTCACGTGACAAGAACCAAACGATCAGCTTCGGCCTTTCCGTAACAAAACATCAACAGCTCAGCTGAACATAGCTGTATACAGTGGTTGTTATTTCTCATCTCCATAAATATATTTAGTAGTAAAGCTAATGCAAGGGCTAAAAATCCATTTATGCTTTGCTGAAACTTCATGGTCATGGAGAGCGCAGTTCATGGTTGCATAGCAATAACAGACGGCAAGGGAGCGCATGCGCTTTCCACGCGTTTTTAGAGGCGACATGTGAACGGCCCTTAATAAACAAATAGGCAAATTAACAAATAGGTGCTATGTTTGTATATAAATCACATATCTGGGGTCAAAACAAGTATATTCTTGACTAATAAACTCTAAAAACAACATTCCGTTACAAAATAGCAGTAATATCTACTAAAAATATGGTGTTAATGCTGACAGCGATACGGTTTCACATGCCTGGAAAGACCTCTCAGCCCATCATATTCGAGAACCAAAAATTACTGTTGTATAAAAACACATATTTGATTGCTAACAGAATAACATATAATATTAGAATGTAAGGGCATTGTTTGGAGAAGCTACTTAAAAACTAGATAGATATTTATGGACAAGATATTTATTAGATAACTCAGATAATACAATTTATAATTTAATTAGATCATTTTTAATTTAACAGTATTTCCCTGGTTTAAAAATAATGATGGTTTTTGAATTGAGTGATATCATTAAACATCAACAGATATTTACACAAATGATAATCTATAATTGTATATAAATAATATTTTTGGGAAAAAACAAGTGGTAAAAATGCAAAAGCTTTTGGAGAGAGAAAAACAAAAACAAATGTATGGTTTTAAATACACACAGTTGGTGGTAATATAATCCTTTCTGTGGCTGCATAGAGCCATCCACCCAAAGCCAAATATAAACTTTTGTTGAGTGATTAAAGCTTACCAAGCTGAGGTTTTACTTTAGGGGACAGCGGTTAAAAAGCAGGCCTTTAACTTTAGCGTTTCTGTCAAAATGTTCTGCACTCTTTATTATGTAACTCTTCACACGTTTGCTTTCTCATTGTGTTTGACCTTTTCCAGCTTTAACAAAGTCTTTGTGAAACCTGCCATTAAAAAGCAGCTTAAACACCTTGTTACACACACTTTCTCAAAACTACAGAAAAGTTAAACAAATATTAAAAGCTATTCATAACTTTACATTGAACAACAACACTCACTTTGTGCAATGACAAATAGTTCTAGCGAAACAAAGAATAGGTGTTTTTAAAAAGTAACGCATATTACAGTTTCAGACTCTAATTGCCACCTTCTGCTCCTGATTTTTATCACATTATAGTAGTCAACAACAAGCAAAGCATGAGTGCTTAAGTGATTCATGTGTATCTTGCTAGCACCATATTATCTGACAAGTCAGAGATGCTCATATTCTGCAGCAAAGGGGTCAAACTCTGAGGCATTACTGATAAAGGAAGTTACACTATAGATCATATGAAAGAAGATCAGCTGCTTCGTTACATTCGGAGCAGAGCCCATCTCTAATTCATCATCGTGTTTACCCAACATGAAATATTTAAATGGGGTTTAAAGGTTCTGTAATTTCAATTAACTTGCAGTATGTTATATTTATACAACAATTAGATCCATAATCATATTATTGACTTCTTGGATAATCTGTCAGTGTGCTTGTAGGTGTGGCGGCACTACATTTCTGGCAGAAGGGACTGGTGATACTTATATCTGACATGTATGTCGGAAATGATATTTTGAAATGGTCTTCTTTCATCTTATATTAACTTTACAAAACGTACTGGTATAAAAGGTTGCCAACCAAGGTTCTGAAGATTCAAAGTGCACAGTAATGTGCACAGGCAGCACACATAGACTACTGCACTCACAATAGAGTGGATACTGCATGTGTTGCTATACTGTACTGATCACCAAGAACAGACATCATTTATTATATGGATATGGACGGACTGAGGAGCTGAAATATAAGCATTGTCCATCAAATCCCATTATAATTTGATAATGTTATGTGCGTTGGATTTCTTTTTCTTTTTGATTTTCTTTTCAAGTGTGTATAAAATATGTTCTCCTGTCCCAGTTTAATATGCAGAGATAACTACATTTTGTAAAAAGAATTTGTTGGTTGATTTTGCCCAAAAAGGGTAAGACTCTTGCTCTGTGCCACTCCATCCATCCATCCATCCATCCGTCCATTCATCCATCCAGCCTTCCATCCGTTTGTCCATCCATTCATCTATTCATTCATCCGTCCGTCCGTCCGTCCTTCCATCCATCCATCCGTCTGTCCGTCCATCTATCCATCCGTCTGTCTGTCCATCCATCCATCCATCCATTCATCCATCCATCCATCTCTCTGATCATCCATCCATCCATCCATCTGTCCATCTGTCTGCCTGCCTGTCTGTCTGTCTGTCTGTCTGTCCATCTATCCATCCATCCACCCGTCCGTATGATCGTCCGTCCGTTCATCCATCCATCCATCAATCCATCCATCATCCATCCATCCATCCATCCATCCATCCATCCATCCATCTATCCATCTGTCCATCATTCTATCCATCCATACATCCGTCCATCCATCCATCTGTCCGTCCTTCTATCATCTGTCTGTCCATCCATCCATCCATCCATCCATCCATCCTTATATCTGTCTGTCTGTCCGTCCATCCATCCATCCATCCATCCATCCATCCATCCATCCATCCATCCATCCTTATATCTGTCTGTCTGTCTGTCTGTCCATCCATCCATCCATCCATCCATCCATCCATCCATCCATCCATCCTTATATCTGTCTGTCTGTCTGTCCATCTATCCATCCATCCGTCCATCTGATCATCCATCCATCCATCCATCCATCCATCCATCCATCCATCCATCCATCCATCCATCCATCCATCCATCCATCCTTCTATCTGTCTGTCTGTCTGTCCATCTATCCATCCATCCGTCCATCTGATCGTCCGTCCGTCCATCCATCCATCCATCCAGTTTTTAAATTTTTTGGGAAACTTGTTTAAAGTTTAAAGTTTAAAAATGTATAATAAAAAAAGTTTATTTCAAAATTTGCCAATACATTATTAAAATCAAAAGTTGTAACATTAGTTAACACACTGGGAACTGACGTGAACAAACAATGAACGACAATAAATTTTTTTATTAACTACCATTAACAAAGATTAATACATAACAAATGTATTGCTCATTGTTAGTTTATGATAGTTAATACATTAACTAGTAGTACCAAATGAGAACTTATTGTAAAGTGTTACAAGTTATTCCAATAAAACAGTTTGAAGCAACATACAAAAAAGCAACCTTTGCCTCTTGTTTGGTTAAATTAATTAATGAGCTAAAATAACACAATTTTTGAGCACTTTGAACAACTTAAATTGTGTTCAATCCACCTAATATATTTAAAACCGCATATTTAAAGATTAGAAAATTAATTAAACCTAAGAAAATTTATTTAAAAAAAAAAAGTTGGACCAAAATAAAGTCAAGTAAAACCTAATCAGTAAATAAAATTGACCTAATCGAACTTAAAGTTGTTTTGACCCAACTAAATATTCAATTTGAATGAAATGCATTTCAATTAAATTAAGTAAGGGTAATGAATTCATTTTTATTTTTTGTTTTGTTTTTTGAATGAGTGAATATTGAGTGAATATTGCTGATTATAGTGTTGTCAATTTCAATCTATATGTAGAGATTGTCTTCTGACGTGACAGCTGTCGGTCTCCAACAAATATGCTGATAACACGAGCCAATCAATCATTGCATGTTGGACACATTTTAAATGAGCATCTCTCCGGGCCGCATTCGAATTCTCCTTGTGGAACACATCAAATGGAGTACATATATCCTCCATGCCCCTCAGCACACGCATGCACACACTCACTCACAAGTGCTTCTGTAATTTCATTTCTGTAACAGTATTGCACTTCTGATGGGTAATTTCCCAATGGATTATGCTTTGCTCAACATGCTATAGAGCTGTGCCACTTCTAGAGCAGTAATGGGATATAAAACACATCTGTAGATAGCACAGTGACTAGAAAGAGTATTAGTTTTCATTACATTCCATCAATGTTCTACACTTCCTCGGTGCAGTAATGAATGACTAAAGATTTTTTGCCCTCTCAAGGTCTTCGGGAGTTGGCTATTTAAAGTCCACGATAAAGCATACAAGATGCCCAGGACGGGGATTTGTTTGCTCGCAAGTTGAATTAAATAATAAAAAATAAAAAAACTTGCTGAGAGCAACCAAAATGGGGAAAAACCCATAATGAATCACCTTGGATTCACCTATGTAAATCGCATCTACAGCGCAGGCAGCAGCCCTCGATGTTTAATAACAACACGTCATGCTTCTTTGGACGAAACGTTCCGTCAACAGGACAGATGACTGATGCTCAAGGTAACCTTCTTCATTTAAGACAAGCACATAACCGGCCATTGTCCTCATCAAGCTCGATGCAACTCATTATATGTGTAATTGCAAAAATATGGAGATTACAGAGGCGCGATACCTTCATTTGTGATTGAGGTCGAACTCATTTTGATTGTGAGTGAATCAGTCATGGATGGTATACATTTAAAATGTCAGAGGGAGGGAGAGGTGGAAAAGGAAACAGAATGCTGATAAACAAGCTAATTTTCCTACGCGAGTGGATGACTCGGCTGGCCTTGCGCTCAGCTGGAACGGTGAAAAAACTGATACAAATGGTTAACAATTGCTGATGCCTGCATGAGGAGTTTGCAGCATGACACGGGTCATTCGGGTGGGCAGGTAAATACAGCGCGAGAGGCTGAAAAGGCTTCCCTCACCATCTGCTGTTTACCTACTCGCGCAAATCGCATAATATACCGGAGCTATTTGTCTATAGGCCTTGCCGTGCTTGCATAACGCTTGGATAAACATGCTTAGGACAACTAGACTTAAACAAGACAAATTCCTTTTGTAGTTCCGTGGATCACTTCATGTGGAGGGAATTTTTCTGCTTAATAAACAAATGCATTGATGATTGTGAAAATCATATTTTGTATGTTTTATTTCTTGATTTTTAAAAAAAAAAAAAATTACATTTAACAGGCATTCTGCAAATGGCAGCTGAGTACACTTAAGAATAAGGTCTTGCAGTCTAATTAACATAATTTTTAGGGGAATGTTGCTTTCAGAGCGCGCAACTATATTGCCTCTTTGTGTTTTGGAGTTAAAAGCATTCTAATTGGCACTTGCTGTGATCTACAAGACAGAGAAAAATCCTGAGGTATTATTTCACATGGGTATTTCTTAGGTTTATCTCTAAATGCATCTTCTAAGCCTTTTTCTGTCTCCAAGGCAGACATGGAAAAATCTGTGTGAACTTGTACAGTAAATGCAGAGATGCACACTGTTCACTTGTGTATCATTTATTTATATTGTTAATCTTTGAAGTTCATTTAATGTTAGTCGCTGAATTTGAATTCTGAATATCTGTTGATGTGTAAATAGATCCTAAGATAAAGTCTGGATTGCGATAACTTAAATGCAACTATGCAAATATATATAAAAATCCTACTTTTGTAACTAAACATCAATAATTGCATTCATTTTGAATAGTTATGCCTATTTATCTCTTCAGTAATGTTGAAGAAAAAATAACATCATAATTGATTTTAGTTTTATAGAAATAATTATAAAATGAACCAGAAGATCATTTTGAGTAAATTAGAGCATTTGTTACATGTATAATCATGTCTCCCCTCTTCATTATGTTATTTGGTTTGATCCGTGACCTAGTTTCTCCCCAGTCTGATTAGTAATGTCATTCACCTGTACCTTGTTAATCGCTCCTCATGTGCTCTTGTTTTGATATTTGTAAAGGGTTTCCTGTGTTTTTTCATTAAAGATCCAGTTTCTCCTCGTCTTTGTGAGTTTCATCCCTACGTAACGTTACAGTATTTCTGTCATTACACCTCTCTGAGTGTTTGGCATGGCATATGACAATGTTGATATGTTTGGTGTTGGTGAAACAAATCTGCTAAACTGTTGCTGTTGGTTATTGCTGCAGCTTTTGCTGCAGACATGCTACTGCTAATACATATATGACACATTGCTGTGAGCAAGTAACACCGACTGCTGCTGTACAAAATAGCATACATAATTTACCCATAGCAGATCTATACAGGTGGAGCTGGGGAAGGTGGAGGGTTTCTGAAAGCGCACTGGAACAGATAAAGCAAATGCTGACCAAGTATTTGAATGTTGAGCAGCGTGTTCATTGGCTACTGATCCAGCAGGAACCAATCAGCTCTGCCCTATAGAGTATGATGTGATTGTCTGTGATTGACCCATTAGTCTGTGCCATCTGGAGTTTCATGACAGAACTTTGTGTCCCTGTTCAATAGTCATGACTGTCTTCTACAATGGTCCATAAATGACCATTATAATTAAATATATTTTAATTATATTCGCATTTCTATAAATAAAATTTCAAACACAGATTACTCATATCCATCGCGAAAGTTTTTTAAACGCAAAATATACTGTGTCTGTGATAGTATATTAATAGGTATTCAATACAAAAATGATATTCCCAGCAGCAGAGTGAGATAAAATGCATTGTGTACGTCCTTTTATAACTCGGAGTATTTCCACTCACAATGTTTCACAGCAGCTCTGCATGTACCTCAGTTGTTTATCAAGGGGATGTAATGGCAGTCTTGCCTGTTTGATTCTGGAGAACAGGATGAGGGAGAGGCTCATGGCAGAGATTCAAGAAGAAGTCAATAACAAGAGCAAGACTTTCCCAAAAATGAGTCAGTGAGTGCAATGATGAACTGCTCCAAGATATAAAACTTTGATGGAACTATAGAGAGGGCATTCAAGCAATATCAGCATATATAGCATATCTTCAGAATACATATGAGTCAATCAAATGGTGAAGGTAAAATGTGTAATTTCTGCATCAACGGACAAATTTCTCCAATCTTCTTCTGGTAAGGAAAACAGTTAGCACTGCCTCAAACTCATGCCATTGGTTGAATCAGAGTTGCCATGCCGGGATGCTCAAATAAACAGAGGAATGTTTTGATAGCACCAAAGGGACACTGTGTGTTACAGTGTTTACGCTTTTGGTGGAATCAACATTTGAATGGTTTATTATAATGGTTTATTAACCTTTGAATATTTATTGTCATCTCTGCATATTAGACAGACACAGCATAAAACAATGGAAAATTATACACTTCAGCTTTAAAGGGTTAGTTCACCCAAAACTGAAAATTCTGTCATCATTTATTCACCCTCATGTCATTTCCAACAGTGGAAAACAAAAGAACATATAATGAAGAAATGTCTCTTGTAGTTAATGTTGTTTTGGATCCACCAGACATTCACTTAACAGATGAAAACAGGTGATTCTTCAAAACATCTAATTTTGTGCACCACAGAAGAAAAGAAAGTCACACACATTTGGAACGACATGAGGGTGAGGAAACACTCTCAGAAACTTCATTTTTGGGGATGCACATATGTTCATATGAATCTAAAACATGGTTCTACCACACGTATACTTACATTTATTTGCATACACTAAAACGTACAACACTAATGCATTGCCAGCATCTAAAACATAACACTTACAGATGTAGAAATGTTCACAAATCCCTATTTAATCTGTGAGCTTTTATTATGCAGCAGCTTTTTTTGTGTGTGCTACATCTGCAATATATTTTTTAAATTTCAGTTAGGGTTAGGATTATTATGTTTTTTATTCTCTATATTTTTTTAAAGAAATGATTAGGGTTAGAAATAGGAGAGATACTAGAGACTCAAATATCTATATAATGGTAAAATTAACAAATTATTTTTATTCATATTGTTGAAAATGTGTGTAATTTAGATTT
Organism: Opsariichthys bidens; assembly: GCA_037194245.1. Taxonomy (NCBI): domain Eukaryota; kingdom Metazoa; phylum Chordata; class Actinopteri; order Cypriniformes; family Xenocyprididae; genus Opsariichthys; species Opsariichthys bidens. The sequence continues at coordinate 11,144,100 of CM074277.1, read as the reverse complement.
GGAGATGGGGTTAAATAGTCTGGTAACACTTTACAATAAAGTTCATTAGTTAAACATTAGTTAATGTGTTTTGAATTAACCACGAGCAATACATTTGTTACTGTATTTACTAATCTTCGTTAACGTTAGTTAATGAGGTTGCACTTTATTTTGCAGTGTCATTGTTACATATGTCACACGTATTTACTATAGCAATAACTAAAAATTATGCATAATTACATTCAATTAACCCTAAACCAAACCCTCCACCTCACTCTATCCCTACAGTATGTAGTTAATTGTCATTACACAGTACCTAAATGTATAATTACACTGTAATACTGACACCTTAAAATAAAGTGTGACCGTTAATGAAAATACAGCTGTTCATTGTTTGTTCATGTTAGTTCACAGTCCATTAACTAACGTTAACATGATTATAATAATATATTAGTGAATGTTGAAATTAACATTAGCAAAGCATTAATAATTAATAATTAATTAATAAATGCTTTGTAAGTGCATTATAAGATCATATTAACTAATGTTGTTAACTAATGTTAACTAATGAACATTATTGTAAAGCGTTACCAGTGGTCTAAAATAAACTTATAAAATGTTGCAAATTCGTGATGATATAAAGAAGTCATTAACATTTTTAGTTTCTAGTGCATTTGAAAAACTGCTTACGTTTTAAATGCTGTCAATACGCTCATATTCTACATTTTGGCCAATCAAACAAACAAACAAACAAACAAACAAAACTAGTTTTTGTGCCAGTAAATGTAATATGTAAATACCTATTTATAGACAATGAGGCCAGTCTGAACAAAAAGCACTTTAAAACAAACAGTCAACCGAAAAGCCAATGCAGCTGAACTTCAACACACAATCACACTACACACGCTCAAACACATCGAGAGTTTTGGTATGATATGAGGAGGGTCAAAACACACAGGGAATTGTTTTTCTTTTTTTATGGGGTAAATAGAAAGGCTTTCTGAGAACAATGCCAAGAGACTTGACAGGATGAAACACCTACGACAGTTCCCCAGACAGTTGAGCCTCTGTTTCCTTTGCGCTCTCACCCGCCTGACTGATGTTGTGCAAAGAGAGCTGTAGAACAGTCAGTTTATAAGTTGCATGGAGAGAGGTGCGAGTAATTAAGACAACAACACATTCTCCCCGCTGCAAGTAAAGCCCTTTCCGCTTCCCTGAGAACTGTTCACTTCAATGAAACCATTTAGGAGAGAACTGACAGCTGGTCTTGATCAAAAAACCTTTTCTGTTCTATCCTCCTGCGATCCCCAGAAGGCCATTCTACGTCCAACAGCGAGGCAGAACAGTGCATCGCTACCCATCCTGCCAGCCTGCTGCACTTACATCTAAAGCTATGTTTATGAGCCTCTCAGACATGCTGAGCGTGATGAAATGAACCAGAGGAGAAGCTTTATGGATCTTTGGAATATCACCATAAAGCAGATAATTGCTCCATGAAACCAGCCTGTATATCACCCTGTAAATTAGCTTGTTTTCCCTCGCAACATCATTTTAATGAGAAATTGCAGAGGAAGGAGCCACACCTCCGAGCGTCAGGCTCTATTTATGAATTCGGTCCTGAGGGGAGAGCAGAAGCGAATTTTCTTTTCCCATTTTATCACTCACAAGGCAAGGATGGCTCTAGAAACCTGCCATTCACTAGAATATGTATGCAGCTTCTTTCAGAACTTGTGTTTGTTTACGTTCCTTTTGATGGGGTGAGAAGAGCGCTCCGGGCTACGCGCATCTAATTTCCTCTCAATAGCCCTAAATATCATGTGATTGGTGAGGCAATTACAAAAACAAGTAAATGCAACGTTTGGCTCCCTGCTATAGAGTACTGGCGACTACACAAGCACACTGATCAGTCATTTAATATTTTACCAAGATGCAATTGAAAAAAAATGATTGCCATTTGAAAAATAAAATAAATGAATAAAAGCGAGGTAGAAGTCACACCTGGGTACAATAGAGGCAAAGGCTATAATGTCTATCCAGAAAATCTAGCTGATATGGTTCAGTTAAGCAGAACTGATTAATATGACAGATTGGATATGATAGATTTTATTGCCAAAAAGAAACCGCAATGAGCAGCCATCCAGGTACTGAGAGAGATTGCACTGCTGCCCATGAATGATAACACACACAGCTTTCCCACTCTGCATGAGTGGCAGGAGTTACAGGCCTCCATTAGTGATAGGATAACCGTGTAGACCCACACATTAAAATCAAACTTTTCCATATGGCTTCCATCCATGATAACAGACTGACATCAGAGAATAAATGCACCATGAATCAACTGTGCCATTTCTTCCACTCGTCCATACAAGTAATACATCATGATCCAATGTGTAGGAGACATATTTAACAATTAGAGCTGCCAATTGATTGAAGATTTTAATCAAATTAATTGCATGACATGCCAATTAATTCATTGAATTGACGACAATTTATCTCATATATCAGCATTTGCTGAGAAAAGCTTCCCAAATTCAGATCACTTTCCAAAGTCTGTCAGAGGTAGACTTCCACACAGAACATTTTCTTGCATTTATTATGTTTTCAAATTGATTTATATAAACATCTGCCAAGTGGCCAATTTTTCTTGCCAATTCTTTTCAATTCTTTTTTGAATTTACACACAGGTTAGGGGGCTTGATGGTATTACCAGTGTTGGGATGAGTTACTTTTAAAATGAATGCATTACAATATTGCATTACCTACTTACTTTTTATGGAAAGTATTGGGTTACTTTTTCTCATCTGGGCTGGACTGTTTGTTTGTTTGTATGACAACAAAAACCTTCTATTTTTGGCAAATGTAAAGGAAATGCAAATTCACGCCTGTACAATAGAGGGCGCAGTTCAAACAAACAAGCCTTTCAGCTGTGCTGCCATTCTGGAATACAGAAAAATAAGCCGCAGTAGAAGAAGTAAATTGGTACGCTCACGTTTAGTCTAGAACTAGTCTAGAATAACCATCATGTTTACACAGCGCACACAACGCATCTGAACTTACTCCTGATTTCTCTCAACATGTGGACAGGAGAGCTGTCAGTCAGTGGGAAAACAAAATAATTTATTTGAAAAAGTAACTCAGAAATTTTGTTGTAAATTTAAAAGTAATGTGTTACTTTACTAGTTACTTGAAAAAAGTAATCTGATTACATAACTTGCGTTACTTGTAATACTACAGTACAATCTCTCAGCCCCGTGTTTCATGGGAATATCCCGGACGAGCCCCCAGCTTTTATTGTGCTACTGTTCAAAAATGTTGGCATCAGTAAGATTCAATTTTTCAGCAAGGATGCATTATATTGATCAAAAGTGACAATAAAATCTTTTATAATGTCATAAAGGATTTCAAATAAATGCTGTTCTTTTGAACTTTCTATTCAAAGAATCCCCCCCCAAAAAAAAGTATTACGGTTTCCACAAAAATATTGAGCAGCACAACTGTTTCGAACATTGACAAAAATAAGAAATGTTTCTTGAGCATCAGATCAACATATTAGAATGATTTCTGAAGGATCATATGACACTGAAGACATAATGATGCTGACAATTCAGCTTTAACATGAATACATTTCATTTAAAAATATAATAAAATACTGTACAAAACAGCTATTTTACATGTTTTCATTTTTAACAATATTTCATAATATTTTTTTATTTGAATTTTTTTGATAATTTTTTCTATAAATGACAAAAACGGTAAAGAAAGAAAGAAAGAAAGAAAGAGAGTAAGAAAGAAAGCTTGTGGCTTAGCAGTAATCCACACTGGAGCTCTCACTGGGGAACAGGTTCAAGTTTGACCTGTTTTCCTTTCCCCTTCTCTCTTCCCAATAATTTCCTTCTCTCTGTCTATACTGTATTATTTAATAAAAGGCAAAGAGCCCATAAATAAAAAAGGAGGACGCAGACTGCCTCTACGAACAAAATAAGACCTAAGTAGACTGTCTTATGCCGTTGTTTGTCTGATGTGCTGGAGTCCACTGAAGCACAACAGTACTTTTAGAGTGCTGTTAGTCTGCAGGCACTCCATTGAGTCTGATATTTGCTTGAGTCAGCATCACAGGACCCCATTTGTCCAGTGCACTTACTTATAATAGCTTTGTGCAAAGCAGCATTTGGGAGCAGCTCTGGCTCCGCTCATTCCAGGAATGACACTTCACTGCTCTAACATCACATACTACGGAACATTTCTCTCTTGATACAGTCAAAACGTGACGTATTTTCTCAATTTTCCTGCTCGGACTCACTAGACTGGGAGAAAATCTTTGAGAAAATCTAGGTGCAGTTGATTCATATATTCACTAACAATGCACATTGGGTGAACCATTCAGACATCACTAGCAGTCATTATTGAAATAATATCAACGTTTTCTGTATCTTCTGCTCTGTGGAGATAGTGTGATTTGCAGAATGAAAGTGAACTCCTGACCATATTTAAATTAGAATATCTCCCCCCTTCTCTTTCTCTGTCATCACTCTCTTTTGAGCCAGTCTTGCTAAATCCTTTAAATATATCAAAGATTCAATTTATTCCTCTATCTGTGCGAAAGGCTCAGGCCGGCTGCAGCCTCCTGAACGAGAAGCTGTTCACAGGTATGGCTGAGCGCTTTGAGATATGGAGAACCTGGAAGGTTTTTTATTTATTTTTATTTAAGAACAGATATGCTAAAGTATATGAAAGCAATTGATTTTTATCCAGATGTTTCTACAGTCTGTATTTCTAACACTGGGACTGAATTCTTCTTGATTTTTTTTTGTTTGTTTTTTTGGAGAAGACTTTAACTGGAATGTGGTAAAACCCGTATGTACCTCCTGTTTATTGATTACTCTTAGTCAAAAATAATTACCCACAATGCATCTCAACTCTACAAAGTCCATAAAGCAGCAAATAAGTAAAGATTTAGGTTTCTGAAAGTTTGTTTTTACTCATTATTGTGTACTCTACCCTAGATGGTCACCGTGTTTTTGCCCAGTAAGACAACAACAATCCAGTACGAAAACATACTCCTAACCATATCCCTACTCCTAAACCTAACCCTACCCATAAGTAATCCCTAAAAGAGGGAAATGATAGATGAATGACATTGATGCAGGAACATTAACCCTGTTTGTAAGTTTAAAAACACCATCAACATAAATTGTAAACTTGTCCCTTAAATCTGACTGGTTGATAGTAATGTTGTTCCAGGATTAGCAAAATGTTGATCCAGGAACATGCTCTTCTTGGTGGAATCACATTTACCCACATGATATGAATGAGCAGATGTATTGTAATGTAATATGCTATCTTCTGAAACTTTTTAGTTAAACATAACTTGGGTTATATCTCAGTATAGCTAGAAGGTTTGAAGTCAAAAATTGTTTTCCCAAAAGTGTGTTTTCCCTACCGTTGGCTTTCTAAGTTAATTTCAAAAGTCTACTTTAATCTCTCTTAAATCGAAATATTCTTGTCCTACAAAATAATATTTCAAGACTATCATGTCTGAAATGCAAATGTCAAAAACACACACAAATAGGCACACACACAGGAGTCAACCCAATAATGAAGGCAAACGTAAAGGTATGGGTAACCCCAAAAATGAAAATTATCCCAAGCTTTACTCGCCCCTCATGTAAGGCAAGATTTTGAAGCCCAAAACAATGCATCATCCATCAAAAAAAATTATCCGGCTCCATGGGGTTAATAAAGGCCTTCTGAAGTGGTGTGATGCATTTTTGTAATAAAAATATACATTTTTAAAACTTTATGAACTATAATATCTAGCTTCTGGCAGACCGTCTACACAAATCAATTTACACCAAAAAAATAACACTTTTCCCTGACACATGACACGATGAAGAATGAGGAAGCACAGAAGATAGAGCAAACCAAAACACCAGTCCCGAATTAGAAGTCTAAAACGAGAATTTTTAAAGAGAAATGTCGGAGGATTTTGATATAAGACGAGGAGCTTGAGTTTGTTGCACAGCCCTATTTGTTTAAACAGCGAGAGGCGTCTACGATTACTCCTACATCCTGCGCCATTCATTGTTTCAGGGGTTACTCATGCGTACAGTTTTTGGGTGAACTAACCCTTTAAGATAAAATGTTCTGCGATCTCATTTTAAGTTGGCACATAAATTGTCAATGTTTTAAAATAAATACCTTACATGATGGCTAAAACAATGGTATTTTGCACATTTGTTGTTCCTTGAATTGGTTTAATACTTACATTTTGCTGAAAAGCCTAAAATAGTCTCTTTAGTCAGCTTCTATTGTGGCAACTTAACCCACATATTGTGCGCATTAGAAATGACAATGTGCATTCAATGAACTGTATCTTTTCTCTTGCGCAAAAGCAGTGGAAATATTCAATATCTTTAAGATCTATACCTAAACAAAAAATGACTTTCAAAGATAAACCTACAATGAGAAATATTCACTTGATTAAAAAGTGTGACAACTCTTGCTCTTGTTCTCTTTTGGCTTGTTTCCATAATCACCGCTCAAGGTTGAATGCCACTCAGTTTACATGTCCTGAAAGTATTATTTTTTTCCTTTTTATCATTGGCAAAGTTAAAGGCAAACCTTCAGATTTTTGTAATTAGGCCAACCAAAAATGGACAAAGCACACTTTTACATAAAGTTAACTGCTAAATAAAGTTATATTTCATTTAAAGACAGCCTCCTGTATTCAAAATCACAAGAGTAGAGTGAAGAGTTAACATAATCCTATAACACCAACCGCTGAGAGTGACTCAAAGGAGAACGGAACTGAGACAGAAAAAAATGTTCTTGGACTTCACTAATCCATCAAAGCACAGTGTACATTTTCCAGGCTCTGATACTCGATGTGTTGACCTTTTATATACTTTAAGGGCGAAAAATATTAGAGCGTTGAGAATGGAACAGAAGCACCAATGCTTACAGCTAATGTCCATGCAGTGTTGTCATTCAACTTTTAAATGTCACCGTCTCTTTTTATCTTGTGTGTACTGCAACTTCAAGTATAGTTTAACCAAGACAGTCACACGCACAAATCACAAATGTTTTTACTTTCTTTTAACTTCAAGAGGTTTCTAAAGGTTGTTGGCATTGGCCAATAGCATTTATTTTATAATCCCCATTGTGAAAAAAGAAGTGCACTTTAGCATCCTATAAAATAATATATTTAAACATTTTCAGACACTTGAGTGCATATTAATTGCAATTAAATAATATTAAATATATTCTAGTTTACATTTAAATTACATGCAATTAGAACTTTGAACTTTAAGTAGGACTTTATTGCATCTTTGTATGTAATTTCATAATTGTATTGTTTTTGAAATATAGTTCTACTACCAAATGTACCGACAATCATTAACGGTAAACTAAAATATACTTTAATGTCACTTCTATTGAGAATTACATATCATGTATTTAAATAAAAATTGCACTAAACACTATGGAAGTCAATGGACCCCATTACTGTTTGGTTACAAACATTCTACAAAATATTTTATTTTGTGTTCAGCAGAAGAAAGAAATTCATACAGGTTTGCAACAACTTGAGGGTGAGTAAATGATGACCGAATTTTCATTTCAGGGTGAAGTATCCCTTTAAATACATTTACTTTAAATGTAATATCAAAGGATACCCTACGGTTGACATATGACACACTAATATGTTACTCAACACACCAGACTAAGTGTACTTCTATAAAACTCAATAAATTATTATGAAAACATTGATTTAAAATGTAATTTATAAACTATGACAAAATGCACTTTTTAAACGTGTATTACATTTTCTTCAAGTAGTCTTTTTCAATATACTTTTAAGATTAAGTACAAGTGCACATTCAATAATTAAGCACACTTCTTTTTCTTTATTTTACTTTGCAAAAGTGAGGAGTGAGTTTTGACCTTTTCTCAAAAAGTAGCACTTCGACAGCAGAGCTGGTTTAGATGAACCTTCCCTAATTATCATTGTAAGCAGGTCTTTATTTGAAGACCAAAATTATGCGGGTCACTAAAATCCAAACTAGAACGGCATTAGCTTTCATGCAGACATGATCGCACGGGTGCCGTTTATTTGTGAACATCTGGCTTCATGGAAAGAGTCTACTAAGAACGTTATAATCACGTACTGAAGGACTAAGCTGCTCCATTAAAGGCTAAGCTGAACATTTGGTAATTCAAATTGTGCTTTCACTGCCACAAATAGTGCTGTGAAAAAAACAAAACAAACATTTTTTCTAAAAGTAGGTTCTCTGTTACCTGATGATCATATGTTTGAAATGCAAATGCTTCTCTTCAGGAGTAGCAGGTGCAATTGTGAGAGATTTCTGGGTAATTAAAGCTGTAGCAGTTGTCTAAAAGGCTCTTACACAAGTGTAAAAGCAATGCAATGGAAATTCAAGCAACACATTTGTCATGTGGTCTGCCGCAGCATATGGAGAGGAACGTCTGTTTACTTCCTGTCGCCAAATGTCCATCATTTATCTCTACCTACATACAGAGCTTTGGATGAGACAGCATTTTCATGTGATATTACTGTAAACACTAAACAAAGATCTTGCCAAAAGTTCCAAACACGTCAACGGATTCAACCAATGAAAAATCAGCAACACGGCACGAGTCGTAGATTACAATGTTTTCCAGCCTTCACCATTGACCGGGCAGCTTCATTCTCCATTTTACCTCTCGTTCCATACCGGAACTATTCTGAGCTAGACTAATACACCTTTAGCCCTCTTTTTATGTATATTTGATGACACTGTGGATCAAAGCATGAGACGTACAGTTCAATTTCACTACGTCAAATGCAACCCTGTTATGTGCAATGTTGCACCGCTGTTGCTCGATGGTTTCAAGCCGTGTACTCTCCTGTCAAATTCCTGCATAATATCTCCCAGCAGCATGCTGTGTCGGCTCAATAAACGAGAAAAATCATTCTTTATCTTCAGAGGGAGCGACACAGAACATGCCGACTGTGAAATGACTGTCCCAAGTCATTGAGCACTTCGCAGACTTGCGATTCGAGAGATGGGTCTCGATATATATGTGTAATCCTAGAATGGATCTCGGCACAGCTCTTGGGGCAACGGATAGCTTGTTTAAGCACTTCCATTAAACCACTGTACATATCTGTAATCTCTTCATCAGAGGTGGAGAATCGCACATAGCGAATGCAGGATAATGTTTTACAGATATACAGATTAACTTGTGTAATCTGCATGGCTGAAAGGAAGATCTTAAACGGGACGTGTCAACGTTTATGGATTACTTAAAACCTGAGTATTAAATCCTTGTCTAGAGGGGTTCTGTCGTCGCAATAATCTGAAAGATTGCTCTCTTATTGGAGTAGCTGTCCTATACAACATTTCAGATCACATTCGGACTTTTATGAAAAATAAATACAATTCAGTCAGTCAATCAATCAATCAATGATGCTCTTAAATATGATCATGAACTCAGGGCTAAGGCAGCGGATGCAGTTCTTGAAACTAACCCAAAGAACAGAAAGGGAGTGAACATGCTCACATGAAATATGCTCAAAGCTCCGCATAGCATTTCACAATTAATATTAAATACATCAATCAACATCAGCCAAATTATAATTTTCAGCATTTAGCGGCCCCTTGAAGTCAATGTGAATCATTGATTAGAGAATGTGAGAAGCCTGTGTGGATTGTGGGACAGTCGGTGGGCTCAGAGGGGGAGGGGGGAGGGGCAATGAGGCAGGGCTCCGGTAGCACTGAGTATTTTCTAACCAGAAACAAGATCCTGCAGGCGCAGATCTCCAGGCGCTGATGGAAGATCCTGTCCTTCGATCCCCAGCTGCACATCCAACCTTGAAAAAGCTTAATTTAGGCAGCAGGCAGAGGGGGATGAAAAATTATGCTTTCAAGCTACTTGGCCATTATCACATCGCAGATGTAAAAGAGAGAAAGATTCAACAAAACCACTAACACTGTTTAGCCTTTAACCCAAATTGAAAACTGAAATATTGTTACAATATATATATTTTTTAGTAAATATGAAACTGGAGTCTTTATTAAAATGTAAATTTTTGTCAACTTTTTTCAATTATTATCCATAAAAGACTTTATGTTACTAAAACAACTAAACTTGGAAAATTATGATTAAATGCTTTTCGGTTGTTGTTTGATTCATATCGGGTTTGATTCATACCGGGCAGCTTCATTCTCCATTTTAACACTCTCAGTTCTCAGTTTAACACACAGATCTAATACATACAATTTCAGTCGACATAATTGACTGTTTTTGTGAACTTTATACGTTTTTTACATAACCTTGTGTGGATTTGACAGTTTGAGTGCAATTACATGTGTAAGAGAAATCAGTTTAACACTCACAGGACGTGCCGTCTGACAGCCAGCTTTCTGTGCGAGTGCTTCGGATTTATGGGCTCAGAAAACAATTTATCAAAAGTTTAAACTGTTATGGCTTTAAAATGCATGCAAATAACTTTCATTATGATGAAGAACTGCAATGTCACTTGAGCGTGGCTGCGATAGAGGTGATAATCAAAACCACACAAAGGCACAAGCTTCTGGAAAGGGGGGTGGGGAGCAGCAGCTCATTTGCATTTAAAGAGACATGCATGAAAATAGCATGCTTTTCCTTCCACTTAAAAAATGGCATTTACAACATGCTATAATCAATGCCCAGTGGGGTATTTGGAGCTGAAACTGCACACATTGCGCTGATCTGGGGAGACCTGAGACTTTTATTACATCTTGAAAAAAGGTCCCCTTTAAGATCTCAGTGCAAGTTGCTTTCAGTTATATAAGTGCATAAGTGTTCTGCAACATTTGTATTCCTCCGTTTTATTCATGAAAGAGAAAAGATTTTATTCCCATGTGTGCATTTGCTGTAAAATATTTGAAACAAAGGGAATATGAGAACAAATCATTGCTAGAAGCGATCAGTAATCTCACTTGGTAATCAAAATATGCCTTCGGCTTTGTTTTATTTGGAGCGATTCTGTTCTCTCAGTACATGCAGTATATTCAGTGTCATGGAGTTGAGTCAGCTCGGTTTAAACATTCGGCCCTCAAATAACTTCCTCGTGACCCACTTTGGGTAACTTTAGCCACTTGCTTTGTTAATGGCTTTCTAACAGATCACAAAAATTACCCTGTATGTTAGCATCAGTGAATATTCAAGAACCGTGTGTTGTTATTGTGGCAAACATTGTTGCCTTATGTAAAAACAAATCCATGTGGAGTTCTTAGTATCAAATTATGGGTTTATTTTCATTATTTTCCCCTTCTGGTTTTGAAGGTTTAAGGATGTTCTTATAATAGCAAGCAGATATGATTTTGTGGCTGTTGGTTAGAGATAAACCATTTTTCCAAGCACTTTAAAATTATGAGATTACAGCTGGGTCAACAGTACTTCTTATACCCTACGCGAGAAGTGCAAATAGACTGTGGCGTCAGCTCACGAGAGTGTCTCTGCAGGCTGTTATAATCACTGCTGTAAAGTGAGTTACAGGACACCATGGATAAACCCCCCACTGCTGCTTCCGAATGAGACTGTCGACTCACACAGATCTTTAAACTGCCTTATTTAAGGGCAGCTTTTATGAGTCTGTTCATCACCAGACATTACATAGGCTGTATAAACAGTGTGTAATATATTACACTCTTATGGGCAGTCTGATAAAAATACTCTCAAAGAGACACTATAGTCTCATGCCTGCAGAGCTGTAAGATGAACTTCAGGTCTAGAAATCTGACCTCATAATGCGTTCATGAACGATGAAGCCCTTTATCACTTTTTTAAAAGACCTTAAGTTTAAAAGGGACTGTTTTAGTTTAGATGAAATCAAATTGGCTCATTCCCTCAAGTCTTTAGGCACAGAGTTTCAAATTAGCTAGCTGTTTGGCAGCTCTTTTCTATTTCTGCTTAAAAAGGCCAACTTACACCAGCATGAATTTTCATGAGGGTCCAGTACAGATTTTGTGCTGGTCTAGCTGGTGAAACTGGAGGATTTCCAGCATCCAAAACACAATGAGTAAGTCTGACATTAGCATGGTGAATCAATACTCTAATAAACACAAAATAAACAAATATTGGGTGAATTGTGCATTTTTATTTACACTACCATTCAAAAGATTAGGTAGATATAAATTAATTAATTGTTCCCATGACTTACTAATTCGTCATCACGATTTAGTAGTCCGTTCATTCATTTTAAGTAAATTGTGCGCACAATAAAATAAGGTTTATAATAATTATTATGTACTTTTGATCAAAAAGTCTTATTTTATCGTATTTCTCCGTGTTTTATATTCTATAAACAAACTGGTCTGCTGATCTTTGCTTGTCTCTCTGGCTAGTTTTAGAGTTTTCATCCTTTATCAGCTGTGTTAGGGTTTGGGAGCCCAGGTGAGAAAAAGTAATGCAAAAGTAACATAAGACATTACTTTTCTTTAAAAGTAATGCAATTAGCAAAACATTAAACTTTGAAACAAAGCAAACAAACACCAAAAGAAACGAAATTACATAACAAAACAAACTGAGCAAAGGGCCACAAATGACACACTACACAATCTATTATAACTGATGTTATTTTGCCGGCATCTAGATTGTGTGTGTGTGTGTGTGTGTGTAATGGTGGAAACCGTTCATATGTGTGCATGCACTTTAGCAGTCCTTTCAAAATAAAAGTCACAGGTCACAGTCCATCTGTGACATCGTTTATCAGTTGGTCAGGTTGGGAGACTAGCTAGCCGTGTAGATGTACCAGCTAAACATCAGGTTAGACAGGCTGTGAGACTAGCTAAGCAAGCTAAGTAAGCTTTTTTTTTCCCAGAAGAGTATTTAAAGCAAAAATAATTAATTTCCCTTTGCCGTATTCACCAAAATGCATTCTGTTATTTCCTTATTCTTGAAAGATACATGTGATGGTGCCTACTATAAAGATAATAATACTAATACTAATAATAAAATAATATAATATACTATAATAAAATAATAATAATAATTAAAAACTTTACTATAACGCTCGAAAATGTTTTTTCCTGGTATTCCACTCACTTGATTTCAGAACCAATCTAATGATCTACATGTACAGTCAGTGTTGATCTTTTGCTGTCTGCCATTTTACCAACATTCAATTAAACTCTGGCAGGTTTATGATGATTTGACACAGAAAACAGCAATGCAGCTTTTTCGCTGTTTCCTCTACTAAGAGAAACCCTAACCAGATGTTATTTCAAAGCCAAGATTTGTAATGCCGAGGAAAATGGAGGAATGGGATTTAACCCAGATTATAGACACGTTTAAAGAATGCCACCGACTGGGAGCTTGCGAAGTGCAAAATTCACAAATACAAACATCACACATCGTTAGACATGCAAAATTGTCTCTAATGTCGGCAATGTTTCTATGTGTCAAAGGGGGAGGGGTGAATCCATTCTTGTCTGATTGATTTTACATTGATTAGGTTTACAATGACTCATGCATGACTTAAAATGCGCCAAACAACAGCCAGTGCGGTGCCTTGTGAATTCCTGCAGTTTCAACGCTCACACAGAAGGTGCTCCGGTGTGCGGGAGTCATGCTGACCGGTACTTGAACCCCAAATTGCTTGGAACAGGCAGAGCAGCATCAAGACAAGCCTTTTAGAAGTATTGTTCTCCACTGATAAGTTTTACAATTCCACGTCTACACCAATATAACTGCACTGAAGAGAAATAAAACCTTAAGAATTGATTTTAGAAATAAGCTGCTTTAACGTAACCCTCTTAGACTAATACAGCTCAACAAAATTATTCTGATAATAAAATAATCATACAAAAGCATTAGGCCTTTGATGTACATTCATTCAGACCGTGAAATTTACCTAACCAGTATTGTATAAATAATTATTTATTATAAAAAATGCTGTATATACACAATACAAATGGTTAGTGTTTATGACAATTTCTCCTGAATAAATTCATTTGTCATAAAGGGGTGGTTGTTTATGAATTCGCTTTTTTAACTTTAGTTAGTGTGTAATGTTGCAGTCAGAGCATAAACATCTCAAAGGCTCAAAGTTCAATGCAAAGGGAATTTAAAAAAAAAAATTCCTTGTTTAAGCAAGCTTCTTCCTGGGATAGTGACATCGATAACCCGAAAATTTACATAAACCCTGCCCCCAAGAACACAGAATGAAGGTGGTGAGGCCATGTTGGGCTGCTTTAGAGAAGAGGAAGAATTGTTGCAGAGTGTTGTTGCCATGCTGTTATTTTACACCGGACTGCTTCACCAACGAGGGTCAATTCAACGCTGGGTTTGCACAAACGATTAACATGGCGGCACATGCTAGTCGATGAGTTGAATCAACTCCATAAATTTATCCACTAACCGTTCAGAAACATCCAGTTTCATTCTAAAAGTTGTAACTTCTACCTGAGTCTCTCCATCAGTGTCCGACTCCAGTTTGAACAATGTAAGGCTGAACACCGTTACTAACAGACGTCATTTTGCCTGCGTGAGATTCTCCTGCTTTGTTGTTGTTGAGCAACTGGAGTTAAAGCTCCGCCCTCTTTTGGAAAGGGGGCAGGGAGAAGCAGCTCATTTGCATTTAAAGAGACACACACAAAAACAGTGTGTTTTTGCTCCCATCCAAATAGGGGCAAATTTGACAAGCTATAATAAATTATCTGTGGGGTATTTTTATCTGAAATTTCCCAGATACATTGTGGGGACACCAGAGACTTAGTACATTTTGTAAAAGTGGCATTATAGTTCCCCTTTAAGCCTATATGCAACATTTATATGTCTGACACATAATCAAACCATTAACAGAACTGTGTCCTTCTTTAATGTGATTTTTCTCAGTCCATTAAAATGTGTTGAAAAGAAGCAAATATAATTCCCACAAGCTGAAGATGTTTGAAATGACAGTCAAAACTGGATTCATCTTGCGCTATTTTGGACAGCCACGCTGATTAATAGCTATTTAAATGCAATGATGCAATTACGTGTGAATCAAAAACACATTTCCATGGCATTACACACATTTCCTGGAGGGCAGCATTTGTAAATGCTGTTAACGCCTTTTATAGTTATTCTACATGATCATCCTTGAAAGATACAAACAGATCTATCCAAAAAAATCTGCCTGTCATGATGCCCACAAAGCTAAACGCATGGCGATAATGTGCCATCTTTGTTTGTTTACATGAGGTTTGTTTACATGTAGAGTAAGGTGAATCATATGCAGAGCCTTGGACGTTTGCTGGGTGCGTGCCGAACGCAGCGAGAGGAAAGCTCTCCAATACGAAAAAAGAAAGCCTAGCTGATGACGGACACATTATTAATGGATTTATTGTTGGCATGGAGCTAATCTGCAGTGATTATTGCCCCCTAAAAGGTTCATTATTTCCGGAAGCAATTGATGCAAGCACCTCACACAATTCCCGCAGAGATGCTCATGCTCATTATAAAATTATTTCTATCTCAAAACTTAGTGGCTCTGCCCTAAGGAAAATGTTGTTGATCAGAGGTTGCTCTTTCAATGCTCAGAAGACCTAGTGTCAACTTAATATTAAGTTTTAGTAATTTTGTTATGTGCATTTAAAAAAAAAAAAAAAAAAAAACTTTAATATTTAATTTAATTTCAGTGCTTCAAATTGAATTTAGGTACTTATTTTATTTCATTCAGTTGCCGAGACAACGTTTCTCATTTTAAGTTTTTCATCTAATATTTACATTTTATTTTATTTCAGCTTTATATCAATTACTGAAATCATTTTAATTTTTAATTGTGCTCATTTCAGGGTTCTTTTATATGTCAACCATGTATAAATAAAGAAAACTGTCACTTTGCATTTTTCATGCACAGATGACGACTTTGTCAAAACGATCCTGTTCACACAGAATCTGCGAAAACGACTACAAACACAATTATTCACGCCAGGACAGTAGTTGGTGATGTCATTTTGTAAAGAAACACTTCTCACCAAGACTGAACACGTAGTAGGCATTCACATTTTTGTAGTTTAACAGATCCTAATTTTCAAAAACTTGCACTTCAAAGACACTCTTAAAAGCTTGCATTTTCAGGCCCGCCATTGCCGTATAAATGAACGGCCAAAATGCATAAAAAGTCTCCCATTTTTAGTTAACAACAGTGCCCCTTAGTTAACAACAACAACAACACTGCACTGAGTGACCTCTAGACTTTTAGATCCCCACTCACATCCACTGTCCTTATACCGAGTCTTAAAATAACAACAGCTTCAGAGTTACATACGCCACGGCCGCTCTGGCTGTTGCTCTTGAAGATATTACGAGGCCAGTGAGATTCAGCCACAGTGGGGGGGCCTGAATATGTCTTTCATTATTAATAAAGATGTGACTACAGTCCCTGCCTGACAGCCCTCATGTCCCACACTGTCTTAATGTGCAACCGGTGACAAGCCGAGAGCGGGAGCACCCACGCACACTAGAGCCAGGCTGTTGTCACACCATCCCACCATAACCTGTAATTATTCATGCTGCCTAAGTGCTCCCTACCAGATATTGGGATCATTTGTTAGGTGAGTCTAGTTTCAGAGCGAGAGAAAGAGGGAGAGCAAGTAAAAGAGTGAGGGAGTGAAAGGGTATAATCCAAGCTACTATAGTGGAAGTGCCTTTCTTCTCCCTTCAACAGCAGGACTTGATTGATTTGAAATTACTACCTGAGATGTGAACCAGAGAATCAGATGGATTGAATCACTAATTTAGAACATCTCATCTCTGGTAATTTCAAAGTCCTGGTGTTTCTTTAAACATGCCACTCAAGAGAGACTGGCAGCGGTTGAAGCGTCGTCAGGGTGCAGGGTTGAGTATTCCTGCTTTAATTCTTCATCACACGAAGGTAGTCACAGGGACAGGTTGGAAAACAAATCCATGCTCGCAATGTTCAGTCACTCAAAGCTCAGGGATGCATTTTCTGTCTAAATGTTTTTGTAAATATTCAAAAGTCCCAAAAGGAGGGAGAATGCAGTGTATTTTGCAGAAGCGTCAGACTCATTCAGAGATTTAACAAAAATTCAAACTTAGACTAAAAATTATGAGTGTGTAAATAAATAAAAGCTTGTTTGCACCACTGATTAAAAATTCAATTTTATCTCCCAATTCTGACTTTTTGCAGAATTGTGTGCAATAAACTCGCAATTGCGAGTTATGAAGTCAGAATTGTGAGATATTAATCTTATTTTTAAATTAGATTTTTTTTCCTCAGAATTGGACTTGCTGACCAGTTGCAAGTTTATATCTCACTATTCTGACTTATTTTCTCAGAATTGTGAGATATAAACTTGCAACTGCGAGTTATAAAGTCCAATTCTGAGGAAAAAAAATCTATAAATAAGATTCTTTCTCTCGCTCTGAAATAATTCTAAGAAAATACGCGAGATATAAGCTCGCAGTTGCCTTCATTTCTTGCAATTTTGAGAAAAAAAAGTCAATTATCTTTTACATTGTTTTAGTCCGTGGCAGAAACAAGCTTCCATATGTAACCCTTATAAAAAAAGAAAGAAAAAAGATTGCTGTAATTCTAGGAGAAACACTCAAACTAAGATTTTTAATAAAAATCTTCCAAAAAAAGTAAACAAATAAATAAATAAATTTAATTCATACAATGATTCCACTCTAAAATCACATACATTCAAACTAAGATTATTTACAACTTCCTAAAAGTTGTAGTTATTTTACAACTTAAATGTTAACTTAATAAACAAATAAATTTAATTTAATTTCTAATTAAATTGGGCAAGTTCATTTGGTTTGAACTGAATTCTGTCATCATCTCACCTACTCACACAAACTCTTTTCACATCAAACTCTTTTTTTTTCCTGCATGGAAATGCCAAAGCTGCTTATTTCCAACAAAAACCACATGATGATAAATGGCTATGAAGTACAGCTGCCATTTTGCTTTGTTTAGATTTGAAATTGTACCACTAGACTATTCTGTTTTAGACTAACACTAGACACTGTCATTCAAAAGAATTTTTCTTATCTCACCTAGAGCACTAAGAATGCAGGACTGACATGCCCCCTAAAAAAAATCGGTGGATGACACCCCTATATTTTCCAAATACTCGTGAAAGGTTCACCCCATGCACTTCAATTAATGTCTCAACAAATCAGAGTCGAATCCCCCATGTGAAATAACATATTTGAAGGGGGATTCGGTGTGCGGGTGTGATGGCCTCTCTCTGTGAGCTGAGTCAGACAAAATCAGCTCCTGTCAGTCTGTCAGAGCCACTGATGATGACGGAGTGACACGGCTGCTGGTCTCTCAACCGCTCCGCATACAATCTGCCTCCATGTGTTTTAAAGGGATCCTTCAACCGAAAATGAAAATTCTGTCATCATCAACTGAGCCTCATGCTGTTCTAAACCCATATGAGGCTTTCAAACATTAAAAAGGACACAAAAGCACAGTAAAAGTATCATAAAAGTGGCTCATACGACTCATATATTGCTATATTTCTATTCTTCTGCAGCCATTCAATAGCTGTGTGTCAGGACTGAAATTTAAGTCATTTACTGTAGTGATTTAGTAGTGACCTCAGATTTGACCTCAGGTGCTTTTGTGTCCTTTTTGAAGGTTGAAAGCCTCGTTTTACTATAATTGCATTTATGTTTCAGGAAAGAAAGAAAGTCATACAGATTTGATACAAAATGAGGGTGAGTAAATGATAACAGAATTTACATTTTTGAGTGAACCGTGGAGGATGGGGAGCAGCAGCAGGCATCTATTTCAGGAGTCAGCTGTGAGACACTTCCTCTCAGATGGGATGAGCTCAGTCTGAAAGCCCTGAGACTTCCTCATGACTGTCTCAAATGGACAACGCCACCGCATAACTGCCAGAGCAGGGTTCTGGAGAGCAGCCTGACAATTTAGTGCACAGGTTAAAAGGAAAAAAACAGAAACTACAAACACATTAGGTGGCTGAAATAAATAGCAGTGATTTGAACAAAATGAAACTAGTCGGAGATGTGACTTGAGATCAGGCAATTTGTGAAGCTAACAATAAATGATTCACTTAATTCACCAATGCATTTTTAAAAACACTTTTTTTTTAAGTTTTAGCTGCCCTTTACTATTTAATGAAACATGTGTATATAATATTCCAATTGATGATGCATTAAATTCTTTAAAACACAATCAAAAATAAACACTTATAATGTTACAAAAGTTTTATATTTCAAATAAATACTTTCTCTTCTTCTTCTGTTCATTAAAAAAAAAAAAGTTCCACAAAAATATTAACTATTAGGAACATTGATAATAATCAAATATTTCTCGAGCCTCAAAAAGATTTCTGAAGGATCATGTGGTCTGGAGTAAGTCTGGAGTAATGATGCTGAAAATTCAACTTTGCATCACAGGAATAAATTACGTTTTAACATTAAATGTTCAATTGAAATATATTTGATCAAAAATACAGTAAACATTATAATTTTGTGAAACATTATTGAAATCTTGGTGAGCGGAAGAGACTTCTTTCAAAAGCATTAAAAAAATCGTATCGAACTCCAGCTGTGCAACTGACTGAAATTTCAAGTCATTATTCACTGAAAACATGTGGCTTTCAAATCAAATCTTTCATTGAAGTTTAAATTTCAGCCCATTTCTCACACAAAACTATTATAGGGCTTTAGAATAGAATAGGGCATAAATTGTGCTTTTATGGAGTTGTCAGTAATTTGAGCAGTTTGAAAAATTCTGTCCACTCTCAAGTTCATAGATAATAGTGTCCAGGATATTCTTTATATATATATATATATATATATATACAGTTTTGGAATGACGTGAGGGTGAGAAAATTGTGACAGAAATTTAATATTTGGGTGAACAATCCCTTTTTAGTGTCATTCCAGACCTAGATAGTTAAAAAAAAAATGCCTGAAGCACAGTATCAGACTGATATGAGCTATAATCTTGACTATTGGCACTTGCACCACACCAGTGCACCGACACAGAGACTGCAGTGTGTGCGGCCTAGTGTCTGAAGGCATGATTGAAGGACTGCAGAGGCTGAAGATAATATGAATGCCGGTGAGCACTACCAATTGGCAGGAAGAGGAGGGTGCCGGGATTCGACTGACAAAATCGGCCCAATGAGAAGAGCGCGGCGTTAATGAGCCTTTTCATACCAAACCATGAGCGAGAACCCTGGGGAAACGGGGTAATTAACAGGCGTGCTGACGAAAAAAATCTGATACTTTTCAGAAGCACTTGCTGTTTTCATTATCCAACTCAAAACATGTTTTGCTGTTTTCAGTTTGATAATTCTCCGGCGTCAGGACAATAACAGGCCTCCGAGGTCCTCGAAACATGCCGGATGTCATTACGAACAGTTATTCTGACAGATATGACGTAAAGGTCAAATGCACGGAGGGTAATTATGGTGGGCACGACCGATCTGTGTCTATCAGTGGTAATTATGGAAGGGCATTAAACAATCTCAGCGGTGGAAGTGAAGAAAAATATGCGTTCTTTCCTTTGTGACAAATTCCGCTTTGTCGCAACATCGCTAGAATCACAAGAGCCCACATTGTGGCTCAGACTACAGATGACTCCCTGGCTTGAAAAGAAATGTATTGGTTTGCTTTTATCATTTCAGTACCATGTTATCTTTGCCTAATGTCTGTTGAAAATGACCGTCATTCAATCAAAAGTGCAGGCATTTCAAAAGGTTGCACAGAAAAGGGGGAGATCAGAAAAAAGGCTATTACCCACATAGGCGGACGAGTTCTGATGGGCACATTGATATGACGAACTAGTGGAATTTGTGTGCGAAGAAAGTGAATAAAATGCCAGTCAAGGCAGCAAATGTCATTTGGAAAAATGGGACAGATCAGCGCTATAAAAACCTTTGCAAGACCAATTAAAGATAAATACGACAAAGATTGATAGGGGAAGCATCGGGTTATCAGGGCACTTTCATTTTAGAACAATTAGCGGCCGGGCCGACGAGGCAGCCAGTGGAAGAAGACCAGAGATGAGGAACATGACATGATTTTGCTTGAATCAATGCGAGTGACCTTTGCAGCCTGAAAGATCTCTGTGTTTTTCTCCGGAGTTCTTGATAGAATTACAGTGAACACGAGTCATGGACAGGGGGATGAACCGCTGACCTTCTGGGCCAGATGCCTGTCACGACCCGCCATGCTCTCGGCCACGGTCCACACCCTCTGGTACGTGGCCTTTCTGATTTCGCAGACATAACTCAATGCCACGGGCGACCTTTCTGAACCCATGCAGAACGTGCTGGAGAAATTGACCCATAGACGCTACATTGATGAGTTTTACTTTCTCTCGCGTCCACAAAATTCCAGCGTGACTGTTTTGTTACAAAGCAAATATTCTGGACGGAAAAATGGTGCGTCCAGAGGGAGTGGCGGTAGAAGGCAGAATTCGCTCACGTGAAGAGAATCTAACAGATTGCCCCATGAAAAATGCACTTAACATTGGAATTGATGCCAGTTGAAGGCTGGTTGAGTGGGGATGGGACTCAGGAGAACAAAGGATGAGACAAACAAACAATATCATCAAATATGGATGATTGTCTTTCTCTCCCAAAACGACGCATTTGACCATGTAAATGGTTCCTTTTTAGTGTAATCCGGTGAGACTCTTAGAATTTGCAGTGAAAAACAATGCAATAAAGAGTCAGATATAACCCACAGAGGTTCAGCATACTAGAGCTTCCAACAGTGGACTTTTTTAATATAAATATGAGGAAATAAAATATACAGTACACATGGCTACATAATAAACAATAACATAAAAAATATTAAATGGTAGGCCTGTGATGTATAAAAGTGTGTTATAGCATTTAATTTTATTTTTAAATTATTTTTTAAGAGTCACCAGTTTAACACCAGTTTTGCTCTACAATCGAGATATGAAATGACCACAGAAAAAAATCAGTTTTCCACAACTTATTTAAGTGTTGGTTTATAATGTTTTTTGTTTAACATGGAGATTCAGGTCGAATCGCAATCTAATTATGTAATTATTTTTAATAATTAAAGCAAGATTGCATTTGTACTTGACAGCCAGTGATCTGTGTGCATTTTTGTTGTGCAGAGAAAGCGACATGTTAACAATAATAACATAATTGTGTTTACTCATACAAGTTTTAAATGACAGGAGGGTGGGTTGTTGATCAAATGTAGACAAGTTAAGAGCTGATTTCTGCCAAAGAAATCACTTCTTTATTAATCATGTACTTAAAAAAAAAAAATAATCAAATTCTTGTCATCTTTAGTTTAAATATTATCTATTTACGCATATTACCGTTTAAATGTTGTAAGATTTTTTTATATTTTTGAATGAAGTCTCTAATGCTCGCCAACACTGAATTTATTTGACCAAAAATACAGTAAAACAGTAATGTTGTGAAATATCATTACATTTTAAAATAGCTGTTACTCCAGTCTTCAGCGTCACATGATCCTACAGAAATCATTCTAATATGCTGATTTGCTGCTCAAGAAACATTTATTATTATTATTAATGTTGAAAACAGTTACACTTAACATTTTTGTAGAAACCATGATACATTTTTTTCAAGATTCTTTGATGAATAGGAAGTTCAAAAGAACAGGATTTATTTGAAATAGAAGTCTTTGCTTAAAATGTTGCTCAATTAAAAAACAAAACAAAAAAAAACATGAATTTCTTTTAAATCAATCAATCAATCAATCAATCAATCAATCAATCAATCAATCAATCGATCTGACCCAAACTTTAGACTAAGGGCGTTTACATGACAATAATGTACTAAAAACTGAGAAGATTTTCCTTTGTGTTCTTTTGCGTACAGACATGAAGATTGTCAAAATGACACGGTTGTTGTAGTTGTTGTAGTTGGCGATGTCACTCTGTAAAGAAACACTACAGGGCCATAGAATAAACATATTATACTCATATAATGATGATATCATGATGGTACTGTTTTCACAAATTCACGTTGTTGTAGCTTATAGAGAATATGTTTCATTTTCAAAAACGTACACTTTGAATCCGTTTTCAAAAGTTTTCAGCCCCCCAAAATGCTGTTGTCATGTAAATGAACGGCCGAACGCATAAAAAGCTTTCTGTTTTTAGTTAAAATCAGTGTTGTGTAAATGGCCCCTGATCTTATAGACTTACTGACTAAACTCTATAGAATCACAACTTACATTCTGATTGGATGCGCTTCCTTCAATGGTCATTCTGGATACATACATTAATGATATAATCAAAATATCCCAAATTTGTAGCACTACCAAATAATTTTATGCTATTAATTTGATGATAATTATCCAGCTGCAAAAAGGTCCAAAATGGCA
Source organism: Opsariichthys bidens (assembly GCA_037194245.1). Taxonomy (NCBI): domain Eukaryota; kingdom Metazoa; phylum Chordata; class Actinopteri; order Cypriniformes; family Xenocyprididae; genus Opsariichthys; species Opsariichthys bidens. Next base: position 11,120,739 of record CM074277.1, on the reverse strand, counting down.
AAATCTAAACTGTAAACATGGCATTCTGAGCACACCACATACTCAAAACCACCTCACCCGAACACACCACATACTCAATACATTCAAATCTCTTATATTATTATATTAGGTTATTTGAAAAGCCACATTATGGAGGTCGGAATTCAATTTTCCTGCTTTGAGCAAGTAAATGCATGAACGGTTAATCAATTACAGTTGCTTAAAATCTGATTCACTCTGCATAATGCCCAAACAGCCGTGCCATTTCTCACACTATACTGGCCGTGGCTGTGCCAACTCTTCAATTTTAGTTACTGAAATGGAGTGTTTATAGAGACTGCAGTTTTAAACTTGGCCTGGACCTGCTCCAATTATACAACACTATAGAAAATAAATCGACTTAGATCAGTACTTCTCAATCCTGCTGCTGGGAGCCCCCCAGCTCTGCACATTTTAGGTGTCTAATCTGACACCCAATTCAGGTCTAGAAGCAATGACTAATGAGCTGATGAGTAGAATCAGGTGGTTGGATGAGGGACACGTCCCAATGCTGGGAGGCTCCCGAGAGCAATGTAGAGTTTTACAAACATTGGTGGATCAAAACAATCTGAATCAAACTTTTGGGAAGTGTAATAATATCCTCATGCAGTCTCTCTCAACATGTATCATTCGCACCCACTAATTTCCTGGCTAACATGGCATATATTTTAATATGGCATCACAAAATAATTCCCAGGTGGAATCCAGTCTGATTCTTTTCATCTCTGGAAGGAGCTTCCACCCCACCGCAATCCTGCTTTCAGACACAGTCTGAAGTATGCCGAGCCGTGGCGCTTATTTACTTCTCGCAGCCATCATCTTCATGTCAAAACCACTTTTAAACTCTTATCACTTAATCTGCGGGAAGAGGAATGAAACGGCACGGTAAAATGAAAAATGTGCTTTATAATGATAGTGGCACGGCGTGTGATGAAAGGCGAAGCGGCACAATGACACTTCCTCTGACAAGTGCAGGCCGGCATCAACAAATATCTGAAAAGCACAATATAGGCATGTTATTTTTTAATTCCATGTCTCATTTTGAGGCGAAACGACAGACCTATGTGGGAGACATGTTTGCAGCAAACTTTCATCGGCTACCGTTTCCACGGTAACGACGAGGGAGGCAGATATCAGAGAATCCTCGACATTGGCACAAATCGAGGCTGGTATATTGGAGTAACTTAATAAAGGGGACTCGCATATGACCAGGAAATCCATGGGAAAGCACAATGAAGTCTTCAGACGATCAAGTTACTATTTGTCAAAACGGCGAAGCACTGTCAAGCACACCAAGTGTCAATCAGGCGACTTAATTTCTGCATTTGTATTCCCAGTACAACTGATTACAGTGGCATTGTTCTCCAATTTCAACGTGGCAATTTAGAGGCTGTAGCAATGAATGCTGACAAAAGCTTCTCATTAGAGACCTTCGATGCAGACCGGGACGGGAGAAAGTGAATTCTCTCGGCTTCTAACCAAATCAAAAATCACCAAACCCCAAACCTGGCAAATCAAATTGCCTGGGGCCAAAATAGATTTGAGCTCTGGTATAAAACAACAACAACAACAACAAGACAGATATTGCAAACATTGACACACAGCATACAAAATGGTTGTAGATTTCACATCCCGTCACCTATATAAAAAGAGTGAGGGCAAATTAATTCCACCGTAATATTATCACGACAAACTGCAGAGCAGACGACGTCCACGTTGTTGTTTTTCAAACGCATCTCTCAGCCTTGAATATTAATGGGATTTTATATGTGAGTTTTTACTTGCTAATTGTTGCCGTCTCATAAATAGAGCATCTGGCTGTTTATGCTTTAAGGAGAGCAACAAATGTAAATGAGATTACTTATCTCCTCTGCCTCGTTTGGATGCTTTATCTGGGCTACACAAACCAAATGACTAATGTGTCAAAAGGCGAAACGCTTACAGGAATTGAGGAGCAGTTTTTTTGACAAGCGCTCCTCTGTTTTCACACATGGCTGATAGCAGGCTGGGAGCAGAGGGCGTGCTGAAGACGCTGTCCCCCTCGGCTCTGCTCCGATTGGCCACAAAGTGTTGGCAGCAGGGGAGTGTAACGTCGGTCTGAGCTTTGTAAATAAATAACGCAAGTTGGGGCCTAATTAGCCCAGCATGTAATATGGGTTTGTTTTGCTTATTTTGCCAAGCTGATGCTGGCGGAGAGATAACTGATTATTTGCGGTTCCCTTTTTCCTCATTGTACTGCGCATTCACAACAACAACAGGAAAGAGATGTCAACAGCTTCTGGATTGTTTGTGTTCTCTCCTCTGAAGACTGGCTGTCAAAAAGAAACGAGGTGTTCGTGGAAAGAAAAATGGAGGAGACAGATTGCGTGATTGTTTTTGAGTTCAATTCACTTTACTCCAGTAAATGTCCTGGTAACACTATTTCGATGGTTCACTTTAGACATTCTACTGACTAGCTGACTTTGCATGTCAGCTAACTCTCATTAGAGTGTCTGCTTAATATCTGATAACACTTTATTTTGATGCTCCTCAACAGACATTCTACTGACTATAATGTCAGTTTTATCCTACTTACCTGAACCCTAACACCTAACCCTAAACTAATAGTATACGTATAAACTAACAGTCTGCTAATGATACTAATGATGAGAGGTAGAAGAATGTCTAAAGTGGACCATTGAAATAAAGTGTAACCAATGTCTTGACTGAAGATGACGTGACAAAAACTACCATCATTTGAACAGATGTTTAATTAAATTGCAAAATCAAGAAGATTTCAGAATTCATATCACTTTAAACAAGTCAAATCGTTCCTAAACAATTTTGTTTTTGCTGAAGTTTTTGAATAGAATCCGTGCTGACTAAATAATCTTAAACCAGTCGAGTTTGCTGGTCTTGGGTTGGTTTCAGAGGGCTGGTTAAGCTGGGAGTCCATCTTTAAAGTTGAGGTCACCTTAATGGTTGTCCAGCGAATTTTTGCTGACGGACTCCAGTTATTTCATTAGCAACCCACACTACAATCCCACAACCCACAATCACTACACTATTGACCACATACATTTTTTTTTTTTTTTTTTTTGTTTGTTGGAGCCTTGAACTATTTAGCATCATTACATCATACAACAGTATGTTTGAAATATGTTAAATTTCCACGCACATCAACTCTTAATACACACAAGATGACAATTGTAATAGCGGCAGTATCAACGATGAAAATAAAACGATAAGTCACATTAACCATATTAAGTATTCACAACCCAGAACAAGCAAGGAAGAGGATCTTTTGTTTTAGTGTAGGTCTTAAAAAAGTACTGTTTTGAGGAAAACAGTGATCTGTGACATTGTATTATGTTGAAGATCAAAGTTTGTGTGTATAATGAGAGATTTGTGGACACATTCATGATATTAGATTTGTGGAATGTATATATTTTTTTAATTTACTCTGAAGTGTAAAGGTAAAAGTAAACCCTTGAGGTAATGAACATATGCTAATTGAGTGAAATCATTCAATTCAAAATTACAGTGTTGCTATTAGGTATGTGCCCAAAGCCGAAATACCTTATTCCGAAAGGCACGAATAATAGCTTCAAAAATGAATAACAAATTCTGCTGCATAATAGAAAAAATATTCAGTCATACCGTGCTCGCAATAAATGGTACATAAGCTTCTAAAATCACAACGCAAAATATAATAAATGTCTGAAGGGAATGAATGAAATGAGCGCAAATCAAATAGCCGAATTGCCGTGTCAATGCGTCTCTCAGAAATAAGAATTTGGTTAAAGTAATATCAAATAAAATACTACATCATACACATTTTTTACTATTTAATCTGTTCATTCAAATGATTTAAACCTTGTACAATGATACACGAATGAAACAAGCACAGCACGATCGCAAATCAAATATCCGCTGTTACGTTGGTTCGGGTTTCCTTTGTGTTCACGTCTTTTATTTTGAAATTCTCATTGTCATGTTTCCTGTCATGTGTTTTCCTTGTCATCATGTGATCATATTTTGTTGGCTTCTTCTGCATAGACTGATGACAAAGTACCTCAAGAGCGGTGAGTCTCTCCAAATGCTCTTTCGGCACTTTGATGTCATACACAGATTGGTCTGTGCAGCACGATGCATCTCGAACAAGCCTCTAGCATTATGTGTCATATTCTTACTGTCTTGATTGATCACAGGTGTTTCTTGTTAGTGTATAAATAGCCCTCATGATTCTATTGTATCTTCTCTAGCTTTATTCCCTGTAACGCCTGTTGGTGAGTTTCTGTTTCTGTTCATGGTTAAGTTTATAGCTCGAAGTCAAGTCAAACTTTTATTTTGTATCAGTTTTCTATTAGATTCAATAAAACTGCCTTTGGATTCGCATTCAACTAAGTGGACTTCAGTTTCCACAGCCACATTGCAGTATCTGCAAGCCTCTCGGAAACCAGCGTTAAGTCGAGAGTAATATATACTAAGATACTGAATTATACACAATTTCTAATTGATGTCTATTACTGTAAATGTTTTGTCGTAGCATTGTTCGATATGATGACTTGATATGTCTCATTCTCTCTTGGAGATGGCAAGCATTTAGGTAGACCTATTCTTTAGGCTAAACTTTGTTCGGGTTTTCATTGGTATGTATAGTAAAAGTTGTTTAAGCAGTTTTCAAGCAATGAATATTTTCTTTCAACTTCCATGTTCTCTAATTAGCTATTTATGGAGTTTGACTCCACTTATTTGAGGTTTAGACTGACATAACTCTGCACATAAAATTCCTCTGGGAAATAAAAACATTATTTTTTTTCTTTGTTAACATTTAGTTTAATTGTTTTAATGAGAAGATACTTAAATATTTATTTATCAGGAAAGGGCCCCGAGCCAGAACTCAAATTCGGATCGCCTGAAGCAAAGCTTAAATATATCTTGAAGTACTTCCTACAAGGCTATCGTCCTTATACCTGCGTTTAAGCCATTGAATAAGTTTAACTTTTTTTACAAAAATCTCTTTATTGGGATTCTGCTTTGTGTATATATATAATCTATAAAATATGTATACAAACCTAAGAGTGACATCAAATAAAATTTGCAAATTCTATAAATGTTTAGATAATGTTACATTTTGTGCTAAATTAGTAAATGTTTTTATTTATTTCCCCTTAATAACATGCTTTTCATCCTGCACATGCCAAACATGTATCCAAATACAGTATGTTATAATTGAATCTTCCTCTTTTTACTCTATATGATATAAGAAAAGCTGTACTGGGATGTTTTACTTGTGTTTCCTGAAAGTATACGAGTAAAGAAACTGCGATTATTAAATAAATAATTTCCTGGCTCTTCTCATCATTTTTCAGTGCTCTGCGATTCCTGGAATGCCTGCATTGGTCTTAAGAAGCTGTGAATTACACTCTCCACCAATAATGATTGTCAAAGAGAAATGAGGAAGGATGAGTAAGAAGAAAGTAATTTACTGAAATGGAAAGTAATTTGGTGTGCATGGGTCAAATGGGCATTTCTTCTTTTCATCTTGTGTCTTAACATTGTGTTTATTTCTTCCTTTGATTATGGCAAATTGAATGCAAGGATTACTTATGGGTAATCTTTTATCAGCAGTGTGGTCAAGGATTATAGCAAGTTTAACATTCAGCAAAGCTGGTTATTTCTTGTATTTTTGCTTCAGAATCCAACTGGAACGGCTGTAATCCTCTTTGGAAACCATGTTTGCGAGGTTTAAACCGTGGATCTATGATCGTTTGGCAGCCATATTAAATAATAGAACACTCTCCTGTCATGAAAATCGTGGTCCGGTCAGGATTTGAAAACCCTCCTCTCTTTGGGTTGCTATCTTGTCTACACTCACTGCTCTCATTTCAGAGAAGGAATTGAATTCAGCTCACATAGCGTTGTGGAGCTGTGGATCTGCCTGCATTGCACTTTGTAATGGAGCACTTTGCTCTAATTGCAAAAATAAAACAACAAAAGAATGGCACAACTTTAGCGGTTATGTCAATGATATGCAGGAAAAACGATAGCTGTCAAATAGCCTTCAGATTGCAGTGACGGATCTTCCTCACAGATAAAGCAAAATTAAAAATAAAAACCGCCCACCGACAACGAGGCAGTAAACATCCATCACGGCAGCAGTAACATCTGGAGTTGGCAGGCCTCTGCAGAGTTCTACATGTCCCATTAATCCCTTCAAATTCCCCCAAATTCTGGGTATTTGCAAGAATAATGGCGTTTCATGAGCACGTTGATATTTTAAAGCGTATTTGTACAGTTATAACAGGGAGTTACGGCCAACAAAGGATTGAAAGTGTCTTTGCACTTTGCATGCGTGTTTCAGAGATTTAGTTTTCGATGGAAGGGACATGTTCCTATTAAATTTAAGAGACTACTAAATAATCCTTAGCACTATTTCTTTCTTGCAAATGTAGTTGTAAATGTAACAGTTTGTCACGTATTTTTTCATTAAAAGGAAACATTTTCCTTCATAAATAAAATCAGTTCTTAAGACATTGTCTAGCATGCATGGCCTTTGCTTGTAATAAGCTTCTTTTTATTCTGGAGTGAACAGCCCCAGATGGAGCATGCATCACTACTTTACATGATCGGAAACCACAAGCACCAAGAAAAACAAATGAACCAGTATAAAAAAAATAAAAAAAATGGTGGTTAAAAAAAACGTTTCTTGAAATTTACCAGTGCTGGGTGTAATGACTGACTGTGACATTTTTATTTTTCAGTGTCCTTATTACATGTTAGTTACTGTAGTAATAAACATAAGTTATGCATAATTACATGCAAAAAACCCTAAAAGAAAAGCCTCATCCGAACCCAAACCCTATTGTAAGTACGTGTAATTAATTATTATTACTTAGTACTTAAATGTATAATTACGCGGTAACTCCAATATCTTAAAAACCGGTAACCAAATGAATTTCTATAATTTAATTACTTTTCAATAGAAAAAGCAAAGTAAGGGATTATTATTACTTTTTTCTGTCATTTTTAATTAGTTACCTCTTGTAACTGCTTTAGATACTGTATAGACTACAGAAAAATTCTATAAAACTAATGGATTTAACATCAAAAGTTAATGGCTAATGTTAAAATTTAAGTTTTAAATGTAAACTCCTCTCTTTAAATACTTTTTTCAGTTCAAGGATAATTTATGCACTTTTATATTATTTATTTGAAATGGTAAAAACAAAGTGATACTTCTAAGTCATAAACTAAATCCACCAGTAGGTGGCAACAAGTCTTTGTCTTAATGAGTCATTGAATCATTCATTTATTCAGTAACTAAGCAAGATCTCTATGCACAGTCTGTGCCAATATTTGTTCGTCATGATAGCAAGCGCTAAATTTTTACGAACTGTCAAGAACGGCAGTAATGTAGTGCAATTTCCTAAAGCAACTTACTCTGCACGCAACTTATCGCATGCACGCTGCTAGTTGCTTGCAGTCAGTGTTGACCTCAAAAGATGAGGTTTATAGCGTTTTGTCTTTTAGAAATACATGTTCGGTTTTAATGTTATTTTAGGGTGGGGTAGAATACACCTCACGTACCCTAGTTTGGGAACTCAGTGTATTTTATTCCAAGTTGTCATTACTTAAAACGATTGTTAATTTTTTTAAATGGTTTTTAAATCATTTTTCTTAATGCATCACGTAAACTTTCTTTACAATTACTTTACTAAGCATATTAGTCATTTTATGAAATTAATTTGTATTGAATTACATTAAATGTTACAAAATTCAAAAAATAAAATAAACAAGAGCTGCACAAGAACAATTATATCAGCCAAACAAAACAAAATTCCAATCCTTTCACATTGCAGGCCCTAAGGTGTTAAATATACATAAAGACCGGGAAGTAAGCAACTTGGTGCATGTACCTGTAAAGACTACCAACAATCAAACCAAATCAGTGGCCTTGCCGTCAACAAAATAAAAGCAGATGTCTTTACAGAAAACACACACACATTCTGTAGTAATTATTTGATTTGAGCATAAAACTCTATAATTATTATTAAAAGGTATGACAAGAAAAACACAGAGTACCTAATTGAGCGTGATGAGAATCCTCAGTCTAAATGAGGTATGACTAAACGTCTCCTTGGATATATAAAAGCGGCATTTGCAGAAGCTCGCTGAAGATAAAAAGCATGGCGTTGTGCGATACGTTCGGGAGGATGCAAGGCCGCGCTGCAGCGTGCCAGTTACATAAACACAGTAATCAGTAAAAAGGGGGTGCCAAAAAGAAAATCTATGATGCTTTGACATGCTGTGACTAAAATGGATATCTTAAATGAGGTGAGTGTTTCACAAGCTCATCCTCTTCATCACTGCAAATAAAGGCTGATGTTTGATTTCAACAAGTCAATGCCAAATCACACGGGATCAATCAAGACTAACGGGCAAATGAGAACCCATTTGTAAGTCGTTCAAAGCTCTTCGCCATCTGAATTTCTCGAGACATAAGGGATGTATCCCTGCGCCCGGGAGCTCAGATGTAGCAAAACCGCCTTCGCTATGCTCTCTCTTTCACGGCAACAAAAGAAAGCAAAAATAGACACGGTGATCAAAGGCACATCTGGAACTGGCAACGGGAGATAGAAATCAACATCGTATGATAAAGAAAGGAGTAAAAAAGACAGTCATTTCGTTGTTTCTACAAGCAGAGCACACTTTAGAATATGTCTCATGAATCCCATAGATGCTCCAGATCACCCGAGGTCACTCGCGCTCCCGCCGCATGGGCTTCACGACAGGTTTCATCAATGTTTAAAACCTGCCTGGTTTGTAGGCGGCATGGCATAAAGGGAGTAGTGAAGGGAGGGAGACAGGTGGATGGTAATTTTTTGACATCGCAGGAGAGAGACGGCGAGAAAGTGAGATTCAGACAGAGAAGGTGGTCAAACAGAGTCCATCCCTCCGCCCATCCGTGTTCCGAGCTTTAAAGTAGGTCACACGTTTTGCAACACTTTGTGCTGGAAAATCTAACAAAATCAGCATGCACTGTCCCCTCTGCCGTTAAAAGCAGAGTATGATGACGGCTTTAAAAATTAATGGAAATACAGTGTTCTCTGAATGCCAATTAAACTTCCAGAGGTCTGTCCTCAGAGACCCTCAAAACAATGAAATATACAAAATGATTGCGGATAAAACAGTTTTGCAAGACATCCTAACACTTAGATGGGTTGCATTAGTCACCCTGAGCTTATGTGCAGAGCAAATCTAGTTATATTGAAGTTCTCAGATCAATTTATAATTTATTTTCCCCAAAGGTCCACTTATGATGTTTTTTCTATACTCTTTCCACCCCTCACTGACCCTTACAAATTAAAGAGCATTTTTTTTGCTGATGTGCCTTTAAGACTTTGATGTAAACACACTCTTTGCATGTGAAATGAGACGTGCAAGTGCTTTCTGAACTCACCAACACACTGCAGGGTTTCTGTCGAGTCCAACATAATATTTAAGTGTTCCATCCTGTAATAACAGATCTGAATGAACATATTCACAAAATCCTCTGCACTTAAATTAACCACACAAATTCAGGTCAGACTGAAGCTATCAGGGATCTTGTTGCAAAAAAACTTTAGACCCTTGTTTCTAATGTTCGCAAATGATTTTCACAAATGAAGAACATGCAGAGGTGTAGGTGCTACACAAAGCTAATGTTGCCATATTTTACTCCTGGTTCTTCTGGTATTTTGGAATAATAGTATCTATCTTTAGGGAACTAAGCCATGACCAAGTGACTATATATTTATATTTAACATGTTCACGTGTATATGTATATGTGTGTGTATATGTATATATATATATATATATATATATATATATATATATATATATATATATATATATCTATATATATATATATATATATATATATATATATATATATATATATATATATATATATATATATATATATATATATATATATATATATACATATATACACACATATACATATATATATATATTATACATATATATAAACATATTATATACACATATATATATATATATATAGAATATGTGTGTATATATGTACAGAATATCTATGTATTTATAGGTATGTGTATATATATAAATTAAATGGCTTTGATTGAAAGTCATAGCAATCCTAGTGCATTCTGGTGTGACACCGAAGTTCATCGATGTGTCGGCCTCACAGAGAGACTGGGTTGGTTTAAGCTGTAATTGAGAGCCAGAGCCCTGTTGTGTTTGTCATGCCAATCACAGCCATCTGCTGGGAGCTGGCTGGGAGGGACACCCATTACTGCAGACACTTGTGCAAATCACAAAGTGCTCTGCAATCCAGCTGAGCGCCACCGGAGAATGAACAGAGCGTGGCAACTGTTTAGCTGGGTAGTGCAACCCAGTAATATAACACACAGGTGTCGAAGAACATTTTCCAAATGCTCTTATGAACATGTTTCGAAAGCATCTGTCGACTGTCGACAAAAACCTTATTTCCTAAAACATTTGCAAAAACATCAAGGACACGTATGTCTGTTTTTGTATTTGGAGCAGATGCGGGTAGGAATATGTCAGATTTGTGTGTACAGTCTAGATGTTGCTATTGGAGCGAAGGCATCTCATCAAACCTGGTCTCATTACTCACGGCATCATTATCTGAAAACTCACACCCTGACAATGTCAACCCAACCAGAGATATGTGACTGTATGTAATGATAAATTTACATGATAAAACTGTGGCCTTTCTAGAGATGTGTCATGATGGTCGATGATCGTGAGGTTAACTAACTTTTTTAATGAGACAAAAAGGCACCTCTAAGAGTGATTAGTCAACTTGTCAATTTTGAAGCTGTCATTCTGCACGCCCCTTTCTAAACCTCAGCACTGAATGCAGCCTGAACACCCACGTCAACACTTTGTCCTCCCGACTGAAGCACCACCGCTGTGCCGTAAACGAGATGTGACGAGGCCTGGTGAGAGGTGTCTGCACAATCTGCCTTACCATATTGTCTTGCTCACCTCTTACTGATGAAGTTTTGACGGCGCACAAACTCCCCTTCACATAACAGAGCCTCCGCCTGGAAATGCAACTCTAGCGAAACTCATCAAATTACAGACACAGGTGAACAGTTTTAGAGCTGAAGAGCAATTCCATTTTCATCTCAAAAAGCTGATAATGAAATCTTACATATGTCAAGGGTTTCCTCTACATCGCACCATAATTATTTGCGGAAACTGCAAGCCACACAGTATTCTCTTGCCTTCCTGATCTGTTTTTTCCCCTCTTCTCTGGTATGTTTTCATTGCTTCCATTTTTCTAATGTGTAAAATAATAATTAGAATAAAAACATGATAACAAAATATTAACACAATTTAGTATGCCCCCAAACTTATGCATTAATTCTTTAATAAGTATTTTTCACACCGCCAAAGCTATTCAAGCTTAAACTGTGAAGCCTCTGGACATATTTAAAAGATGAACTATTTTTAACTTAGTGTGGCATCTTTAAAACCTTTTTATAAATTGAGCCATGGCACAACAGTCAAAGCTAGTGTATTTGCACTGAACAAAAGCAAATACACAGACAAAGAAAAAACAAAAACAAATGTCAAACAAAACAAAACGAATTGTAGATATGTTATAGAAAAACAAACTTACTGTAATGTGTATTCGAGAACTATTGTAATCTGCCACAATAATTGCAGTTATCTTAATGTTTATATATTCTATGCAATCAGTTTGATTAATTAAAGCGATAGTTCACCCAAAATGAAAATCCTGTCATTTATTCACCCTCAAGTGAATTTCTTTCTTCTGCTGAACACAAAAGATGCTATTCTGATGAATGTTGGTAACCAGTCGATGCGCCATTGACTTCCATTGTATTTTTTTTCATATTGAAGTCAACTGTTTGGTTACCCATATATCTTCTTTTGTGTTCAGCAGAAAAAAATGCAGGTTTGGAACAAGTTGAGGGGGAGTAAATGATGACAGAATTTTCTTTTTTTGTGTGTGTGAACTCTCTCTTTAAATAGCCAAATCACGTTACAAATTTGTTTCGAATTCTTAATTGACAAAGCGAGTTCTTTCCATCACACTCAGTGATAGATTTATATAGCTAGCCCACTTCCAAACGGCCGTTTGAATTCATAACTAATCCATGGGGGAAAAGCAAATCTGCAGGACAAAGTGTGCCAGGATCTTAACAAGCCATTACTGGAAGGACTTCAGGAGTGTCTCAAAGCAAACATACCTCTCTCAGAGAGACAAGATTCACGCTAGACCTCTCCCAGCACTTCCACTTATAATTTCTGTGCAGAGCAAAGGTAAACCATGCATGGAGCTTTTTACTTATTCATTAAGCTGTTTCAGCTGTTAAAGGACATGGACCATCTACACAGAGGGCATCCTGACATAACTGAACACATCTATGAATGAACTCAGCTGAGCATTTATTCATTGTGTTCCATCATGTAAGCAATAAGCCCCGGGTGAGAAGGAACTAAGAGGAGAGCTCTTTCACAAAGCTAATGTCTGCCCAAGAAAAGATGTAATGGAACGGAAACCGCAATGTGTTTTAAGGGTTTGTCAAAGGCACTATATTTGTCATACAGACATAAACTCACATGTATACAATACGGTTCAAAAGTCTGAAAACCAACCGTGTATCAGCTTCTTGTACATGTTCTAATTTAATACAGATTTGCAAGGGAAATATTATTTTATGTGTATTCAATCATGCTTAATTGTGTTAATCTTACATGAGTTACATAGATTTCCTTATGTGATCTTTTCATAATCTTTAAATGAAATGAAATTTGATTGTTAGCATATAGGTATACGTATGTCATCATTTGCATGTATTAGACTTTTTGTCTCTAATTGTTTTTAAGATATGTTTTCAAAAGAGTGTTAACAGTCTAAGAATGTGAGGCGACGAACTGAAGATAGAAAACAGACTGTTGCCTAGTGGAGGTTAAGCCACATATGTAAGGGTCAGATCTTGATTGATGACCATGAAGAGTACATGTGTTTTATGGCTAAGTAAAATGTAAAATTACGTTTGTATGTTTTACCATTAATCTTTCACGCTATAGTTTCTCTGAGCAACGGTTTGAGAATAATGACTTGTTTTCTAAGATGTTTTCTAGCTAAATTGTATACCATGTGGAGTGGATAACTATTATGGGATATTGATGAACCGGAATTTGTACCTATATGGTAAAAGGAAGTAGGATGGCTTTATGATAATTTGCTCGTTTGTTTATCCAATCAAGTTCAAAAGTCTTTGTTTGCTGAAAACTGAATATGTATGATTTGACTGGATATATATTCTGTTTTGTGTGGAGTTCACTTTGTAGTTCTCTGAAGAGAGACTACCCTGAATTTCGATTTTCAGTAAAGTTGGTTTGATAATTTTACTACTGAGTGGCCTGACTTTAATCACATGGATTGATGAATTTCCACTACAATTTTGGCGTCCCTGGGTGGGCGCCAACATCTCAGCGGAGTGACTGGCTGACAAAAACTCTAAAAATTTGAAGAGTGAATTCCTTGGAAAATGAGACAATCACCTAGTTACAGCAGTCTCACACTCTGAGTGACGGAGCATTACCACTTGGTAAGTGAGTTGGTATTTTTGGCCATTCATAGTAAAATTTAATTCTTGCAAGAAACGAGTTTGGGACTCAAAGTGAAGAAGTGAAGACCGTACCAAGAAAAGAGTCCTTGGGACTCAATTAAACAGGGGTTCAGTGTTGTTTTAGTTTTAAAGTCTGTGACTATACTAGATAAGAAGTCTGGTATATAATTATCAACATTCCTGGTATAAATGCAGGTCTTAGTAGACGTACTAAGTCGTAAAGACGCTCTGGGAGTGCAAGAAGGCCTTGAGAGAGAGAAAAAACAGAAAAAAACTTTTTTTTGTGTTATTCTTAGATTGAGAGATGGGGTTATCTAAAAGTAAAGAGAGTCCTACTAGACCTTTAAGAGGAATGAAAAGATCATATAAGGAAATCTATGTAACTCATGTAATATTAACAATATTAATCATGTATAGGCAACAATATTGATTGAATACACATAAGAAAATAATATTTCCCTTGTAGATTATATTAGCCTAATTGATCCTACGCTAAGACCCGCCCCCTTTAGTTACTGTTGCTATGTCCGACAAGCCATGCGCTCTCAAGCGGCTCGTGAACCAACATCTCTTCATACTAGTTCATTTATAGCATCAAATAAACATGAATGAACATCAGAAGAAATGTTATTTCAAGTTCAAGTTCACCAACGTTACTGCATTGTCGGACAAAATGGCGGATTCAGGGTATTGATTGGCTAGATCGCCTGTCAATCAAACTGCTGGCTAAGGGTCAATTATTTCAGTGAACATTTAAATTTTATTTTTGTTGTAAATGTTTTAAAACTTGATTTTTATTTCCAGATTCATGTGAAAAAAAATCCCAGATGCCATCTCAGACCGTACATTGTACTTATTTAATGAATACTCCGTGTTGTTTACAACATAATATTATGTATAGCATCTGTGACATTATCACCTCTCCCTCATTCTTAAAAAAAATGAACTGGGAATGTGAATAAACATTTACAATATCACACTGTTTTAACACTAACACATTATCCTGGGATTACTGTGACAAAATCATGTACCAACCAGTCTGTGCAAAGTTATATCAAATCTTTCAATTTATGTCATGACCAGATTAAAAATAACTAGTTAATGTTGTTATCAACACAAGGATACAAGGAAAATATCTATTCAGAAACTAATTATATACATTTTTTACATCGAGAAAACATCTCAGGTTACATATGTAACCCAATTCCCCAAGAAGGAAATGAGACACTTCAACATTATGGAAATGCTTCCACCTGAGCCAGTGTATGAAGCATTACAATTTGACTGATTGGCCGAATGTATTGATGTCGTAACATAGCGTAGCACGTCAAATAAATAAACAGACACCATAAATCAGCAGATTATAATTGTCTGAAGGTGATGCGCAGGCATTGCCGAGTTATGGTAATGCGGCGCAAGCATCTCGTTCCCTACATCACGCTGTAGAATAAAGCCGGGGCATTACGTCACATTTTCTGTATCTCAACGGTGAGATGTTTACAAACTTAACTCCTGACTTAAGGCCGGGTGCACTTAATTTTCTGCATTCTGCTCCATCCTTTCAAAGATGCGTAGACTATGTTTTCAAGTGCTCAAGTCACACATGCGCTGTTGTATGCGCAGACCCTCCTGATGACGAAAATGGACTCTTCACAAACAGTTTGATTGACAGGCGATCTGACCAATCATAACCCCGAATCCACCATTTTGTCCGACAAAGCAGTCAGGGGAGTTAATAGATCAACGTAGGTGAACCTGAACTTGAAAAATTGTGTGTACTCAGGTCTTTCCACGCTTGAAACAACATTCCTTCTGATGTTCATTCATGTTTATTTGATGCTATAAATGAACTAGTTTTTGTGAAGTGTCAATTATTTCTCACAGACAGTGTGTGGTCCGTTGCAGAATGCAGAAATATACTTTGAGCTTTTCTGGGCCGTCCTTTGAGAGGGTTCTGAGTTCGGAATTTTACCCAAACCCAAAATGTTCCCACCATCACTGGCTGGGATAAGGAATAAGCGAGAGTGAGGAGTTGGGGTGGACGAGGGACCTGGAAAGACTGTAGTAGAACTCTAGTGGAAGCCTCTTCTCGCACTGATCGCACTGCTCCTGCTGAACTTTGCAAATGAAATATCATTTGAAGTAGACACGTGCTTAACAAACATACAGCTTCTTAAGACAAAGAAGCTGTCATTGTGCATTTTTGGCATCTATTTATGGACTGAGTGACACGCTGAGCTGTACTTAGCCAATCAGATTGGCGTGTGTATTAGATAACAATAACAAAATAACAAAATATTAGATTTTCTTGTTTTCTATCTATATTATACACTATAAAATGTGTGTGTGTGTGTGTGTGTATATATATATATATATATATATATATATATATATATATATATATATATACTGTTAAAAACTAAACCAAAAGAATGGCTTGCCACAAATGCCGTCCACAGCCATTAAATTGGATTCTGTGCTAATGATGAATAACTCACTTGCAGGGTCCATGTTGTCTCCTTGATCAATGTTATCTGCAGTTTTTCTGAGATGTACATTGCGCACCCCACACTCGTCCACCCTCATTGTGTCTCACTTGAGATAATGTCACTGGAAGGGCATGAGGAGCACTTTCATCCCTCTCAACTCTACGGCCGCTCTCCGCTTTTCATCAACTACACAAGCGGACATGAAGAAGCATGTTGAAAGGTTATCGCTGCCCCTCAAAGATCAGTATCAAAGACAACACCTTAAGCGCACAACCAACCGAGAACAAAAAAGTGAAAAGGAACCATACTTGAAAAAAAAGACAAGATGTTGCAAAGTAAAGCACAGCTGCGGCAAGAAAAAGCAAGAAACTAAACAACAGCAACAACAACAACAACAACAACAAAAAGCCGATTGTACCATAAGTTATCAGAAGTATTTCTGAGGACTGCTGTGAAGGCAGTAAACAATGCCCTCAAACCCTGACTAAACTGTGCGATTTCTCTGAACCTTGAAACGAAATGTCTCTCAGGAGATGTGCAGACGAAAGAAAACAGAGCTCATTTGATTTAGAGCACAGTGGTGCAGAGGAAAGACTTGAAAGACATACGTTTACCAGAGTGAGGCAGGGCTTCCCCCGGCACACTGTAAATAATCTGACATTGACAGGCACTACAGCGAGAGCAGTCGCAGATAAACCTAAACAGAGGCCAAAAGGACAAAAAGGACCGAGACACGGGAATATATGAGACAACTGTACTTGAGGAACTGTACTTCATGACTATAACATACAGTGTTAATAATGCCAATGAAAGTATCAACAAAAATATTCTCCACGCATACATGTTTTTCTTTTTTTCCCAGACAGAAAAATAGCAAACTTGTCAGTGTCATACACCGTGAGGTTCATGGAATTTCGGCGTTTCTATGTCAACATTATCAATGCCAAAATGAATCTGCAGCAGTCAGGTGGTACAGGTCAGTGCTCTTTAAGTTGTTTATGTTTATTATTATTGTAATGTTGTTGCTGTGAGACACGAGGTAGTTTAACACTCTCTCGTGATGCTTTTGTTTTAAAGGAGGCGTGGCTTTGTAGATGCTCTGCAGGGAGGGTGGCATCATGCTTTCAAAGCTAGCTCGCTATTGCTAGCCTCTCCAAAAATTACCTTCCCTACCTTCAAAAGTTTGTTACAGTCTAACATATTTTCTAGAGTTTCATGAGAGAACTTTGTATTTGCTTCCACACCAGCGAACGATTATGGTCTGTTTAATGTAAGCATGAGCTCTGGTGTAACACAGTTCATAAGTACGGGAAGAAGGAGGCGGGAACCGGCAAACATAACTTTAATAAAATAAACAAACAACAAAACGAAAGTAAAATGGCGACAGTTCCTCACGGAGACTGCCGCCCACACAAACATAATAAAAACACAACATAAAATCCAGGCCTGGTCCACTCTCGTCTTTCATTGTAGTCACTCCTCTTTTATGCTTCTGGAGCTCCTCCGTGAGAGACACGAGACCGGTGCAGCGCAGCTGACACTCATTATCACTCGCGCCCTGCTCATCACATCCAGTTTTGTGATCCGCCGCTTTAAATGCTGGAGCTCTTTAAAGTCTGGTGGATTCTGTGAACATTTTACGGAATTATACAGAATTATGTTTTACACATTATCGTTCATGAGTTCTGAAAGTGATTCCAACAATATTGTTTCTCTATGCTGGAATCATTATAGTTGTGATGTTACTCTATTATTCTTTTACATCTACAACAATTTTTAGAACTGCATCTTGATCATAAACATTTCAGCCTTAACAATGTAATAAGGCTGCAATTTGTAAACATTAGTTAACTGCATTAGTTAACATAACATAATGAATATTACTACAACATTTATTAATCTTAATGAATGTTTGTCTCAGATTTACTCATTTTTAAGATCAAAAGTTGGATCTGTTAACATTAGTTAATGTACTGTGAACAAACATGAACAATTGTATTAACTTACATAAAAAAAGGTTAATACGTCCAGTAAAATCATGTTCATTGTTCATGTTCAACTGTTCATCTCTAGTTCATGTTAGCTAATGCACTGATTATTGTAAAGCATCACCACCAAAATGATGTGCAATTTCATTCAATTACTTTTCATCTTTAAAGTTAACAATGACAAGATCTTAAAAGCTTCTTATGTAATTTTACCTACAGTAAGTATTACTTTAGGACATTTTTAACTTGAGTACTATTGAAACTGGATACTTTTACTCAAAAACAAAATCATACTTGTATCTCACATTTTCACAACAAATAAACAGTAACTACAAAGCAAGCTACACTTTTGTAATAACATTTTAATTCATCACTGTATATTTATTTCATCATATTTTTTACTTTTCACTTCTTTTCTCAAGTTTTTGACTTGCTATTATAGGATTTAAACATCCACATTTTTAAAGTATGCATTTCGTAGTATTTTTACACCACTGAAGACTTGGAACATTGAATCCAAACAGTGGGATTTAATTCTGAAAACTTGTTTTACTGGAGGCATTATCATATTTTCCTCAATTGGATTTTCCCTTTTCCCTCCCGGACATCCAAAAACAGCATTCTCAAGCATGTGTTCTCAAATATCAATAAAGCTGTTAATACAAAATTTATATGAGGGAGAACATTATGAATCTATCTTCCAAAAAGTGTTTTTGTCTAAAACAGTAAGAAACGAATCATACTGATGACATGCTATTCCCCTATAATACAAATACATTTTGCTTTTGCACATTTACTGAATATACTGTAACTGTGAAAATGGACCAAACGTGGACATTTACAGAGCTAGCTGGACAGCCCACATAACTATGGGTTTGACGGATGCGATGTCAGGCTGTTATGACATCTCACATAACACTGATCAAAGGTCAGCTGTATGACAGCACTATTATAACCATCACAAACTGTTATTATCTCTCATGACTATTGACAACATCTGTTACCGCCCGGCATAAAACAGTCTCATGACTCCGAGGATTCAAGTACATGTAAAATCCAAACACTTGACAGCTCTAACGTGATGATTAATTCTTGTAATAAGTAATCACAGATGGTTTGTGCTCCAAATGTTTTGCTATTTATGCTTTTTTTCTTTTTTGTAGAATAATGGAGCTGCCGTTACTTTACTTAGAAATTACTGACCACATCCTTAATTTTCTCAAACGATATCAAGCGTTATATTAAACGTTTCCGGCCGGGCCGATTCAATACCTGTTCTTGTAAGAGCGCAAATCAATTTTAGTGCCCTGACTGCAAGCTGTCATGGATAAAATAAAGGAGTCGAGTCAGCTCAAGGTAACATACCATAAATCTTTGACAGCTATAATAGAAACGTAGACTGTTGTGGAAACACATACTGTACATTGTACGGGAGGAAAAAAGAAAGCTTTCCTGCAATAAAATTAAGTTTGCCCTTCTGGTTCCTGACATGCTCAGACATGCTCCAAGTTCCCTGCATTTAACGGTTTACACGCACTGTGGATTCCAATATGTTCGCTAAAGTAAAAGGGAGGAGGATAGAGGCAGCCAAGCATTTTATAAGCTGAGCAAATGGCTTTGCCACATTTAGAGCGCTGGAGGAGTTAGTAGGAGCACTATGAAGCGGGCAGCAGTACTTAAGCCTACCAATGTCTCTGTTTTTTTATATATTTCAGCTGAGTCACTGGCTAAATCGATGTTGCCTGACAGGTGATGTACTTGTGCCAAACCTCATAAGAATGGTCTCCGGACACTCTGTGAATAATTGAGGCGCTGGTGGTTTTTTTAAGGCGAGCGAGGGTTTCTTCACGTCGCGCGAGCCGATTTCGAAGGGAGATTGGGTCTGAGCGACAAATTTAGAATTGAATTTGAAATGTCCATGTCACAAGCACTGACATCTTTAAGCATAAATCACGCTATAAATATGGCACATGCTTCCTGCGTCAGTGCTAATGCATTCATTTGTGTTTCTAGAGCCAGTCTGAGACCTGAATGACTGACGCGGTGACAGAATACACTTTATTAAACGCTTAAATCTCTGGCTGCCGGTATTTGACTCTAAACGATCATTCAACTGCTCAATCAATCACAAACATCTGCTCTTTCCACGTGTCACACGAGATAAAGAGATTAGGAGGCTGAGAGAGCTAGAGACAATATTTACACATGCAGGCTCGCTGAAAGTGCTGCAACATAATTATGAAAATTACAGAATCTCACATATAAAGACATTTTTATGAGCCAAATTTAAAGGTATTGAGAGTGCTACAATTTGTGTGTGACTGTTATGCCTTATGCTTCACATTATTTAATGAGCGCCATGTGCATATAATTACCGTAATTGGTAACATCTTCTGACAGGATTTTAACTGTATTAACATTCATTATACATATTCAGAATATGCAAAATACTAGTCAAGCCAAATTAATGTTATTTGCATGTTGTGCAGTTCAACATGCAGAAAGGTAAAAATTAAATAAAAAGGCAAGGCAAAGGAAGCGTAAAGGAGACCAGATTTAAAATATTAGCTAATTGTTATATTTTATTGGTGTAAGAGAGCAGGGCTAGTTGTCACAATGAAGTTGACCCAAGCTCTATTTCTCAGGTTTTAGGTTGAGGTTCAAAGTTGTAAAACCTCTTTAATTAGTATAGGCCTATTTTTATCGGAATTTTACCCTGTTCAGACTGCCAGAAAAAGTGCAATTTTTTGCATATCCAGTTTTTGAAAGTCTGGACAGCAAAAAAACAAAATAAAACAAAACTTTAAAAAAAAAAAAAAAAAAAATCTGATTCTAACTTACAACATTTGGAGGTGGTATGAAATGCTAATCCGATTTTTTACAGATGCATCTTAGTCTGAATGCTCTGGGTGCTCAAAACGGCTGCTCTTTTGCATCACTCTTAAAGCATTAGTTCACTTCAGCATTAAAATTTCCTGATAATTTACTCACCCCCATGTCATCCAACCTGTTCATGTCTTTCTTTCTGCAATCGAAAATGCTTCTATTTTTCTCCATATAGTGAACTTCACTGGGGTTCAGCGGGTTGAAGGTCCAAATTCCAGTTTCAATGCAGCTTCAAAGCGCTATACATGATCTCAGATTAGGAATAAGGGTCTTATCTAGCAAAATGATAAGCAATTTTCAAAAAAACAAACAAAAAAAAGTACAAATGCTCATCTTGCTCTAGCTCTGTGATGCGCCACGCATTATGTAATCACGTTGGAAAGGTCAAGCTTGACGTATTGCAGAAACTGGAATTTGGACCTTCAACCTGTTGGTAGTCATTGAAGTCCACTTTATGGAGAAAAATCCTGGAATGTTTTCCTCAGAAACCTTCATTTATTTACGGCCAAAGAAAGACATGAAACATCTTGGATGACATGGGGGTAAGCAAATTATCAGGAAACTTTAATTCTGAAGGGAACTAATCCTTTAATGTGACGATAACATCAAAACAGGTGACGGAAATTCCAGAAGTATTTATACGGTATCCAAACATCACAATATATTCCAGTCTTTGTCTTAGTTCTGCACCGTGACTCGACAGGGCACAATTTGGAGGGAACGAGATGATGCACCTGCATTTTTCCTGCATCCGTTTTGAAAGCCTTGTCACAATCATGCACACCTATGTTGTTACCAGAGCAACCCATGCAGAAATGTTGCTTATCTCTGGACACAAAAATCGTATTCGATCACTTGCAATTATTAGTGCGGACAGTCCACCTGAAAATATGTAGTTGCTTAATAGCAGCATATCACTAGGATGATATTCTGCATAACCATATTCTACATCCCATAATCATACCCAACTGCTAACTATTAATGAGCAGTAATTAGAAGTTTATTGAGGCAAAAGTTGTAGTTAATATTTAGTTAATAGTGAGAATTGGACCCTAAACTAAAGTGTGACCAATGTTGAATTTGACAAATGCCGCAGTCTGAACATAACCTAAATGATTCTAGTCTAGCATACATCACCAGAGGGAAGTCTGATGTTTCACTTTTTTCGAGGGGGGAAAAAAGAGAAACATGCATGGATGAATCATTTACAATTGACTTTGGATCATAAACCTGAGAAACATTCATATTCACTGAAGCATGACAGGTAGCCCCAGTCCCCTCTTAATATTTGTTACCTAAATAACTAAAGAGTCGTTCGTTCCAACATGTGAATTGCCATCTGTCACTGATCTTAATTAACACTGGAAAAAGTTTGAGAGTCAAACTAAGACAAAGTGTGAGCTCCCAACAGTTTGATTTTACAATTACCATCAACGCTTTATCCCATGAGCTTTTATCTTGGAAACAACGCTGACCTATGGTTCAGACACCATCTTTTATAATCATAACAGTACATTTTTGCTGTGATTACCCTGAGCCAATCTAATTGTTAACAGGCCATTTTATGTCAGCAACAACAATCCTTAGTGATTATGAAACAATGGAAAGAAAAAAAATCTAAAAAAAACGACAGGAAAAATAATCATAAAGCTGCATTGCAACAACCCTTTCAGCAGTCTCTGGCAACCACCACCTCCGAAATTACAGCTTGTGCCACTGTAGTCATGGGATTTAAGCCTGAATGCTGGCAAACGGGGAGTATAAGGATTTTTCTTGATTAGCACATAAAGACACTGGGCACAAGCTGTGATGGAAACGAGAGAGGACGCCTGAAAATGTCTACAGAAAGGATGCGAGTGAATCAAATTCAGCAAATCTTCTCGTGACGCTATGAGGAAACATATGAAATGCCCTATTGTTAGAGACTTAATTAATTGTCTTTGAACTCTTGACTTGTCTGGATTCCACACAGGAGCTCAGAACAAAACACAAAGAGATGAAATAAAAAGTATCCAATATTGAATATTGTGCGCAACGCCTCGGGAATCTGTAATGAACTCCGTCCAAATGAATTTGAACGGTTATCGGAGCGATTTGAGCCTTCCATCGCTTTTGTCTGATTATTGATTGTCCGAAGAAAGGTAAAATAAACAGCAGCCAATTAGTATTCCTGGGCACTCGAAAATCTGCTTTTAATAATCTGACCGAACAGAGAGAAGATCTTCACCTTGCATGCTGAATAAAGAACTGTCTCGTGTCTCTGGCCAGACAGCTTTAATATTTCTCATATTCAGAATGATTATGGTAAATGGAACCGGGCACAAGCGGAGATTGGATAACACTGACCTTTTGCGGTTTGGCGAAAAACTGACAGAATATTCTAAGCCAGTCATCTATTAGGACGGAGAGAACTGCGGTGTCCGATGACACATCTGTAACCGAATTCTCATAAGAGAACCCGAAAGGCTTAAGTCTGCTCTGTGTTGTCGATGAAAGAGAATGGAGGGGAAGGGACTGGCGCGGAAACGCTGTTATGAAGTGGAAAGGGGTTGAGATGAGCTTGTGAATAGGCTGCCATCAGCCCTCCTCGTGGCAGAGGCGGCACTACGAGCACAGTGGGGATCAGGACAGCTTGCTCACTGTTTACTCAAGCTAATAACTGCTTTCTACTTACTCACAAACACTGATTACTGCAGTCGCAGCGGGCGGCCTGCGGAGTGCGCTCTTTATGGAGCGCCGCATTAATTCACTATTATGACACGCGCACGGCACTGGCGCATTAGTGATGTCACTCCAAGTCTCGTCTAGAGAGAGTTAATGGTAATTGGTTTGGCAGAAGGTAGCGGGTTTTGGTTGGCGGGCCGGTGCGGTTTCTTTGAACTTCTGCTGTTGAAAATGTCCCTGTGATAAAAAGGATGGTTCCAGTTTGAACTTTTGATAGGATGGGCGGTTTTCAAAAACCGTTGTATAAAGGCAATGAGCGCACACCTGTGGCTGCACATTCTACATGAATGCAAAAGTAGATGTAAAAAGAATGGGCTGCGTCTCAATCAATGATCTCAATCTGATCAGCCATTTTAAAGGCCGCCTCTATCGCAAAGTCTTACCAGTGGATTGAAATGTTCGCTCCCTGAAAAGTGCCACAATGCACATTGAAAACAAGGGAGCATCAATCTTCCCTTAACCGAAGTTCTGAAGCGCTGAACATATATCTCATGACTCACTACACATAATGACAAGCGATAGCTATTTGTTTAATAATAAAAAAAATGCAAACCATCTATTTCAAATAAATGCTGTTCTTTTGAACTTTCTATTTATGAATTTTCTTTTTTTTAAATAATACACTCTTTTCAACATTGAAAATTATAAGAATTGTTTCTTATCTTATTAGAATGATCATATCAGAATGATTTCTGAATGATCATGTGACTTAAGACTGGTGTAATGATGCTGAACATTCATCTTTGCATTACAGGAATAAATTACATTTTAAAATATAATAAAAGAGAAAACAGATATTTTAAAGGGTTAGATCACCCAAAAATCATTAATTCCTCACCCTCATGTCGGTCCAAATCCGTAAGACCTACGTTCATCTTTGGAGCACAAATTTTTTGATGAATTTTTTTATTTCCCATAGAAAGCAACATCATTACCAAATTAAAGGTCCAGAAAGAGTAGTAAAGACATTGGTAAAAAAGTTCAACCTTAATGTTATGAAGTGAAGAGAGTCATTTTTGTGTGCAAAAAATCAAAAAACACAAACTACAACAAAACTTCTTCAACAATTTCTTCTCTACGCTGTCATTCTCCTATGCGTTTTACGTTGTAATAATAATAACAACAATAATAATAATAATAATATATTTTATTTGTATTGCACTTTACATTACAGCAATCTCAAAGTGCTACAAAACGTACAGTAATATAAAAAAAGATATAGATAGAAAAGATATAGTTTGTTAAAAAGAAGTGCTAACATAAATAGCATTCAATAAAAAGCTTTTTTAAAAAGATATGTTTTTAGATTTCGTTTAAAAAAAACGAATTAAGGTATTTTGTATAGACATTACAGCACTTTCTGGTTCATTATTACACATCTATACATCAGCGTAGGAGAATTTCAAGGCAAAGAAGAAATCATTGTTATTAAGTCATTATTTTTGTTTTGTTCTTGCGCACAAAAAGTATTCTCAACGAAAGATTGAACCACTGCAGTCACGTGGACTATTTTGATGATGTCTTTACTACTTTTCTGGACATTGAAGGACAGCAATTACATTGCTTTCTATGGGGAATAAAAAAATAATCTCTTGGAATTGATCAAAAATACCTTAATTTGTCTCACAGGTTTGGAGCGACATGAGGGTGAGTACTTAATGACAGAAATTTCATTTTTGGGTGAACTATATTTTAATTTAATATTTACTTTTATATATTACTATTTGCTCTGTATTTATGACCAAAGCCTTGGTGAGCATAAGAGACTTCTTTAAAACACATTAAAAAATTTTATCAACCCCAAACTTTCAAAGGGTAGAGTATTCTAAGTTTATTTAACATTTTACAAAGGCAATAAGTGATTTTAACCTTATTATCCAGCACCTCTCTTGGCTTCATTGGCTGTCTGCTGAGCAGCTTGTTTCAAAACAACGAACTCACGGCGAGATGATGATGCTCCCGGATCCACATGTCACGGGAACGAGCGCTGTATGGTCAGGTAGGTGTGAGGTTGTGCCGGTCATTAACAACAGGGGGAGTCAGTCAGGGAGCATGACTGACTCATATGAAAGCGAATCTGCTGCTAGTACTGGTGCTGTGCTGCTGTTTAGGAATGCTTACTACAAATGTCACCTCAGCGCGCCGCCTGGCTCTCTGCCCTCTCTCCGGCACGCCGGCAGAGACGCAGCGTGCTGTTTTGTGCCATGCTTCATGCCGCGACCGCGCTTCCTCCTGATGGTTCTTGGAGAGAGGCGTGACTCGGTTATCTCTATATGCACCAGCAGTGGCCCTACATGGAGAATCAGCACAGGGTGACTAATGCTGGGCCTCTTTAACATTTCAGAATTTACCTTCTGCAAACTCTCTTTTACTTCACGCTCCGCTTATCTCCCGACGCATACTGTGACTATCTCCAGCTGCTTCCGGCCTGATGCTTAGCGATTCTTGCATTCTTAAACTCTGTGGGTAAGTGAACAACCTGTCCTCTGAATAGCGTCTCCCACACAAGCATCGTCTGTAAAATTAATGTTCAGAAAAATAAGCGTTGGCAGCACTGTATTACTTATAGGGAAAATGGGTTTCATTAATCATTATGTAACTTTTGCCACTTAACTAATCAAGTTATATTCAGTTTATTTAAATGTTATGCTGACACAATCTTTGAAATTCAGCATAAAATATATATTTGCCAGGCAACAGTGTGGATCTAATAAGCATGCACAAGAGGAAAGGAAGGGTGCAGAACTCTTTGCAGATTCATGTTTTAGCTGTACGAACAGTCGCCCGTTAAAAGTTGGGAAAGCTGACGTTACAGTGTGACAGTGTTCCTGTAACTCAACTGGTGAAGTATAGTGCTAACAACCGCAAGGTTATGGGTTTGACTCCCACTCTTATGAAAAAGTGCACTTCAGCATACTTTTAAAAAGAGTACTTGTTGTTGAAATAATATACTTTAAAAGAATAGAGGGTGTGCAAGTGACGTCACCGTCAGCAGGCTTGGCAGCGTTGGTTTTCAGTACCGAAAAACACAAAACACATTCAAAATGTGCAAGAGCTTTGCGATTGACTGTCTAAATAGATATGACAATAAATCCGAGGTAAACTTTTACAGAGTGCCGAAAGCTAAGGAAAAGAGAAGCCAATGGATCACTGAAATTCACAGCGGACTCCGGGCAGTGACACATGGATTTGCACTTATTTTGACAGTATGTTGAGTTTTGGGGAAATGTACTGTACTGTCACTCCAGTCGAAGTCCAAAGCACAACGATAAAGATACTAAATAGTCTTTAATAGTAAAGATTCACAGAACAAACTCAGATTAAGCAGACAAAGAGTACATCCACATAACACTGACGATACTGGACAAATGAAGATTCAAACAGAGCAAATTAAAGCTGCTGCCTGTAACTTTTTTGGTTTAAAAAAGATTAAAAATCAATTTGATCATGTACTTATCAAGTCAGAGTTCAAATCTATCTCCTTACCTTAGCCCGATTCACAACAGCAAGCTTGTAATAATGTTTTATAATTCAGGTGGTACTGGTAGGTTTTTGCGGGAAAGGAAATTCGAGCATGTAGCCGCTTGTCTTTGCATCACGTCTACAAGTCCCAGCAAGGAAGTTAGGCATATCGCATGTGAGGCGGATCATTTATAGCCTTTTCTCACAGCAGCTGCAATAAACTTATTTTGAAGGCGAATTGTATGGTATGAGAAATTAACGATTAGACTGTACAGAAATTGAAATAATTGAAATCTACAGGTTAATACACACTGAATAACAATATTAATAATTTGCACAGTTTGACATGATATGAGCAAAGCCATCGTTAGATTTAATCACTATTGGCAGCGCGATTTCCTGTAATGCTTTTCTCCCTCGATTAGTCAGAACAAAAGTTGCAGAAATGTTTCTTTCCTGTTCAGATGTTATTCTCTGGTGAAAATTATTATTTTGGTCATTCTTCCAAGACTACTATGATTCCGAAGTCCAGTATCCACACCTAGGTAATGATTGACAGCAAACATTAGATTCATCTGCGCTGAGGAGCCGTGCCAAGGCACAACATACGTAAAGATAAAAATTCCGCAAACAACTGCAATTGCAGGTTTCAAACAGAGATGGCGACAAAGAGGCAGAAGAAAGATATTCATACAGGCTTTGAACAACTTGAGAGTGAGTAAACGATGACAGAATTTAAATTTTTTGGGTAAACTATCCAAAATAGTGTACTTTAAAGAATGACAAAAGATTAATAAAACAATTATTTAAAATGTGTGTGATTTTTTTGACTATTACAAAGTTCACTTTTTAAAAGTGTACTCATGTGTTTAGGAATATTAACATATTCAGGTTCAGTGCACACAGTCAGACGATGAATACAATCAGTCACAGATGATCTACGCTCCAATCCAGAAGAGGGCACACACGGTAAGGTAACAGTGTTTGTTAACCGCCAATACAGGAAAAAGAACAGAGTTGATCTACACAAAAACCCAAAACAAGAGTTCAGCTGGCACATATATGATAGCCTATATGCTGGGTTTCGACTCATTTTTGTGACGAGCTCCACTAATGTTGTGAAATACTAAAGTATTTTAAGTTGTTTCAACTGACATTACAAAAGGTTCAGTATTACAAAAGATTTGAACGTTCACTGATGCTCCAGAGGGAAACAATGCATTAAGAACCAGGGGGTGTAAACTTTTAAACAGGATGAAGATGGGTGCATTTTTTTTATTTTATTTTGTCTAAATATCTTTTTTTTTTCATTTAGTAATGCCTTTCGGAGGCTACAAAAGATTCTTACACGTCGCCAAGAAATGAAGTACAATTTACCTTGATCTTCAAATACAAAAATTTTTACACCCCCTGGTTTTTAATGTATCGCATTTCCTTCTGGAGAATTTTGATTTTGTAGTCCATCAGTTGTCCTTAGTCTGAAAAGATGGATCTCAAAATCATATAATCACTGCTATAAAGGGTTCAAATATGCAAAAGATGCTAGAAAACCAAAGAATTTGCGTGACCTATAGGAACAGTCAGCAGTTTAATTGCTCAGGATAAACGAGGGACTCATGAACAACCATCGGAAAACAAACAATCACGGATCATCCAGGTAACGACAGACAATATTAAGAATCAAAAGGTTTCTAAACTTTTGAAATGGAGGAATTTTTATGTTGTTGACTATGTGAAAACATATTTTATGTAAAATACTTTATTCAGGATAGTGCTAAATAAAAAAAAATAGCACATTTTGAATGATCACTATGATTTTGTTGAAATTGTTATCATTTTGCAGATTCTGCGAGGGGCATGTAATCTTTTGAGTACGACTGTATAAGACTAATCCTGACTCATGAATATTAATTATCATGTAATTAACATTAATTAGATCCAGTAGCCCTACCTGATTTGTTGAAAAAAGTATTGCCTCTTGTGTAATGCCACAAAAAATAAAAAAAAAATAATAAAAATTTGGTAGTTGTAGTTAGCAGCTAGGGGGCTGTTTTAATATTTCAGAGATGGTAGCTATGTTTTGAAATCCTCAGACAGACGATAACGTAGTCTGCCTTTGATTGAGCAGACAATGCATTATTTAAGTATCTCTTAATGGCACTTAGGGAGGAAAAAGAATTGAATAAACTTCAGAGGAGGAACAACTAATTAAAACAACCTTTTTATTTATGCACATCCTCTGCAGTATATGTAATGCAGTATGATCCAGGTGGACCCGAGGCCTGCTGGAGCACTGATGGATGGCCCTCCTCTGGGCTCGGCTGTCTCCCACTGACGCGAGATGGTCGTATTGATTACACCTGCTGCCAGTCTTCCTGAGAGCTGCCAATACTGCTATCAGCCTCCCGACAAGAAGGGGCCCAGCCAAAATAAAGGCATCAAGAGTGCATCTTGAATGAGAAAGATGCCTCGTTCCCTGTTCCCACACCCCTGAGAGGCAAACAGATGGAAGTGTTGTCGTCTGCCTGGTGGAGAACAAACCTCGGTTCCCTGAAACCCATTCGCCGCGGGCTCCTACAGCGCTTAAATATGCACTTCGTTTGTGCTAGACATTAAAGTCTTGAACGTGCTTTCAGGTAGGCTAAAAAAGAAGGAGATAAGCCTTTAGACTGACCAGGTGATAAGATGCTATCGGTGGAAGCGGGCGCGTAGAACTGTTTTTCAGTTACGGGGTAATTATTCATCGCTATTTTGTCCCCTGCGGCGTTTCATGTCACCTAGGACAGCGCAGTGGAGGCTGATGACTCTGTACATCACAGGACGAGAGTTAGAGGTCACTCACTAATGTCTCTCGCACAAAGGAAACATCCGTCTGATATGTAAAAGACGGACGCGGGTGAAACCGTCGTTCGTGCAGCAAAAATATCGGTGTAAAAAGAAATATATTCCGGCCAGCACACATGCCACTGTGATTAATTCTGCCAAATAACTCATACCATAGAATTTAAGATTACAGAGTGCAAACGACAGTGTAATTACACGATAAAAGTTAGACAATTACAGCCATGCTCTTTCCCTGTATAAAACCAGTGCCATAATCACATGCAAATTACCTAGGAGCCTGTAATCGGGTACCTAGTTGAATGGCATTGTGAAATCATCTGAGAGCAATATCTGTCTAACGGCACTTATTCTGCTGTCAGAAATCGCAAAAGAGCAGGGGGAAATGGGAAATTGGAAAATCATTATTGTAGCAAAAATGCTATGTACAACGCATTTAATCTCTTTAACAAGCAATGAAGAAATGATTTGTTTTGCAGTAAACTGATTACTGAGACTGAAGAAACTGCATCTTCTGTGTTTCTTGCTTGCGAATGTTAAACTTGCTGTGTCAAGCTGTCCCACAGAAATGCATGAATGCATAAAGAGGGTCAAAACTGGACTAAATTGTATCAGTCCATCTTATGCGTTGTTAAACTGTTCCATTTTCATGTACAGTTGCAAAATAAATAATGTCAAAATAGTCTAAATAAATTTGGACCAGCCTATTCACTGAGACATTTTGGATCTTTCAAAATTTTCATTCAGATCTATTAAAGGGTCCTATTATGCCTTGTTTTCCCTTTTCCCTACATTTTCAGCTTTCGTCAGTGTATCATTTTGCTGTTTGAGCATGGAAAAGGTCTGCAAAGTTACAAAGCAAAAAGTCCAAAAGGAGTTATTCACTTTTAGTAAGCACTGTTTCTGAACTCCCTTAGACACCTTTACTGTAGTCTTGAGTGTTCTTCTGGGAATGAACATGTTACAATATTCCTAATTTACATCATTCTCACCCAAGGCATACGCAATAAATAAATAAACATGCGGTTACGGTATGGGGTAAAAACCTTTTGACTGGTACAGTATGAATGAAATTGACCTGTCAAGTGATGAAATCAATTTTTGATAAAGACAGAGAATGATACTGACAAAATACCCTGAAGCTTTTAGAAATGTAGAACTGTCTTTTTTAAAACCAAATATAAAAGTCACAGTCACAAACCAAAACTTTGAAGAAATAAAAAATTACTGACAGAAAAAAATATCTAAAATGAGTCAAGATTCCATAAGAATTTGCACTGAAGACTGAAGAAAGAAAAACATAAACATCTTGGATGACTTGAGGGTGAGCAAATTATCAGAAAGTTTTAATTCTGAAGTGAACTTTTCCTTTAATACTTCAACCGTTATGGCAATGCACGTTAAGGCCGCAAGCACCCGCCCTCACCAAGGTTGCGAGCAAGTTTCAACTCTGTGAGCTCATAAATTGCTCACTCCACAGTGGATCTAATCTGAGCCTAGACAGTGGTACACCCCATCTCCAAGGCTCCGACTCTCAGTCATCGCTTATCAGTAGGCAAATCAGCTTATTCATTGACCCTGCGGCCTCTTGCTCTCATTAGTTTTGACTGTGACATTGATGGAGGGGTGGGCCTCTCCTGCAGTCAAAGCGCACAGGTCAGTGCTGGTGGGTGGGGAGATTAGCGAGCGCCAGAGAGCTCTCTCATGTTATCCCGCCCGAGGCCAGCACTCGCTCACTGTATGAGAGCTGCGGCGGGACAGTGTGCAGGGAGAACATCCCACCATCCCCCCCCCCCCCCCCCAGTCCATTTTCCTCTTATTTTTGTCCTCTCTCCACCACTTGTTAGAGGCAGGATGACATAGATGGAGAGAGAGGCATCTGAAAAGCCTCGGTTGACATGTGGTTCATGTGAGCACTCAAGGCATTATGGATCCTGTGTGGCGAGTGCTCTAAAATGAGACAGAATCAAGCGCAGTTTTCAGCCGACTGGGCTCTGAGGGAAAATCCGTGCGGCTGCAAGAGACTGTGTTTGTGTGCACTGTTACTTGTCAAACTATTAATGCTGATAGAGTCATTGACACCCAAGAACAAGAACTGTTTATAGAAAAGACACAAAAGAAACTCATACTTTGACGGAACACTGCTGTAGTTTTTTCCTCTGGGCAATTCCTTTGAAAGTCGAATGGAGGATTCCATCAAAACTTTATCATCATGTTCCAACGGAGCAAAATATAAGACATGGGTGCCAGCAGGATGCATTGAGTAATATGATAGAATTACAATTCAAAAGTTTGGGGTCGGTAAGATTATTTAAAAAGTTTTGAAAGAAGTCGGTTATGCTCACCAAGGCTGTATTGATTTGATGTAAAATAAGTAAAATATTTGGTTACACTTTATTTTAAGGTGTCTTTGTTACAGTGTAATTATACATTTAAGTATTATTAAGTAACTACATGTGCTTACTATCAGTGTTGGGGAAAGTAATGCATTGCAATATTGTATTACTCCCTAAAAAAGTAACTAATTGCATAACTTTTTATGAAAAGTAATCTGTTGCATTCCTTTTTCTCACCTGGGCTTGTTTGTTTTTTATTAACAAAAAAAGTTCTATTTTTGGCGAATGTTAAGGCACTTTCACACACAAAGTGAAATGAATAAGCCCCAGGCTGAAGGAAATGCATACTTACACCTGTACAGTAGAGGGTGCAGCTGTCACATGTCTCTGTGTTTGGACTTTGATTTTCAGTCACATGTTCCTTTTGTTTGTATGTTCCCGCCACGCTTTGTTCCCTTGGTTACCATCATTATTGGTTCATTCATTTCAGCTGTGTTGAATCATTAGTCTCGTTATCTCCTTGTGTTCCTGTGTCCCTTGTCGAGCGTTGATATTGGTTTAGTGGTTTGTTTGGTGTGTTCTCTCCCAGTTATTTCTCCTGTTCCCATTGTGACTTGGATTAAACGTGTTCCCTGAAGGAATTCCCTCATCACGCACTTCGTTTACCTGCAAGCCCATAACAACAGCTCAAACAAATCTTTCAGTTGGTCTGCCATTCTGGATTAAAGAAGCATAGGATTCAGAAGAAGAAAGTTTAGCACTCTTATTTCTAAATCTAATCTTAAGTAATTTTTGCTTGTTAGTATGGCTGAATTAGATCATTGAAGATCAGCAGCAAAGACATTAGTTAATAAAGTGAGATTAAATACATAAAGTATATATGTGTAATTTAACATAGTTAACTATTACAGGTTTGCGCAACATTCTGAGATCGCATTTCACTGTTTATTCATTTTGAGAAAGACTGAATAAAATTATTTTGTGAGACATAAATGATAGACACGTGATTTAACAATAGAATAATTTTGTTTATCAAACTTGAGACCTGAATCAAACAAAACACCTAGATTTTTTTACACATGGAGTAACATAAGAACTTAAGTCACCAAGATCCAGATCACCAAAATCATAAAAAAATCACTTGGTCCAAACAATACTACTTCAGTTTTATTCTCATTTAAGGCCAAAAAATTGTGTGTAAGCCATAATTTCACTTCTTGTAAACATGCTGATGAGTTATAAAGTCTGAACTGGGAGATATAAACATACAAATGTGCAGAATTGTGAAATAAAATGTTATCTATATAAAATGTTATAGGTTTAAATATTATTTCTTGCGGTCACTATATATCTGCATATGTGAATATTAGACTAATCATTGCAGGTTTCACCAGTCCAGTCTGTGACTTGCAACATAAACATCTCCGTTTAGCTTCAAAAGGCGTTTTCAATGATGATATTCTATAAAAAAAAAAAAAATGAAGACTAAATTTTTTGCATTCCGATTCCAACATCCAGAGGCACAACAAAATATCTTTCTCTTATTCTGTGGATTTTGCACATTTTCCTCCATTTGCTACCGCTATATTTCTGCAAACACTAAGCTGCAAGTGACGTAACTCTGATGTCTGCTCCA
This sequence comes from Opsariichthys bidens, assembly GCA_037194245.1. Taxonomy (NCBI): domain Eukaryota; kingdom Metazoa; phylum Chordata; class Actinopteri; order Cypriniformes; family Xenocyprididae; genus Opsariichthys; species Opsariichthys bidens. Next base: position 11,086,716 of record CM074277.1, on the reverse strand, counting down.
AATGGGTCTATAGGGTTTGGATTAGGGTTAGTTGCATGTAATTATGTGTAATTTATAGTTATTACATGTAACATATGTAACAATGACACTGTAGAATAAAATGTTATTACATTATTATATAAGTTATTAGAATTTAAAATAAATGTTGTCTATTTGAATAGATTTTTAAGAGAAATTTATTCCTGTAATACAAAGCTGAATTTTCAGCATCATCACTCCAGGCTTCAGTGTCACATGATTCTTCAGAAATCTTTCTAATGTGCTGATTTGCTGCTCAAGAAACATTATTATCAGTGCAGGAAACAGTTGTGTTGCAATATAACTCTTTTTAACATCATACATGAATTTACTGTAACTTTTGATCAGTTTGATTGTAAAAAAAAATAAAATAAATAAAGGTAAGCTCCTGAAAAAGCGCAAGAGTCAAACTAAAGGCATTCCTGTTCGTCACATGCCAAAAGTCTAAAAGCAATTTTGTAGTAAAATACTCTCTTTCTTGCTGAAGAATACTTTCCAAAGACCAACCAAGAGAAAAAAAAAAAAAAAAATCAATAAATCAGCCCTCATGAGCTGGACTGGGTACTCTAACCCACCCATTCCTGTGTGCATACATTACAACATTTACAACAAAGTAACTGCGTGCTTCTAAACGTTATGATGGTGTTAGATCAGCAGCTGGGAAATAAAAGAGTAGGCTACCTGAATAATATAACTTCATTTCTGGTACACCTTTTTAGACTCTCCTCATAAATTTGTTATCATACTGAAATAAAAAGAGTTGGAAAAATGGTGAAACGTGCATGTCTGGCACATAATAGACAAGGTGCATTCAATGAACTACATTATGTTCTAACATTATGAATTAACCCGATGAATTATTTTAAACGATATTTTAAAATATCACTGCTCTGCTTAATAATAAATGTTTCCTTTTTTCTCACAATGTAAAATTATGGTATAGACCCACAATAATGCACCAAATATTACTGATATAGTATTATGAATCAGTCTGTTTGACTAAAAACTAAAGTATTTTTTCAAATGGTAAATTCATCAATCTGAATAACTAAACTACAGAAAAACTGAAACATTGGCTAGAAAATAACACATACACAATCAAGTGACACTGTTGGAACAAGCATGGGATTGTTTTGACAGACCCCTCATGATGCAAAAGCTGACAAAATCTTAGTTTCACAGAGAATTTCACAGAGAATTGTAATTTTTACAAGTTTGTGTCTGTTTCTCAGTAGCAAATCACAAGGGAACTGAAACTCAATATAGATGCACAGAAGCGCTCCTCCCCCAACACACACATCACACAACGTGTGTTAAGCGAACTAAAAATAATTCAACACAAAAACCCTGCCGCTATTGATTGGATTGCATCTTATGAATGTTTGTTGCCGTCGTCGTTGTTGTTGGCTCACTTGGACACATAAGACACAAACAAAGGGGGGAAATGTACATCTTAAATGTGTCACTCTAAAGGTACAGTTTTCATTTTAACAATATTCTCAGGTTAAAATCTTGACCAAATGTTTATTTGTTTTTAAAAACCAAGCAACATTACAACTGAACCTGATGGTCAATAATCCAAGCATGTATTTAATTGAAAGGGGGTGAAGCAGCTCAATAACTCCTTTTGTGTTTCATGGGAAAGAGTCATTTTAGTTTTATCACACAAGAGTGGGTAGATGATGACAAAATTTTCAAAATATCGCTGGAAGGTGCGACACGACTGATCGACCAAACTTAGTCGTGTGAATGAGTGAGGACAAAGATACAAATATTTTCTTTTTCTATTTATTTATTGGAAGTTATATTAAAAGCTACTTGGCTCACAAATCTGAGGGGGCATGATGCTCATAATAAACAGCAGAAAATGGCTCAGAGGAGACAATACAAGTTCAGGAGCTGACGGCAGCAACAGGAATCTCTCTTGGAGTATGTGGGAAGTGTGGCTAATTCCATTTTTTTTTTTTTTTTTTTCCCCATAGGCGGGTGTGAATACCATGCCTCACCCACAAGCAGCGCACCGGTCTGACCGAGACCAGGCCATTTCATCTGCAAAATATAGAAAAAGGCAAAGTTTCTTCTGCACTATTATTGCTAAACCAGCATGTCCAACAATGGAAATAAAAGTGAAGAATTCCAGCGAGGAATGGTGAACGGGAGGAAAGCTTTTCAAGGGACGTGAATAAAGAAAAGCTAATTCCCCTTATCTAAAACTCCAACAGGGATTTTAATTGGCCATTCAAATATTCAATTACAGCAGATTTGAATAGCACTTATTTCTAATATTTGACCTTCCATATTGATGGCAGGTGTGAAAGCCATTAAACGAAACCAATCTTGTTATTGAATACTAAGGACTACAGAAGACCACTGCTGAGCAACACTTACAAAGAACTTCAGAACCTGTGAAATCAAAGAGGGTGGGCTGAAATTGTCTCACTCCTGAACTTTGCTCATTTATTTCCACGAAAACAAGTGTAGGGAAAACCAAAACACTTAGGAAAAGGCCCATCTTTCTAAATCTTTATTATTATGATCTGAATAATTTATCATTCAATAAATGATTATAAATGAATTCTGAAATGAATAAAGTCGCAATGTCACATCAATATTATAATTGAATGTAAGAATTAATTAATGTATAGATACATTATAATAAGAAAATTAATATTCATAATAGGTCTGTCAGGCCATTAAAAATATACTGAATTAATTTCATATGTGATTAATCATATGAAGTGGATATGCGACTGTTTGGGGTTATTTGTTTATTTTTTAAATAATGTTTTTATTCAGCAAGAATGCATTCAATTGATCAAAAGTGACTGTAAAGACATGTTGCAAAAGATTTATATTTCAAATAAATACTGTTCTTTTGAAAAAGATTGCTGCAAAAACATTAAGCAAAACAACTAACTGTTTGGACATTGATAATACTAAGAAATCAAGCAGCAAATCATCCAATTAGAATGATTTCTGAAGGATCATGTGACACTGAAGACTGACGTAATGATGCTGAAAATTCCATCACAGGAATAAACTTCATTTTAAAATATATTTAATTGACCCGCCCCCTTTAGTTACTGTTGCTATGTCCGACAAGCCATGAGCTCTCATGCCACACATCATGAAAAATGCATCCCGGAGCAAAGAGGACACTGACAACACGTCGACAGACAAGACAGAGCAGGTCACTTTTGATATGAAACAGTTTCATGTTTAAAATATAGTAATTTTTTAAAGAAGTTTAAACAATAAATAGCATATAGTGTCTCTTTAATGTGTCGTGTGGACACATTAATTAATTAATTAATTAATTAACATTTAATTAATATGTGGACATCAGAAGGAATGCCATTTTCAAGCGCGGAAAGACGTTAATCTGCTAACTCTCCTGACTGCTTTGTCGGACAAGATGGCGGATTCGGGGTTATGATTGGTCAGATCGCCTGTCAATCAAACTGTTTGCAGAGCGTCAATTAGAAAACTGCTATTTCAAATATTTCACAATATTACCATTTTTACTGTATTTTTGATTTAATAAAGGTTGCAATGGTGAGCAAAAGAGACGTATTTACTAAATGTTAAAACCCCAAACTTTTGACTGGTAGTCTATACGAATATTTGCCAAGAAAATCAATTGCAGATGTCCCTCCCCACAGCATCTTGCACCAGGGTTGCACAAATGTTTTAATCGCATTAATTATTAATGATTTCTTTCAACATGCTAAACTGACAGCCCTAAACACTAACAATAACTCATGCACAGTACGGGTGTGTTTCAGCAGAGACTGGGCCAGCTAAATGCCCTGAGACTGTGTTAAACTTTAAATGAAGTTATTGATACAAGCGTTACAGATGAAAAGAGGCCGGCACGGTCGACCGTACCGCTGGAGATCATAGGAGCATGGCTAAGTGTGCTGAGACGGCCTGATGTGCAGCGCCGAGGCGGGTGTGACTCAGATGTGCGAAAAAAAGTCCAAGGGTGAGATGGAGAGGGACCTGTGCAGCCACGCGGACTCCCCGTACCATTCAACTAACTCTGCTTGTAATGGTACACCGGGCGTACGGCTGCCAACACTAAAAAGGCCATTACTGGAGCCACCGTAAAACCCAAACACAAACGAGCAGCATCTGTACACTTCACAAAATAGGGCTGTTAATTTCACCAGTACAAAAAGGTCATTACGAAGAGGCAGTTGGACGCAAGAAATCTGAATTATCATAATGAAGCTATAACAATATCCATGTCAAATCACAACCTTTAGGCCACAATGCATTTAATCAGCAATAGCAAATGACTCCAGCTGATGCAACGCAGCTAGGAACCGTTATCAGTCAATTTTCATATTAAGCAGAACATGGAGGAATATTAATTAACACTTTTGCTTTCTGAGGCGGTCCAGCACAGTGTCTGACATCCAATTAGTCAAAGTCACCATGCAGGTCAGTCGGGTCAAATAAGTTTCTAGAGCCGCACTTTTTTGTGATTTTGTGATGTGACCTCCTCTTGAGCCTCAGTTCTGAGTAAGAACATGGAGACAGTGTGAGGCAAACAAGATATCTGAACGCGTTCAATTATTCTGAAACACGGGCTTTGAATTAAAAGTCTACCTCAGAAAAAGTAGTTGCCAAAGGTTGCCAATTAACAGCAGATCTGCGGCAAAAACATCTGGGAACAGACAACAAACGACTTCCTGTCTGTCACAAAAATGTTGCTTTCCGAAAGGAAAAAAAGCGCATTGGTGTTAAGTCTCAGATGTGCATTTCCCCACAAAACATGCTTCATGAAGGGACTTTATGTGTTTTCACAACCATATAAAAGACATAAAAATGATATTCTATATTTGGCATCATGCCGGTCAGCGGCCCCCAGGCAGGGGTCAGGCACCGAAGCGTATTGAAACAAATCAGAGAGCTGCACCAGACCCAGAGGACCAGCTTTGTGTAGTATGAAAAAGACGCACTGGAGGGGAAGAGAGAGAAACAGAACACCACATGTTTAATGAACGGCATACCCTCAATAATTAAATCATCGTATTATGAAGAGGAGAATTTCACTGTTCTGCCAGAAGCTGAAAACGAAATAATAGTCGAATGTCAGCCATTTTACATGTGGAGGTTGATGGATAATTTTATCAATGAGTAAAATTTATAAGAACACACAAAAAGGAAAGCACGTGTCTAGTCGTATAACTGATCACTATTTGAGACTTTTTGCCTTCGCCAGTTATTTTTAATTACAGAGGTGTTATTGTTAACTAAAACTATTAAAAACAATTTCCATGAATTAAAATTGAGTTGAAATAAAATAAAAGAAATATCAGATGCAAAAATTGAAAATGTTGCCTTGGCAAACTGAAATAAGTTAAAGTACAAAAATGAATAAAACTAAAACTAAAGTTAAAACTGAAATAAATATAAAGTTAAGCTGAATAGACATGTTTTAGAGAAAAAATAACTACATTTCTAAAACTTTAAAAAATGAAAATAAAAATATAAAAATAAGTGAATTCAAAATATGAACAAATAATATATTATTTTATAATAATATTCCAATATTATTTTTCTACATAAGAAAATTCCATGCAATTTGATCTATGTTGTTTTTATTATTTTATGTATATTTTAATAATTATATGTACGCTTATAAATAAACATGTATATGCATGCCAATAGTATATTTATGGTTGATATGAAAATAATAAAAATAATAATCATTTATTTTTTGTCAGCAAATGTTTGACTGTGTCTAGTTTTATTTCATGGACATTTCAGTTTTAATGGTGAACGAATATATTAACCAACAGAACATAAATCAGGATTTACATGAAGATTTCCTTTAGACAGGAATCACAAATCGCAATGTAAGCAATGTGTCTGCTGCTTATTTATTCCTGTGTACAGCCGACAGGATACAAGACACGCGCTGACGGTCATGACAACGGCAAGCTTTAAGATGCGGCATTTCAAACACAGAACCCAAGCTGACGCAAACCCAAGCAAAACTTGTTTTAGTTCAGAATCCGATAATAGCTCCGCCGCACAGCAGTCCAAATGTGTTTGAGACACAGCAAGTAGTTGGAACAGCCTGTAAAGTCTTAGCGACTGTCCTTGGCTTCTCTGCTAAGAGAGCGTTTCACAGTTAGCAGCTCTGACTCAGGCCGACTGCCCTGGAGATCATGTAGGGGAGTGAAAATATGAAGAGCTGATTCACAACACCTTCTCATTAGCATGTTAAAGGTGGGAGCTGCCATTTGCAACTCAACAGCTACAAGGTGCCAATGAAGCATAAACTCCGTCGCCAGCAAACGTTTTTTGTGCAGTTGTTAAACAGCTCATTTAATACCACACACAATCGCTCAATATAGCTTTTGAAAATGGCCAAAAGCATGGAGGAAGCCTGCTGTTTTCATAATCAATAACCCTGATGTTTGATACACTCAGCCGTCCGGCTATTACTCTACAGCAAGAGCCCTTTTGGCAAGTACAGAGCTTTCAGATGCTCTTCCCCTCTAGTGGACATGTTGTCATGACAGGCTGTCAGTTTGAGGAATGGCTCATCATTGTCATGCCGTTGAACGGCTCCGATTGAGCCGCGCAGCTGGAGTTATGTTAAGTGTAAAGCAAAGTGACAGAAATGCTAATCAAGTATCAAAACTGACACCGCATTCCTATCGATGCACATCAGGCCGTCAATGATTTATTAGTCAAAGTAAAAGCATGTGTCACCATCCGCAGGTCTCATGGGTAAACATGCCACCGGCTCAAGGTCCAGCACTTAGCGATGCTTTTTTCACAGATACACAACAAGGACGACATTCTTGACGGCAGCATGCGAATCTCTTCCCTTTTTGTTCAGAAGTACAGTTTTTGCATATTTACATGGGATGGAACTTGTGATGTAAAGATTGCTCAAAACTGTGCTTGCGTTAAACGCCGGTGTATGCGTATGAGTAAAATGAAGTATACTTTCCAAGGCTATGTGTTAGTCATAGAAATCTTGGAGGTATAATTTCAATGAATTCCAGACATGGAGGTCATGGAAATGACTATTCATAAAACTTCAGACATTAGAAACTTTATTTCTTTTGACTAGTTTTGCTTTGAACTATGGGCTAAAAATTGCAATTTGAGAATACAGTGAAATAATAATAATTATTATTATTATTTAAAAATCCGTATCCAGAAACGAGAATTTACTGGAAAAGTCATATAAAAGTCCTAGAAATGTATTGTTCTAAAGGAGTAAAAAAAAAAAAAAAAAAAAAAAATTTTTTCATATATATATATATATATATATATATATATATATATATATATATATATATATATATAAAACTATATGAAACTATACATTTTATAAATATTTTATAAATATATAAAATAGCTACAAAAATATGAATAACTATATGTTTTATTGGTATTTATTACCAAAAAATATATTTGGGTAGTTTACTATAAATGTGAGTTTTCAACACAAGTATAACAAGAGACAAATACGAAGTTCTGTCATGAAACTCTAGATGGCACAGGCTTCATAAGTCCTTAACCCAAACTGCTTTCAATCACATCTTTCTCTATGGGGCACAGCTGATTGGTTTACGCTGTATTGGTAACCAATGAGCTCGCTGCTCAACATTCAAAATATAGCCTATTCTTTCAGAAACCCTCCATCATCCCCAGCTCCACCTGTATAGATGTGCTATGGGGTGATTCATGTATGCTTGTACAGCAGCAGCATGCCTTGCTTGCTCACAGGAGCGTGTTGTGTGTGTATTGGCAGCGACAAGATTCAACAACAATAAGCAATTACAGCAGCATAGCAGATTTATTCCGCCAAGACCAAACACATTAATATCGTCATACTCATTACCTTACAAAACTCTCAGAGTGGTGTTATGACAGAAATACAGTAACTTTTGAACAATTATAAATTGAAAATGGTTTGTATCTAAACTAACGAAAATGAGAATCTGCAATGTCAGACTAAACACTGTAGAAAATAATTTAATTATACAAAAAAAAAGATTATTTATTTATCTTTTTAAAATCCCTTTCAGACCAGTCATAAAAAGTTGAATACAATCACAATTATGGAAGGGCAATTATTTAGCACTTTTTCTAATTCATTGAAAAACTTGAAATTTTTCATGTTTTGGTTCTTATCAATTTTTTGAAGAACATAAACTACAGTATCAAAGTTTTGGGGTCAGTAAGAGTTTTTTTTTTTTTTAATTAACACTTTTATAAAAAAAAATCACAATTGATCAAAGCGATAGTAAAGACATTTTTATTTCACATAAATACTGTTTACTGTTTACAGGAATAAATTACATTGTAAAATATATCAAAATACTGTTATTACTGTATTTTTGATCAAATAAGTGTAGCCTTTCGTGAGCATAAGAAACTTTTAAAAAGTCTCACCGACCCAAATGTATAAATGGTTGTGTTTATCTAAACTACATATGAGTTTACAAACATGTGTTCTGGCTGCTAATTCAGAATCCATGTCTGGTAAAGTTTTGATGTCAAAACAGCAGAAAGTTCTGATGAGGTTGTTTGAAATCACTGGGCCTTTTAACTACAAAAAGTAAACTTTTAAAATAAATGATATGCAAACATTTTTTTTTTTTTTTTTTTGCATTGTCAGGTTGTTATAATGAGTTGAGTTTTGTTACTTGTCAACCTTTTGTTGTAAACACAGTCAACATAATTAAAGTGCATTATGAGTTTGCACAGCTGTCTCTCTCACTGTGTACATGAGCGTGTGTCTGTGTGCTCTTAAAGTTGCTCAGCCTTGCTGAGTAAGCGTTCACCCCTCTTCTATCCCTGTCCCCTTGATCTGAACGTAGAAAGAGGGAGAGAGAGAGCCTCAGCAGGCCCCAATTATCTCACCGTCATTCAGCATTCCTCATTCAACTCCCCTAGCGACACCCACCACTGCTTTCATTTCTGTGAGGAGATTCCAGCATGAGCCTTGGGGATCTGGGGGTGGAGAGGTTAAACACTGCACAGCTCAACTGAATTTGGCATTAGAATCGCAGGGATGAAAGTTGAAAGAAAGCTGGCTTGGCCAATCCCATACAATTTTTCCGTATCTTGGGCTGAGAAGAGAAGGGTGCCGGTTTGCTGGAGCTCCACATAGCTGTTGCCAATTAAGGCTGAGCTTCTTTTAGAGCGGGAGTTTGGAAAGCGTCCTAGTTTGATGCATCAACAATGTGCAGACTTATAATTTAGCTGAGGCGTGTAAGTGACAAAACAACACAAAATGAGGCTGCAAAATTCAGCTCCCGTCGTATAGCAAACGAACCATTTTAAACAGGTGCTCAAGTAGAACGATGCAATTTAGCTGTCTGAGTTTATATAATTCAACATATTGTTGCAGCAGACAGTATACCTCAAGCTATACGCAAAACATTTCCAGATGCGCACTTCTAATATTTGACGTGCTACACTCAAAAAACTCAATAAATAAGTAAATAAAGAGTTTAAACAGCATACTGAATATTATTGAAAACAAAAATATCATACATGAAACTTTTTCTTTGTATACTTTAAAGTAATTTGTCACATTGCAGGAGGTAAATATGGTTATTTGAGAGGAAAAACTATACATTTTTCCTCCCTCCTTGCAGCGCACATGCTTCATGCTCACATTCGGGTTTTATCTTTCTATGGAGTATAGAATCTCTCCTGTCACCTTTAACTTGCTAACTAGTTTTATGGCATGTTCTATAAAAAAGGGCTTGAGAATGATGTTTATTATGAACTATGCTATATAAATTAATTGTTTAATTTAATGTTGGCTTTGGTGCAATTAAAAAGTTTATAATTTTGCAAAGAATATATTTATTTGCAAACAACAATTGTTATATATTTTTAGCACTTATAAGATTGAAAAACCCTGATGTAAGATATAAACTTTCTCTTAAACATTTACAAAATTAAACCTAAATTATTGCTGTTGATAAAATGAATGAATGATTGTTTGATGGAAGGAAGAAAGGAATGACTGGAAAAATAAACTTATGAATGAATGAATGAATGAATGAATGAAAAAGGAGGAATAAAAAAGACATGAAGGAAGGAAGACATAATTGAACAAAAGAAAGAAAGGAAGGGACATGAATGAAGGAAGGAAGGAAGGAAGGAAGGAAGGAAGGAAGAACAACATGAATAAAGACACGAAAGAATGAATGAATGAATGAACGAATGAAAAAGGTATGAAGGAAAAAGACTAATGAATGAAGGAAGACATGATTGAATGAATGAGTGAATTAGTGAGTGCATCAAAGAAAGAGAGAAAGAAAGAATGAAAGGAAGAAAGGAAAGAAGGAAGGAAGGGACATGAATTAATTAATTAATATAGAAAAATAATTCGTGTGGACACGAATGACCGAAGGAAGAAAGAAAGGAAGGAAGAAATGAATGAATGAATGAATGAATATGTGAATTAATGAAAAAGAAAGAAATATACAAATGAATGAATGAATGAATGATGGAGGAAGACACCAATGAATGAATGAATGAAAAAGTGACACATCAATAATGAATGAATGAAAAGGTGTGACATGAACGAATGAATGAATGAAAAAGGAAGACATGAATGAATGAATCAATGAAGGTAGGAAGGAAGACACAATGAATGCATGAATGAATGAATGAATGAATGAATGAATGAATGAATGAAAAAGGAAGACATGAATGAATGAATCAATGAAGGTAGGAAGGAAGACACAATGAATGCATGAATGAATGAATGAATGAAAAAGGAAGACATGAATGAATTAATCAATGAAGGTAGGAAGGAAGACACGATGAATGCATGAATGAATGAATGAATGAATGAAAAAGGAAGACATGAATGAATGAATCAATGAAGGTAGGAAGGAAGACACGATGAATGCATGAATGAATGAATGAATGAATGAAAAAGGAAGACATGAATGAATGAATCAATGAAGGTAGGAAGGAAGACACAATGAATGCATGAATGAATGAATGAATGAATGAATGAATGAATGAAAAAGGAAGACATGAATGAATGAATCAATGAAGGTAGGAAGGAAGACACAATGAATGCATGAATGAATGAATGAATGAAAAAGGAAGACATGAATGAATTAATCAATGAAGGTAGGAAGGAAGACACGATGAATGCATGAATGAATGAATGAATGAATGAAAAAGGAAGACATGAATGAATGAATCAATGAAGGTAGGAAGGAAGACACGATGAATGCATGAATGAATGAATGAATGAATGAAAAAGGAAGACATGAATGAATGAATCCTTATGCAGGTATACGCATTTCTTCTGTTCTGTTCATCATAGACATATATGACACATAATGATTACAGTTATTTCATATCCATTAAAACATATTTATACTCGCTGATAAATATTGAAACAGCTGGTTTCTGCATAATTTATACATCTTAACATCTGAGAGAATGTCAGCCCCCGCAAAGCATTTCGATTGGTCCCTGAAAATCAAGGCAAGTCCTCGCTGAAGAGCAGCGCATCTCGCACAGGCTGTTCATTTTTAATATTGGGGGGAAATAGAATTACTAACGATGTTGATTATTCAGTGGGACAGACCAACATGTTGCTTTTTTCCTTGGGCAAACCGTGACTCTTTCGAGAATAACAGATTGAGCTGAATATATTCTGCCAATTCTTGAGCGCACAGACACAAAAGAAAGAGCAGGACGTGCTCACTTACACACTCTCACAATTGATTATTCTCTGAGGATCCCTTTTGAGTCCTCCATTAGCTTTGATGTTGATAGCCATTAAAAAGATTTCTTACTTGATGTGTGTAATTAATGTTCTCTCTTTGTTCTCACTTCAAGTCTTAAAAGAGGAAGAGCATCCATAATTCTAAACTCAAGTGAATGTTCATATCGTAATCTGATCTCTTTTCATTGAACGTGCCTAAATCATTTTCAGTTTCACAACTGCCGCGTTTTTCTGTTTCAAGGCAAAATCAGTGGTGGCGTCCTGTGGCTAAAGTGAATGTTTTTCTGGCTCGCTCTTCTATGGACAGCGTGATCCATTGTTTGCTGCATGAGAGCAGCCTGAGGCGTTTTCTGCTTTCATAGGTGAAGTGCAGAGATGAGGCATTGCCAGACTAATGGTGTATAAACAATATGGAGAGCAGGATAAGCGAAAGTCTGAAGTCATGTGCGCTTCATGTCATCGACACTGCAGTACAAAATTATTAAGTGCACAAATCGTGCTTTCCTTTAGCTCAAACACTAGACAATGGCACTAGCAACAAAACTGATAATAGATACTTTGAATGCAATGTTGGATAAAATTGTCTACCAAATGCATATATGTAATTGCAGGGCTGCTAAATTGAATAAATTGAAAGCATAGTGTCTTTATTTTAATAAAAAAAAAAGGAAAAGGAAATGAATGAATGAAAAATATCCTTGAATGAATGAGATATTCAGCGCAGTGAGAGATCAGCATTGCTCATGCATTTCATTTCTCCATGGCAACTGTGCTAACAGACTTGTGGGTAATGCAGTTTTTCAGGATATCTACACAGTTTTGCATTAGGCAGAAACCTCAGCACTCATGGCAGGTCAGTTTTAAATGATTGGCTAAAATTCAGTTTCTATGTTAGGGCTATTTAATTCTTCTCTACATATTTAAATGACTTGTTTTCATATTTTTGGTCTCTAACAATCACCAAGACTGCATTTATTTGACTAAAAAAAACAGTAAAACCTAATTTTGTGAAGCAACTGAACCAGGGTTTTCTTATTCCTCTAATGACAAAGCTGCGTCATTACTCATTTTCAGTGTCACATGATCCATCAGAAATCATTCTAATCATGCTGATTTGCTGCTCATAAAACATTTATTATTATTATTATTATTATTACTACTACTATAATCAATGTTGAAAACTGTTGTGATGCTCATTTTTTTTTTATCAAAGACTGTGGTACAATTCTTTTTTAGGATTCTTTGATAAACAGAAAGTTCAGAAGAACTGCATTTATTTGCAATAGCAATCATTTGTAACATTATAAACGTCTGTACTGTCACATTTCATCAATTGAGTGTGTCATTGCTCAATAAAAGCATTAAACATGTCACAAACTGCTCTGAAACACAGGTTGAAGATCCAAATGCAGCTTTGTTGAGTGTAATCCATAATCGTAAGCCATAAAACAGGCAGAAGGTCAAAACCACAGGGCAAACAATCCAAATAACAACAGAATCCAAATTGGGAAATGCAGGCGAACAGGCAGAAGATTGAGACCATAGCACAGGAACCAGGATAAAGCACTCAGAATTGCGGTGCAACACAAACAAGACTTCGCAATGAGTGAGTAAAAGCACTGAGCTTATAAAGGCAAATGCAAACGAGTTAATCACACACAGGTGGAATTAATCAGACCATAATGAGTCCAGGGAATGGAAAATGTAATTGATAATGGGAAATCAAAGGACGCTCCAGCTTCTTACATTACCACACGTCCCAACTGTACAAAATAGAGTCCCATTCTGGCGATGCCTGTGACGCAGCATAATCTTTGCACTTCCCATAAAAATCCACTCAAAAGTAATACACAGCTGAGGAATTTATTTAGGATGAAAGTCACACCCCGGTGAATCTAAATCATATTTGAGAGATCAGGGATAAGCTTTGGAAGTGACGGTCGAGTGCCGTGTCTTTTGGGGATACGTGGCGGTAATTCACCTTTACGCGTCCTGTCAGATGTGGTGAGACGATCTGAGACGGATTCTGAATTTTTCTAAACACACAAGTCATTACAGCGTCTGGAGATAAATGACTGAGATCATTTATTCATTAATAGAATGACAGAAACGTTGTGTACCAGAAATACACAGACCTTGAGCCAAATGAATACAATGAGACGGTGCTTCATTACAGACTATTCTATTCAGCAGTCTTGTAGTCATGGAAACACTCTAAAAAGATAGTCTCTGATGCTAGAAATTATGAACTAATGAACTACTTAAGAACTACCTTTTTCAAGCTTTTTTATATATATATATGTAGGCCTACTGTGTAAATATTACCATTTCTATGGATTTCACTGGAGCTAGTCATTGCTATCTCATTAGCTTTCATTTTGCTGGACATTAATAAATTCAGCCACACTCAGTGAATCCTTAATTACTTCAATTCAACAGCTGAATGCAACAGGAAACAAATGCACTGTAGGACCATGAGCTGCTGCAATTTAATCTCATACATTTGTTTTGCTTTATTTAACTGTAAAAATTAAAGCAGAAAGCAATCATTAATGTCAGGAGTGAAAATGGAAAAGGAAAGAAATAGATAAAAACTGTGTTTCTTTATAGATATTTATAGATTATTTTCCATCAGTGTTCCTTTCAATCTCATGAGCTCATTAACATTGTCAGTAATTGTAACTTTGAAGTTAAAAACAAATTTGCGTTGTCACTAGACAACGCAAGTTGTAAATAGAACAAAATTTATGATTGGAGCACTATTTCTGTCTAATTTCCCCTTTAATTAAAAGTGTTATTTGCCATTTCTTTGTAATTACTTGTGACATTTACTAGCCATTTCTGACTGAAAATTGCTTTAAAGTAAATCATACAGAATTTTTTTTTCTTCTTCAGTGTACTATATATTAGCTAATTGCTATTGAGTTGGCAGTCTGGTAACCAAGTCGATTATATGAATATGTGAACTCGAGCACAACTGTAAGGTTATGGAATTTCAAATGTCATTCATATTCTTCATAGAGAAATAGATTTTTAATGATAATGTAAAGCTTTCAAGCATGAACTTAATGATTTGCCTTTGCATTAAATTGATCAAAAATGACAGTATAAAGACATTAATAATTTTTTAAAAGATTTACATTCAAATAAGTACTGTTCTTTTTTAACTTGGGAATCCTGAAAAAAAAAAACTATCATGATTTGCACAAAAATAATAATGAGAAACATTTCTTGAGCAGGGTAACACTTTACAATGATGTTCATTAGTTAACATGAACTGATAATGAACTGCACTTCTACAGCATTTATTAATCTTTGTTAATGTTAATTTCAACATTCACTAATACTTTATTAAAATCTTGTTAACATTAGTTAATGCACTGTGAACTAACATGAACAAACAATGAACAGCTGGATTTTCATTAACTAACATCAACGAAGATGAGTAAATATAGTAACAAATGTTTTGCTCAGGTTAGTTCATGTTAGTTAACACATTAACTAATGAACCTTGCTTTAAAGTGTTACCAAAATCAGCACAGAATGATTTCTGAAATTCTTAATGTTGAAGCTGGTTTAGTTTATATCTTAGACATTATTTTTAAAGAATTTCAGCAAATTTCTATCGAAAAAAAGAATGGGGCAAAACACTTAGGTTGACAGCCACTGTTGCATGTTTTCATTTGCCAGATGCTGTTATCTAAAGTGCGTGAATGCACTCCAGGTGTACGGTTTACCAGTATGTGTCTTCCTTGGGGATCTGGCCCAAAACATGCTTGCACATGCTAGCACAATGTTGAACTATAGGACTATAGCCACTATAGCCAATATAACCTGAGATGTGTGACCTGAACTATTTTTCTCTCTTAAAAACTTCCACATTTCTTTGAAGCACTTTGGGTTCAGCAAAGAAACCTCTTTTAATCAACCATTTTAGGCTGTAAAGGACTCTTGAGTGGCTGTGTGGTTCTTTGGAGAGTTACTGATGTGACACTATAGGTTTTTCAGCTCTGTGTGTTGGTTTCTGGGTTCTTTAGTTACCTTTTTTTATTTCATTTTTTTTTTTACCTTTTGTCTTTCAACTAAAGCCTCAGTCTCTGACAGCATGTTCGTTAACTGTCTGATGAACTAAGTATGTGCGTCACAACTAAATTCATAACGTTTAAACTGAAAAAACACTTCATGTGTCAACTAACTGTCATTAGAGTTTAGTAGTCTGTTTGCTTAATATCTCTTAACTCTTTATTTTGATGCTCCCCAACAGACATCCTACTAAATATAAGTAACTTTGCAATTGCACGTCAACTTATTCTAATACTCTAATGAGAAAGGATAAACTGTAAATGGGACCATCAAAATAAAGTGCAACCGACATAGTGTCAAATTTCATTAATAATGTTGTAATTAAAAATCAAGAATAGGGAAGATTGACAGCTAGTCAGAATCCATCTTGCTTTAAAGAGCTTGAGCATTTAAAACAGCAGATGGCAATTGCAGCTTGCACTTACAATAAACAGAGTTATTACTGACTGGTTTGGACATTAATATAGCTGTTATTATTATAGTTATCTTTATAGTTATTGTTCTTGGCGTGAACAAGTGTTTATGCCCACTTTCATGGATGAAATTGTTGACGTACCTGGCGAAGAAAACGCATGAATCAACGATGACTTGGAAATTGCCAACTGGGAATTATTGTATGTATTTTCAGATTCAAGGGAGCGTATAGAAATGACATGCAAGAGCAGGAGATAAAGAAACACACACACACACATAAACACACCCTCTGGCAGGAGTTGCACAGGAGTAATGCTCTCCTCTCATAATAAACATGTCCACATTTCACATCCAAGTTGCTCTAATATACCAGAGAAAAAATTTATGGCACATCCCTGATTTGTTTGCTGTTATTAATGGGGCAGGGAGGAAGGAAGTGTTCTGTGGCTGCCAGCGCAATATCTGACCTCTGAGAGTGCATTAAATCAAGGCATTAGGCCTGTGTTAATAAAAAGGATAGCAGAGGCGGAGCACCTCAGCCAAAACAAACACACCCCAGACACAACAAGTGAAGGGCCCAGGCGTCCAGTAGCACAGGAGGGAGAATTAATATTGGGTTTTAATCTACTATATTAGGGCAGTGACCTGCTGCAGTTGACTGAGGTGTGAAGAAGATCTCTGCAAGCCTTTGGGATAAGCTCTGCTTAGAGCTGTTTCCAAGTGCTTGTCCATCAAAATGGGACCCAGGTTAATGCCAAGATCGCAGAGGTTAATCTTGTAAATGTAAGTGGTCACTCTCAAAAATAAAGGCTCCAGTTAGTGTCGGATGCCATTTTTTAATTTCCATTGTTCCTTACAGTTCTTTATGGCTATAAGTCTCCAGCAGGTTTTACTCGCACTGTTCCGAGTGGGATTTGAACTGGCGTCTTCAGCATGGGAGGCAGGCACACTAACTGCTCTCTAGTACGCCACTTGAGGCAAGTGAGGTTTCATAAATCACACAGCTCTTACTAGCTTGCTTCCATTATACTCAGCCTCCTAAACCTCACTCCCGTCCGGGTCACGGCACCAAATGTAACCCAGGGACAGGGACGCTAACAAGGACACTTTACTTAACAATTTACTGAACTTAAAGGTTTAATATATACTTACTTTTTTTGGTTGACTTTCTCATAAAAACAATAGAAGAGTATCAAACAATGTTCGAGATATTTATTTGCATACAACAAAGGGCAGTGGTCAGAGATTGTCGTTCTCCAAAAAGGACAAAAAAGCACCATGAAATTGCACTGATAATCCTCCAACCATTTGGCATCACATGATGTTGCAGGTTTGTATATGCATGCAGCATGGAACAACATGAGGGCGAGTAAATTATGACAGATTTTCATATTTTGATAAACGAATCTGTTAACTTATGATACTTACAACAATACACCGATCTGAAGAACCTATGATATAGCATAAATAGCATTTTCGGTCTTCCGTGATACATACAGCCAACCCTATAAAGCAAAAATCAATGAAAAAATGATATTCAAATAGATTTCACAGCAAGTTACTCTAAGAACGAAGCCTTGCATTCACAGAAATTGTGTGACAGATGTCTGTTTTCATTTTGACAGACACTGGGTGGAAATCATAAAAGCTCGCCTGGACAACGTCTGACTGGTGCTGAGAATTTGAGCATTTTCAAAGCCAGAATCAATGTGAAAAATGTTGCAGCTTCGTCAGAAATCCGTAAGCACTCCAAGTCTGTGGTCACTTTTAGAGTAACTTACAATGCTAAGCAGCACATGTACTGACGGACATTTCTGTCATTGTGCTTGTGCCACGGGAGACTTGATTACATTCATTATCACAACAGGACTGCTTCACTGAGTTTCCATAACTGACAGAACATGTGGTGGACTTTGTTGTGTCTTTCATTTGAGAATAATGCAAAACACAAAAAGAAAAGTGAACAATGTCAGGGACAGGATGAAATGAGAGCTAAAAGGCAGGGCACATGTAAAGCACAGTGGGGCTTCTTTCGCTTTAGGTACAATAGGTGGCATGTTGTTTCATTTCCATGTCACTTTCCGGTGTACAATTCAATTTGCATGAAAGTAATGCTGTCCGAACTTAAGAGTTCACTTGAGCAACTTTTTTTTAAATATGGTATAAAATTATAAAATTCAATGAGGCATAGTGAGCTGAAACTTCACCGACACTTTCTGGGGAAACAAAAGACTAAGAAAAAGGGGTATAATAGGTCACCTTTAACTCTAAAAATGAGTCAAAACAAATTTCTGTGCCATGACCACAGCACTGTATTGGCTTCAGATAGAAAAAGGTGCGTTTAGACAAACCATTGAGCATAAATTAAAAAGAAATGGTAAGATAACCATGAATTTCCAGTTTATGATTGAGATTCACTGCAAAAAAAAAAAAAAAAAAAAAAAAAAAAATGCTCTTTTTACTTAGTATTTTTGTCTTGTTTCCCGTCCAAATATCTAAAAAGTCTTAAATCCAGATACTTTTACTAGATATGTAAAATATATTTTGATATATTTTTCTTGTTTTCTGGGTAAAAAAAAAAACAAAAACATTAAGTGACTTTTTGCTTAAAACAAGCAATATTATCTGCCAATGGGATAATCCAGTTTCTGTTTGGGAATGAAACAAGAAACAAGATTCCAAACAGAAAAAAGATTATTTTGAACTAACTTCCAGAAAACAAGAAAAATATTGTTGTTTTACTTATCTAGTAAAAGTATCTCGATTTAAGAATATTTACATATTTGGACAGGAAACAATCCTCAGTTTACACAATGGCCCAGTGGTACTGGATGTCAAATAATCCTGTCAAACGTAACCATCCGTAGCTACACAGGTACTGCTAAAGCATGTGATAATAGCTAAATCCCAAAAAACCCTACGTGTATCCAGCCGGCATGATAATCTTAGCATGACACAGTCAGCCAAAGGCGATTTCTAAGAGAACTAAGCAAATAGAAAATTCACTGTCTTAATGTGCTTCAGCCCTAGGCATCTATCAGCGTTGAAGATGTTTTACAACACTTTGACACCTCAAACCAAAAACGTCAAGAAGGGAACATCAAATATGTTTTCGAGGAGGTAAAGAACAGAAGGAACTGTCAGAAAGCGCCAACGCGCTATGAAAAAATGGGCATATTACAAGAGTTGCAAATTAAACTATCTGTTATTAAACACTAGGTATAACATTCCCTCCTCTGGCAACGCTCTGCTGGTTAACTAATTATCATGCCACATTCATTTTCTATGCCCCGAAGCGTTTGTTGGATTTACCCAAGGTGGAGCGTGCATGTGTTCAGCCGGTTTATTTCAAAACAGATCTCCGTGCGAGCGATTCAGCAGGAACTGTGGCTATGCAAACCCAAGGGCTGCTGGGATTGCTTCATTTACATTCCACAGATTGCATCAGGAATTCTGAGACGTTTTCCTTTTTTTCCCGCCTGTTAATTGGGGACAGCATGCACCGAAAAACATATGCACTGACACGTAAGCACAATAGCAGCATCGCAGGCGAGTCCCTCATTAGAGAGCTTTAATGACTACAACACATGCTTGACCATGAGCGCGATATTCTATCAGTCAGTAAACACCGCCGTTTTTCTCTGCGCTCGGTATCCGCACACGTACGACGGTCAGGCGTGCGTGCATTTTGCATCGAGAGGCAGTCGTTGTGGCAAACGCTTCTTTCCATCCATCTGAAGATGTGTTTACAAAGCTTTCATTTCGGAACGATTCTCAGCCCGACGCGCGCGGCCCCAGCGTGACGTTGATTAGGAGGCTTGTCAGAAATAAACTGGAGAGCCCCATTTCTCCACAAACCTGTATTCATTTAGTTCTGCCAAGTTATACAGTGCCATATCTCTGCAGGAAAATCCAGCATGACATGAGAGCGAATTTTGCCCTTTTAAAAAGAGGGTTAATCTTTCTTTCTTTCCCACAGCAACCTCAATCTCTCTCCGGCCTGCATGGCTTGTGTGATCCCGGGCTGCTGCGGTAAATTAAATTAAATAAACCCATTAGTTACAGCACTGCTACCTTCTCACCTCTGCCCAGATGCACTTTCATGGTTTGTTGGCCTTTTAAAGTAACCAGAGGACTGAGTATGCGGAAGCTGTGACCTTGAATGAGTTTGGGTTCATTGTTTATTATATTGAGATGATCAATTAAACCTTTGTGTGTTGTTAACACATTTCCAACTGTGGTTAAAGCATGAACACGGAATCTAAAAGTAAATCATACTTGAGCCTCTAGTAGGTGAGAGGAAAAACGGGGGTGGACGGCCGTGAAGAGACAGTTTGCGTCACTCCAAACACGTAAAAAATGTGTGGCATGAGTAACTGAATGGAGATCACCAATCCGGCAATACGCTGACAGGCCGAGCTGGACGTCTGAAAGGAAATAGTCTTATTTCATTATTTCATTCCGTCTGTTGTGGTGTATCATTAAAAATGTGTATTATCTTTGAGATAAAAGTAGGAAAGCTTGACTAATGCTGGGGGATAATTTCAATGAGAATCAGTGGTGAACCAAGAACATTTAGAATCATGTGACATAAGTCTCCCTCAATTCATTTCCTATTCAACTCCCTTCATAAAAACAAGAAGCCTCATTTTTATACCTCATTTTAAATACTGCAGATAACCAAAAAGGTATGTTTTAACCAAACATGAACTCAGGGTTGTTTAGTATTCTTCAAGAAATGAACAATCACAGAGGGGCATTCAATACAGTGCAACAGTTGGGTTCTGGAAGTAAAAATCCTATTCATTGTCTCCATAGAGAAAATTGCTTTTAACAACTCTGCAGAAAACTTCCAAGATATACATACTGTGAGCTCGGAGGTTAATAACTATGCTACATGTTTTTATTCAAGCCATTAGTCAGCATAACAAATAGTGGTAACACTTTACAATACTGTTCCATCAATAGTGAATAACTTCACAGGAACAAATGAGTAACGCAGTAACTCAAGAAATTCGGATTAGTAAGTAATAGTGCATAGTTGTTAGCTAATCAGGAACTACTATTATTTTTTTAATGTCTACAGTAATTACTTGGGAGTTATCATGCTTCTGAAGGATGTAGTAACATTTTAGTAATTACTAGTGGGTTACCATGATCTTCATAATATGATTAATTATACATTATGCATTATTCACATTAGTTATGAACCTGAATATTGTAGTCGTCTGGGAGGACATCATTTATATATATATATATATATATATATATATATATTATTATAAATTTCTTATTATCAAGGATGAAAACAACAGTGTACTTTTTTCAGGATTCCTTGATGAATAGAAAGTTCAAAAGAACAGAATTTATCTGAAATACAAAGCTTTTGTAACATTTTTCACTACTATTAAAAAGTTTGGGGTCAGTAAGAATTTTTATTTTTATTGTTTTTGAAAAGATATTAAAGAAACGTATACTTTTATTCAGCAAGAATGCATTAAATTGATCAAAAGTGACAGCAAAGACATTTATAATGTTACAAAAGATTATATTTACAATAAATACTGTTATTTTGAACTTTCTTTTCATCAAAGAAAATCCTGAAAAAAAAAATATTTAACATAAATACAATTGTACACATTAATTGTTTCTTGAGCAGCAAATCAGCATATGAGACACTGAAGACTGGAGTAATGATGCTGAAAATTCAGCTTTGCCAACAAGACAAAACTTCTTTTAAAAACATTAAAAATCTTACTGATCCCAAACTTTTGAATGGTACTGTGTGTGTATGTGCGTATATAGTGTGTATATGTGTATATGTGTATAGATAGATAGATAGACAGACGGACAGATGGACGGACGGATGGACGGACGGACAGACAGATAGACAGACAGACAGATAGATAGATGGAAGTCAATGGGGTCCATCAACTTGGAGAGTTTTTATATTTTTTGTATGTAGTCATCTGATAATAATGGCTCTCAAATTTGAAAGCGTGCCATGGTCTTCCTAAAGTTTTCTTTCATGCGGTCTATTAACTGTTTGGTTACTGACATTCTTCAAAATATCTTCTTCTGATGACAGAAACTCATACAGATTTGAGTCAACTTAAGTGTGAGTAAATGATCAATGACTTTAATTATTGGGTGAACAATCCCTTTTGTCAATAAATAATCATTTCAGATCTGTTCGATTTAGTTCATGGATTTGAACTCTTTATAGATGTTTTTTTTTTCATTATTATTCCTTTGGAGAAAATGAGTGGGGGGAAATGCTTCCAGAACCAATATAGGCTATTTGATATTTGATGCTGTGCAATGATCATTTTCAGCTTCATTTAAACCTAAAAAGTCCACCACAGCCGTTTCTGTTTGCATGTGGTATTTGAGTGAAAGACAAAGTTTTGCAAAGTCTCTTGCCGATATTGCTGGAAAATGACAGGATATGGTGCGACTCCAATTTACTCGCTTCCAAATGCTACACATCCTGCCTTTTATGATAATAAAAATCATTGTCAAGGAATTTTAAATGCATTATGCTGCTTGCAAAAAGCAACACTTGCCATCTATGATGTTACAAGGAAGGCACAGAACAAGCAATGCCAACAAAACATTCCCTGACCCAACATCTCAAATGCCAATAATCAAAATTACCCCAGGAAAACAATCACCTTTTAACACTCCAATTAGAAATTATCATAATCCTCAAAAGCATCCTTTTTCATCTCATCAGCTTAGTCCAGATCTCAAAGGATGCTTGGCACATGTGGCAGCTGCTGTATAAAAAAACTATTGTGAGCTAAGCTATTGCGAGACATTCTCTTGGGTTGTCTGATTAATGGTGTATGCATATTATTGACGGCGGGCAACTTGAAACCTCAACAGGATGACAATGACACAGGAAAAGTTCCCTAATATCATATTCAAAGTCACTGAAGAACAAATCTACAATATCTAACCACCAGAACTTGGTGTGTTGAAACTATATTGCACTCAGTTTACACCTCCAAAATATCATTCCTACATTGTTTCACACTATGCTAAAATTATTCTTGCCGAATACCTCATGGTGATTGCAGGCAAGGAAAAGTACATGAATAAATAAACAACAGAAAGCAATGAGAAACTTCAAAGGCAATGGGACAATCACTGCAAACAAGCTTTTGGAAGCCAATGAATGTGTTTGTCTTTGTGTGTGACAGTGACTCAGGGGTGTTAACAGAGGAATTAGCTCACACCTACGGAGTGTAAGCACATCTCACCGCCATAATTGAATTAAGCCTGTCACAATCTTCTAAGCTGCGTATATTGTTCAAGAAACGGGTGGTGTGAGCCGTGTCACAGATCCTTCACAGAGCAGCATTGCTCAAAAGCTGCCTCGCTTGCTTGTTTGTTCGCATTTGGTTGTTCTCAAAACAAGAGAAAACCTTCATTTACAATCCATCATTCCACTGGGAAACTGTTTCAGGTTGTTCCAAACCCATATTTTCCATTGGACACAAATAGTAGGCTAGTGGTTTTCTAAAGAGTAGTTTTTGAAGAATCGCCACACAGAACAAGTACATAGTGATTCAGTGCTGTCAAGACCGAAAAATATGCATATAAGCAGCGTAAATGATTATAAGAGTGGTCCATGCAACTTAATTCAAGTCTACTGACTTTTTTGAGGAACAGAACAAAAGTATAAGCATTTAATCAATAAGCTTGTGTCCATCATTGTGTTCTTTTCGAAACATGCAGTAGCATCAATGCTGTTGTCAGATTATCAATGGAAAAAAAAAAGATCTTTCTTCAAATAAACCAAAAATGTATGATTTCGAATACTTTTAACACTGTGAAGTTGTATGTACCTCACTTATGGTACTTCTTTGTCCTTTAAAGGAATAGTTTGCCCCAAAATAAAAATACTGTCATCATTTACCCATCCTCAAGTCGTTCCAAAACCATAAGACTTGTGTTCATCTTTAAAACACAAATGAAGACATTATTAATAACACTTACAAGATTTCTGCATGCAATTCAGAGAATTTCGGACATGCCGCAACTGAGGCAGCAAATGCAACATTGTCAACTTACAGGTTAGGATAATGTTTATTATAGCTATGAGGGCACTTTTTGTCATTTGGCCAAAATAAAAGGTGAAGCGCTACACACTGTAAACTCTAACGCTCAAAATAATTAATTGGTTTGAGTAGGAAAAACTTAAACAAATTAGTTCAGTCAAATTAACTGATTATTTAGCACTTTCTTTTTCTTTCAAGTTCACAGAACTGATATATTTTAAGTAAACTGAACTTTTTCTTTGTTTTGAGTTTCATGAACTTATTTATTTTAATTTAGATGAACTTACGTTTAACTGAAACATACTTTGCCCATGGCACTCAAATGGGAGAGTAAATGCTAAAATTAAGTGTTATATAATGTGTTGTGGAGATTTAGTAGTGATTAATGATTTTTTTATGCTAATTTAGAAGAATTACTTTTTTACCGTCATGGTGACAAGTGGTGCATACGGCTTGTTTTGAGAGCAAGTATGTTAAATGCTTCATAGTGCTGCACTCCTTCAGCAGGTGTTATACCATGCTATTGTTAACATGTTAGCAAATTAGCATTTTCTGAATTAGCTTGTTATAGCTAGCTAAGTTTACACTAGTAAAAAAGTTCACATTGAGGTTATATGAAATTTTAAAGTTAAATGTATGCATTAGTGTATTCAAACGTTTCAAGTTAAGAACAGCTTTTTTAAAATACCTTTCATTTGTTAAATATTTGAAAAACCCATAGAAAGACATAATGGGTACCAACAATTAATGACAAAATATGGACAAATGAGATTTCCACCCCAACAGCGACGATAAAGAGATCATTAAATATGGTAAACGGAAGCTCAAGCCTCAAACGCACTTGATTGATGCACATAAATCCTGGAGAAAAGTGTAGAACAACATGAAGGTGAGTAAACGATGACAGAAATTTCCCGTTTGGGGAAACTATTCCTTTAACAAGAATCTTCTATCTGTCAGGGCCATATGGTGTATTAGGATTTCTGTGTACTGTGTCAGATGTCACAGAGAGATGCAGGTGAAGCCATGTGTCACCTTCCTAGTAGGGAATCTGATTTTTTTTTTCATCCCCACTGTTCCTCTGAGGAACAGTAAAGCCTTGACACGATAAATGTCAGGTCAGAGGAGCAGCCGTGAGACACGCTGGAAGCCGTATGTTTGCCCTCTCTGCGTGGTTTCAACATGTCAAAGTTCCTGTCTGAACTGCATTAGCTTGTTTTTGGGTCATGTCGAGACTGTATCGCTCACCTAATACGCAAAAAAGGGAGGAGGGTGCTGCAGGAAACACAGGGAGAAAATTAGAATCTTGTCAAGTATGACTGACATGCCTATTTGTCCCAGGGAATTCTCATTCAGAGAGATTTTAAGATGGCTGTAAACCAGCTCTTTGTCGAATGAAATCATTGTTCCTTCTGACTGGAAACACATCATGGCAAATCCGTGGAAAGCAAATAATCCCCGGGAGAATTCGTTTAAGCTCAAAATGACTTAAATTTGCACTTTATTTTTGGCTCAAAATAAATAATTTAATACTTGAGGCAGCGGCTGTCATTTTCAAGCAATCCATCCACAATGCGGGTCTAAAAAGAAAAAAAGTTACAAAGCTTAAATAGCCTTGCTATTTGTTTTGCAATGAGAAAAAGGCTCAGGTTTTCATCCACAGACACATAGCCGGACAGAAGCTGGGCTTTAATGGCAGATTGTGTGATGATGCCAATGTTTTAATGCCTGCAAATTAAATTGACAAATTGGATTCTTAGCGTAAGTGAATTAAACTTGTGGAACTGGATGAAGATCATCACTTCAGAAACTTTCTAGCACGACTCAGCCCAGCAGGCGGTGAGGTTGTCTGTCAAAAAGAGCAAAGTGTTGAGGAGTGAGTCAGAAAAAATGTATTCCAGAATCTTAACGGCAGGTGAATTTTCCTCTCCCGGCCTTCAAAGATAAAATGCCGGGATTCCGCGTATAGCTCTGGTGCCACAGAAGAAATGGACTCGAATAACCCGGAAGGCCGACCTCTGAGTAAATTGCGCAATATGAGCTCACTTTTCACCTTGATTCTTTAGGCCATGGAGAACCTTTCTCATAGACTGCGGCGCCATGTGAACGCTTACTCCTTAATGCTCTTTGACTTTAAATCCCAGATGTAATTGAACTGTCAAGACTGCTGTTTGGGAATGTTTCCGGAGGGCCAAACAATATGTGCGTAAGTATCCATGCAACCCCAGAAGCCGAATACAGATTCGGGAGGATGCCTACATATCATCAATATGTCAAAACAAAGTAACAGCGCAAGTACATTTGCGATTTTCATCCGTCAGGAGATTCGGCAACTGAATCTCAACAATGGAACAGCGCAATGTTTGCACCTAGCTAAAGGATGACAGGAAGGGTGATAAACATGTGAAGTGGCAGGGCGGACGCTCCTGTAGTCACTGGGCCTCTTTTGTGTTGGTGAATTTAATTAAGTGGAAATAGGGGGATGAGACAGACCTGACTGCAGCAGTCCACTCGCTCTCGACAGGCACAGGGGTATGCTGCTAATTAAAAAGTTTAATTCCACGACTGCCGTGTTGGCATCCGAATACCCAGAGGTGCGTCCTTGCACGGCTTGGCGGAAGCTTATCAGGAGCAGGCAGATTGGGGCATCCCAAGGAGGTGCAAGAACTAGGCTGTGCGGAGAGAGATGGCATCCAGCTTGAGTTGGGAGACGGCCCACCTCCCCTTACAGCTTTGAGCCAGCAGTCGGGAGGAGAGAGTAGGGTTGAACTGCAGCGTGGCGTGCTGAGGCAAGGTAAATAAGGGATAAACGGTGGATTTGGATTCTGTCCTGCTTCGCTCAGCAGTGGATCTACATCTGTGACTCACTCCTCCTGTCAGAGGCTTGTGTCTCGACTTCTGACGGGAAGGAATCAACTCCGCAAACTGTTCAAACTCCACACAAACCCGACAATTGGGACTGATTTGGGGTCCTGGGGTAGTTACATGCCCTGACATTTGTGCCTTTTTCAGTTGCTTATAAACATATTAATGACAAAAGTCTCACTGCACTTTGTTCAGCAGGAACTAGGCTACAATAATATGTGAGCAACAAGTATGTAGATGTTTGTATTTTTGAGAGAATTACGTATATGCGTGATTTTTGAAGAAACCAAAAAAAAATATGTCACTGTGAGAAAAGACGTGATGCTGCAATGTATATTATGAGAAAAAGTAGTGTTTTTTGGATGCACGTAAACATAGTTCATAAACATAACTTAAGTTAGTAGAACTTAAAATTTTTGTGACAAGTGGGGTGGGGCCAAGAGCCATGGAAGCGGAGCAAGGCCAGTGTGGTGCACAGGTGTCTCTCGTTAACAATCACGTCACCGGCATCCCTTCGTTCCCACAGTTCTCAGCCTTGCCTAACTAATCATAATGTTAATTACATACAGTTCATTTACATTAACATCTTGGTTAAATGTTAGATAGCAAACAACACGCTATTATAACCATCAAATAGACTGTCAATATATACTTGCATGTATGTAATCAAACAAATATATGTGGTCTTAACCCTTTGACGTGTACGATCACACCGGTGTGATTATAACGTTCATTGCATCACGTGATCAACTGCCAAATTCAAAAGTGCTTGCGCGAGTTGTCTGGCGCTGAGCCAGTGACATACGCGCTCAGCGCTTACAATATAACACAAATATGCAGTGTTTTCAACCACATAATGTTTAATTTAGGTTTCAGACATTTAAATGCACTTAAGTACTAACAAAACAATAGTTTTGTAAGTTGTAAAATACACACTCACGTCTATGGAAGCGGCAATAACAATCCTTCCCATGATAATTAGATGACACATTTTATTCATATCATATGCACACTTGAAAGTTTAGTGTATTCTTCTCTCATTTCACTGGCTCACTTACTTTCATGTATTTCAGGAAAAGTGGATGAATTCACGTGTTGTAAATGCAATAGATCCGATTCTCTGTACTGCGGCGCAAACCAACATGGCGGCGGCCAGTGCGCATATAGCTCAACTAACGCGATCATTATAAAGGTGTTTAAACAGCAAAACACATCCACTTGCACATATTTGACAATCAGAATTTCAGATATTTTATGCTATGGTCAACAAATTTGTGAATATTTTGAATAAAAAAGGAAAAATGAAATAAAAGCAGATCATCAGTCATACAGCGCTACTGTGGCTGCCGTGTGTCATGTGACAAGCAATGACGCGTCACCATGGAAACAATAAAGTGACTCATTCTAAACAGCGGTCGCCTTGAACAACTCACGCTGGGGGCTCAGCCAGAATTTTTTAAACTTACATGCGAAAGGGTTAAAAGTTTTTCAGCCCATCCTCAATCACAGGCTCCACTCTTCACCCCAGTAGAAACCCTACACAACTAACATAACAGTACCTCCTGCAAATCCCATCATAACACATTAACCACTAACTAATGTCTCCCTATGTTAATCTTGTGCAAAAACACACAAAATAACACTTAATTTCAACATTTATATAGTCGAATTAGAAATCTGCTACAACTCAGTCATATTAAGTTCAGCTTACCACAATGGAATTTTGAGTTCATGCAACTTTTTCTATTAAGTACAATGAACTTTGATTATTATTTGAGTGAAACAAACTCATTTCATTTAACTAATTTTACAGTTCAGTTTTACAGTGCATTATAGCATCTCTGGCATGTTAGCGATTAATAGAGATAATTTTAATTAATCCCTCAGTTTGCTAAAACAAACCGTTATGCACATACAATGGAAGTCTATGGGCCAAACATGCAAGATGCTGTTGATAGAGCTGAACTTGCCTTTAACTCTCTATATTCCTTTATAAAAAGTTGTAAAGAATGAGAAATTTCTGAAGTTGTACTCTTTAGCAGGAAACAAGCAGGCAAGAGGGAATAAATAGGTGGTGAAATTAAAGCGCTTCATTGTGTAGCCTTGTACGGGGCAAGAACAATGCGTGGGCTTCAGCAGTGTATATCTCTCTCATTGATCTGAATGTATTTTATCTCCAACAAAAAGGAAGAGACCTTGGTGTAGGCAATGCTGATTCTTTGCTATCTCTTGAAAGGCCACCTCTGTTACAGGCTCACGACCATACACAAAGATGGAAAAACTCTCCTGAGGTCAAATAGCCGAAGGATCTCAGGCTCTCAATACTTTGTGTGGGACTATTGAATAGAATGAATAAATAACAGATCAGAGAAGACGGTAAAATCCTTCAATATTGAGCGACAACACTTTACCTACTTTACCTGTATAACATATAGGCTGCTGGACTGTTTATATTGTCACAAAATGTAACTATATTATTGCACAGCTCTTTATATAAAGATGGATACATATATTATATCCAACCTTATCAAAGTTAGCATATTTCAGCTACTTGATAGCTTAACTATAGTACCAAAATGCAACTATAAGGAATGAATATGTTAAATTACTATAAACATTACAAACATCATGATTTTCTGCAAAGGTGCTTTGAAATCATTTGCATTGTGAAGAGCTATACAAATTTGACGACATGAAAATAATTACATTTAAAAATTCGACTACAATTCACAAGGGTATCTTTTTTTGTTGTTGTTTGTTTTTAAAGGTGCAGTGTGTAAATTTTAGGGAATCTAGTGGTGAGGTTGTGAACTGCAATATTGATAAGCTGCAATGGCCAAAACAGGACAAAGCAAATGCACTCTGTAGAGCAGTTTGTCCTTTAAGGGCTACTGTAGAAACATGATGGTGCAAAATGGTGATTTGACATGTAAAGGAACCTGCGGTGTATTTACACAAAAATGGCTCATTTTAAGGTAATAAAAACATGACAGTTCATTACGTAATGTCTTTATACACCACTGAAAACATATTTATATATATTATATTACATTTCTGTCAATAGATCCTCCTAAAATGTACACGCTGCACCTTTAAAAGCAATGATTTAAAGCTATAGTCTGTCAATTCTGCATCTCTGGGGTCACCAAGTGGATACCATTGTTCTAACAAATAGATAGTCTTGCCACAAATGCCATTGTTGCTATGTCAGTCTAGTCAAGATGCTCTAAAAAGAATAATGTTTTGCCCTACAAATGGCTTACTTGGAGTTGCCTCTGCATATTAAGCTAGAAAATTAGTCTTTTAACACTACAAAAATTACACACTTCAGCTTTAACGCTCTCTTTTTTGCCTTCCTTCACTCCTTTAATCTGAAAATGGACCCCAGCAGTGGCGCGCTCCGTCTAATGATGCCGAGCTATTATTATTTGACAGAGGGAACGCATTACCCACTCAGTGAAAGTGAGGCTTCGTTTAAAAGCAGACAGGAGTTTAACAGAGCATCCGGTCCTCCCTGACAGGCCTTTTAAACATTGCGTCAGGCTGTAAAGGAGGAGCACCATCATATTTCAAGACTGAAAAGACTACCTAACTCCTCCTGATATATTTGCCCACCAAATGAAGTCCAAAGAGCCTTCACCACTGGATGTTTATTCATGGCGGCTTTAAAATGTAAAACCAGCTTGTCTGTGATTCTTTGCGTGTAGAAAATTTGTAAATCGAGTTGCATCTTAAAGGTACAGTTCACCCAATCATGAGAATTCTTTCATTTACTTGCCCTTATGTTGCTCCAAACCCGTATGACTTACTTTCTTCTGTGGAACATAAAAGAAAATATTTTGAACTCTTTTCTGTCTAACAAAAAAAAAAAAAAAATTCTAAATATTTTCTTATGCTCCTCAAAATAAAGTAAGTCATACAGGTTTGGAAACTACATGATGGTGAATAAATTCTGACAGAATTTTCATTGGTAACATTTTATTTTAGACATATTCATTTTTAAAACTAACCCTTCTTTAATTAATTAATATTACTCAATACCTATTTGTGTAATTACACTGTAAGAATGTCACCATAAAATAAAGGGTTACACTTTATTTTGAGGTGACAGTATTAGAGTGTAATAATACATTTAATAACTGAGTAATAATAATTAACTGCATGTGCTTACTAGAGGTTTAGGGTTAGGATGAGGGTTGTTTAGGGTTAATTGCATGCGATTATGCATAATTTCTAGTTATTACTACAGTAACTGCATGTAACGTGTAACAATGACACTGTAAAATAAAGTGTAACTTTTTTTTTTCCTTTCCATTTATGGTCTAAATCATTAACTTGTGTAAATTCTTCACATTTATGAACAGCGTGTTTCATGTTTAAGCTTTACAGCCACAGCTAAATGTGAGATGAGCCAGTTCTGCAAAAATGCAAATCAGTTTACAAGCATTTGGTGAAATTATTGACTCAAAAAGCCAATAAAAAAAAAATTGCTGATACGTCCAGCTTTTAATGCCATAACAAATAACAGATAAAAATGAGTTTATTTCCAGTTTATTTTGGTTTCGCTAATCTAGCCTGACATTTATTGCATGTGTGATATTTTTCCCCTTTGGTGTGTATGGCAGGCCATTTCAAATCTGATATTCCTGCAAGCTATACATATGTCAAATGCCAAGTGCGTGTGGAAACAAATTCAAGGCCGCTTAAGGGATTTTCCAGGCTCAGAGACATTAAAACACACAAGCACTCTTAGGTGTTATTTATGTAAGCTTGTCATTCCCTGGTCTAATGAGCCCCACACAACGAGCGTAATGAAACATCTCGCATTAACACCCGGGCAAATGAACGAATGTTACGAGTTCAGCTCTCTCTGAAGTGAATTGCAGCAGATGTTGCCCGGCCCCAAAGCTCTGAGTCACAGCCAAAGGCTAGCAGATCCAAGCAGAACCAGCACACACCGCAGTGTGGCTTAATGCTCATTCGGTTTCTACCCCTCAGCCGCTCTTTGTACGAGCCTCTCCTCACCATAGGCAACTGCTCGGCTGAATGATGATAGGTCTATGTAGAATAGCACTCTGAAGAAAAATAGCCTGGCTGTAATAACCTACACTGGTTCAGATTGCAAATGGAGTGGAGGGATGTAAACTAGGAAATATGGCTAGCTGACGAGGGCTGACGAATCAAAAGCGTGCTGAGGATGGGTATGTGGGAACACATACACCTGAGTAAGCACCTCATGATATGAGCACACCTGGGAGTCCGGAGACCAGGCGCGCTGAAAGCGCTCAGCGGAGCATTCACTGCACCTGGCTCTACTGAGCAGCGACTGTGAACATGAATTCGCCATGAAATGAAACAGTCATGCTGCTGTAGTAATTATGTTGAAGCTGGACTAAAGCATCCGCTGCAGCCTGGAGTCTTGAATCGTCACATATGTGTTAGTCTACTGGCTAATTAAATGACTGAAGCTTCTCTAAAAAAAAGCATGCAGTGACCACTAAGTCTATGCATACTTGAATGCAATATAATGCAAATAAGTTATTAATTAATTCCATGATACACCTGATCAAAATATATTTTCCTCCCAATAATGACGTGTACGATTCCTTATTTTGGAAAAAATAAATAAATAAAATAAAAAGCTTGTACTTCACTTGGATGTATATAGCTGTACATTCGTCTTATGTTTTAAATAGCATTGATCATCACGATAAAAACTAAGACAGTTTTTGTTAAAGGAAAGAGTGTTTTTCTACTTTAAAAAAACAAATCTGAAAATGCTACGAAAAGAAAACACTACAATGATAACTGAATTTTACAATCTCTGAATGCAAGCACTTTTTCAGAGTAAAAGAAAGAAAACTGATACCCTGATATGATTATATGAGGTTTTAACCTGGATCTATCAAATATGAATAAATATAATAAGTAAAAAAAAAAAGGTTTTAATTTCTGATGATATTATTTTTTGCATCGGCAGATTGGCATAATCTTTCACCAGTATTTCTTTTCGTTTTATTTTCTTGTTTTAAGAGATAATATGAATAGAAAATAACATCAAATAATATAAAAAAGCAATACAATATATTTTAATGACTTATTCACCAAATCAAAGTCACTGTCATGAAGGAAGCCATTTTGATGTCATGTGACAAGAAAACCAAAATGTAAAAATGTAATATGCATATATATATATATATATATATATATATATATATAGAGAGAGAGAGAGAGAGAGAGAGAGAGAGAGAGAGAGAGAGAAAGTTTTGAAAATATATATAGTTTTAAAAATAAAAAAATAAAAAGTTAACTTGAGATTAAACCAATTGTTTTGTAAAAATTGGTATAAAGGTATACGTTTTTTACCTACACACACACACACACACACAAATTAAACTAATATGAAGACAGATGCTGTAAAAACAACTAAACTTTTGTTTTAATCATCTCATCCTTAACTGCAATTGACCCAAAAGCGGCACAACAGAGGAAGGGGAAGGGCGCACCTGTACCAATCCAGTCCCTTCTCGTAGTTCCTGTCAAAGAAGTGAGGCTCATTCCCGACGGCTCGAACATCGGGATGAACCCGCAGAGCTTCCAGCAGAGCCCTTGTACCCCCTTTCTTCACTCCGATGATGATGGCTTGGGGCAATTTTTTCTCCCCGTAATCCGAGGTGCAGTTCACCGCTCTCCGAAGCTCGCTGTCCGTGGTGCTGAATTCCGGGTGCTCGTGCTCTCCGGCAACAGCGGCGGCGGCGCGCGACATGCTGCTGCTGGTCGTAGCCGCCTGAGCTCGCGCCCATCCCGCCGTCCTCTGCTCGATCCCCGCGCTATTTCTAACGCTCGAGACGGCGATAGTTTGCTCGGTCGCTGTCCTCTCGATGAACTCCTCGTCGAGGTAGCCCTGGGAAGGCGTCGAGTAAAGTTTCTCCCTCAGCGTAACAAAAGTTGTCTCCTCTGTCACGAGCCTCCCCTGGTAAACGTAGTTCTCCTGGAACTGGAAGGAGTTGTAGCAGCTCATCAAGCTATAGAACAGATAGGTGACAGACAGGGAGAGCGTGAACATGAATAAGATTTTCCGGGGCACTTTAGAAGTAAAAACCGAAGTGCTGGACCAAAATGCCATCTCTGATAGCAGCGACCCTCTCAGAGAAGTGGCCAGACATGTTTCCACCCCAAGTCTCGCATGGACACTCAACAACAATAATCTGTCACCATCAACACTGCAAACATCTGAAAGTGCGAGGAGCTCGAGCGCTCCGCGCGCGCGCTTCACTCGAGGAAAATAAATCGTTAAAATTCCAGAGGAACGTCTTGAGTATCGATTTCTTATTCCGACGCTGACAGCCTTTGTCACAATTGATCGGATTGAACTTGCAGATGAGAACGGCTGCGGTCGGGCGTCCTTCCAAACGAGCAGCCCGCCTGGATGTAGTGTGAGGGAGATGCTGTTGATGGAAGTCTTGGCATCTTAGAAGAAAAGGGGGCAAAGAGATTGCAAAGTCTCTGAAGTGATGCGCGGGGCACGTCTTCCACCCGATGCCGCTTCTGGAGTGCAATTTTGACACCGCTGTCCTTCACACCGCTGATTTCAAGTGGCAATTGGCGCAAACGCTGTATCCTAATCCAAACGAGGTGCTGATGTTGTCTCACGCAGTCATCCTCCCACTGCTAATCCACTAACTTTGAGCGCTGGTGAGTGAGCAGCCTCGCCATAAATATTCATTGACTGCTCTCAGTGGCTGAGAGTGCAGCGCGCAGTCCTAACGCCTCGTGTTGATTGGTAGACGTGATGTGCGCATCAGCCGTGGGCTCATCCGAAAAAAAAGAAAGAAAGAGAGAGAAAAAATTAATAATACAGTAAGATACTGGTGAAGATACACTAAATACCCTCTCGCGCGCTCTCATTTAATTTAGTAAAACATTTGATGCTAATAATATTGATGTTTTATATATCACTATTCAGTAGCATAAAACATTCATTCTGCAATATAAAAAAGTACACACTAAAAGGCTAGATTTGCATAAACTAAAAAATAGTCATGCTATAAACAACTTAAATGGATTTATTTATTATAAATGGATATACATTTAATATTAAGTGACTTTTTTTTTTTTTTTAAATTATATTTTATATATGACTTTTTTAAGATACTTTTTCAAATACACCAAAAAATATCAAAAACAAAAATGCAACCCATTAAATAATTATCTTTTTTCTTTTTTTTAAATCTAATACTTTGAGTGAAATCAAATTCGTGCCTCTTTTCCCCAAATACATTTTATTTAATTCCCGATTAAGAAAATTGAGTTGAAACCCCCTTCAAAAGTCGCTCAATTTATTCAATTCATACATACATTATATATATATATATATATATATATATATATATATATATATATATATATATATATATATTAAATTATATTGTTATGACTCCTTTTTTGTCACAGAAGCACTAACTTTGGTGCACACAGAGCAGCTCATGTCTGCTCTCTACTGGCCTGAGAGAATCAGAGCCGATCCCTGCAAGAACACCACAGAGGTGATTCTTCATGAGATGGACAGACAGGCGAGGTGAAGCACATCACAGCGCATTAATGCACAGGTTGCAGGTGATCGCATATAAGAGGAATGATTGAATGTGCAGAGACACGCATCTCCGGAATTCAGCCATATGCATGTGTGCATGCTGAATTATTCAGCGACGGAAATTTCTTAATCATTCTATTTTCATAGAGTTCCCTAAATGGAAGCATTAAAGCAGTATTTCTAGTGAAAGTGCTCAAATAATACATTTATTTCCATAGGTTATAGACCTTGTTCTCTCCGAGGATTACACA
This sequence comes from Opsariichthys bidens, assembly GCA_037194245.1. NCBI lineage: Eukaryota > Metazoa > Chordata > Actinopteri > Cypriniformes > Xenocyprididae > Opsariichthys > Opsariichthys bidens. Next base: position 11,050,677 of record CM074277.1, on the reverse strand, counting down.
TATGTCTTTTAGGGAAATAAACAGATGACTTGTGAGCTGAACGATGCGTTCCCTTCCTTTAGAACACTCCATTCATCATATCCTTCAGATGCTACAGCTTCCAGCTCGGAGCATCCGTTAAAAGCAAGCATTTCATTTTCCTAATGAATTTGAGTTCCTGCAGTGAGCGTCTTGTAGTTGGTTTTTGGAGGATGTTTAAAATCAAGAAAGATGTTTGAGCTCTATATATGACAAAACTGCACATTTCAATATTTCAGTAGATTTAAACTGCCATATAGTTATAAACACATTTCTGTATATTCAGTGGAACAATAAACGTAGACAAGAGGAAATACTGTATGCCTTGTGAAATGAATGAATAAATAAATAAATAAAAACGGATTAAGCCTTTTATGTGTTAGTACTATAAATGCTGACACTGGTGTTCAAAGAATACCAAACTTCACATTCATTACAACACCTTCACTGCAAGAACACAATATGTGTTGTATTTTGCTGCAGCTATGGCTGATGGTTCTTTCCTCTTCCCACATATAGGGCACCCACCTATCTAGATGTGCCAAAGTTGCTGTTCTCACTCCCCGATGTTGAAATGACCTCTCAAAGTTTGGTACAAATGCTCACTGGATATGCAGCGTGCATCACAAACTGTGGACACAGGTCTTTGATCAAAATTTGGATGCATTTTTTTTCTTTTTTTTTTTTGAAGTTTCTTTTAAAGATAGAAACAGCCTAGAAGCTACAAGAAAATGTAATGCAGAGTTCACAGTACAGGAAAAACTCATTTTTAAATATCCATGGATGTTTAAGAGATAGGCCGGCAGTTGGACTCTAAGCTTCTGGCGAGCAATCCAAAGGGAAATCCTGTGAAATTTGCCAAAAGTGCTTGAAACAGACTTAGAATTGTCTGCGCTCTAAGTGGCAAGCAAGTGACGGAAACAGTAGTTTCGGTCTATAAATCTGCATAAACACATTGTCATTTTTAATTTTTTTTTATTTTTTTACAAATAACACAGAACACAAAGATGAATACAATGTACAGATTAGAATTATTGTCAAGTGCTAATACCAATGTGTTCAGTTTCCTCCTCACTATAGCTAGACAGGTTCTTTCATTATATTCTGAATGTTCAGCATCATTACACCAGTCTTCAGTGTCACATGATCCTTTACAAATCATTCTAATAGGATGATTTACTTATTTCTTATTATCATCAAAGTTACAACAGTAGTGCTGCTTAATATTCTTATAGTAATGCTTATTGCTTGCACTTCATGGCATTATTTGAATAATATCTATCTATTATAGTGCCATAATCCATTTCAGGCAAACCCTACCTATAACAGTACATAACAGTACACTTTCTAAGTAGGTAAGTGAAAATAGCAAAATAAGTGAAACAGTAACTTTACTGTTTTTTTGGGGTTTTTTTACGGTTTGATTACACAGGAATAAGGGGTCGTTTGCACGACACAGTTTTCAACTTAATACGGTAAACTTTTGGCCGTTCATGTTTTGAAAATGCAAAATTTTGAAAAGTGTTTCAAAGTGTACGTTTTTAAAAACCAATACCGTTTTCGTCTCTGTGTAAACTACAAAAACGCGAATTTGTGAGAATGGTGATGTCATGCACGTGTATGACGTGTTCAGTCTATAGGCACGAAGTGTTTCTTTACAAAGTGACATCGCCATCTACTGGCCTGGCATGAATGTTACAGTCGTTTTTGCGGATCCGTGTGAAAGGGGATGGTTTTGACATTTTTGTCATCTGTACATGAAAAATGCAAGGTAAAAACGTTTCCGCTTTTAGTACATCATATAAATTCTTCTACAGGGTTCTCTTTAAGGAAACTTCTGTTAAGGATTATAGCAGAAAATCAATTTTGATTACACTCTTGGAACTGTTCAGTAACTATAATGCAATATTTGTATTCGTAATTAATATTTTATCTTTTTAATACCTGTCACATAGAACACAGGCGAAGATTCATTCATATTAAAAGATGATTTCTTTCAGTTTTTTTTTATTTCATGGGGCATAACCTCAACAAGTCATATTGTTCACGTATTGATTTAAGGCTTTGGGTGCTTACTGAAGCGTTTATGATTTTTACACAAAAATATATCATGCATAACAAAACATTTTACCAACGTTACAACCCAGCTTTGATGTTTTTCCCTGCTAGATGATAAATCGAGCAGACAATATGGCTAAATATAAATACGCAGACAGATTGCTTAATGCGCTAACAAAAGTTAATTAGAGGACAAACATCAAATGTTAACATATGGTTAATCTATTTACATATTTTTATACCATGCATCTCAGCAGAAGTTTGCTTTCAGTCTTTGGCCGAGACATTCTTACTGCTTGATCATACTTGAACATGTCCTTCCCCTCCAATGAAAACCAAACAAAACAGAAAAATGACATGCTTACCAAGCTGTGAGCCCAAGGCAAAAGCAAAGATGCTTCCCCTGTCTGAGTGAGACAGAAAACGGCAACCTCTGACAGCCTCTGAGGCGAAAAAAAAGAAAAAAGGAAAAGAGAAAAAAAAAAATCCAAAAGCATGGAAATATGTGGAGAGGGCTGAGCAAGCCAGAAGATCTATAAGTCCTGCGGCGTAAATTGATGATCAGCCGATAGCGCCAATGAATTCCACTGCACCTTTGGAGACAGAACAAAATAATTTCACCTTCTACTTTTATTTTGGTCCTGGGATGACAGTAGAGATAATTTAAGATGATAATGCAGCGGAGTACAGTTTAAGGTAAAACAAACAAACAAACAAAAAAATTCATTCAAATCCAACCCTCATATTTAAAAATGTCAGTAATATAATGTAGCCTCCACACTCCTTTTATGAATATGCCAAATTGCAGGATATAAAACGCTCTTTGGGTTGCTTTTGATTTTGTATACACCCAAGTAGCACGACTGCATCAGGGTGATAAAAATGTGCTGGGTTACAACCAATACCTCACACTGGAAACTGTGACATCAGAGGGATGATAACAATTTTGTAAGGCAATCGCGCAACAAGCCGGAGCACTTTGCTGACACTATAAAGACAGAGTCAGAAATGGCCGGGCAGTCTGTCAATGACCAAGTGAAATGATAGATACCAGGCCTTTATCGAATCAATAGTGCCGTTTCCTCCCATGTTGAACAGCCTGCCATGCAGTGGACTAATTAGATGATAAAAAGTGATGGATGTGTATTAAATTCACCAGACTCTTAAAAAAAAAATACTCCTTTGGGATTTGTACCGTTTTCTGCTGACCTTTTAGATCCTAACTTCATTGTATGTGAATGCAATTAAATCAATCCGTCTGATGAAATGGTGCTGTTTGCAGGGCTTAACCACACACAGGAATTCGGTTGACTGTGAAGGGAAAGCTGGGAGATTGAATTTGTAATATTGTCAACAGTGTCTGTGTAATCAACAAGAAAAACAAACAAATAAAACATTTCTGAGAAGCATAGTTGTGTTCTATGAAACATAAAATAGATAATGAGCGATTTCCTCAGTCGGGCAAAATAAAAATTGGAAGAGTAAAAGCCTATTGATCCTAATGTCATTACTCTGAAAGATAATGAGAGATGACAAATTTGAGCTGAAATAAAAAGTCACAGAGGACAGGTTGCTGGGAAGGAGAATCAAAACAACTTCTGAAGGGGTCACGAGCTCTGGAGAGAAAGAGCGCTGCAAACCGCAGAGAACGGGCAGGATAACTATCAGGGGCCATGGGGAGTCTCGCATCTCGCTACTAGAAACTAGAGGTCAAAGAATTTCCCTGCGGACATCTGCTAGGCCACGCTTTCCCCTGGAGACATCAGCCTTCTCATGAAGGCTTTTCTTCTCGTTAAGGTTCTCCTACAGATCCTTCAGACTCCTGCAGCAGAACAGAATGGCAATGAAACACTCAGGTGCTGCTGCTATTAAGCCTATTGTTCAAATGCAGGGTAAAGACCTCACAGAGTGACTGTTTTAAGAGTACATTTCGGAAAAAAATATTATACAGATTTTTTTTAGCTGACTACATTTGCCAAGAATCTACTCCAATGTGGTAAAGACCTTCAAGAACATCTTAAGACTACATTTATAGCTATAACTATAACATTTGAGGTTTAGCGTACATATACATGACAACGACGTACTAAAAACAGACGTTTGTCTTTTGCGTTTTGTGTGTACAGATGACTGTTGTCAAAGCAATCCCTGTTCACAAGGATCTGTGAAAGCGACAATGTTGCTGAATTATTCATGCCAGGCCAATAGTTGGCAATGTCACTTTGTAAAAAGAAACTACGCGGCTATAGATTGAAAACATAACATGACATCAGCGTTTTACAAAAAAAAAATTTGTGTTTTAGAGATGATAATAGTACAGTTTTCAAAAATGTACACTCTGAAACCCGAGAGTTTTCATTTTCAGGCCCCAAAAATGCTGTTATCGTGTAAACGAACAGCCAAAAAGCATAAAAAAGTTGTTCAGTTTTTAGTTCAAAATAGTGTCATGTAAATGGTACTTAAGGGATACTTCACCCAAAAATAAAAACTCTGTTGTCATTTACTCACCCTCAAGTTGTTTCAAACCTGTATGAAAAGATGTTTTTAAGAATATGGGTAACCAAACAGTCGATGAACCGGGTTAAGGTCCAACATTCACCAAAATATCTTATTTTGCGTAGGGTCAGTAAATGATGACAGAATTTTCATTTGTGGGTTAACAATCCCTTTAAGGTTAAAAAAATGCCTCAAAATGAGGAATGCACTACCACATCAGTTATAGGCCAATATGTGATTTTATGACTGTTGCTTGATATTGGATATATATTGGTTGATACTGGATATTTATCTGTGTTCATAGACCTTATTTTCTACATTTGATCAACTTTGCCATCATTTAACACTGACTTAAAGTTAATTTCCTTTTTAATTAAATTAATTTTCAATTAAATTCAATGTTATATACCAAACATCTATTTTTCAAACATTATAAAGTTATCTAAATTCATTTTTAAAACTATTAACTAATGATAGATGCTATTTACACACAATGTGTCACAATGTCCGTTAGGCACGTTATTTCTACTTTATAAATATTTTCCTAATTTTTATTCAAAATAAATGCCTCTGCAAGCTGATATGTGATGGGAAAAAGTTAAAGTTAAAGTTTGTTAAAAGGTGGATTCGAATTCGGGTCTGTTGTGTCAAAAATTAGCATCCCACACCTTACTCTCCATGCCACCAATCCTGTTCTCAGTGGGATTTATTTTGTCATTTTGTCTGACTCACTCAGAAAAAGAAGGGCGGAGTTAGAGAAAATAGCTTCAGCCAACAAGGTGGGCTGTTTACACTTGGTTGTATTCATTTATGCAAAACAGTATAGTATTTCAATATCTACCATAACATTTATTCCCCCCAATTTTAAATTTCAGAACAAAAATCATCTCAAAAGAACAAAGATATTCAAGAATGATAGACTTAAAACTCGAAGGGTAAAGACAGAAATTACAGAAAATTCTTTGTTCGACTAATTTTGAGAAAAAAATTAGAAAAGATGTCTTCTCCCCTGCCTCTCAGGAGAACACTGGTATATTATTTATTTTTCCAGAACTTCAGCTGATGCAACACTTTCCCTGCTGAGCATTCAATCTTCAAGCATAACTCAGAGCAACAGAGAGAAGCAATTGAATGCCAGCCGAATGGCAAAAACACCCCGGAAAGCAATCCGGCAGTGAAAGATCTCTCACATAGTTTAAAAAGTATCAGAACCGCTTGTAATAGATGTAAGGTCACTAATGACTCCTTCTCGGGATGTCCCTCAGATTGATGACTATCGTAGGCTTTTGCCCAGGTGGCACATGGGAGGAACAGATCCAATACATCATCTTCACCTCTGGCTGGTAGCCCCAGGACACGTGACGTCATCTCTCCCAGAGGGTCCACCGGATATCCACCTGAGCAATGTCTTGAAGTACCTGTAGAGCGGCGACACATGCCTTAGTCTGCAAAGACTCTGCGAGCGCCTCCCAAGAGGAGCACCCTCAGCATAATTAGGGTGGAATCTGCTAGGACTTCCATTGTAGGGTCATTCATCAAACGGATCACCCACAAGATTAATGTGGCCCCACAGTAGCACTGCAACGGATTGCTGCCACTTGCTGAGATCATTAGCGTTGGCTCGCCCGCCACAGCGAAAGGGGGCTTTGCTCAGTGAAAAGTGAGATCTGCAGCTTTGCATACTAAATGAATAGTCCATCATCGCCTAATTAAGAGATTATTGGAGACACTTGTGTCCAGTCCCCTGGACAGTAAACCATAACTGAAGGGCAAAAGAGATAGATTAGCTCCACCTGCTTCATGGCAAAATATAACGTAGTGAAAATCCAGACAAAAGCATGCAGCGTAAAATGGGCAGCTTCCAACACAGTGCTCAAACGTATAGTTCAGCTGAATATGAAAATTCTGTCATCATAAACTCTAGGAGTGTAACGGCACACAGAAGTCACGTTTAGACCGAGTTTTTAGGTCACAGTTCGATACGAGTTTGGTACAACAGGAACAAGCAAGAAACCCCCGATGCTAGGTTTCTATTCTATTTACTATGAACAGAGGGTAGTGCAAATTACAGTTTGTTTCACCTAGCGGCATTTCGTCCCCTAGTTGGTACAGTACAGTGTCCTTTAGGCCTGGTTTTGCTGACAGGGCCTATACTAAGCTAGGGCATCTAAGTAGCTTTTACGATCGTGCCCTAAGCATCTTGAGTCAAAACAATGGCAATGACATATTTTAAGATGTAAGTCAAGTTACTTTCAGTAAAAACAACTCATCACGGGACTGTGAGGCTTCCACAACACAAATTTCCACAATGGCAAATGATTTTGTCTCATTATGACAGTGGGAACAACTTAAAATACTCCATGATTTATGGTCATACAGATAAGAGTAAGATATCATTTGAAACTGAATCTGTTTTTATTTGTGAACACTCACAATAAAACAAATAAAGAAAAACTGAACGTCACAAAAATTAATCTAAACTCAGCGTATAGGCTATAGTGTTTTCTAGATGTGGGCGTTACTTGTATGTCTTTAATTTTTGATATAATTTGAATTATTAAAACATTATTTAAATAAACTTCACGAATCTATAGAAGTGGCTACATAACGCAGAGAAATCTAGTCACTTGACGCTGATTTAAAATGGCCAGTTTAAGATTTTTTTGTTTTTGTCTCTCCTTAATTAATTTTATTATATTAACCCACTTTTTTCTTTGGATGCCATTTGGGTATTGAAAGGTGCAGCATGTGGAAGGTTATTTTGAATACAATATTTGCAGTCACAGACATTCATTATTGGACAGGATTACATTTCTCAGAGGACCATTGACTCTGCCGAAAAACAATAAGTAATTTTCTCTGGAATTTTCACAGAGACTTGACAGAATTGAATGGGATTAAAATCGCAAAGTACATCTGTGAAAAAGACGTCCTCCGGGAAAACTATTTCCGTCCAAGCTAAAGTAAGTCAACTTGGACCCCATTGACTTTCATTATACTGACACATTCTGTGAAATCATGCAGGGTTGGAATGATGACAGAATTTTCGTTTATGGCTGAACTATCCCTTTAAATCTCTGAAGAACACCAATTAAAATTTTAAAGTACAGGTTCAGCACAGCCAATCAGAAAGGTCACAGTCGGAGCCAGCACTTACACTTCCAAACTTGGTAAGCTTTGCATCATCTTTGTAAGTCCCAGCGTTGTTGTAAAGACTGTCCAAGAGGGCCGAGGCACTGAAGCACTTGAGGTAAGAGGGCTTATTAACATTCATGACCGTGAACAGAACACAGTTTCCCTGATAAAATCTCAGAGGTGTTAAGTAGTAAAGATTTGCTACATTCATTAACAAAGTAAGAGAGGGAGCGTTTTTAAACCCCCAGCTCTCTTCCAAATGATAAGAGATCACTGAAGCCATTAGGAAAATCAAGAAAGACAGCCCACTTGTTGTGTAGGAATCCTGACACGGCCGAACACTATGAGAGATGGAGCAGAGAAAGCAGCTCCACTGGCTGAAAGCCTCCCAGTGTATAAGGCTTGTTTTTCATCGACTGTGTCAGGAATCAAGAGGGCTAATCCCTAGGAGACTTCAGATGAAAGTTTCAAAAGAAATAATGAAAGGCACATTGCCTCGGGGTGCATATCGGGGTGAACATATAGTGAGCTGGGGAGAGCTGGAGCAGCGGCGCACGACAAGCATGCAGTGGAGAAGAACGCAACCATATTTCTTGCCAGCCTCCACCCCCTCCAGTCCAGCTAAAAATACATAACAGATTTTTAAAAGAAAAATAGAATAAAATTCACAATCTTACGCCAAGACGTACTGACCGAAATGAAAACAGCTGTATCTAACATTTATTTTAATGTTCAAAATATTAAAATAATCATTCGTAAATAAGAGAAATTAACTTTTGTGCTTAATACTTGATAAATTAGATACAAGACTGTTAATAACCCTCATGGGATGGATTCGCAATAGACTTGAGTGTTTGAGCAATGCAAAAATGAATTTAAATTTGAAATTTTTAAACCATTTTTAACTGGATGCATCCAAATACAAGGCTGTGAGGGACAGAAGTACAGACTGTTGAATGGGTTGAACTGTTGTTAGTCTTTCAGACTGACTGCAGAAGTTTCATATTTTTCACTGGCCAAGGAGCAACCCTAGAGTTGGGGTAGTCGTGGCATCTCTCCACCTTCGATACCATGACTAAAGTGCCCTTGAGCAACTTACCTAACCCCTAATTGCTCCCCTTGTAAGTTGCTTTGGATAAAAGCGTCTGCTAAATGATGAAAAAATGTAAAGAAACCAATCACAGTTTGTTTTGCTCCACGTCATGTTTAGGGGTGTTAAAATGTAACGTCAATGTCCCTCCGACAACAGACCACTGTGCATTTAATTAATCATTCATTCAAGAACGTTGAGTGCCACCAGCTTCACATACTTCCAGTGCTTAGTTGATCCCAGTAAGCATTCATTGACACAGCTGTTAACATGATGGCTTTCTTCTTCCATGAGGGGTTTGGTGTCACAACGGCTTTGTTTCCAGATGGACCGTCAAAGAACGCGACACACAGAAATCCGGTTGTACCTAGGATAGAGCTACGGCCGGAAGTGAGGCAAAATCTCAGGATAAATAACAGTTAATGAAATGTGCTGATTATCAAATTTCAAGTATCAAGTTTTATTAAGACCTACACCTACCCCAACCCTGCAAACACAGTTATTAAATAAAATAAATAAATATTAAATGACGCAATATTGACGTGTGCATGTCCAGTGGCCGTAGCCGTATCCCTTGTCTTCACCCAGAAATCCTGTAGCATTCAACCAATCAGATGACGACTTCCAAAATGTGGGTGTGATGTCTGAGACTATAATTTTGTGCGTTGATGTCGACATTTCAACCAACATAATGTTGAAAATGCACCCTTCCAAAACATTTCTAAAAGACAAAAAACTTGAGCAGTATCACTAACACCTGCTTCAAATTAAATCTCTCTCAAGTAGGATCCGTGGACATTTTACTTTGCATGCAGTATTCACATTTACATTCATTCATTTAGCAGACACTTTTATGCAAAGTGACTTACAAATGAAGATAATATTAGTAGAAGCAATTAATCCAAGGGACCAGTAGTGCTACAGCAGATGTGTAGAATTTTTTTTTTTTTTTTTTTTTTTTTTTTTTAAGTGCAAAAAGCTTCAAAGACACTAGTTAGTTAGAAAAGTGCTTCTGGAAGATGAGCCGCTTTTTGAAGATGGATCAATGGATCTCCAGGTGAAGGTTGGTTGGTAATTTGTTCCAGACAGTGAGTGTGAAGGATTTTGAAAGTGACCTTACTGTGATGACACTGACCACGGGGAGTAGGATCCATGTTTTGTGAAAAATCAATATTCTTTGTAATGCCAACATTATTATCAATAGCCTAAAAGGAATTCACAGTAAGAGGGTCGGCTGCATCTTAATAACACAAATATTTGATTATTTAGCAGACCTCTAACATAGACCTTTTATATAAATTCAGCGACCTACATTATGGGCTCTAGCTCTTTATTGAGTCTTTTCCACAGGCATTACCCACAAGTCCCATAGCAGTATTTCATGAAAGCACTTCAATATCTACCAGTGGTCCACCGCCTTTCTGACTTTTATCTTCTTTGAAGTCCTACATTTCATCAGGAAGAGACTGCTATGGGATATCAGTGCAGTTTCTCTCCTCAGACTGCAAAAGGACCCTTATCTGGACCATTGTGTTGTCAGTGGACACACAGATGTCCAGTTTTCCAGCAAAAAGGCAGGTCCTTTGGGCAGAAATATGTCTAAATTTTGAAGGCATGTGATTCATTCGGTCCTAAAGGCCATTATGTACTACTCCGCTGTGAGTGCTTGTAAGTACGATGTACCTCTTAGTGGTTCTCATTATTTACCAAAAAAAAGAAGGGAAAAAAAGCAGCTAAAAGTTTTACAAAGAACCCTGCAAACTGACAGATGATAAACATCATCACAGCCTAGTGCTGCACAATCTATTTTTCTTTTAATTTAGGATCCTGAGAGATACTTTATTAATGCATCACATTAATAAATATTTCATACAAGTGTTAGGTTAATATCGACAGCAAAACAGTGCTGTGATTAGATAAGGATGATACTGAGAGTAAAGTAAAGGTCTCATTTTTGTGTGTGTGTTTTGTTTATTCTCAGTCGTTTAGTGTTTGATGACAAAGTTGGTAAGTGTTTGATGCCAAGTGTTCAGATTCTAGTCAGATTTTAAAAGTCATATTGTGATTTCCTGCCTTAAACTGTGAAGGATGCAGCGGACTCCTGCAATCTGAAGTACTTTATTACAACCTTTTTGTGGTGCCTTGAAAGGCATATTCTCCAGCCTTTGTCATTGAATAGTAAATCTGACGGACAAAAATTTTAGCCATTGCCAAGATGATCCAGCACGACCAAAAGCGCTTTTTGTACCAGGCTGTAAAAATTTTTTTGTTCTGCTGTAAAGTTGGGCATTTTAACATGGTGGGGATACAGATTTGACTCCATTGTGGAGCGTATCTCTAGTGGCCAGTCGATGCATTTCAGTTTAAGTCACTTCCGTGTTGTCTTCAAGAGAAGACCGCAGGAGGTTGCCGCTTGGTTCACACATATATGGAATTACACCAATATTTCCACTTGCCATCATGGAATGTTTACTACAGTAAAGATGACTAAGCAGATCTCTGAACTGGTGTGAATGAGTGGAGGTGGGGGTAATTTGCATATTTATGGGTCTGTGTATGCTAAATGAAGCAAGGGTGAAGAGTTACATTCAAGTTATTTTAAGTTATTAAGACATTTTTTTCATTGGAAAAATCTATAAATATGATATATGGTGTTCAAAGATGAGTTTAAGGGATAAAATTGGCAATAGGAGGACATTAAATTAAATTAAATTAAATTAAACTTCAATTCCCTTGCAAACTTTCCATGTGAAGTAGCATGATGTTTACGCAAATACTCAAAGCACATGCCTAATTTTCTAAAAAAAAGAAGCCATCTATGAGTTGAAAAGAGCGACCACGACTTAAGTCGAATATGTTTGACATTGATACAGTAAATACCATTCCAGTGCATTTACAGCCTTGTAATGATAAACTGCGAATAAGATGCTTTCGCTGTTTAGTTACTGTGCCAACATGGAAGGCTTAGAAAAGAAATCATCATAAAATGGATGTTATAATTGGTTTTACACATGGAGTATTGGAGATAAATGAATGAAGCACCCAAAAAAAAAAAAAAAGTCCTTTTCCCAACCGCTTGTTAAGCGCTAATCTTTCCGTTTGATACAAAGTGCTGTGGGAACCCAGAGTTGCTCTGCTAAATCGACCACGTTCCCCTGACTGTGTTTAACAAAGAGCGTAGTGTCACAGCTCACGGCTTACTCTCTCAGTTCATTGCGTTTTCTCTGCACTGCGGCTCACACAATAAACCACTGATTCCACACACCTACCTGATGCACCAACGGTCAACAGACACGATACGACACAACACGAGCCACTGGCTCCGGACTTCAATCCGTCCGGCAGGGTTTAGATTTGATTTTTATCTCTTCGCTGGGGCAAAAGCTTGAGGAAATAATACATCTTTAATAGTGAGAGGAAACAGGGGTATTCGTTAGCGTAAGCTTGAGGTGTCTTGCTATGTGAACGTGTAGCATCGACTCATAAATAAACCAATGTGTGCGTAGGCCTACTCTGCCAAGCAGAATATTTCCTTGCAATAAGAGAGAACCTGGCTCCACTGACGTGCTGTTGCAATCCTCCGCTCCACGTTCAGAGATAAGTAGGAACAAAGACTTCCACGGTCATTGTATGCTCACTGGCCTGTTTGAAAAGGCTGGATTGATAATTGGATGTGAGCTATAATATGAATGTTTCCATGAGAGGGTCAGCTCACACGTTCTGTTAGCATGTCATAATACAGTGCATTTCCAATCCCATTTCAGACTGTTAAGTGGGTATGAAGAAAAGAGGAACCAAGGTCACTGTGCAGACTCAGGAACCCAAAAGGGATGTTTCAAACGCATTAATGCGGGCCACGTAGTAAAACGAGAGCAACACAAGCAATATCATCAATTCACAGGTCTTTCAACTGTCCAATTAGTCTTATCTCCTCTTTGCAAGAACAAAACTGAGTCATTTAAAAAATATGGTGATAGTAAAGCTGAAATGTAACTGTCCCTTGAGTAAAGCGCAGAATGTATTACCTATTTAATTTTCCTAATTATCTAATGATTTCAATCCGGCGCTCATGTCGCGGTTTTGCGGCACAACAGATAGCTCTCGCAGTGATAAATTGAGATTTCAATTAAAGATGGCATTTATTAATAAAAACGATCCTGTCGCGTCAAAACGCTTCACTCCAAAATAGCTCAGAGGCGTGTCTCGAAACTTCACCTTGATTAAACTTTACAAAGAGATTAAAGATCTTTTCTCTCCAATCCACTCATGGGCGAAACTTCCTGTGGAGTATTACTTTGCCAAGTGAGTCCACCTTAAAGTCCTCCTCAGTAGAAACAGGAGACACATTCAGAGATTGTGTGTCTCTACTGCCAGTTTTGAAGAAAGGTCTCACATTCAAGGACATATAAAAGATAATGGCGTTATATCAAAAAGACATGCATCTCCCCTGGGTGAGTGCAGGGTGCTGGTGGAACAGCGTAAATCATGAAGCCGACGGCACTCACTATAAACCCTGCTGACCGGGGAATCTAGTTCACAATTTCTACATCAGCAGGAAATACCTACGATGGTATTTATCTTGTTAGATTTTAAGCACTCAGAATGATCAGAATCAAGTCTCCCAGAGAAGCAATAACATCAATGTAATAGTGATAAACAATAAAAGATTTGTGTTGTAAAGGATTGACAATTTATGCATCCGTTACCATCCAAACTTTGCGTTGGTTTAATGTTAGAAATCTTTTATGCTCACTAATGCTATAAAACAGAATAGTGAAATATTATTACAATGTTAACATATACTCAAATGTAATTTATTCATACATTCATGTTCAGCATCATCGCTCCAGTCACATGATCCTTCAAAAATCATTCTCATAGGCTTGTTGAAAACAGTTGAACTGCTTAATATTTTGTGAAAACCACCTTTTTCAGGATTCTTTGATGAATAGATGAATAAATTCAAAAGAACAGCATTTATTTGAAATAGAATCGTTGAATTTTAAATGTCTTTACTGTCACTTTTGATCAAGTTAATGTATCTTTGCTGAATAAAAGTATTAATTTCTTTTCTAGTCTCACTAACACCAAAGGTTTGAATGGTAATGTACATATTTGTACTATTTTTTATTTAAATATTTCAAGTTGTTTGAATGAACGAAAAGTTAAATTAATATAATATGAATGAACACAAATTAGCAATGAGCAATATATATTTATAAATTAACCTTATCCTCGAATAACAAATAAAACGCTCATCGTTTAGTTCATGAGACCTAATGCGTTAACTAATGTTAACAAACTGACTCTTATTGTGTTTTATTGCTACAAACAAAAATATATACAGCTGTATTATTAGCACCAAATATTTCATTCACTGCCACAAACTGCGAAATAACATAACATTATGTGGCAGAATAACCTTAGGTCAATTATATATGCAGCTGCCTGAAATTGCACTAACAATGATTCACAATTGGGTCGTTTGGAGCATATTGTGTCAATCCCTCATTATTGCTCTCCGTTTATAAAAGCGTGAATATCTTAACGAAATGAACTTAGAGCTAAATAATAAAATAACTCGAGAAGCCCAATCTCAGTTCCGTCATAATTTAGATGCGTATTGCAGCACTTTTCTGATTGCTTGTTAAGAGCCACAAACACTCAGACCCTGTTGATGACATTCATTATTTCCATGTGTTTCCTCTAGTATGAACCATTTGATCTCAAGTACATACTTTAATAAGTTCTCTATAAAAATGAATGAGATGGGGATTGTGTTAGCAGTAGTCGCCTTTTCCTGGGGGCATCAGGGACAAAATGCTTGTGATTAATAATTCATATTTTCTACTTGATGCCTATCATCACAGAAATAGTTTCCGCCAGCTTTATCGCCCTCCCCCGTTCCTAAAATGATGGGCTCCTATGCCCAGAACACCTCTGCCGTCCTGTAAATTAATAATGTTGTTCCTGGATTCTTGCTGGTTCGTATCATGATAGCCTGTACGCTTGTCATGACTCTTCATGCGTGTGCATGAAAAAAAGAAAACAATGTTGAATGCAGAATGAAAGAATGTGAAGTTGAGATTACCATGCTGCAGATGAATTCTGGCATACTTGAGGTACATTCTGAAGTATGATGTCTCCGAGTACGCAGGAGCTGTCTATGTGAAATGAACGGTGAACAGAGAAGGTTTCTGCCCTCTGCCTGAAGCTCTCCTGGGAGACCAATCTCCTGTATGCTCCTCGGGAAGCCGTGATCCAGAACCCCAGAGGCTAGCTGATACAGAGTTTGGAATGAAAAGTGAAGTTTCATTATAAGACAAGTGCAGGTCGCATTACGATATTACGCATCTGCCTACAGGTGAACGGAAATATTTAGCAGAACCCTTGGTGACCTCTCCGTGCTGAAATGATAAAAACAGCAAGCACTTTGTAATGCTGCTTTCAGGGGGAAAATAATGTTCTAATGGACAGTTTGATAAACAGGCATGTTCAGTTATGACGAAAACACAACCATTACAGCATTAAAGATTCATCCAAGTGCTGTGTAATCCTGGGCTAGTCCTGTTCAGTGTTACCTTTTGAACTCTCCAGATTAAAGAAAGAAGATGCTTACATATCACAGTCATTTATGGAGGCATTAAGAAGATTTTAAAGGGGTCATGACATGCTTTTTTATTATTTTAATATGTTCCTTGGGGTTCACTTATAATGCTAAGGATTTTTTTTTTTACACAACATACGCATATGAATTATTGTTTTCAAACTTCATTCTGGCCTTTTGTCTGAAATGATCCATTTTTAAGGGGCTAATGGGGCATTTTTACTATGGCTAATGTCATAGTATAGGAAGCAGTATCATTGCCCACTCACTATTGTACACCAGTGAATGTTTTGGAAACACTGTCCATGTAGAACCGTCATTTACAGACAAAGCATTATGGAATGATTAACTTATGGTTTGTGATGCAGCTGCTGTCAGATCCAATACTGCTTCATCTGTCAGCATACGTGTTCCGGGATGCCTTTAAAATAAACCATCCACTTGTTTCTGATGCTGGGATGCTTCAGAGACACAAACAAGCTATTTAAACTGGTCGCTCTATTTGTCCTGTTGTCGACAGACTTGAGTGTCAAAGTGTAGACAGCATCAGTGATTATAATGGGTTCTATTTGCTTTTGAGGTAACGTGACACTCACATCCAGTGAATGGATGTGATAGGCAAATTAGAGCAAATTAAAGCCGGTGGGCGGGGCCTATGGTGCAACGATGGATAATATACGTCAGTGTCTTGCTCTGGAGGCAGTCATAAGCAAATGTGTTCACCCATGTGACGTCTATAATATCAAAACAACTAATGACATAAAAACTCGCACAATAAAAAATAGATTAAGAAACAGGCTTTTGATAGCTAAAGCCATATTACAACAATTAAGGCTGGCAAGTGATACAAAGGACATAGGGAAAAACATACAGAATATTAAAAATTTTAACAGTTTGAAATATTTTGATTATAATTATTTTTATTTTAGACGTTAGAGCACCCATGGCAAACATTCAAAACTGACCTATGATAACAGAAAACTAACTAATATGCTTTCCATCTTTAAAATGCACAAACAAGCACATCTGATGTGGACATGGAAATTTATAGCATAACAGTAACGACCAAACAAGGTAGCTGAGCAAGCCATTGTAAGATTTCAAAGTCAAAGATTTTAAAATTGCATTTTGATTTTTTTTTTATATTATATAGATACATTAATCAACACAATAAAATTGCAGAGGTATAAAGACATGGGACATTTCAAACACAAGCACTTTTTGTTGCACTTTTGGGTTGTCTAGACCAGGAACCTGATTTTGCTTCATTTCACAGATTAAAAAATAATGAGACTGGACTGACATTGATAAATTCACAAGCAAAGACAAACAACGATGGATGATTTTTTCATTGTCTCAGTCCTCAAATCTATAAACTGGCCAATATCAGAGTTGGCTTGTGCTCAATAGCAATCTATTTCTGGCTTAAGTTAGATGCATTTCAGTTTTCTACAATGAGTGTTATACTTGTTTTGAATTCAAATGTTTCTTTTATGTTATGTGAGCAATTGTGTAATCATGGGGTCCAATAATAATGTCCTTTTCTTCAGGACTGTTTTCACAGCACGTCATGTCAAGTACATTGAGTGCTGTATCATTATACTGCTACCTACAGTTGAATGCATGTAAAATATCATAGTTATTTTGTCAAATGCAGTGCAGGTTTTATTATATAAGCTATTATTTATAAAAAAAAGATTCCATGATTTCATAATTATCATTATGAGTCAAACAGGGAAAACAGTTGATGTCCTTGCCTTACTTGGTCACATTATGAAAGAGTGAAAGATCATAAAGGTAGGCATTGAGGTGGGTGTTGGGGGGTAAACGGAGGTTGACTAAACAGCGGTCTGGTCCCCAATATAGCATATACTGACCAAGAGCCATTTGACCGACATTTAAAGCAACTAATCAAAGTTTTGTTTTGTTATTACATGACATTTAGGAACTGGTTTATCTAAAATGCATGATACCCCATTAATCAAATGGTGTAAGAAAAAAAATTAAATGATACTTGCAGCAGTCTCTGCAAAGGCTTGTGCAGAAAACAGAAAAAAAGCAAAATATTTATAGACTCTGGATCAAAATGTCTGCCTGCTTGCCTGTGATAAATACAGACTGTTTTCTCAGTTATGTCCGAGAAATAAAGTATAACTTGCAGTTCTGCCTGTGGATATTTAGTGGACTTGTTACTAGTGTTAGTGCCTCAATCCCCTGAGTAAATGGCTCCATCCCCCGAGAGTCTGAAGTGTGACAATTTGCTATCCCATAAGACCATGGAACATGCAAAAAACAAAAAAAAACAAACAAAAAAAAAAAACAAACAAAGAAAAAACTCTAGGCCAGAGAGCTCTTTTTAAATAAGCAACATGCTCTCATGAACATTAGGTTTCTGTAATTGTTTAACCATTTCTTCTGTCATTTGCTGTGGGACACAGCAGTTTAAGTATTCTATGCATAAAAATACACCAAAATACACCACGGCCAAAAATACACCACTGATGCACCACAACAAAAATACATCACAAACACACCACAGTGAAAAAATACAGCAAAAATGCACCACAGCTACAATACACCATAAATACACGACAGCAAAAATACACCACAAACACACCACAGTAAAAAAATACACCACAAACACACCACAGTAAAAAAATACACCACAAACACACCACAGTAAAAAATACACCACAAACACACCACAGTAAAAAATACACCACAAACACACCACAGTAAAAATTACACCACAAACACACCACAGTAAAAAATACACAACAAACACACCACAGCACAAACACACCACAGTAAAAATTACACCACAAACACACCACAGTAAAAAATACACCACAAACACACCACAGTAAAAAATACAGCACAAACACACCACAGTAAAAATTACACCACAAACACACCACAGTAAAAAATACACAACAAACACACCACAGCACAAACACACCACAGTAAAAAATACACCACAAACACACCACAGTAAAAAATACACCACAAACACCACAGCACAAACACACCATAGTAAAAAATATACCACAAACACACCACAGTAAAAATACACCACAAACACCACAGCACAAACACACCACAGTAAAAAATACAGCACAAACACACCATGGCAAAAATACACCACAAATGCACCACAAACACACCACAGTAAAAATTATGCCACCAATGCACCACAGCTACAATACACCACAAATACACCACAGCAGAAATACACCAAACACACAAGAGCAAAAATACACCATAGCACAAATACACCACAAACACACCACGGTAAAAATTTATACCACAAACACACCACATTAAAATATACACCACAAACACACCACAGTAAAAAAGTAGACCACAAACACCATGGCAAAAATGCACCATAAATACAACACAGCAAAA
Organism: Opsariichthys bidens; assembly: GCA_037194245.1. NCBI lineage: Eukaryota > Metazoa > Chordata > Actinopteri > Cypriniformes > Xenocyprididae > Opsariichthys > Opsariichthys bidens. The sequence goes on along the minus strand of CM074277.1, from coordinate 11,031,865 downwards.
ATATATCACAAATACACCACAGTAAAAAATACACCACAAACACCACAGCACAAACACAGCACAAACACACCACAAACACACCACAGTAAAAAATACACAACAAACACACCACAGTAAAAAATAGACCACAAACATACCATGGCAAAAATGAACCACAAATGCACCACAGCTACAATACACCATAAATACACCACAGCAAAAATATATCACAAATACACCACAGTAAAAAAAATACACCACAAACACCACAGCACAAACACATCACAAACACACCACAGTAAAAATACACCACAAACACCACAGCACAAACACACCACAAACACACCACAGTAAAAAATACACCACAAACACACCACAGCTACAATACACCATAAATACACCACAGCAAAAAAACACCACAAACACACCACAGTAAAAAAATACACCACAAACACACCACAGTAAAAATTACACCACAAACACACCACAGTAAATAATACACCACAAACACACCACAGTAAAAAATACACCACAAACACACCACAGTAAAAAACACACCACAAACACCACAGCACAAACACACCATAGTAAAAAATACACCACAAACACACCACAGTAAAAATACACCACAAACACCACAGCACAAACATACCATAGTAAAAATACACCACAAACACCACAGCACAAACACACCATAGTAAAAAATACACCACAAACACACCACAGTAAAAATACACCACAAACACCACAGCACAAACACACCATAGTAAAAAATACACTACAAACACACCACAGTAAAAAATACACCACAAACACCACAGCACAAACACACCACAGTAAAAATACACCACAAACACCACAGCACAAACACACCATAGTAAAAAATACACCACAAACACACCACAGTAAAAATACACCACAAACACCACAGCACAAACACACCATAGTAAAAAATACACTACAAACACACCACAGTAAAAATACACCACAAACACCACAGCACAAACACACCACAGTAAAATATACACCACAAACACCACAGCACAAACACACCACAGTAAAAAATACACCACAAACACACCACAGTAAAAAATACACCACAAACACACCACAGCACAAACACACCACAGTAAAAAATTACACCACAAACACACCACAGTAAAAAATACACCACAAACACACCACAGTAAAAAATACACCACAAACACACCACAGTAAAAACTACACCACAAACACCACAGCACAAACACACCATAGTAAAAAACACACCACAAACACCACAGCACAAACACACCATAGTAAAAAATACACCACAAACACCACAACACAAACACACCATAGTAAAAAATACACCACAAACACACCACAGTAAAAATACACCACAAACACCACAGCACAAACACACCATAGTAAAAAATACACCACAAACACACCACAGTAAAAAACACACCACAAATACCACAGCACAAACACACCATAGTAAAAAATACACCACAAACACACCACAGTAAAAATACACCACAAACACCACAGCACAAACACACCATAGTAAAAAATACACTACAAACACACCACAGTAAAAAACACACCACAAACACCACAGCACAAACACACCATAGTAAAAAATACACCACAAACACACCACAGTAAAAACACACCACAAACACCACAGCACACACACACCATAGTAAAAAATACACCACAAACACACCACAGTAAAAATACACACCACAAACACCACAGCACAAACACACCATAGTAAAAAATACACTACAAACACACCACAGTAAAAAATACACCACAAACACACCACAGTAAAAATACACCACAAACACCTCAGCACAAACACACCATAGTAAAAAATACACCACAAACACACCACAGTAAAAAATACACCACAAACACCACAGCACAAACACACCATAGTAAAAAATTACACCACAAACCACAAACACACCACAATAAAAAATACAGCACAAACACACCACAGTAAAAAATACAGCACAAACACACCATGGCAAAAATACACCACAAATGCACCAAAGCTACAATACACTACAAATGCACCACAAACACACCACAGTAAAATATTACGCCACAAATGCACCACAGCTACAATACACCACAAATACACCATAGCACAAATACACCACAAACACACCACAGTAAAAAATACACCACAAACACACCATGGCAAAAATACACCACAAATGCACCACAGCTACAATACACCATAAATACACCACAGCAAAAATATATCACAAATACACCACAGTAAAAAATACAGCACAAACACCACAGCACAAACACACCACAAACACACCACAGTAAAAAATACACCACAAACACACCACAGTAAAAAATACACCACAAACACACCACAGTAAAAAATACACCACAAATGCACCACAGCAAAAATACATCACAAACACACCACAGTAAAAAAATACATACATACAAAATGCCTCTTATGCTAAAAAATGCTTCATCAACAGTTGAGAAGTTCTCTTTTCAAATGCAGTACTCAAAACAGTCTGATGGATATGTGTGTGTGTAAAAGCTACTGAATATGCAAAATAATTTATAACCCAAAGTCTTAAACTACTGTTCGTTTTTGCAAGTTAATGGAAATGAATTACTGCATCATAAAATATCTGAATCAATATTTGCTTCATTAAAAAGCGCAGATTCATGAACCTAACACAAACACGCATAAATTGCTTGCCGCAAATGATCATTAATTGCAAATGAGGTCGGCAGACGTTCAAGCAGAGCCTGTGCAGCAATTACATGCAATGTCAAAAATCTTTAACTGCCCTTATGGTACTTTTTGACCTTCAGCACTAAATCAGCATCTGAGCATCAAGTATGGAGGGGGAAAAAAAGGACATGAAAAGCTTCTTTTCAGCTCTGTTGGACTTTTTAAGATAAGAGTGCTGCACTGTTTGATGGCACTGGATAGATACTCTATCTCCCCAATTTCAGATGATCAAAGGTGTGAAATGTATTACATATTCCTATTAGGTATGGATTCAGATGGGAAAGGTTTTGTGCATTCAGATTGCACAGACAGAGCAGGAAAGGAACCTAGGTAAGAAACTAGGAGAAAAGGTAATGATCTCTTCAAACAAAATACTGTATGCACCCGTTGTGGTGAAAATGACTTGTTCCTATGCATTATTTGAATGCCAGGCACGTGGAGGACACATTCAAATGTCTTCGTATGAGAAAAATATGACTAGGAGAGCCAGATCACCCAGAGAGAAGTGCATAATAGAGACTTACAATGATAGAAGAGTAAGCAGCACCATTGGTTAACATGTCTCCAAACTACTACCAATGAGGGGCTTGATATGTACTGATAAGCCAAAATATTATGACTACCTGCCTAATATGTAGTTGGTCCCCTGCGTACTGCCAAAACAGTGCCAACCCACTGAGGCATAGACTCTACAATATCCCTGAAGGTATCCTGTTGGTAAACGGCAACAAGATGTTAGCAGCAGATCCTTCAAGTCCCATAGGTTACTAGATGGAGCCGCCATGGATCGAATTTGTTGGTCCAGTATATCCCATAGATGCTCAATTGGATTGAGATCTGGGGAATTTGGAGGCCAGGGCAACACCTTGAACTCTTAATGCATTATTCTGCTGAAAGGGGAATAATGTGCTTCCACCAGGGAGCACCATTGTTATCAAGGGGTGTACTTGATCAGCAACAATATTTAGGTAGAAAGCATCAAATTGACATCTACATGAATGGCCGGTCCCAGGGTTTCCCAGCAGAACATTGCCCAGAGCATTTTATTCCCTCTACCAGCTTGTCATTGTCCCAAGTGCATCCTGGTGCCAACACTTCCCCAGGTAAAAGATAACGAGACTCATCGGACCAGGCAATCTTCTTCCACTGATCCGAGGTCCAGTTCTGACAGGGGTGGCCCTCTGATTGATCTGCCACCATAGCCCCATGTGCAGCAGAGTGTAATGCGCTGAGTGTTGATACATTCCTCTCATAACCATCATTAAAATTCGGTGTGATTTGTGCCACAGTAGCCCTTCTGTTGGCTCGGACCTGACGGGATTGCCTTCATTGCACTGATGAGCCTTGGGCACCCAACACCCTGTCACCGGTTTGTGATTTGTTCCTCCTTGGATCACTGTTGGTAAATTCTCAAAACAGCTGACTGGGAAGCCTTGCCTTTTTGGAGTTTCTCTGAACCAGTTGCCTCAGCTTAACCATTGGGCCCAAATTTTTATTCCTGCCCATTTCTCCTGCATCCATCACGTTGATTACAAGAGCTTATTGTTTTCTTACTCTCTAATCCACCCAGACCTTAAAATGTGGCCTTGTTAGGAGATAATCAATGGTATTCGCTTCATTTGTCATGATGACTGGTCATGATGATTTGGCTCATCAGTGTACTTCATCACAGTGTTTGTATGATTTTGATGATCCGAATGTGAACTTGCAGTCAATAGTAAGGAATGGGCAGTTTTAAGTGGACTAAATGATTGAAGAATTTCGGCATACATCACCAGAGAAAAGTCTGTCATTTCACTGAAAGACAGCGTTTGATTAAAAATGATGAGGCCAAAAACCATTTTAAAAGATGAAAATTTCAAAAGAATATGCATGGATAAACTTCACAATAACATGCATTTAGGAAATAGATAGGGTGAATTTTCATTTCATTATCATGCCGAGCAGCCAGGATAATCCTAAATTATTGTTTGTACAACTGGAACTCTCATGGCAATTCGTAACAATTTTACATTTTGATGAATCTATTCATACGTTATCATACAATCCCAGTGATGTTATGTTAAGGAGTGGGCTTAAGGGTACACCTTCATGCTTACTTTTTTCTCTCTAAAAATCGTATGTTTTTGTACAACTCACATAGTTTGAATTCATATGAAAGCCCCATTTTTGTAAATAGTTCTGTTTGCCCTTGAGATTGGGTCGGTAATTCTCGTTTGGAACAACATGAGGGAGAGTAGAATAAAATTTGGCTGAAGCCCAATGTAGTCATGTATAAGCTACATGCAAGAATTTGATATTTATATCAGAGATACCAGAACCGTGGATCGCAGCAATACAGATATCGAAACAACAACGTGCTCCCTATTGTTTGCAACTGATGTTTTTTTTTTTTTTTTGCATTGTTCCAGGATAAATAAATGGCTACATGTGCAGTGACTCAATAGAGAGACAACCCACGCATTGCTACTCAAAAGCAGCTATAAATAGGCCTGTGATGGAGATGACTAGGGACCTTTAGATGCTGCAGAACCAACAAGCAAGCAGGATGCAGGATTCAGGCAGCTAATCTGAATGAAGTGAGCACATACTGTACTGGTATTAATGACATGAGAGAAACACAAGATTGGGCTTTCACTCTTTCAGACAGGATTAATTTGAGATTCCCCTGAGCGTGCAAGCTGATAGAGGATTTGCCACACAATAAGGTCAGGCCTATATAATTGCCCTTTTGCAACGAGGAGAGAACCCTGTCATATGCACAGAAAATACAGCTGGATGTTTCCTCACAGTTGGGGTTTTAATCCTTCAGGAGAAAAATTACAAGAAGCAGAGAAAAAAAAAATGACAGAGAAAGAAAGAGCCGCAAGTCAAACCTGGATAGTCTCTTCACTGTGTATGAAGTTGGCCGCAGGTGGAGCTGAACAGTGTGGATTTGTGCGCCAGCCAGAAACCCAGTGTGGATTTCAGCAGGGATTGGATGCAGTTGAGCAGCAGAGGGGAGCTGACATGCACCTTTATCACACGACTTAGCCAGACTAAGGCTGGATATAGACAGGGCCAGTGATGGATGGTCTGCAGACCTTGCCTCTCTTTCCCCGTGACACAGAGCTGCTGTAATCTGTTAAAGGAGAGCCGCCACAGCCTCCATTAACTCCTCGCAACACAACACTGCTGCATTCACCGTCGCTGACCTCCACTCACACAACCTCCGCACTCTGGTCCATTCACACCTCCTCTCACGAGGACCAAGCCACTACAGTAGAGTGTCATGTTTGGGGTCTAAGAGAAGACGCAGCTATTTTAATAACTGCTTTATGATACATGGTAAAAGTGTTGTGATACGACGGATGGTAAAATCTCCAATAATATTGGCCTATTGGGTTTTTTTCTTGTGTCAGAGGAACATATTAAAAGACTCTAAAGGGGAAATAAGATTTTATATATATATATATATATATATATATATATATATATATATATACACACACACACACCAGTGGCATCTCTGCGACCTCAAACATAAAAATGCAAGTCTCAAAAGTATGATGGCTCATAAAGGCACCAGTGAAGGAGATGACACAAGGCTCTACTCACCCCCTCAGGATATGGCATAACAGTGCACAGTTCTCTTTGGTTGCCACCTGCTTAAAACACTATTAACACACTACACATTTCAGGGTCGAGTTGCAGACACACAGACGTTGACGTCAGTGCCCTCAGGGAAGATTTTTAACAGTTCTTCTTTTGCACACGCCTTGTGATCTTGTCAGCTTGTCTGGGATTTGTTGCACTTTAAAGGGGGGTAAATTAATTTACAACACTGCTTTTTGTATATTGGGGCTCAAAGTAGCAGTACACTTCTTTTTTCCCCTTTGGGATAATGGAAAATTGTCAAAGATAATCATTAATTCATTCTCACATCATTCGACCCCATTCTTTTCAATGCATCACATTGAGATGTTCAGTTGCTCTTTTCTATATAAAAAAAAAGAGCAGATGGTGAGTTATACTGGCAAGTAGGCGTATCACAATATCAGTATTGGTGATAACAGTGACATTTAAAAAAACAAAATAAGCCATTGACTTCCATAGTGTTTTTTTTCCTACAATGGAAGTCAATGGCTACCGTCAGTTACCAACATTCTTCAAAATACATACTCATGCAGGTTTGTAACAACATACGGGTGAGTAAATTATTATTGACTGACTATTATTGACTATCCCTTTAATACTTCACATAGTTAGTAAAATCCAGTGCCGGTCTGACTGATGCTTCAAGATAGTACGTGACGGGATGGCACCATAATGCTGGTCGTCACCTGAAAACAAATGGGAAAATAAGAATGAGAATGAGAGTAAGACGACGACAACAGTGTAGCTGTTGCAGCACAAATTCATGTCAGATAAAAGTGTTTTCGCCAGTGGTTTTTTGTTTGTTTGTTTTTTTATATTCCATAAAAAAGACTGTTTGAAAACCTCTCTCTCTGTATGTACATACATTTTGTGTAATTCCTTGGCCATTGCAATATAGGTATTGCAAAAATATCACTATTGTAAATATTTAGCCACAATAATTGTTTAGTGAAAATCGTGACAGCCTCACTGGTAAGCTCCACAATGAACACATCATAAATTTTGTCCATATGACAACTCAAAAATTCTGTCATCATTTATTCAACCACATGTAACCTCAAAACCTCGCAAAAAAAGAAAGAATTAGTTCCATCAGTTTTGTGCATATTATTAATAGTCAATGCGGTTTCCTAAATCCTACCATATCTCAAACTCATTAGCAATAAATCAAGAATAGCATGTAGTTACAAAGTAAATCCATAGTCTTGTGAGCTCACTTTCAGAAAAAAAATAATACTGAACAACTTGGACTGAATAAATGTTTTTTTTTTTGTAGCAACTATTCCTTTAACACAGCTATCAGCAGTGGCGTTGATAAGGCCTGTCTGATACTATTGTTCGTCTTTATTTACTTAAAAGTCCTTGGCTTGGTGGAACGTGTTCATTTGATCAATTCTCTTCGGCAGTGTTAAGAGAAATGATGCCACCCCGAGATAAAGGATTGATAACCGCTCATTTATATATGCAAAGCAAGACGATTTACTTCCACCCCGGGTCAACGTAATCCCCAAAGCCTATAATTGAAGTCAATCACGGGCACTGGTGGCAGCAGGCCAGGGTTGTGCGTGCCAGTACTTGCATTCAGCGAAAGACACAAATTCGATTAGCCCAAATATGGGTCTCAATTCTGTAGGACTCCGTCACGCACACACACGGATGCGCTGTCTCTTTAAGAAATGTCTGGCTTCTTAATTTAAAGCTCAAAGCAGAGGAACACAAAGGTTATTTTCATTAAGTTCCAGAAAATCTAGGATAAAGGTATTTATGCCTTCAATCTAACAATGACCTTTCCGTAATGTCATGTTAAGCACATCTGAATGAAAGTTTTAGCAAATATGAAAAGGTCATTTTTAGTGCCAGACTTTATTTTCTTAATCAACTCTCACAATGGTAATATGATATACTGGGAAATATCCACATCTGACTAGATTGGCTAACTTGATTGGCGTAAGATATTTATTAGTCTACATCAACTTCTTGATCTTTCTAGTCATTTTCACACATCAGCATTCTCTAGGTTGGTTTCATTTCGATGGGTGAAGTTGAGAAAGTCAATTAGACTGTTGATTATCGTGTCTGTGCTTTAAAAATCCTGGAGCAGAAAAGTAAAGGGCTCATAGCCCTTTGAGTGATAATTATAGTGATCCTGAACAGCATTTGGGAGTCCAAATCCAAAGCTGAAGCAATTTCAAATTTTAAATGTGTGAGTGAAGGCAACTGACACAGCAACTGCCTGTGACAAGAAACATACTAACGGTCTGACACACACACATGGATCAATATCTACCCTGTGTTTTATGGCTCTCACTGTACAGCGACTGGTGACCTCTTGGTCAATTTTAAATACGCTCATTCAGTCAGTGTTTCTAGACACATTGACAAATATCTGCAATTTAAAGAACCAGCATATTCTACAATTGTGGTCAAAATTATTGGCACCCTTGATAAATATGATCAAATATGACTGTAAAAATAAATCTGCATGGTTTATTTTTTTGTTCATAAAATAAGCAAAACCTTTCATTAAGGAAAATAACTGAAAGTGGGGGGAAATCACATTATGAAATAAATGTGTTTCTGCAAAACACATTGACCACAATTATTGACACCCCTAGGAGTTTTTATGACTAAAATATCTCTGAAGTATATTCCCATTCATATTTACATTTTTTTAGCACACCAGAAAGATCATAAACATGAAATTCTCCAGCCATGACTTCCTGTTCCACAGGAGTATAAATATGAGGAAACACAAGGGCCACAATGAGTAAAACCAAAGAATATAATTCTGATGTGCAGCAAAAGATTGTTGAGCTTCACAAGATAGAAAGTGGCGGTAAGAAAATAGCTAAAGCATTGAAAATCCCCATTTCCACTATCAGGGCAATAATTAAGAAATTCCAGTCAACTAAAGCTGCCTGGAAGAGAACATGTATCTAAATCGTCCTGATGCACGGCGGGGAGGAGAGTTTGAGTGGCCAAAGACTCTCCAAGGATCACAGCTGGAGAGAGTAGTTGAGTCTCGAGTCTCAGAAAGCCTTAAAAAATGATCAAACAGCACCTACATCAACACCAGTTGTTTAGGAGGGTTTCAAGAAAAATCCTCTGCTCTCATCCAGAAACAATCTCCATCATATTCATTTGTCAGACAAGACTGGAAGTTCAAACAGGACTGGCTTCTATGGTCAGATGAAACTAAACAAGGGCTTTTTGGCAGCAAACCCACCAGAAGGGTTTGGGCACACAGGGATAAAAAAGTATCCCATGGCCACAGTTAAATATACTGTTGGATCTTGAATGTTGTAGACCTATTTTTCTGCTGGAGGTCCTGGACATCTTGGTCAGAGACATAATATCATGGATTCTATCAAATACCAACAGATAAAAAATCAAAACCTGACCGCTTCTGGCAGAAATCCAATAATGGGCCGTGGTTGGATCGTCCATCAACACGATGATCCAAAACAAACATCAAAACCAACGCAAAAAATGTGTCACTGAGCACGAAATGAAGCTTCTGCCATGGCCGTCCCAGACCCGAACCCTAAAGAAAATGAGAGAAGTGAACCGAAGAGAAGAAGCACCAACATGGATCTGGGAATCTGAAGGATCTGGAGAGATTCTGTATGATCTCTCGTCAGGTTTTCTCCAAACTCGTTAGGCATCATCGGTGAAGACTGAGAGCTGATATTGTCTTGCCAAAAGGAGCTTGCAAAAAAAAGAAGTATTAAATAAAAGGGTGTCAATAAAAGTGGCCAACGTGTTTTGGAGAAAAACATTTATTTCATAGTGTGATTTCATATGAATTAGTACGATGTGAACCGTACAAAAATGTACAATTATTAGAAAAAAGTAAGTATGAAGGTCCAACCCTAAACATACCTGTCACTGGGTCATATGAAAACATATGAATGAGATTGTAATGGTGTCAGCAGCAGTGACAAGTTTTTCCTTTATATTCTCAGAGAGGTGAGAATGTATTTGTTCTCATGGAAAGTGTCAAGCGGGATATGAGAACAAATGGAGAGTTGGTGTGGGTATGGATTCTGGCTGAGCGCCGTGTCGCTGTGACTCGAGCTCCTCGGAGTCCCAATGCTAGAATCGGTTTCCACGAGGTGAGGACACAAAGGCAGGAAGATAAAGACCTGCCTGAATACAATCAAACAGAACTGAACAGTTTATTGTAGCATTTCAAATTCTGCTATATGATAGTCTCTTCTCATCACAAGTATCATCATCCAGGTCATTGAAATGAAACGCAAGGCATTTATTAGAGGAGTTCTATGAGCTAAAAGAGGATTACAACTGTAGAAGCAGCATGATGGATGATGCTGATGTAATTACATTTGGCATCATCTTCTTCAAGGTGAAGGGTGTCATTTCTGCACCAGTAGCGGCATCAGAAATGCAAAAATAACTATATATTTACATTTGCTGATGAAAATGTAAGCTGTGCTTGCCATCGCAAAAACTTTGAATACCGGGTTCCTCGTGTGTTGTTGTCTGGTTGCTAAGGATTTCCAGAGCGTTGCTATGCGATTGCTATGAGTGGTCTTGGTGCATTGCAATGCTGTCAAGGTATTCTGGGAGGCTTCTAGGTTTTTGTTAAGGTTTGTCTGATTGTTAAGCTGTTTTAAGTGGTCGAGGTATAGTGAATACAAGTTTAATGTAACACATTTCTTTTTCACTAAAATCCTTTTATTGTTTTTTCCAATTATTATTTCTGTTTTCTTTAAATAATATATGTTATTCCACTGTTAGAAACTTTTATTTTTTTTAAACTTACACCTGGCGCTCTACTGACGTCATTTTGAAGTGAGTGCGCGTCTCTCGCCAGTTCACATTGTATAGATCCCCGGAGGTTGACATCACACAATGTAAACTCCGCCATTTTAGCAGGCCATCAGGAGAACGCTAGAGCAGCTATAGCGTTGTTAAAGATAGTGGTTGAACAATAATTTAAAACCAGACTGTTTAGACCTTACAAACCTTGCGATTTCAACATGGTGGACAGCTGTTATGCGCCAGGATGTCAGAACAGGCGGGGGGAAGCAAAGGGGAAATCATTTTATCGTATTCCTAAGGATCCTGATAGACGATTGAAATGGTTCACTGCAATAAAACGTGCTAACCAAGACAACAAAACAACAGATGGTTGCATTTTTATTTATTTTTTTCTCTTTAACTCAGTATTGCTATAAGTGTTGTAGAAGGGTATTTATGTTTAATAGAAACCCTAAAATGCCATGAAAGAGTTTAAAATGTGTAAAAAAAAACTGGGCTTATATAGGTTATATAAGAATTTTCAGTATAGACATAATTTTTCACTCACTTTTCCATAAAAATTTCCAAAAATAAATATTGATTATTTCAAGGGGCAACTAATGGCACCTCATTTGGATATTTTCATGTTTGGGAAAAATTTGGATTTAAACGGGTTAAGATATCATCACATTAATGATGTCTACTGTACTCACAGTGATAAAGCTATGCTGGCTACGTACAGACAGCGAAGGTCGATTACGTTACCTAACAACACAGTTGACTTACCCTTCCAATGACAATGAAGCAGGTTTTAACCTGAAGAATACAAAGCTGAATATTCATCACAAAATTAGATTGCGTCCATTTGTACCCCTTCAGGCTTTTGTAGGCTTCTAAAGAGTCTCCGGAGCAGAAGGAGGGAAAGTTGATGAGGATATGAGCTGCAGATATGAGGATACTGCCGGTCATAAAGCTATCTGTTCCTTTATCGATACACGTTAGAAGTACCTCTGGGGCACTACAGAGATCTGTTGTTTAATCTATTTTGTACAGGTCTATGTTTTTTTTTCATTTAAGTGCGCAGTGAACTCTGCTGTCTTGAAACTACGCCATTCATTTCATATTCATTCCCCTGTCCCTGCCTGCCAGCATGGTGGTGTAAACAGAATTGGTCACGTGACGTCCGGAGCTCTATGCTGGGGAGAGGTAAGTGTTTGTCAGAGCTCTTCATTTTATGAGTTAAGTTCACAAAGTGTATGAATTGACTAAATGTCTTATTGCAAGTAGTACTGAGACTATTTTCAGTGCTCTGTTGTATGTTTTATGCGTGAGTGGATTAAAAATGTGAAGTTGTATCGTGTGGGCCGTATGATATGCTATTCGCATGGTTTTGAGTCATTACTTGGCTAACAAATGTTATATCATACAGGAATGAGTCATTAAGAAATGCCCATGGGAGAGATGTGAACTTTATTCATGTTAATCCACAGGTTTTTCACTTTTATAGTCTTTTTTATTTTCTTTTATATTCTTGTATTGTGTTAATACTATGATGTTTCAATGTTAATGTTAATTTTCTCAACTGTTACACAAAAGCCATTCACATTATATATCGTCTCAGGTTACTCATGTAACCATGGTTCCCTGAGAGGGAACGAGACGCTGCGTCGGTTCTGACGCATTGTGGGAACGCCTCTGCGTGATTGCGTCGTGAAGCACATGTGAAATCTGTCCAATGGTGTGACGGGACGTCATAGACGGGTGACGTCATGACCAGGAAGCTATAAAGCACGCTGGAAACAAACCACTATTAGCTTCTGAAGAAGTCGAAGCAAGCAGCTCACGGGCATGCAGGGAGTATGGCACAGCGACGCAGCGTCTCGTTCCCTCTCAGGGAACCATGGTTACATGAGTAACCTGAGACGTTCCCTTTCAAGGGAATCTCAACGCTGCGTCGGTTCTGACGCATTGTGGGAACGTATATACCCACGCCGCCATAGGACAAAATGCCTGTCTGGAGAAACTTCGAAGAATTATGAAGTTAAAATTCGAGACCCCGGAGTTGAGGCCACATCGAGGTTATAGAACCTCACAAAGGTATGCGGGGAAGACCAACCTGCCGCATCACAAATTTCTTGCAGCGATACTCCTGAGAGTAAAGCTCTTGAGGCAGCCATACTCCGCGTAGAGTGGGCTCGGACAGCAAGAGGAGAGGGTTGCCCGGCCGAATCATATGCTAGTGAGATAGCCTCGACTATCCACCTACTCAACGTCTGCTTGGATGCAGCATACCCCTTCTTAGGAGGTCCAAAGCACACAAATAATTGATCTGTTTTACGCCACAGGGCAGCTCTGTGAACATAAGCATCCAATGCTCTAACTGGGCAAAGCAGATTAAGCTTCTCCTGGTCTGATGACAAGAAAGGAGGAGGACAAAAAGCTTGCAGCATAATAGGTCCTACCACCTGAGTGGGAACCTTAGGAACATACCCCTCACGAGGGAACAGAAAAGCTTTCACCATACCCGGTGCAAAATCAAGATAAGAGGGTGAAACCGACAGAGCTTGCAAATCTCCTACTCTCTTAAGTGATGAGATAGCTAGAAGAAAAGCAGTCTTAAAGGAGAGAAATTTCTCATGGACTTCTTCAATTGGCTCAAATGGAGCTAAGGACAGGCCTTCTAGTACCACAGCCAAATCCCAAGTTGGTACCCTCGAGCGTGCCGCAGGCCTAAGCCTCAATGTACCACGAAGGAAGCGAGTAACAAAGGGATGTCTCCCTAGAGATGCGCCATCAACAGGAGCGTGATAAGCGGCAATGGCCGCAACATAGACCTTTAGTGAAGAAGGGGATAACCCCGCTGAGAATTTGTGCTGTAAAAACTCTAGTACTGCACTGATGGGGCAGGCACTTGGGTCCTGCATTCGAGCTGTGCACCAAACGGTAAACACCTTCCATTTTAGGGAATATAACTTCCTTGTGGAGGGAGCTCTGGATTGGAGTATGGTCTCTACCACCTCAGTAGAGAGACCTGAGTTTATGAGCTGGGCCCCCTCAGAGGCCAGGCCCACAGTTTCCATAACTCTGGGCAGGGATGAAGGATTGACCCCGCCGCTTGAGAAAGAAGGTCCCTCCTGACCGGAATCTCCCAGGGAGAGCCGTCGAGAAGGGACACAATGTCCGAGAACCATACTCGGCCCGGCCACAACGGGGCTACTAACAATACATGAGCCCCGTCCTGGCGTATTCTCTCCAGAGCTCCCGGGAGCAGCGCAATCGGGGGAAAAGCGTATAACCGCAGCCTCGGCCACGGGTGTACCATTGCGTCCAGCCCGAGAGGGGCTGGATGTGTGAGGGAGAAGAAAAGTGGACAGTGAGTCGTCTCTCGAGACGCAAACAGATCTACCTGGGCTCGCCCAAATCTCTCCCACAGGAGCTCCACCACCTCGGGGTGAAGTCTCCACTCCCCGGGCCTCAGCCCCTGTCTCGACAGGATGTCTGCCCCCAAGTTCAGGCGCCCTGGGATGTAAATTGCTCTGACTGACAGCAACTTCCCATGGGCCCACAAGAGAATCTGGTGCGCCAATCTGCATAGCGGGCGTGAGCGCAGACCCCCTTGATGATTTAAATAAGAGACCACCGCTGTGTTGTCTGTGCGGACCAACACATGGTGGCCCCTCAGGTCTGGGAGGAAATGTTTGATTGCCAGGAACACAGCCATCATCTCCAACTGGTTTATATGCCATGACAGATGATGGCCCCACCACAGACCCTGCGCCGAACGACCACTCATGACCGCCCCCCAGCCGGTGAGGGAAGCATCCGTCGTAAGCGTTACACGACGACAAGGAGCTCCCAACACCGGTCCTTGGGAAAGAAACCAAGGTTTCTTCCACATGACACAAGCACGAAGGCAACGCCGCGTGATCTTGATCATGCGAAACGGGTTCCCCCTCGGGGAAAACCCCTTGGTTTTGAGCCACCACTGTAAAGGTCTCATGTGCAGCAGGCCAAAAGGTATCACGTTGGACGCTGCCGCCATCAGCCCTAACAGCCTCTGAAACTGTTTCACAGTGAGCGACTGGCCTAGCTTCAGCTTGTTCACGGCCCCGAGAATCGAATCTACTCGAGCAGGGGAGAGACGTGCCTGCATGGCAGTCGAGTCCCAAATGACTCCTAGAAAAGAGGTTCTCTGTAGTGGAGATAGCTCGCTTTTCTTGGCGTTTAACCTCAACCCCAACACCTCCATGTGAGCCAGAACAGCATCTCGATGCTGAACAGCTAACTCTCTTGACTGAGCCAGAATGAGCCAATCGTCTATATAGTTTAACACGCGAATGCCCTGGAGTCTCAATGGAGCCAGAGCTGCATCCACGCATTTGGTGAAGGTGCGGGGAGATAAAGCTAGGCCGAACGGAAGAACTCGGTACTGGTATGCTTCGCCCCCGAAAGCGAACCTGAGGAACTTCCTGTGTTGAGGAAGGATGGAGATGTGGAAATAAGCATCCTTTAGATCTATCGTGACAAACCAGTCCTCGGACCTGATTTGAGACATTATTTGCTTCAGCGTAAGCATCCTGAACTTGAGCTTTCTGACAGAGCGATTTAGTTGTCGCAGATCTAGAATAGGACGCAACCCTCCATCCTTCTTTGGAACTATGAAGTAACGGCTGTAAAACCCTGACTCTCTGCTGGGGGAGGGAACCCTTTCTATAGCCTCCTTTCGCAGAAGTGTCTGTACTTCCTGTTCCATAACCAGAGCCTGCTCTGGGTTGACCACAGTAAAAACAACCCCGTTGAACCTGGGCGGACGAGAACCGAACTGAATTCTGTACCCATAATGAACTGTTTGCAGGACCCACTGAGATATATTTGGCAGAAGTTTCCACGCTGTCAAAAATTCTACTAGGGGAACCAGTCTCTCGAGACTGGCCTCTGGCGAAACTCGAGCGACCAGCTCGGTGCCCTGAAGCGGCGAACCGGCAGGGAGACGCCGAACTGATTGCTTTGAGACCCTCCTTAGAGGGAGCGAACACTCCAGCACCGCTCTTAATTTTCTTTTTACTAATGGGCACTGAAGCGAACGCTTGCTGAGAGCCGCTGCGCCCTGAAGCACACGAGGTGGCAGGGTTGGCAGAACGGCCCCCTGAGGGCTCCGAGGAGACACGGGCACCGTATACTGAGGTGAACACCGGTTTTCCCCGGAGGGGACTGCCCTCAGACACCAGTCTCGACTGGCGTCAGGAACGTTTTGCCGAAGCCTTCTTGGCGATAAGAACGGTCCTCAGATCCGCTCTATCCCTCGAAGGATTTGGCTGCGGGCGCCGACCCGCCCCCCAGTCTCTCTTTGGGGGAGTACGGGACGCAACGCTCGCCTTCTGTTGAGCCCTATGTGAGGAGCTCGCACTCGGCTGGGGCTGCTCTCTTTTGCTTTGAACAGGCCCCGAGACTTGAGAGCGGCGAGGAAGGATTTTATGGAACGCCGCCGACTGTTTCTTGGACTCCTGAAACCTCTCGACGACATTATTCACCGAATCGCCGAAGAGGCCAGTAGGAGAGATCGGGGCGTCCATCAAAAAGCTCTTGTCTTTGTCTTTAATTTCTGAAAGATTAAGCCATAGGTGTCTCTCCGTAGCTACCAAGGCTGCCATAGAGCGGCCGATGGATTTTGCCGTCTCCTTGGTAGCCCTGAGAGATAAATCTGTAGCCCTACGAAGTTCAGCTACTACCTCTTGACTGACTTCCTCGCCCTCATCTAAATCTTTGAGCAGGTCAGCCTGATAAGCCTGCAGCAATGCCATGGTGTGAAGGCATGCTGCCGCCTGACCTGCCGCCGAGTACGACTTGCCCACCAGCGCTGATGTTGTTCTTTGTGATACAGGTTTCTTCCATGATCTCGACACCTCAGTGTGGAGATCAGGAAAAAACGGTAAGCCCCGTCGTGGAGGTTGTGATCTTGACGGTAGGAAGCGTTCGTCTAATTTGCTTACATGACGAACCTCCTGTTTCTCGACTGGCCAGCTTATATTTAATCTAGACACAGCGCGAGACACAACCTCCACGAGCTCCTCATATGCTTGTGAGTGAGGTGGCGAATCCTCAACATCAACTGTGTCGATGCTGACAATGTCCAATTCCTCAGAACTGGAACATTGCAACATCGGCGCTTCAACACGAGCAGAAGAAACCGCAGCGCGTGCTTCAAACTCATGCGAAGCGCTGGAACGAGCAGGTGAAGGCAGAGAAAGGGCGGGGCCCGTCTCTAACCCCTCTGCAAGATCCATTTGCGATCCCCAGGACACGAGCCTTCGCTGTGCCTCGGCAGCAGCGGGACCCGAGCCCCGAGGACCGCGAGCTTCGTCAAACACAGCTCGCCGGGACCGGAGCGTTTTCGCAGACAACAGATCACAATGCTCGCAACCAGCTCCCTCGAGAGCTGACCGAGCATGCTCCGGTCCCAAACAAACAACACAAAGCGAGTGTGTATCCCCACCCGTTATGAAACGCGGGCAGGGAGGAACACACTGCTTAAATTGCTGCTTATTCGCCATTTTCTTATATATGTATGAGAGACAGACAACACCAAATATGACACACAGTTTCGACAGAGAGTGCTTGCTGAAGACACAGAAGCTAATAGTGGTTTGTTTCCAGCGTGCTTTATAGCTTCCTGGTCATGACGTCACCCGTCTATGACGTCCCGTCACACCATTGGACAGATTTCACATGTGCTTCACGACGCAATCACGCAGAGGCGTTCCCACAATGCGTCAGAACCGACGCAGCGTTGAGATTCCCTTGAAAGGGAAGCTGGGGAGAGGAATGACTCATTAAGGAATGCCCACGAGAGAGATGTGAATTTTATTCATGTTAATCCACAGAGAGTGAAGTTAATGCTGGGCGTGGCCATCAATGGTGAACCGAAGGAAAAGTGTACTGAGTCTTCTTACACACAACGCAGATGATAGTAACAGTGGTCAGCAGCAGGCCAGTTACACTAGGAAATTGCTTACTTGTACGAGTCAAAAGCCTTACTTTTTCTTTTCTTTTTTTTTTTTGAAGCATCAAAGTCTCAGTTGGGTAGCTGTCAATGGAGGGACAGAAAGCTCTCAGATTTCATCAAAAATATCCACAATTGTGTTCTGAAAATGAACAAAAGTCGTATGGGTGTGGAACGACATGAGGGTGAGTAATTAATGACAAAATTTTCATTTTTGGGTGATCTATCCTTTAAAAAAAATGAAATAATTGTTAGGCCTCTGTGTGGTGCTCTGTTATAAACAGATACAGACAGGCTCTCAGTGAACACCACAATATTTCACCTCACAAATGAAACAGATTATCTGCCAGTGCAGCCACTGCTGATAGAGACTCCTGCTGTGTACAAATTCACAGCGAGTTTCCCACAGCTAGATCACAAAACAATTCAAATTTCTCAACTGAGTTGAAAATTGTGGGTCTCCTTTCAATCTTTTTATATTAGTGGGGCCAGGGGAACTACTAAACGTGCTCAATTTGAAAAGGCAGCGCAGATCCACCATGAAATTAGGATGCATTTCATATACCAAAATGGGGTAGCAATTTTAAAACAATCAACAACTGCTTGATGTTTTTCACTGAAGTTTATAGTGCCAACAAGCAGTGAAATAAGCATTAGGTATGACCTCATTAAGCCAAATCACTCACTACAGCGAGACAGAAGCTTAAGCGTCTGTTTTCTTAGTACAAAACACTGTCCTTATCATCAGTGATCTGTGACTCAATTAGTACAGACAACAACCAACTGTAATGAATTAGGAATCCGTTGACCCAGGTAAGTTGGATATCAATCTGTTTCCCGATAAGGGACACGTGTCACACTTCATGCGTCAACATCGCCCTGCCTCCGGATCGGTTATCAGTAATCACAAATCAATAGTGTCTGATGCAGGTCACTCCAGGTGTTTGAGCATATTGTTTTGTTTACCGAATAGATTATGAAGGACAAATGCAATATTCTTTATGTGCTCAAGGCAAACAACAAATACATTACTGATGAATACAGGGCTTTAATTAGCAATAAATAACTGATTACTCTGTTTTGACCTTTCTAATGTGGGTTTATATGTATAAATATGGTAATCCATTTCACTCAGGCAGCACAAACAGATTCTGACAGTCACTTTGCAGTAGTTTTGTGCCACAGTGCCTCCTATGGGCCACTTTAGTAAAGACTCTTCAGAGACTGGAAGGTGAGAAAAGCGTCCTGCTCAATGCCTGACAGTCTGACCTTTCTTTGGGCTAGCTGTTGTTTTAGGGTCTGTTGTTTTGCACAATCCTAGATAGCAAAAAATATTCTAAGAATGTTTTTGCTAACGTGCCTATTAGGTTATAAAAACGTTATTTCTGAATGTTCTCTGAATATTTTGTGCTGATGTTTTGAGAACATTATTCTAACTTTGAATGGACATTCTATTAATGTTACTGGAAGAACCATTTGCACGTAACTTTGCCAAAACGTTTCTTAAAAGTTCAGAAAACACTCCCTATTAGCGGTGATTCCTAGTATTCACATGACTTCAGCAAAGCTGATACATATTGTGCAGGAGAGCCGATGATTTACTCTAAGGAGCTGTTTACACAACACCGTTTTCAAATAAAAATGGAAAACTTTTTATCCATTTTGGCCATTCATCTACACAAAAATGGCGTTTTTGGGGCCTGAAAACCTTTGAAAACGATTTTCAAAGTTCAAGTTTTTGAAAACTACCATCTTCATTTAAACTACAAAAACGTTAATTTGTAAAAAAGAAAAAAAAAAACAGCGTTATACACACAAGTATTACATTTTCTCTCTATAGGCGTGTATAGTGTTTCTTTGCAATGTGACATCGCCAATTACTGGCCTGGCATGAATATTGCAACGATTTTCAGGGAGTGTTTTGACAATTGTACGCGAAAAAGGGAAAAACCTCCGTACATCATCATAGTCTAAATGCGTATTCTTCATTTGATCATAACAATGGTGGATTATGATTCACAAGGATTATTATGATTTTTTTTTTTTTTTTTTGGACAAGATACAGTGAATTTATAAGACATGTGATATCAGGGGAAAAGATAATACTGCCACAAATGTATTCATAAAGATTTATGTGTGCAGACACGCAAGCGGTAAGCAGCGATAAAGAAATAGCTGCGAGACATCCTGGGAATCTTGATATTCTGTCCTGCTTTGGAGCCGTGCTAGATGTTTTCTCTCTTGTCAGACGAAGGCAGAAGAGTTTTATGGAAATGAGCCCACCTGCCACAGGGGGGTCGACAGTGCATGAAGCACTGGAAACAGTCAATCTCTGTTTGCCATTCATCACTTTTTTCCCCTCTTTTCTGTTTTTAAGTTCCAATTTCAGATTTCTTCATTCCTGTCTTTCATCTCTTTTAGAGATGGGGTAATTTACACTTCGTCTTTAGATTCATTCTCGTCTAACGCAGCCCTTGGTTATCTGTTCACCTCCTGACGAGCATCACCGGCTCTTCTAAAAGGTTCGGCTATGACTCACCAGAGCCCTCACTTTGATGAGATCAAGGCAAATGTTTTTTTTTTTCTCTCTCTCTCTCCTCAGCCTCCAAAACAACCCCCTCCCCTCTTTAATTCAATGTCCGCAGACACATTTGATTTTGTCGAACACAAGAAGCAAAGGGGCTCTTTCACCCTGCTGACATCATAAATCTGGGCTACTTTGAAAAGTGTGACGGCCATGTTTGAACAGTCTCATTCCTCACCTCTGCCAGGGCGAGATGGCTTTTCCAGAGATATGCAGAAAGAGGAGACATGCTCAGTCTTTTATGTTCTGCTACTGCCCTCTACTGCACGACGTGTAATCAAACACTCAAAATGTGCTGCTGTTATCACATCCACGAAATGTTTAACCCACCCTGAATGGCTTGAGGAGACTTTAAAGTGACAGTTCACCTGAAAAAAATAAAATAAAATAAAAATGAAATTTTCAAAATTTGCACACCCTCATGTTCTTCCAAAGCTTACGGCTTTCTGTCTTCCGTGTAACACAAAAACTTTTTTTTTTTTTTTACGTGTAACGTAAAACACGTATTTTCAAACTGCTTGTGGTCAAGCAATATTTTAAAGACATGAATGTCAGTGAATAACCCGATTTGATTCAAGTGTGTTTATTATGAGCACTACTGGTCAAAGGTTTGGGGTCAGTTTTTATTTTTTTATTTCATGTTTTTGAAGAAAGTCTCTTATGTTGCATCAAGGCTCCATTTATTTTATTAAAAATACAGTAATAACAGTAATATTGTGAAACATTATTACACTAGTATAGTATCTAGTATGTTTTCTATTGTAATAATATTCTACTATGGAACTACTTTTTCTTCAATCCACTTTCATTGTATAAAAAAAGCAGTGTTAAAATTCCTTTAAAGTCAAAACCCACTTCTTTTGTCCTTAAAGGGTTTGAAACAATTGAGTTTGAATAAAGGATGACATGATGACAAATGATTTATTTTTGGGGCGAACTATTCATTTTAATGAGCGCTGAACACTATGAAACTATTTTCATGAACACTAAACGCAGTCAATTACAAGTAATAGATTCCATTTACAGGTAGCATATAAACAATGCAACAACTGCAGAGAGAGAACAAAGAGTAAACAGAATAACCTCTGTTTGTCTCATTTACAGTGTCAGACTTCAATTTAGCTGCGCCGTGTACTGAAAGCAGGAACATGTCTTCTAATGGACAAGATAAGAGGACACTGATGGTTTGTGTCTGTTGCGGTTTACCGCAATAACAAGTTTTGACGGCATACTGCATTTCATCTCCTCAGCTGCTGCGGACTTGCCGAGAATTCACTGAGACTGAATTTGAGTGCCCGCTCTTACTTCATATCAGAAGTCATGAAAAATTCCTGAGGAATGTAACATAAATTTTCAATTTATATTCTGTCTATCTGCAAAACTGTAGTATCAAACTGCATTGTCAGCACAAAAAAAGAAAGAAAAAAAAGAAGAGTGAAATACATTTTGAATCATATCAGATGCTTTGTTTCACAAGCTCCCACTTTTTAATGGACAGTAAGAGAAGTGAAACAATGGAAACATTCAAGTTCTGCTTTTACAGACATGCTGAGGGTTTATGAATAAAACATCTGGAAGAAAAAAAAACTCAGCTCTGGCTGATATTTCCTAAAGCTTTCAAGATCACACACATTAAAAAAAGTAATTTAAAAAGGTACGTGTGTAAGGTATGTAACTTTTTTTTTGTTCAAAATTAACAAAATTTATTTAACAGACCATCAAATCCCTCAGCCAAAAAGTATTTTTTTGTCTTACCCTGATTCACTATGGTAAGCCTGTCATAAGTCTTTATATTTTAGAATGGCTGGGATGGTTTTGCAGAAAATTGCATGCATACTTCACTCACCCGTGTCTCATCATATCCGTAAATAGAGAAATTTTCAAAACACTGCTTCATGGAGTATTAGCAATCTTTCATTTCGATTCGGAGCGTGTATCAAACTGTCACGTAAAACATTGAAATTTCGAAACTTTTCGAAACACTTATGACGTAACAAAGCCTTGTTTACTGAAATCACGTGACTTTGGCATATTTTAAAAATAGAAACTATGCTTCTAACCACAGCTTGAGAGCTGTTTTTCCAACGACACAAGTTTGCGATGCCATCGTTGGAAACACCGACTCGAACTGTGCTGATAACGATGGAACTTGCGATCATAGTTAGCTTGCAATGCTTTTGGGAAAAAAACTCTCTAACATTGAGTCATCTACACTGGTTCTTAATCTATTAGTGAATGTTTTATGAGCAGTAGGATAATCATATTCTTCCGAACAGTCGAAGCACAACCAAAACATTGCTCTTCCGCTAAAGGCATGCAGTTTTGTTTTTTAACCTCTAGAGGGCCAAAAGTTACATAGTGTACCTTTAATAAAAGATTGCCAGAGGAAACAAAACATTATATATCACAAGAATAAATATTACACAAATAAGCAATTTACATATTGTGCAATTCTCTGTTAATGCCATTATTAATGTATGAAAAATATTTGAATATAAAAAATACCATGCATGTGTTGGATGCTAATATTTGTGGGTAGTCGTGGCCTAATGGTGAGGGAGTTGGGCTTGTAACGTGAAGGTTGCGGGTTCGATTCCCACGCCGGCAGGAATTGAAGGTGGGGATTGTGAATAAACAACACTCTCTCCACCTTTGATACCATGACTAAAGTGCCCTTGAGCAAGACACCTAACTGCTAATTGCTCCCCGGGCGCTGTCGCAATAGCTGCCCACTGCTCTGGGTGTGTGTGTGTGCACTTGAGATGGGTTAAATGCAGAGCACCAATTTCGAGTCACGGTACTTGACAACACGTCACGACTTTCACTTCACTTTCACTATATGTAAAATATACAATTTACTGTTATGACGAACCAAATTTTATGAAAATTCAGGGTTATTATCATTAACTAAAACTATATATGAAGATTTAATTTGCAAAAACAGACAACTCCGTTATTATAAGTACTCATAAATCATGTTTTATTGTGCATGTAATATAAATCAAACTGCAGTTGGGTTGTTTTGATTTATTAATAACATAAAAATACGGGTAATTTTCAAAATTAATTTTTTTGATTTTGTAAAAAGCAGACATTTCATGTAATTGCTTTGTAATTGCGTTTAAAACACTCATGTGCAAAAACACGCACACACTAAGAGACGGGGAGACAAATAGACACAGAGAGACAGAGACACACACAAAACGCATTTAGGGTTCAGAACATGCTATATGTGAAGAATAATGCTCGACAGTCAGTTCATTTTTCACGTGTGTTTATCAGTTTTTGCAAATTAACTCTTCAAATATTAGATGAAAACTAAATGAAAATGAGAAATGTTGCCTTTGGCTAACTGAAATAAGTTAAAGTTACTAAATTTACTAACTGGAAATATACTCAACTAAAACTAAAAAAAGAAATTAAAATTAATTTAAACAAATAAAAAAAGCTAATGAAAATAAAGAAGGACAAAAAACTATATGACTATATGACTAAAATAAAAAAAATTAAAATATTACAGTTATATTACAATAGCACTGCTTTAATTTACTTTCATGTGTTTTCATGGACAAATATGGACCTTTCCAATTTGGTGGCCATTCAGGTAAAAAGGAAGAGCTGCTAATGTGCCATCTAGATATTCATATCTCTGGCTACGCCTCTAGACCTGAATATAATCAACCCACTTGTATGTATGGCTTCGTCCATGACACATTGTTTTTAATCTCTCATCAGGGTTCAATATGACCTCAAATACTCGGGGGCAAATGAGAAGAAGACTCAGACTAACCGAGACCTGACTGTGCATGAGGGCCAATATAACAGCGAGTGCATTAAAATGTGTTCATGTTCAGTATCTGAATATTAAATAGTGCAAGTCTCCATCAAGGCTGTCAGGTTTCTTATCTCATAGTAGCTTAATTGACTAAATTGATCTCCCGCTTGTCTAATTACATGTGCAATGCTTACTGTCTGAAAAGGGATGCATCCTTGAATTATGAAAACAAAGTAAACAGTTATTCCTCTCTGACATGAGACTGCCTTGGCCAAAGACTCTCTCGCTTCTCAGATAATATTTCAATTAAGCATTAAGTGGCAGCGATCACGATCTGGAAGACCAATACTGTGCTGTGTCAGAGTGGCATGATGGGGCGGGTGTGGAACACCAGGACAACAAATTAAACTAGAATTTAAATGCTTGCTAATGAAAAATCCACCTAGCTAAATCAGCTTGTCTATACCAACTTTAAGCAGCACTTCCTTAAAACATATTAGGGAAAACCAGTTTAGGCATCCTGAACTAAGGTAATTGCT
Source organism: Opsariichthys bidens (assembly GCA_037194245.1). Lineage (NCBI taxonomy): Eukaryota > Metazoa > Chordata > Actinopteri > Cypriniformes > Xenocyprididae > Opsariichthys > Opsariichthys bidens. The sequence goes on along the minus strand of CM074277.1, from coordinate 11,006,827 downwards.
TCCCTCACCAAAAACTGAAATGATAAGCCTGAAAAAATAAAATGACAGGAACACAACAAAATTACTAAGGGGGCATTTACACGACACCATTTTTAATAAATTATCTGAAAACTTCACATATGTTTTAGTCGTTCATTTAAACAACAATGGTGTTTTGGGGTTCTGAAAATGCAAATTTTTGAAAACTTTTGATTCAAAGTGCAAGTTCTTGAAAACAATACTGTTATTGTCACTTTGTAAAACTACAAAGTCGCACGTGCGCATTACGTGTTCAGTTCTATGAGTGACATCGCTATCTACTGGCCTGGCGTGAATATTTAGTTTTTAGTCGCTTTCGTGAATCCTCGTGAATGACAATCTTGACGTCTGTGCACGAAAAACTAAAAGCAAAAACTTTTTCGTTTTTATTACATTGTTGTCGTGAAAATATTCCCTCAAACTGTTACTAAAGTTGATATGAAAACTGAAAATGACAAAATAAAAACCAACAAAAAATAATGAATAAAAACTGTACAGATACCATGATATAACTGGTGTCGCTCGCTGAAGTGTGTTGGTGGCTGACACTGACTATTCCTGATTCATGGAAAAGAATAGTACTATACATCAGAATCTGCCACGATACACACACATACACTTACAAACATGACATATTTCCAGTCAATCGGCCACGTGGGTGGTACGTTCTGCTGTCTACAGTCTCAATCTGTCGGAAAGAGATAAGTCCTTTTTTTTTACTCCAAATCAATTTTATTGCGATAACGCAATTTCTTTCTTCCCTCCCAACCTTGATGTAACCATGATGAAGAATCAATCCTAAACAGGAACAAATGCAGTCAGTTCATAGAGGGAAATGGTTCCTATTTGTTCCCAGCTGGTCAATACGCATTTGCAGCCCAGTCGAGAGTGCTTTAATGAATGCGTGCTGGCATGTTTACCATAGGAGACAGAGACATCATTTCAGACTCCGTGTTTCTGGCCAGAGCTTCATGCCATGATTACTATGAAGCCAATATAGGAATATATTCCAGCATAATTTCCACAGCTGTCGAGCATCTGAATGCTGGCATAGGCAGGGAAAAAATATCACGCCAGCTTTCGATGGTGGTGTGTGTCCACTAACAAACTGCTTAACTAAGTGTACTGCTCTGGATATAGAGGTGTAACTAGTCAATTTAAAATCAAAATGTCACCTATTTAAAGACAGTGAAAACAAATCATCGATCATGTGACACTGAAGAGTGGAGTAATGATGCTGAAAATTGAAGGAATAAATCACATTTCAACATATAATTAAAAAAGATTGTAATAATATTTCACAGTCACAATATTAGTTTTACTATATTTTTTGATAAAAATGTAGTCTTGTTGAGTACAAGAGAAAAATCCGTGCAAAGTTTGTGGTCGGTGTTGAATTTTGTTCAATTACAATTCAGTGCATTCATTTTTTGCGATTTCCGATTCAGCATGTTTATTGAAATTCACATGAACTGAATTCTTCAACTGTGAATTTTGATCCCTGCTAAAACTATGATTTTAATTCACTGTTAAGCTATGACCTCCAGATTTGAGGATTTTATTGAGAGACTCAAGTGAAAAAGTGCAAAACATTTATTTACTTTTAATGTCAGTGGAAAAAGTCCAACCTAAAAAGCAAAGACCAGTAACGTAGGCAGCTTGAATTTTTCCCCATCACTCATGTTGACTGCTTTGCCTCCTCGTATTGATTAGCAGACATTGTGGGTGAACAGCACTGCAGAGGGCCTGCCTTCAGATGTCACAGCATCTAAAATCTTTATGGACTCTCAACATTCTCTGTCAACTGAGACTGTAACCGTGCAGAAATCCAATTACAGCCCAATGCGATGCAATGACTATTAAACGGATGATTTACACGGCGAGCAGAAGGAGCTCTGTATGGAGCTAAAGTTGTACTGTACTGTTAATTCCTGAGAAATGGTTGTATGGCATGCTGATTGATATTATCGACCCAGACCGAGGACCAGTCATCAGGGGCCGCCATGCGGAGGCGTCAATAAGCGTCCATTTAAAGCAAGAGCATGCCACAAATGGTGAAGAAATTCAATTTTCCATCACTCGTTTCAAAGAGCGTTGTTGTGTGGTCTCCTTGACACGTCCCATCAAACAAAAGCACCGCTGTGCAGCCGAGAGACTACAGACTGGCAGAGCACTTAATGTACATGGTTATCCATTCCCCAGGAGCTCGCTTCTGACAGAGCGCCAGCACCTCTAGACTCCATCCACGCTACTTGCTGCCAGTGTGAAAAATACATAACGTGGGTTGCAGAGAAAATTCTTGCCGAACTGAGAAAGAGTGCGTCAAATATATAGGGCAATGAAATTAGTCGAAATCGGTTCAGGTAAAACTCTGGACAAACTGGTTGAAAACTGAGCATGACTTAAAAAATGAATTTCAAGTCACCTTTATTTCGATAGCACTTTTTACAGAAAGATTTTAAGAAAATTATGATTCAATGATGAAGCTCTAAAAAAGAAAATGGTGTCATTGCTCCCTTCAGTGTTGATTCAGTTTGGTTCAATACTGTAACAGTAATCAATTTTGCAAAAAACCTCCATATATCGCAAAAAGTTGGATTTTCAGGCAATTCGATAAAGGAATATTTCGCAATATTGCAATGGAAACGGATTTTCCACATTTACAGATCACCTGACGTACGTAAAAGTCGATTATTCTTTAAAGATGGCATGGCAACTCATAAAAGAAACGGGAATACTGGATTCTAAAGAACAAACAAAAAAAGCCACAATTTATGAAGATCTCGAAGCAGATATGAGGAAGAAACATCCAGAAACACCTCATACGTGGCCGCTCTCAAGTATAAGGGGCTTTCCTTGCCATTAAAACTTGGATAATATGCCTACGTCTCCTTTGATTAAAAATAAGGGCTAGTGCAGTGGCTGCAATATCCTGAGAAAACATCTGTTACCATGATTTTTTGGGAAAAAAAAAAAAATTTTAGTTACATAACATTGGTTAATGGAAAAGATGTAATTTCGCAATAGCTTTTTATCGACGTAATATCACAAAAGTTTTGCGCAAATCTGTAATGAAAACCAACTAAGGAAGCCAAAGGTGACAGTGGCAAGGAACCCAAGCTTCCTTGCGATGACCCATATGGAGAAACAAAAAAAAGTAGAGAAACCAGGCTCATTGGAGTGGGACAGTTCTCCTCTGGCTAAACCAACCAACATGTTGTGGTTAGGTATCATTCATGGTGTCTCAGTATTTGGTTTGTCCTCCTTTTGTTTTATCGGCTGCAGCAACTGCATGAACAAGTTTGTTAAACCTGATGATGATGTTCTCCAGCATGATTTGAGATGATGATCTGACCACATCTATACAAAGAGTCACATGATTAATGTCATATATTACTTACTCTAGTAAAGACCTACAAGGCAGAATGTTTAATGATTCTTAATTATTTTAGGTTGTTACATTTTTCTTTGTTTATTTTACAAGTGGAATGGTATATTTTAAATCTCAGACTTTTGGGCCCTCTGTACATCTACAATAGGTCTTTTTAAGGGGCAGAAAATAATGCTTTTAATAATAATAACAATTAAATCAAATCAAATCAAATACTGATAATTAAAAAAACTGTAGAAAACCATTGCACACTTTGGACTTAAACTAAAATCTGAAAAAGCACAATTTCATTTAAACATGACAATGGCATTTTGGAGATTTCATTGCTCTCTTAAAGGAATCTGCTGGAATCTGACACAGGAAAACTAACGCACATGCAGAAGTCACACATACTTTCAATTAATAAAGAAATAAAGACAATGAGAAAAAAAAGTGTGAGCTGTCAACAATAGATAAAGTTAGTTTCCCCAGTAGAGAGCAGAGGCAGTGCCTGTTCATCACCCTGTTGTATGAGAGGTGCTGCTTCAGTGTAATTTATGAAGTGTGAGGCTCCTAACGGCATCATCAACAACACCCTCTCATGCCCTTCTCCCCCTCTCCATGTCTGCATCCCTCCTCTCTCCTCCCTTCCTTCCTCTGCCTCTCACTATCTCCTCTTGTGAAAAGTAGACAGCCCCACGGCGCATTTTTCAGCTCTGCTCTTTAACGCTCCATTCATCACTGGCAGAAGAGCCTGTCTCTATCTCTTTCCCAGCACTGGCCAAGAGGACGTGCTTCCACATTAAATACCTATTCCTCACCCTGTGTCTTACAGGATAAAAGTGCCCCTGGTTTTGTAGCTCAACATGTTCTGAATTAAAGTGGAGTTCCTTAATTTTTCAAGATTGCATCTTAGTGGTTTCAGTTGAAGAAGCTCTGAGAAAAGAGGAATATCGATTGGATAGTGAGTTTCTGAATGAATGAAATATAGTGAACACTCCCAACTAATCTAAAAACAAAAGAATTGCTATAACTACAAATTAATAATGCTGCACTAAGTTTTTTTTTTTTTTTTCCTAATCTAAGAAAGGAAAAGATTCTTTCTAATCCTGCCCTAAAAAATAAAAATACTCACTGGAAAAACATTTACTACACTAAAAAGAAATGTTCAATTTGCATGATGCTTAAGAAAAAAATGGAATACACAGCAACATTTGAGGGTGCAGTTACGGCATCTACCAGCAGGGGATAACATAACCCTAACTAACCAGCAAAACTTAACCCCTTTGATGCTTACTGTTAAACACTGTTTCACTTGTGCTATTCTGCCATACCACATGATCTGAGCTTTACCAAAAGCCCTGAACCTGCACTCACAAATATTTCTCAAATGGTTTTGATGGGATTATACCCAAATCCCAGGTTCAAATTCAAAATTAAGATCCCTGCTGGTCATGCCTGTGCCTGATGGTTTCAGGGATGGGGATGCCTGTATTGCACCTTACTGTGTTAACATGTTACAAAGTAAAATCAAGTCTTGTGGTTGTTTAAAGACCAAGAAAGAGTAAACAAGACACAGTGAACTGTTGGCTCTTTTAGGTCAAGATTAGGCATATAATGACACCAAATGTTTCACAAAATAAACAAACTCCAAAATAAACAAACTCCAAAAAAAACATTTTGAAATTGCAGTAAAATTATAAACGTTTAGTAATCATTTTTAGAGGAAGGGAACTAAAGAATGAACGAATTAATACATGAAAAAGGAAGGTAGAATGAATGAATGAATGAATGAACAAACGAATGAACACATGAAAAGGGAAGGAAAGAAGGAAGGACAGAATGATTGAATTAAGGAAAGAAGGAGGGAAGGAATCTTGACAGACGAGACAGCGGTCTCAAAGAGTCAATTGCCCAAGTAAATTGACAACTAATTCTTGTTGATCTAGACTAAAAATTCTACAATTACAAAAGTGTTTTATGAATTACACAGTTTGTTTCTGAGCTGTGGTGAAGTGGATACTGGATAGTGTTTGTGATGCATAACATTGCATCACAGGTTTGAGTCCAGCCTGCATGATTCCCCCCTGCCGTTTCTTATTTGTAGTTTACAATCCTTCCAATTAACTTTTTTTGAAAAAAAAAAAAGAAATCTCTAATTTGTATCCCTCTACAAATCTGCTGCACTCTATGTAATAAAGGGTTAAACTGGCTAAATCTGTAAATATCATTATTTCAGGTGTTTATTATCTATTTGTCTGAAAAGATTATTTTCTTCCTTAAAAACAGCAGCTATCACTTGGGAAACTATCACTGCTGCCACCTATGAGCCTGGATGAGTGGGAAATAAATCAATCATCTAGCATTTTAGTTTATATAATTATGATTGCAATAAGTGCATGTTTGTATAGGTTACAAATGTATATTTGTAACCTATACAAACATGCAATAGATAGATAGATAGATAGATAGATAGATAGATAGATAGATAGATAGATAGATAGATAGATAGATAGATAGATAGATAGATAGATAAAAAAAATATATATATACCAATAAAGCTTAAATCTCAGATCTGTGATGATCAAATCTCCACCACTGAGTGTCTCCCTATTCACGTTTTCCATCTAGCAGTGTGTCACTTCTGTTGGTCTCTGTTCATTTTTCTCCACCTCCATATAAATATAGCATATTACTTAATAACACCGATGGTTCATTCACTGCACCACAGCAGGAGTGTTTACTCTGTGTGCATTATCCCATTATATAATTATAAAGACTTTACAAAGACTAATTATGAGAAATTGTCTCATTATAGCAACAATATGAATTTCATAAACCACTGAAAAAAATCCTGCTATAAATAATCTACAAATGCTGTGCATTTTCTAAGCAATTATTCAGCTGTAAATTGAACATGAACAAAGAAATGAACCTAACAGATATTTTTCTCTCAACAAAATCCAATCAAAACATAATCAAGCTACAACTATGTATTTTCCCAACACTAGAGTCCAATAACTCATTAATAACTTCATACAACTGAGGGAGTTCATCTGTACATATACATTATATACATATATATATACTGTCATGGTCTAGTTTCACTTATTGTTCTTGTTTCATGTTAATGATCTAGTTTCACGTTATTGTTCAGGTTTCATGTCATTGTCATTGTCATGTGTCAGGTTTGTGTATCCATGTGCTCCCACTGTCATGTGATCTTTGTTTTGCTTTCCATGTGCTCGTTATTAGTTATCTGCCATGTCTATCACCTGGCCCCTCTCGTATTCCTCTGTATTTATTCCCTTTGTGTCGGTCCAGTCCTTGTCCGTTGTTAACGTTTCATGTTGGTGTGAATTCCTGTGTTCCTGTCCTAATTTAAGTATCCATTAAACTGCTGAACGTCAATCGTCCTTTCTCTGCGTCTTGATCCTGCACGACACGTTACAGAACAACGGACCAATACAGAAAGATGATCGCGGCAGAGAACAGCCTGTGGGGATTGCGGCAGAATGGTCGTCCTCTGGAAAGGTATGTGGAGGAATTTATTGAGCTGTCTCAACGGGTGAGTTGGGATGACGCCGAATTAAACATGTGCTTCCGAGTGGGTCTGGATGGGGCGATGATCCGTTATCATGAACCTCCCAGCAAATTTTCTCTAATCGAGTCCATCAATCTCGTTCTATTTCTGAACGGTTCTGATTTCGAGGTAGAGGAGGTTCATGCGGATCGTGCCTCATACCCAGTCCAGTCGGTGGCACACGTAGCCTCTCCCGCTCTCCCCGTGCCAATATCCTCCACATATCAGTCCAAGGAGGCTGGCCACTTCTGTTCGCGGGCGCGTCCCCACAGCGCCCAGCAATACGACACCATCCTCTGTCCGTCGGTTTTCCTGGCCGCCGCTCCCGATCCTCGGCGCGAGACGGCTGCCGCTCCCAAGCCACGACGCGAGCGTGAACGGCCACCAATATTGACAGCCGCTCAAAAGGCTCATCGCGGGCCGCCACCAAAAGTGGCCGCCGCTGATCGTCCAGAGCCACAGCAGGCCACCGTAGATCCGGGAGGTAGGCGCAAGCGGCGCCACAAGAAGGTGTCTCCAGTGCTCTCTGCCCCCGAGCCGTCGCCGGTGCTCTCTGCCGCTCCAGAGCTGCTTGAACTCCCTGACCCTCCGGAGCTGCCGGAGTTCCCTGACCCTCCGGAGCTGCCGGAGTTCCCTGACCCTCCGGAGCTGCCGGAGTTCCCTGACCCTCCGGAGCTGCCGGAGTTCCCTGACCCTCCAGAGCTGCTTGAGCTCCCTGACCCTCCAGAGCTGCTTGAGCTCCCTGACCCTCCAGAGCTGCTTGAGCTCCCTGACCCTCCAGAGCTGCTTGAGCTCCCTTACCCTCCAGAGCTACTTGAGCTTCCTGACCCTCCAGAGCTGCTTGAGCTCCCTGACCCTCCAGAGCTGCTTGAGCTCCCTGACCCTCCAGAGCTGCTTGAGCTCCCTGACCCTCCAGAGCTGCTTGAGTTCCCTGACCCTCCAGAGCTGCTTGAGCTCCCTGTCCTTCCAGAGCTTCTAGACCTACCCGAGCTCCCAGACCCCCCGGCGCCCAAGCCAGCGCGCCCAAATCCTCCGGCGCCCGAGCTAGCGCGCCCGAGCCAGCGCGCCCAGCGCTTCCAGACCTCCCAGAGCCAGCGCTCCCAGACATCCCAGAGCCAGTGCTGCCCAGACCTTAGAGATGGGGGGCCCCTGCCAAGAAAATTTGGGGGGGGGGCAGTAACTCCGTCCACGGCGGCCAGTGGGAAGGAGGCCACGTCCTGGACTCCTCCATGGCCGACTGACCTTACGGCTTCTGCGGTGACTCTGCCCTGGACACCTCCGTGGCCATCCGAACTGGCTGCACCTCCGTGGCCACCTGAACTGTCTGCACCTCCGTGGCCACCTGAACTGTCTGCACCTCCGTGGCCACCTGAACTGTCTGCACCTCCGTGGCCACCTGAACTGGCTGCACCTCCGTGGCCACCCGAACTGCCTGCACCACCCTGGAGGCCTCCTAGCCTGCCAGGTCTGCCTCAGCTTCATGGTCCAGGTCCACCCAGGCTCAACGGCCCAGGTCCGTCCATGATCCAGGACCCAGGGCCGCCGCGTTCATGTTGGGTTCCCCTGCACGGACCTGGCCCACCATCCCTCCCCCGAGACAACCTCCTTTCCACCACCCTCCATGGACTGTCTGGGTTTTGGTTTTGTTTTTGTTTTGGGCGTCGGGAGCCACCCTTTAGGTGGGGGGTTCTGTCATGGTCTAGTTTCACTTATTGTTCTTGTTTCATGTTAATGATCTAGTTTCACGTTATTGTTCAGGTTTCATGTCATTGTCATTGTCATGTGTCAGGTCTGTGTATCCATGTGCTCCCACTGTCATGTGATCTTTGTTTTGCTTTCCATGTGCTCGTTATTAGTTTATTGTATTCAGCCGCGTCTCGTTATCTGTCATGTCTGTCACCTGGCCCCTTTCGTATTCCTCTGTATTTATTCTCTTTGTGTCGGTCCAGTCCTTGTCCGTTGTTAACGTTTCATGTTGGTGTGAATTCCTGTCCTAATTTAAGTATCCATTAAACTGTTGAACGTCAATCGTCCTTTCTCCGCGTCTTGATCCTGCACGACACGTTACATATACATACATACACACACATATACACTAATAAAGTGAAACTCATCAATCTACTTCTGTAATCACATTCTCACCATGTTCTTTCACATCACCTATTCCCTCTGTGACATAAAACCTTTAAATGGCTTTTCTGAGAATCTAGGGAAGCAAATAGAAGAGAGAAATATTCGATTTCATTTTCTACCCGAATTTCTTTCTAATTTCCATCTTACATGAAATTAAAACCACAAAGCGTTGTAGATTGTTTTATTTGAATTTCCAACAGTGAAGTTGATTCTGCCTTGAATCTGTCTGCCGTCTTTTCCACAGAAGAAGACTAAAGGCATACGGATTGGAACAACACAAGGCTTGGTAAATGATGACAGCATTTTTGTTTTCGAGTAAAATACCCATTTAAAACTGAATTTAAAAAAAAACAAACAAACACTATTTGTCATGTGCTGGTTTAGATCAGGAAAAAAAACATGCATCTATGCTTGGATAGAAATGTTGATGTATTGGATCAAATGAAATGTTCAAAGTTGTATACAATAAGATTACACTTTTAAAACGAAGGCCAATGCGAGACGTCCAACGATGAATTCATAATGCCAACCACTTTCAGTATTGATCAGTGTGGATCTGGTGTGCAGAGGTTAAGTAGAGCATTAAGCATATAATGGGCAGCATCAACTCAACACTTTTCATCTTTATACTTCCATGACAAGGTCAAATAGTGATAAAAATATGACTCCTACTAGCTGTGTTCCATTCGTAAAACTAACTGAACTGCTTTTCTGTCAAGGTCAGCCAATGTCACAATAAGAACTTATTTGGTCAGAGCAGGCACATAAATGCATAATGCATTTTCCTTTGGTCAGAACAAAACAGTTGTTTTTAAATTGAATCCACGTTTGCTGCTGACCTTTCTTGATTGAGTGTAATAGCAAACGGAGCTAATGCAGAAAGGTCAGTGGTACAGACAGCTTTAATCATATAATTGGCACTCTTTTCCTGACGAGACAGCTCTGTTGTGGTGGTGGTGGTGGTGCACATCCCATATTCTCTTGAAAAAAAAAAATTAAAATCCACTACACATCCACCAGGTAATGACATGTTTCCTGTCATATCCGAGCAAACAGTGATGCCTGGTTAATCATAGAGAGAGACTGTCCCGATTTGACACGAGAGCGTGTGTGTGTGTAAACACTTCCAGCTCCACCTCGGCACCTCCTGACAGACTGATTACGCATTTGCGTGAACAGTGCATCTTCACATCTAAAAAACATACAAGCACATAGCTATATAAGAGAGAAAAAATTCAAACCAACACGCAATATGGTGAACTTTGCATTTAAAATGCTTTGTGTGTATTCAAAACATCAGCTGTCCTGCTTCACATTTTACATCGATGCACAAATGTGCAACCACATTTTCGACCAAAGCCAAGACAGTAAAATAAAATGAGAAAATCTGACTTAATAAATTGGTCTCTGATAGCAAAATTAAGCAAGTAATCAACCCCCTCTTCAATGGATACAATGAAGAAAACTGGTGTAACGAAAATACAACCCAGGCTGGGTTCGCTTGTAACAAAGAAGTTGTCGTAAGCAAGTGGGCGCGTTAGTATGACCAAACAGCATGACATACAACTCTTTTAAACAATAAACAAGAACTTAATATGGTGTTACTTACTTCGTAAACACAATATAGTCAGCTGATTTTTCTATTCTGGTTCCGCCAACGAAATTATTCTCAAACAAAGTCAGAGCAAACAATCAACCGTGACGTGGGGCAGCACCAGGATTTCTGAATGTGTGGAATTGATTGATGAATGATTCAATGACTCATGATGACACTTGTCGCCTTCTACTTAAACAATAACCTGCAGAAAGAGTAAATGAGTGCATTTACATTCTTAAAGTCACCAATTATACTGGACAAATCTTTATAAAATATTGTAGTATTTATTATAAATGATTTATCCATATACATCTTCTTTTTTTTTTTTTTTTAATTCATGTGCCCACCTAAACTTTAATCAAAATAACTTGTCACTCGTTCAGCAGCATCTCTCTAATGATATGTTTACTGGTACAAGGGCGGGATAACCCGTCACTCACATGATATCACAGTAATAGCGAACCACAACCATGCAATCAATTCCTCACGGACAAAATCACATCCCACCACACATTTGTTCTTGTTTGAGAAGCAGTTTCCCTTGGATATATAACATTATGGGAGAAAAGACTATTGAAACTTCTATTTCATTCTGACTTTAATTCATTTAAACTGACAATACTGTAGTCATGAGCGTTAACCAGTTTGAGAGGTTATAAGGTTATAAATTACATACTGAAGTGAGTTTCAAGCTTCTTTACTTCATCCAGCCATCTGAAATCAAATACTTACCACCTATATAGTAGATGAAAAACAGTATGTGACAAGAGTAGTACAATATGTCTGAATTCACAGAACTCATAAAAGTGTAGGCAACAAGTACACAGATGACTTCTCCTTCTTTACACTTTACGAAGAGGATTTATGAATGGCAGTGAAGCAACACAACTGACACTGGAAGGTCACATGATAATTACAACATAGTAAATGTGTCACACACATTCATATTACATACAACATACATTTTAGGGGTCTTAAAGTAACTACTTATTCAAAATAAGTACCTACTCAAGAGAGTGTATGATTTCAGGACGCAGTAGGGGAAGAGGAAATACGTCATACACTCCGACTCTGTCCTGACTCAAGAAATTATAAAAATGCCTTTTCATCTCTTGCAGCTGAGGGAGTTAAGTGATACAGTCATTGAATCTGCAAACATGAGAGGAATATGAGTCTGTACAAGTTTCAAGCTGACATTTTGGACTCTCTGGGGGTTTTAATGATGTATTTAACATCACAACTCTCATGGGAGTCGGATACAAGGATGATTACATTGTGAAATTCTGTATTGCATGTGCATATTTACGTGCAAAGCTCTCAACCACAGGCCCGTTTCTCACTAGATACGTCAGCTGCACATATTTGTTAGAGCTTAAGCAGAGCGGAAGCAGCACACATCCTGCATGCGACCACAACACACTGTTCCAAGAGAAACATAAAATATAGGGGGCAGCCTCTGTCCCCTTGTCTTTGCATAGTTTTCATAACGGAACAAATACCCAAAATCATATTCTAGGAGGCAGAACAGTTAGTATTCAGGCGCTGGGGGCTTTATCACTCAGACAATATTGGGATCTGTTTGCTGATGCATGCTTTCCTCATGCATTCACATTATGTATATCCATAAAACGGCCTTTGGCTTCTCTGAGCCCACTGGGCCAGGACAGAGATTAGATTGAAAACAGCATCTATGCTCAGCATTAAGACTTCTATCTCTTCTCCATCAGCATATCATTACGTGTGTGTCATATCCAGCACCGTTAGTGTGTTTGCATCTGTATTACAGGAAAACATGACTCAGATGGCAGATCAATCCCTGCTAAACGAATCACCACATGAGTGCCATTTGTGGCAAATAATTATTCCGACATGAACTGAATAATTTAGCAGAGTGGATGTTGTTGAGGTATTTCCAAATTAATGTCAGCATGAGATAATCAAAAAATGATTACTGAGCACGATAATTACACAGTACTCTAGGAATCTATAATGCAAGTTAGCAAATTTGTGTCTCTTTGTCTGTGATGAACTGGAGAAGTGGATCTTGTTTAAGTTGTTTGCTCTCAGATCTTTTTAAACTTTTAGGAAGGTTAAAGGAATAGTCCATCATCATAGTCCAAACCTGTATGGAATGTCTTTCTTCTCAAAAGAACATATGTTGGTACCCAAACAAATTCGGTTTCCATTGAATTCCATTGTATGGACAGAAAATGCAATGGAAGTCAATGGGACCCAAAACAGTTGGGTTACCAATATTCTTTAAAATATATTTGATTATGTTCCACAGAAGAGAGAAAGTCATTCAGGATTGGAACGACATGTCATTACATTTACATCTAATGCGATAATGCGATAATAACGAGATTTTGGCAATATTGCAATTTAACTTTACTTAATGTAAACGCAATAATTCGATTAAAGTAATGTAAATGATGAACGTAGATTAAAACAATGGCCAGTAGCATACTTTATGCCTATCTGAGTGTGGTGTAACCATACTTATTAGCGAATAATCAGAGTAATGAAAATTGCAAGTAAACTGGAGTGAAAAATTCTGCTCGTGTCATGTAAACATCTTACCGCAATTAAGAACTTACTCTGATTATGAGAAATAATCGCAGTATTGGTGCATATGTAAACATAATTAATGATGACAGATTTTTCACTTTTGGGTTGACTATTTAAGTACAATTTACATGCTAATGATGTTCTAGTGATGCAAAAAATCCAGCCTAGGTATTTATTCTGCACAAAAATGTTGAAAATCTTATGCCGCTTTCAAGTGATGTCAGAATAATTGTATTTATGAGATGAATGGACGTGAACATAATTTCACATTATCTATAATTACCATTGGGAAATGCAATATTTTGGGGAGCTTGACAATTTAATAAATCATGGTGAAAACTAACACTGATTATTATTAAGCTGAATGTGGATTGTACAGTTTTGCAGTTGGCGTATTGTTGATAAAGATTTTTTTTTAAAGTTTGACACAAAGCACTACTCAGGTCACTATATTTCCAAAAGCTCTCTCTGACTGCACAACATAAAATACAGAAATTCATTATTAATTAATTACAAACTTAACACACATCTGTTGCTCTTCATTCTGCTCCAGTCAGGTTTAAAACTTATATAAAAATACATCTATTTGGACTAAAAGCCCTTGAATTAATCACATAATTACCAACTTATAAGATGGACCTCAGTTAGTTTGACAGAACCCAAATTTAAAAGGATGGTTGATTATGATTTAACTTTTTTAACTTTAGTTAGTGTGTAATGTTGCTGTTAGAGCACAAACGACATCTGCAAAGTTCAATGCAAAGGAAGATATTTTCTTTCACAGAAATATTAAGGACTACAACAAGCTTCTTCTCGGGTTGGTGACATGTCACAAAATTTAAATAAACCCTGTCCTGGGAACACACAACCAAGGAGGTGAGGCCATGGCTGCATCCAAAAACTGACTTGTTGCCTCACAGCCCTATCAGGCAATGACTCTGCAGGAAGTGTTTGCGCGTGAAGGCGCTTCACAAAGCTGATTTTGTTCAGACTTCTGAGACAGCGAAATGATTTATTGATCTACAACAGAAGAGAGAGAGCTTTGGTGAGAACTAAACAAATGTTTAACCACTACAATAGGAATTTTGCGCTAGAAATGACATCAGAAGTGTAAAACTTTGGTCAAAAACATACATTTACACACAAACTGACCAGAAGCCGCAACTTCCAAACACCATCTTTATTTTTCTAGTTCATCTGTCAGCAAATGGAACGCATAGGATTGTGGGACATCAAAGGTGTGCAAGGGAAACATCTATGCTGCCCTCAAAAATCTATCAGATGAAGGTATCTCAGTAGACAGGAAGTGAAGCTAACGTAGGATTCAGACGTGCCTTGATGCCTTCCCTACCTTGAAGTGAATGCAGCATTTTCAAGTTTTCAGATGTAGCACATGTTGGGCAGCTTTAGAGAAGAGGAAGAGTTGTAGTAGAGTGTTGGTGCCATGCCGTCATTTTACGTGGGACTGCTTCACAAACGAGGGTCAATTCAACGCTGGTTTTGAACAAAAGATTAACATGGCGGCACATGCTAGTTGATGAGTCAAATCAACTCCACAGCAACTACATAAATTTATCCACTAACCGTTCAGAAACATCCAGTTTCATTCTAAAAGTTGTAACTTCTTCTGAGTCTCTCCATCAGTGTCCGACTCCAGTTTGAACAATGTAAGGCTGAACACTGTTACTGACAGCCGTTATTTTGTCTGTCTGAGATTCTCCTGCTTTGTTGTTGTTGAGCAACCAGAGTTAAAGCTCCACCATCTTCTCGAAAGGGGGCAGGGAGCAGCAGCTCATTTGCATTTAAAGGGACACACACAAAAACAGCGTGTTTTCGCTCACACCAAAATAGGAGCAAATTTGACAAGCTATAATAAATTATCTGTGGGGTATTTTTAGTTGAAACTTCACAGACACATTCTGGGGACACGAGAGACTTATAGAACATCTTGTAAAAGGGGCATTATTGTTCCCCTTTAACTTTGGCAAGAAAAAACTAAACTAAATACAACTAATAAAACTAAAAAGTATGTAAGCAAAACAGTGTTGGGAACACTTTTCAGTTATCACTGTTTATTTTGAACTTTCAAAATGAAACGAGTCGCTTCTGAACAGCAGAAGCAGTTGAAAACACACTCTACTAATCAGTTTTATCCTATATTGCAAAGCCTACAGACTGAACACAGACCTCACCTCCAGCCTCGGGACAGACATAGTTTATCAAAGGCTTGGGTCGGTCCCAAACTCACCCTCCCATCATGCCCCAGGCCCTCACTTCATCAGAACAACTAGACACTCAGTATATAGCCATACCCTCAGAAAATAAGGCCTGCCATCTATTGACTGATAAGAGAAGAGTCTAACCTGCTAAAATAAAATTACAGACTTCTCATATATTTCATTATTATTTCCTATTGCGGCAGCAGTTTGAGGCTACTGAGAAAAGCCCTGGGCAATTCACTTTTTATGAGACCCAGCTGAAGTGTGCACTTATCTGCTTTATTTTACCAGGATGATTTCAAGTCGGATGGAAGCAATTGAAAATGTAATAATAATAATGTGTTTATTGCTGAAACGTATAAGGATGATACACTAACACACTTAACAGCATGCAATTTTCAAATGGATAGAAAGTATTGCTATTTATGCTAATTAAAAATGTTTTCTTTTCTAGCACAGATAACAAATCAGAGCTATTCATATTCAAACGTGAACCTGTCACTCTTCACTCTCTGGCAGTTTCTTAGTCACTGACTAGAATGCAGATGCCAGAAGTGGGATGCGTTCTTCCGTGCCACAGAATCTGTCACTATTTTGTTCTGCCTCCCTCTCTCTTCTCTCTCTCTGTTGTTAAAGGGGTCATATCGTTAGGAATCCAATTTTCCTTGATCTTCCAAGATAAAAGAGCTTGATGCTGTGAAAACAAACTGTAACTTTCAGAGCTTAAAACTTCCTCCGAGTCAAAAAAAAAAAACGTAATTTCTTGAAAGGGAGCTGCAAAAATGATTGTTCTGTTCTTGGGAAACAGCATGCATCAACACACGACTGTCCGCATTTGAACATCATTACCACTGATTAGACAATCAGAAATGTTCCCCAGCAGTCAAAGTGAGGTAATAGGAAGAAACACACCTACAATTTAACAGAATATTTAGTGTAGGTTACACTTTATTTCAACTGTCTACTTTAGACACTCTACTAACTATACTAACTTTCCAACCACATGTCAACTAGAGTATTAGTAGACTGTTAAGTAGTAGACAAACGTATTACTCATAGTCAGAAGAATGTCTGTTGAGGAGGATTGAAATAAAGTGTTATCAGATATTAACCAGACAGTCTACTAAAACTCTAATGTACGGTGGCCGAGAGAGCTCAACGCACTGCACACAAGAAAACACATGCAAATAGAAAAAAAAAAACACCAATGAATTAAGAAAACGTGATCATCAGTTTGACAACACATGTGCTGCAAATCCTCACAACACAAGCAAACAAAAACGCGCTAGAAGTTTCTTCTAGAAGTTTCTTCTATCAAGAAACTTTGTGCAGTGGAAAGTTTTCATAGATGGTAAAGGTTCTTAATGGAACCAGAGATGCCAATAAATAATCTTCATTTCTTAGAGGTGTAACTTTCAAAACTCAAAACTTCTTTGTTAGACTAAAACTGGTGGAAACGTGTCAACCGGAAAACTTGTGACAGCAAGATAGCTTATTTTCATTATCCGGCAGACTTTTGGCATCACAAAATATCTGGGTTAAAGACCCAATCATAGCAGTCAACTCTTAAAGGAGACACGCCCATTAAAACTGAGTGTCAAAAACAGGGTAAAATGGCCTTTTAATTCTCAATTATGACCAGCTTTGATCTAAAAAATCTTGCCAATATTAAGTGGATGTCAGGGAACATTATAAAATAGTAATTATTAAAAAAATAAATAAATTCATGAACCCTTGGCAATGGACAATTTAAGCAGCTTCACAGATACAAGTTCATGTAAGTGCTTCAACAAAAAATCACATTTCTGCTTCTAGACAGTTCGATACAGTCACCCCATAGACTGCTATTGTAATTCAGGGACAGGTGTAATTTATATTCATTTGAAATCAACAACAAGCCTAGGTTATTTTCGACCCAGAATGTTCTTTTAAATTGATTGTCCTTCATGTTTTATGTTTAGTTGTTTATTTTATGTTCATGGGCATATATAATGTCCCATATCAAGACGGACAGAGAGAACAAATACAATGTCATAAGCTTTTACGCAAGCTGCCTGAATGAAAGATTAATGACAAGATGTCTGTCCTCTCAGGAATCTCTTAGATCACCAACAATGTTCCCAAAGCAAATTAAGAGTGCCATTTTCCCTTCGTCAATCAGCACACCACTTAAAAATTTACCATGAATCCACTTTGCACACAGATTGGAGTCCGACTGAAGAGGAATCACCCAGTGTCTCGCCGCGCTGATTTTATTCCTCTGGCATTGGCAAGATAAATATATGTCAGCGTGCACTGGGCTGCCCCCTGTGCTGCCGTGATTATAGCGTTTAATAACTCGCCTTCAGTAATACATTGACATTGTCCGGCCAGGATCCTTGCCAGGAAGGCTTGATTTACCAAACCCCTTGAAGGGGGAAAAAAATCTCATTCAGCAGATGGATTGCTGAAAAGGCTCTCCAGCAGGCCTATAAATCATTCTTTAATCAGAGCCTTCAGTGAGAGCGCAGAGCCACCGCTGGCCCATTGGAGGACCCCT
The DNA here is from genome assembly GCA_037194245.1 of Opsariichthys bidens. Lineage (NCBI taxonomy): Eukaryota > Metazoa > Chordata > Actinopteri > Cypriniformes > Xenocyprididae > Opsariichthys > Opsariichthys bidens. The sequence goes on along the minus strand of CM074277.1, from coordinate 10,988,800 downwards.
GACTCAATACTGTCTGTGTTACTGCTCTCTGAATCCTTGTCTCTTCACCCCCCCCCCTCCACACACACACACACACACACTCCCCCTCCGTCCATTCATCTAAACAAACTTTTTGGACCCCGAAAACATGAACTTGTAGAATGTGTGTACTTTTAAAATACAGTCCTCCACTACCCCAGCTAACAGGGATTGTTCTCAAAACTTTCAGAGAACTTTAACTTTAACTTTAACGAAAACTTTATAGTGTGTTCAACTTTGCTAAATGGATGAGGGAAGTTTATTTGGACATTCAGACTGACGGCAAAAGGTCTGGACTATTGCAGCTTTCACTGGCCCAGAGGATGTTTGACTGATATGTAACGCAGTTCATTTTGTTCTGCGTCATGTTTAGGGGCGTGAAAATGTAAAGTCAATGTCCTTGCAATAACAGACCAGCGTGGATCTAATAACTTATTAATTCAAGAATGTTTACTTCAACAATGGAGCTGCGAACTTCACATACTTTTGAAAATCCAGTGTTTAGATGATCACGGTAAGCCCTCATTTTCACAATTGTAAACACGACAGCATTCGTCTTCCATGAGGGGGTGGGGCTTCACGGCATTTGTTTCTTGGTGGTCCATTTAAGAACGCGAGACACGTGTCTCCCGGACATCCTGTAGAACTCAACCAACCAGATGACGACTTCAAAACTCCTGAAGTGTTTCCAGTTGCATATATGCATTATTATAAGTTTTGTTTGAGGCACACAGAAGTAAGAAACCCAATCATCCGTGAGCGTAACTGCATATTGCATTTTGTTTTCTGTCTGTAAAATGTCTGTACTTTACGGTTACTTTTTGAAAGACAAGTTCTGACTCTCAGACTCATTTCAGTTAAAAAAGTATTATCTGTACATTTAGTATCTGTGGACTAGTTTTTGCAGTTTATTTTTGCTCTATTTTATTTGAAAATGTCCATAAATAACACAACAACAACAACAACAACAACAAGGTCTGTGCTTGGTCACCAGTGTTATTCTGAATTATAATAGTTTTTATTAATGTTTTGATAAAGATATTTTGATTTTATATTTTCAATTTTTCATTTCATTTATAGTATTTTTGCTTTTGTCATTTTAATTATTCTTTTAACTATTATTATTTCGTTTTAATTTATTAAGTTTTATGGGGTTTTGGTTGATTGTCTTTAGTAATTTGACAGACCCTATTGACTTCCATTGTTTTTCCATGCTATGGAAGTCAATGGGGTCCATCAGCTGTTTGGTTTCCCATATTCTTCAAAATATCTTCTTTTGTGTTCAGCAAAAGAAAGCAATCTATAAAGGTATGGAACAACATGCGGGTGAGTAAATGATGACAGAATTTTCATTTTTGGGTGAACTATCCCTTTAACATCAAACCACTGTCTCTGGTCAGTAAAAGTTCCTTTCGTAAATGCTGAAGGTGACAAGAGGGATTAGTGTCAACCCCTGGTGTTTCCATTAGCTCTGTTTTACTCCTTCTGTGGTCTGACTGACAAATTGTGAATGCCCACACTGTCAGGGGAAACAAATGTAGTGGCTGTGGAAGGATATTAATCAAAACAACCTGAGGTTTTTCCCTTATTGCTAGTTTAAATTGACTCTTTTGCCTCTGTAGACATGAACATATCTCTGAAGGATTCATACTGCGAGATATCATCAATGCAGCTTCCTGGCACACTTAGATGTTAGCAACCTGGGCTTTGGCCCAACAGCGAACCTCGTACCACACTATACTGTCAGACATCTGACATTAATACTATCGCTCACTGTGCATTAATCTCATCTGCTGCACAAAGAGCAGAGAAATCAGCACTCTTCATGTGGAGATCACTCTGAAAACAAAGAGTTGTGTAGAAATCAAAGTAATATGCATTTACTGTACAGAAATGAGCATTAATCCTTAGATGAGACAACAAATGCTGTTGTTTTTTAAGCATAGGATAAATGTAAGTGTTAATGTTGAAGTAAAATGAGCATAATGTGTTTTACTTTCATGTCTTGTCGTGTTATTCTGCTTATCCTGGCATAAATTCTCCAGGTTGTGGCAGTTGTGCCCATTTAGATTCATTCAATTAGTCAAGCTGTCAAAGGTGTCACTGCTCAGCGGACCTCATTTGCGCAAGGGGCAGCTACAACAACAAAAAAAAAAAAAAACCCTTTCAACAATCTGAATTGTGCTTTAATTTGTACACTCAAGGAAGACACATCAATGCATTATAATCAAATATCACCTCATTTAAATGATGCAGATACATGAAATCTGGATGAATAAGAAGCAAGTATAAGCCAAGGCATGCTAATATAATGTTGTCGTTGTTTTTGGACAGTTCAGGAAGCCTGCCATCATAACTGATCATAACAGTTGACCTTTCAAGCTGCCAACACTTACTTGAGTTCATACAGTGGTAGGGTGTGAGGAGATAAATTAAAAGTGCTGTAAACTATTTCATAATAAATAAAATATCCATACTTCATGTAATCACCCCTGTAACAGTATTAATCGCGCAATGAAAAGAGAAACTCGTAATCTAGAACGCAAATGGAGACAAAGCCGTTTAGAAGTTTTTAGAATACCGTGGAAAGACAGTTTGTCCCGATATAGAAAGACTCTAAAAGCAGCCAGGGCCTAGCATCTCCGCAAACTTATAGAAAATAACCAAAACAATCCACAGTTCTTGTTTAGTACAGTAGCTAGACTAACAAATAAACAGACATCACCTGAACAAAACATTTCATTACAGTTTAGCAGTGATGACTTTATGAATTTCTTTACTGAGAAAATCGAAAGTATCAGAAATACAATCGTAAATGTACAACCTTTAACAGAGTTTTATGAATCAGCCTCAATTATCGCCCCTCAAGAACAGCTGCAGTGCTTTACAACTATAGGACAGGAAGAGCTAAATAAACTTATTACTGCGTCTACACCAACAATGTGTTTATTAGATCCAATAGCCACTAAACTACTGAAAGAGCTGTTACCTGTAGCAGAAGAACCTTTATTATCAACTCGTTCTTATCCCTAGGACACGTCCCACGACCGTTCAAGCTAGCAGTTATTAAGCCTCTCATTAAGAAACCATAATTAGATCTAAATGTATTGGCAAATTGCAAACCCATTTCAAATCTTCCATTTATGTCTAAAATACTAGAAAAAGTGGTTTCGGCCCAACTGTGCTCCTTCCTACAAAAAAACGCTACCTACGAAAAATTTAGTCAGGATTCAGGTCTCATCATAGCACAGAAACTGCGCTCGTTAAAATTACAAACGACTTACTTCAAGCTTCTGGCCAAGGCTGTGTCTCAATACTAGTGTTACTTGATCTCAGTGCTGTGTTCGACACTATAGATCATAAAATACTCCTAGACAGACTACAAAATTACACTGGTATTCAGGGACAGGCATTACGGTGGTTTAGGTCATACCTATCAGACCGACACAATTTTGTCTATTTAAACAGGGAAAAATCTAAGATAACATTAGTAAACTATGGAGTACCGCAAGGATCCATGTTAGGCCCTCTACTATTTTCTATATACATGCTGCCACTTGGCAATATTATAAGAAAACATGGAATTAGTTTTCACTGTTATGCCGATGATACTCAGTTATATATTTCATCACGACCTGATGAAATCTCTAAATTATCCAAACTGACAGAGTGTGTTAAAGAAGTAAAACATTGGATGACCAGTCATTTTCTTCTATTAAATTCTGATAAGACTGAAGTATTACTTATTGGACCAATGACCTGTACACAGAATCTCTCAGACTACAGTCGGCATTTAGAAGGATGTGCTGTTACTCCATCCTTGACAGTTAAAGATCTGGGTGTTATATTAGACAGCAACTTGTCCTTGGAAAATCATATTTCATATGTTACTAAAACAGCCTTTTTCCACCTCAGAAACATTGCCAAGATATGGAATATGTTATCTATTTCTGATGCAGAAAAGTTAATTCATGCTTTCATGACGTATCGATTAGATTACTGCAATGCATTATTAGCTGGTTGTCCTGCTTCCTCTATAAATTAGTACAAAATTAGTACAATTAGTACAAAATGCAGCTGCTAGAGTTCTTACCAGGTATAGGAAATATGATCATATAACACTGATTTTATCATCTCTACACTGGTTACGCATTAAGTTCCATATCGATTATAAAATATTGCTAATGACCTATAAAGCTCTGAATGGTTTAGCTCCTCGATCTTCTATTGCCCTACAATCCGTCACGTTCTTTAAGATCACAAAACTCTGGACTTCTGGTAGTACCTAGGATAGCTAAGTCCACTAAAAGAGGGAGAGAGTTTTCACATTTGGCTCCGAAACTCAGCCTTCCTGATAATGTTAGGGGCTCAGACTCACTCACATAGTTCAAATCTAGATTAAAGACACATCTCTTTAGCCAAGCATTCACATAAATGCATCTCATATCAGATCAATTGCTCATTAAGACTATCTTTGCTTAAAGTTATGAACAGCATCTACGCTAATTATTCTTCTTTTGCTTTTCTGTTTTACATCGGGACACCCGCCCCGAGGTGACTAGAGAGCACATCCGCTTCAGTCCGGATCTTAAGAAGACCTCAGGTGACCATCACCTGTGAAGAGACGGCGGCAGTTCCTGCGAGCTTTTCCGGGAGCTCTTTGCTTCTAACTTCGGTTAAACTGCTAACTCTGATTGTAAATTAATTAACTAAATTGTTATTTGCTAACTGCATTCTTTAAATTGTAATGTTGACATCCATTTTCTGTAAAGCTGCTTTGAAACGATATGCATCATGAAAAGCGCTATACAAATAAATTTGAATTGAATTGAATTGAATTAGGTCAGTAGGTGTATTCAACTTCAAGCGGCGCTGCGCAGATCAGACACTGTAGTCTGACATCAGACTCGAGTGAGATTGATCAGAGAAGCAGATGGCTCTTTTGTACCTTTCGAATCACGGTACTTTGATGACATTCGCCAATCGGTCTGTGTAGCATCGAACACACCTGCGCTGCCTCTGAAATCTGCCTGAGTATGTACTACTTTTGAATTTTAACATCCTTCGCAACCATTAAACCATTGTGGATATGGGTATTCGGAATGAAATAGAGTGGTGGAACTGTGACGTGACTTTTTGGCAGTTAGCATCATTCTCTCATGGGATAGCAAAGTGTCCAGGGAATGCACACTTCAGAATCTCGCCACAAGTATTAGGACTTTTCGCATGTTATATAGTAGAGAAGAATTCAGATTTCAGAGCTAGTGTCTTCAACGAATCGATTGAATGAATTATTCATCAACTCACTCTAAAGACTTGTCGCCTCCTACTGGCGTAAAGCTGTAACGTCCAGAAGGAGCCACTTAATAATCCCCACAAAAGCGGAGTGATGCAATACAAAGTCCCTGTGCTGTTTTCTGTTTTCACTATCCACAGCATGTAGAGTGTTTGTTTTTATTATTGTCATCATCATTCTTCTTCGGTAAAACTACTACAGTGAGCTATCCTCCTACTGTCTGAAGTTTGTTTTCTATCAGCCATTAGAACAGATGATGACACACTGCCCCATCCATGGAGGAAATGATGTTATGATTAGTATGTGATACTACAGTACAGTGATGCCCAGAGGGGCATTACGTCCTTCACAGGAGGCGTCAGGAGAGCCCTTAAGGTCTTATTAGACGGCTTCTGAAGAGCTTCTCCTGCCTCGTGATCAGGCAGAGCACATGCTGCTCCGACTGCAGTGCACCGCTACACAGACACACAGGGTGAGCTTGCTGTAAGGCACTTGAGCTCTTCAGAATTGTGAACATGTCTGGCAATTTCATTTAAATTGGATGTTTTAGGACCAAAGGATCAAGAGATTATTACGATGCAGACAGTGCTGCCTGTCTGTGATGAATTAGCCAACCTGTGTATCTATATCCTACAAATAATCATGTTTATATCACTCACTGCTATAAATTCATTTTTTAGTTATTGATTGTTTACTTGAATGATTATTTGAAGATATGTCTACTTAATTGATTAATAGCAACATGTCTCTGTTTAGTTTAATTTAATTAGGGCCCCAGCACCGATGGTGTGAGGACCCTATTGTAATTGATCGGTCGATATTTCTCTGACATGAATCATATTTTTGAGGGCCTAAACATGCTCGAAAACTCACGAAACTTTGCACACGTGTCAGAACTGGTGAAAATTTACATCTGATATGGGTTTCAGAATTAGGTGTGGAAAGATGCTCCATAGCACCACCAACAAAATTTCAGTTAAGCACCTTTCATTTAAGTATGAAATTCAGTAGGCAAATGTATCAGCCCATTACCTACAAAACTATTGAAAACCCAATAGGAAGTGAGATGTTTTTTCTGCAAAATTTTGCAGTCTTTCCATTTGCAGACGTTGTATGTTAACAAACTCCTATTAAAGATTTTATCAGATAAACATCATATTTCGTCAGTCTAATCTAAAGGCCTTTGCGACATTAAATTGCGAAGATGTAGAGTTTTCGCTGAAGCGCGTGTCAGTGGCGGCCTGACAAAATTCCATGTTATACCATGAAACAGGAAGTTGTTGTAACTCAGACATACAATATCAGATCTGCCCTGAACTTCACATCCTGGCCTGAAGATAGTCATAGCACGACCTACAGGCAACCAAAAATGGTATCCTTTACAACTTTCACTCCCTGAAACATGCCTTCAAGTACCAAACAATGCTAGAAACACATTAAATCATGCCACATTTGGCTAATGTATGTGATTGATGCCACAAAAGAGGAAGTTGTTGTAACTCAGGCATACAATGTCCGATCTGCCCAAACATCACACGTTTGACTATAGTCCTGGCCTGAAGACATTTACATGCAAATATTCAGTTTTCAGGAAGGAATATTCAGCAGGAAGTGTTGCACGTCAAAGCAAACCGAACCAAGACAATCTTGGGAGATTGTCTGAGTACAGTACGCTTTCAGTACAGTTCACTAAAAACGTGCATTATGAACACAAATCGCTCTGGGCCTACTTGAATTTCCCATTTGCAAATTATATTTTAGTTTGGTCCTCAGATGCCTCCATTCACATATGGGCAAAAAATCCAGTGAAGCGCACTCAGATCCCTGAAAAGTACCAAGTGTGAAAATATCCTAAAGGTGTACAGGGAAGAAAGAAGACTAACATGTAAAATGAAAATGAACCAGATTTGTTTGGATTTACATGCAGGGGCTTGTACATCTGACAGAGTTAATCCTACAATAATAGACCAGCATGGCAGAAAATCATTCAAATAACTGCACAACAGCAATGTTTTTTTATCATTATCATTATTAAGTGTTGTTGAGGTTTGTAATTGTTTTAATTGTGTCTGCTCATTGAAAATGAACTGTGTCCCAGTGCTGCGGGTAGTTTTTTCCAGACTGCTCCTCTCACTTCTGCTTCTGTCTGATTGTCTGCCTATGAGAGAGTCTCCTTATGTGAAGTGAAGGAGGGATGAATGTTAAAGAGGTCAGGTGAATCTTTGAAAACACACAATCAAATGCCTCGCGCTGCTCGGTTTACTCATCCAATTTTCATTTCACCGAAGCACAAGATGCTCTTTAGATCATCTCAAATCATGTTGGAGGACATGATCATAAGGTTTCACACAACATGTGAAATTCATGCAGCAAGAGGGTGAAAAACCAGACAATCAGTTCAGGTTTGCCGAACCTTTTTTCTTATATAGAAACCTTTTGTGCAATAGAAATGCTCCATGGACGACAAAGGTTTTTCATGGAACACCACTGATGCCAATACACAACCTTTATTTTTAGTGCATACAGAAAAGAGCTGCTCAGTGTCACATGACCACCAAGTGAACTGATTTCCTTTGTCAGGCTGGAGCTTATTATTTTGGAAATCTTTTGTCATTTTTGTGTACAATGTGCATCAGGAGGTCCATGTTCAGTCTATGGGTATGCTGTCTGAAGCTGAGAGTTCCTGTTATGTCGACTAGAAAGACCAGAGCTCTCTGTTGATCACTGACAGAGTGTGAGCTTCAACACAAGTGACTGCTTTTCTTTTTCACGGAACCAAAATCCATTTCAACTCTTTTTCCAGGAAGAAGCCCTGTCACAAGAGGAAATGATCAATGTTTAAACTTCTCTCACTTCTTCCATTCCTTCCGTTTTATTTTCCTTTTAGCAGAAGGTGTGAGCTATCTCATCCAGCAAACACCACCTGTCTACGACTGAGCCTGTGCCAAACTGCTGAATTGTATGAATATAGAATCGGTCCTCTGTGACAAGACAAACTATGCAGAAAATTGAGAACACCTCCATCAGTATTTGCCACAGTCATCATGTGTGATCAAATATTCATGCATCTATCCCCCAGCCTCCTCCTTTCTGATATATACCGGTCCATTTATCTCTATACTCTTATCGTCATCATTATCTTTCTTAAGCATGTCATGCAGGGTCATTTCTACAGTTTGGTGGATTTTGGACTGAGGAGGTTTGTTAAACAAATGTTAAAATTTAATTATTTGTTAGTCCTGTCAGAGGAAGAAAATGTCAGTCTATCATACAAACACACTTGGTCAAGCTCAGGTTAGTACCTAATAATCCTGACCAAATAACTGAAATTTCACATTCTGTGAATTGTGTGAATGTGAATGAATGTGAAATGAATTCATAAGCCTAAAACATCCACCCTGTTACACATTTAATTGTAAAAATGTCATGTAACAGGGTGGACCTCAAAAACAGGGTGGATGTTTTAGGCTTATGAAGACTTAGCCCATTTTTAGCAAAGAACAACATTTGTAGAACAACAATGTAGATTTACATTTAGGAAGAATTTTAACAGACATATAATAAAATGTATTCAAAAACATTATCATGTCCAGTATAAATTGACACAACAGGGTGGAAAAAATGAGGGAAAAGAGAAAAAAAAATTACATTCACATTTCTGCTCATTTAGAAATGTATACAAACTCAAAGTGATCAAAGTGAAGCTAAGAAAACATGTTTTGGGACATGGGAATTTGCCTTAATCTTTCGAGTGCTCAAAAGATTAAATTTTTCATATTAAATTTTTCAATATTTAATTTTAATATTACTAATATATGAATTAATTACTCATAATGCACTTGTGTGAAGTGGGGTAGGTCTATGCATGGAAAACAATGTGGCATGATAGGACAGTAGGAAAGTTGATTAACATTTTAATATGCAGTATTGTTTAAGGGGGACATAAAATCTACCAAATTGCAGGAATGACCCATCACAGCCTCTGAAGCACTTGGTGACACTGGATATAAAAAGTCAAGTTGCCATGATTTAAAATCTGTTATTTAGAATAGGGATGCAACAATATTAAAATCATAGCCTATATATGAATTAAGCTGATAATTATTAATTGAATTAAGCTGATAATTTTATTTTTCGCTTGTTTGTTTTCCTCACTTGTAAGTCGCTTTGGATAGAAGCGTCTGCCAAATGACTAAATGTAAATGTAAATGTAAATTAGATTTTAAGTAGATTTCATAAACGTGCCTTAGAAAAAAAAACATCATCAGTGTTTTTGAACAGAATCAGTTGAATGAATGATTCTATGACTCACTCATAAAAACAGATTTGAATCAGTGTCTGTGTCTGAAATCACCCCTATATCTTAATTCACCATTCCCTACATTAGTCCACTAATGTAGTTTACTTCTCGGAGTGAATGAAAATGAGTTATCAGCCCTATCATACACCTGGTGCAATGTGGTGCCAGGCACGATGCAAGTGTTTTTTGCTAGTTTAAGCCCTACGCAGTTGTCACGTCCAGCGCCTCGTAGTTTAAATAGCAAATGCCCTTGCACCCATCTGTTCGCCCATGGGCATGCTGGTCTGAAAATAAGGTGTGTTCAGGCACGTTATTGGCATGTTGCTATTTTGAGGCAACTGAAATTTGACCATTGACTAACAAAAACCTGGTCTAAAGTCAATGGCACTTGAGGGTGTCTATATTCCACCATGTAAATAGCGAATCCACCATGATGCAAGCACACCTGGCTTTTACAGGGAATGGGAGAAGACACTCTGATTTGTTTATTGCACTTTACACTCAGAACACTCCCATGACTCAGTAAGAGACGAGGTACAATGCATTTGGACCATGCAATTGTATGATATTGCACTGTAGCCACATTGGACCAGCGGTTTGGCAAATGGATGGATAGATGATTCAGCTGCGGCCGCCATCTGTTCAGACACGGGAATTCATTCGGCACGTGGCTCTCACAGTGCATTATGGGTATTCTATAGCCGTTGAGTGTATATTGGTGGTACACTCGTTACTGTGGGATTTAATGAGTGCACTCGATAATGTCCACTACACCCCTACAATTGGCTGTTCCCTCAAACAGTGCTCTATTTCAGGGTATAGAGGGGCAGTTCAGAGACAGCTAGTGTTTTGAACGAGTTAAGTGAATGATTTAATGACTCACTTTGTGCTTTCCTCAATTAGAATGCTGCATGAGGCTGTGTCCTTCCTTGTCCAGTCCTTTGAAGGCTTGAGTCATCCTCAGAATTAAAGAAAGAAATGCTCTAGTAAGTGTACATGGCAAGCCACATCATAAAAGTTTGATGTGACAACGTAGATATGAGCCTTATAGGCAACTAGGCCTTCCACTTGAGAAGCACTCAGATACTTGTCTCGTTCGTAAATGAATCAGTATTTTTGAACAAATTAGCTCAATTAATTATTCAATGACTCACTCATAAAGACAGTCACTTGTAACCTGAAAGAGTCACTGAAAAATGTCCACCACTAATAATAAAGTTTTCCAATCAAATGCAACAATCGTAATTAACTGTTTTATAACCAATATTGATACTAATAGATTTAACATCTATGATTTATCTATTATCTGCTTGGTGATAACGATGATGGTACTGACATATCATGCATCCCTGTTATTTATGTCTAGTAACACTAAGAAGATTTTGTCTCTATATCAGAAAATTGTTTCCTCGTTTTAATAGTACGTGCTTCATCTCATGTTTTCTCCGAGAACTACGGTCTTTGTGTTGTGTTATAAGGTATTTCATGAGCATTGATCTGAGATGTTTTTACAAAGAAGAAGGAGACAGCTATTTTTCCTCAATGTTCCTTTTCTTGTTATCATATATGCCTTTCAGTTGAAATCCTGGTAAGAACATTAATTGAGAGCTGATATTTAAGGGATAACAGTAACGTGTCTGCTCTGTTGAAAGTAAATGAGCACTGACTATGAAGAGGAGACTAAGCAAGATCATCCCATCAATAATGAATCCTGCTAAACCTCTGAGAACTCTAAAATTTCTCCTTTGCGTATGAATTATGCATGCGCTTTAGTGCATTGCTGATCTCTTTCAGACTTGCCAGGGTGTTTGTGACAGTAAAAGGCCAAATATTGCTGTTCTGTTTGGTCAGGAAGAAAGAAATATTACTGAGCTCACAGACTGCAAAGCCAGCCATTAATGTCACTCAGCTCTGCGTGTGACTGCCGATAACTGACACAGACATTTTGATATCATGATTTCGGGCCCCTCTTTTTTGAAGAAGGCCCTCTTCGTAATAGGTTTCCATGTTCACTTTTCCCCTGTTGTCAAACACTGACAGTTCTTGTCACTTAAACTGTGATGACAGGCTTTGAGTCTGAAAGGGATAATTCAACCAAAAATGAAAATTCTGTCATCCTTTACTCACTCTCAAGTCCTTCCAGACCTGTAAAACTTTTATTCTGTGGAACACAAAAGAAGCCATTTTGGAAAACATCTTTGGTTTTCGGCCATAAAAACAGCAGGGTCCAATGTTGTTTTGGAGTAAATTGACTTTCATTGTACGGACCGAAGCAGTTCTTTTGTGCTATGTAGAAGAAAGCAGATCATATATGTTTGGAATGACACGAGGATGAGTAAATGATAAAATTTTCTTTTTTTGGCTAAACTATCCTTTTAACCAAATGCAAATTAAACACAAAGCCAAAACGGCATATTAAAGTCATCATGAAACAGAAGTTGTGGTAGTCTGTTTCTGATGTATTCTGGCATACACTGCTTCATAAACAAGAAAAAATGTGGGGCGGGACTTGATTTTGTCCATGGGGACTTGATTGGATAGTTGCTGTGATGTCATGTGAGTGACAGGTTATCACACCCTCGCACCAGTAATTTTTATTAAAGATTACGAGGGCGCATGAATTTAAAATAATAATAACGATGATGATAATAATGTGCCTGGATAGATATTTTGTAAGAAATACTGTAAAATTCCATTAAGAAAATAGAATTATAGCTCTTATTTTTTCACGAATAACTGCTACCATGATTGGTACAAAATGTACACAAACATCTCTTTTGAATGAATGCAGGTTTATCACCTGCTTTCGTAGAAATGCCGCAACTCTAATTGCGGTAGACAAACAGCACGAGTTTTGTGAATAATTTGCAATTCATAATAAGCCTAATTTGCATAAGAGCTGTGTTTGTGCTGTTTTTAAATACTAAGTTTAAATTTAAATACTCACTATAAGGTGCTGTTTTGACGCATTTAACATCTGGTTAAATTGGCGGTTGGTGAATAAGAGGCAGGTTTTGCTCTAAAATGCTGAATTAGTGGGACAAAAGAGGATGAAATTGAGCTGTCGAAAGTTGAAAAGTAAATGAGAGAGAGAGAGAGAGAGAGAGAGAGAGAGAGAGAAAGTGCTTTTTAACAGTAGAACACCTCTCAGTTCTTCACCTACAGCATCCACTTCTGCAACCTAAATGAGATAGTTCTCTATCTGTGGCTCTCATGAATGCTAAAAAACAGGCTCTGAAAAATAATATATACAACATTTGCTCTATGATGAGATGGATTTTCCTCCCATTAAGAAATAGCACAACACAGAACTCTGATTACTTTGACTCGAGGCAAGTTTGTATGTCTCCCTCATTAGTGCACTGAGAGTCCACCGGGGGTTTTGCACCATGTTAATCACCTCCTGGATGTAATATGGATTCCACTCTCAAGCCCTCATTTCAGAGCACTGTTTTGACCAGGGCCTGGAGCAAATCACCTGCTATAATTGTGATCAATGGGCCATGTCAACCTATTTCACAGACAAGTGCTTCTCTTGGTGGCTGGGGTCAATGGCACAAACAGCAATGATTTACATAGCCAATACTGAAAGTTGCAGAATCACCACGAACAACTTACCTGATACAAGAGATTAAATCTTGCAGAGCAAAAGCATTTGAAAGCTTTTAGGAAGGACACTTAGCACCGTGGCTCTCAGATAGCACTGGGACCTGGGCACAAACCTTTAAAGAGATATATTGTCAATTTACTGAGAACAGAGTAAGCCTATAAAATCTTGTGTGGCAACGGTTATTAGGTAGTATTTCTGACTGCACTCTACAATCTCACCACTGATGCTACAGATTTTACATTAGCAATCCAGGTGGGAATGGTAGGCTCACACATAGGCTGTTAGTGTTTTTGCATGATTTTAATGTTCATTGTGGTGCAGTGGCGTAGAGCCCATACAAGTAGGCACACTATCCCCTCAATTAGGAGGTGGTGAATTCACATTTTTCTGTCTGTAGGTGTCTTGCAGGGGAAGTTGCATCTAAAGGAGTATATACATTTGCTACAAAAAGTGCATTTACAAGACTTTCACTGTGACTGCCATATTTAACCTTTTGTTTTATTGAGAGGAATCCAGAATAATTAGAAGAAAACTTCACTGCAGAGTACAAAAATCAAAATGATGATATGGAAGCCCTTTCCCACCACAAATGAAATAAAATAATAATTAAAAATGAAATAATTATGATTTAAAAAGACAAAGCAATGAAATAAAAATTCAAAATTATGAGATAAACACATTCATGACAAAGTCAAAATTATGAGGTAAAGTCATAGTTTTGACTTAAAAAGTTATAGATGACATAAAGACAAAATTATTAGATAAAATGTCAAAATTGAGATTAAAAAGTCGTAGCTGAGTGAAATCACAGTCAAAGTTATGACATACCAAGTCAATTATGAAATAAAAAGTCTAAATTGTGACATAAAAGTCAAAATAAAATGAAAAGATAATTAAAATGTCATTATTTAAATAACATACAGGTGCTGGTCATATAATTAGAATATCATCAAGTTGATTTATTTCACTAATTTCATTCAAAAAGTGAAACTTGTATATTATATTCATTTATTACACACAGACTGATATATTTCAATTGTTTATTTCTTTTCATTTTGATGATAACAACTGACAACTAAGGAAAATCCCAAATTCAGTATCTCAGAAAACTTAGAATATTGTGAAAAGGTCCAATATTGAAGACACCTGGTGCCACACGCTAATCAGCTAATTAACTCAAAACACCTGCAAAGGCCTTTAAATGGTCTCTCAGTCCAGTTCTCAGTCCAGGATAAACAATCATGGGGAAGACTGCTGACTTGACAGTTGACCATTGGCACCTTGCACAAGGAGGGCAAGACACAAAAGGTCATTGCAAACAAGGCTGGCTGTTCACAGAGCTCTGTTTCCAAGCACATTAATAGAGAAGCGAAGGGAAGTGTACAAGCAATAGGGATAACCACACCCTGGAGAGGATTGTGAAACAAACCCCATTCAAAAATGTGGGGGAGATTCACAAAGAGTGGACTGCAGCTGGAGTCAGTGCTTCAAGAACCACTACGCACAGACATATGCAAGACATGGGTTTCAGCTGTCGCAGTCCTTGTGTCAAGCCACTCTTGAACAACAGACAGCGTCAGAAGCGTCTCGCCTGGGCTAAAGACAAAAAGGACTGGACTGCTGCTGAGTGGTCCAAAGTTATGTTCTCTGATGAAAGCAAATTTTACATCTCCTTTGGAAATCAGGATCCCAGAGTCTGGAGGAAGAAAGGAGAGGCACACAATCCATGTAGCTGGAGGTCCAGTGTAAAGTTTCCACAGTCAGTGATGGTTTGGGGTGCCATGTCATCTGCTGGTGTTGGTCCACTGTGTTTTCTGAGGTCCAAGGTCAACGCAGCCGTATACCAGGAATTTTTAGAGGCCTCCATGCTTCCTGCTGCTGGCCAACTATCAGCAAGTATCCCTGTTCTTAATTGGCCAGCAAACTCGCCTGACCTTAACCCCATAGAAAATCTATGGGGAATTGTGAAGAGGAAGATAAGATATGCCAGACCCAACAACACAGAAGAGCTGAAGGCCACTATCAGAGCAACCTGGGCTCTCATAACACCTGAGCAGTGCCACAGACTGATCGACTCCATGCCACGCCACATTGCTGCAGAAATTCAGGCAAAAGGAGCCCCAACTAAGTATTGAGTGCTGTACATGCTCATACTTTTCAGTTGGCCAGTATTTCTAAAAAGCCTTTCTTTGCATAGGTCTTAAGTTTCACTTTTTGAATGGAATAAGTGAAATAAATAAACTTTTTCATAATATTCTAACTATATGACCAGCACCTGTGTATTAACATTGTCAAACAATTTCAGGACCAAAAGATTAGACAACATTCAGACATTACATAAATTAATTTCCAGTTTACGATTTGACCATGAAATGTCAATAGAGCTGTTTTAAACCTTGACTATTCCCAAACACATACATATTCTCATCATAACAAATGTTCTTATTGTTGTATGGTTTCGTGTGCTTCCTTTTTAGTATTCATCACCTATTGTTTCTGCAAGGACTTCTGCAGTCTGATTGCACATCACAACCTAAGGAAAAAATCCAGTCAAAATCCATTGAACACAAACTGTTTGCAGTGCAGTTTCTATTTGCAGACCGCCTGAATGTGAATCACAAGGAGATTGTGCTTCTGTTTCTAGAAGGGACTAGCTAATAACAGCCTGTTTGCTATTGTCATTCCAACACAACATAACCAATTTACATTAAATTTGCATGTTGGACAATGAACGTTCAAAAACATTAATTAGGGTTCATTAACCATTAATAAAACACAATTAACTATTTTATTGTAATAACATACCATGTAACCCAATATATTACTGTATTTCATTAGATAGAGTATAAAAGGGACACAAAATGAAAGTTCTGCCACAATTTATTCACCATCAATCCAAACTGACAATGTGTTCCTCTTGCTTTCAGATCATTCCAACATCCTGGTTACAAACTCTGGAGAGCAGCTTGGACATTCTGCTGAATGTCTCTTTTTGTGTTCCACAGTAGAAAGAAAATCGACTTGTAAAAAGGTTTGCACCAACACGAGTAGGTGGAGTAAATGATGACTTACTTTTCTTTTTTGGGTGACTGGCCCTTTAAGAACAGCATTATAAATATATTTGCTTGCTTTCATGCTCCTGAAATCTCCAAAGTGGGAGGAAAAATGCAAAGCAGCAAAAGAAAACTAAACTGAAACTAAATCATCATAAAATGATCAATAAACATTAATAATGGCCTTTCCCTGCAAGCGAATGCACGGCGTATAAAGAAGCGAATATGCTCACACCATCTGCAAATCAGGCCTTAATGTGATGATAGTTTCTAATCATTATCCATGACCCGAGCCTCCAAATACAACCTGGTTAGTTTTATTTGCACAGGGCACACCCCATATCATTAGAAGAGTCGTTTCCAGTCTGGCTGACTGTGGCTCTGTGATAGATGACATCAATGAGCGGCGATTCTCATTTCTCTGCCATTTTGTTTGGATTCAATTTAGTCAGAGCCCACAGTAGATGACACTCTGGTTTGGGCCTGGAAGCACCCGGTTTCCAAGAGTGTCAGAGCAGCAGATGCTATAAATGAACATGAGAGCGCATTTAAAAAAGGAGGCTATCGAGAGGGTGTTGAAATCTTCATCACACCTGCCTAGTGATAATCATTTTCATGAGAATGTAAAAAAAAAAAAACTCAAGATGAAGATTTTCAAAAACACACATTGGCAGAAAAATAATGCACTATTTAATTACATATTATAATTTCTTCGTATCAATTTAACAGTGTGCCGAAAGGTGATATATTTGCTTTTTAATCTGTGAGGAATTTGTTTG
Organism: Opsariichthys bidens; assembly: GCA_037194245.1. Classification (NCBI taxonomy): domain Eukaryota; kingdom Metazoa; phylum Chordata; class Actinopteri; order Cypriniformes; family Xenocyprididae; genus Opsariichthys; species Opsariichthys bidens. The sequence continues at coordinate 10,971,744 of CM074277.1, read as the reverse complement.
GATGATGCTAAAAGCAAGCAAGCAACCACCAGAATTGATCTGTGCCAGAAAACATACACAGAACAAACTGAAACGGTGTGTGCTGTCTTGTGCGTGAACATCTAAAATATTCCACAGCGTTGACGACAACCAGCCGAATAAATCTGGGAATTCTGCCAGTCAGAGGAAATTACCAAATGCCAGTCGGAGCAGCCGGTCCAGTTAATGATCACCTACTCAGTCTTGATCAAACTCCTGCACTTCAACCAGCACCATTAAATGACTATAAAATAAGGAGCACTGATAAATAGACTACAAATCGCTGGAGAAAACGGCATTGTAAGTGAATCGACCTAAAATTGTTTTTAATACCAACTGTGTGGGCGGCTCATTCGTAATATATGAGGAAAGCTTTATGACACCCTAATAATTTTTTACAGTGAAGTGTTCAGCTGTCTCATAGAGAGACAAGCCAGACTAGATAAATTACTGGCAATTTCCAAGATGACGTTCTGAGATAAAGAATCCCGTGTGTTGTTGTAAGTGTCATTACACTATCCATCAAAGAGCCAAACCACCCTCGCTGCCCACAAACCATTTACTGTTGCACTAAAGTGTTATCAGTTGAAACGCCTGATGTTTTCTTTTATTTATTTAATTACTGTCATTGTGGTGTTTTTATCTCTAGACAAAAAAGGCTAACTTATGCTAATTAGTTCTTTTTTTGGAAAACCAAAAAGTTCTAATTTTAGCAAAAAACGGAATCATCTCTAATTGAAGCCCAAATAGTTGTTTCTCCGCTGTCTGTTAACTTCACATATACTGTGGGGCTAAAAATGAAGGTGTTCGCTGGCAGGTCTCTGGACAGGAATATCTGTAAATATCACTGCCTGCTGAGTTTCCTGCTGACTTCTGCCAATACAGACTGGGTGACAATTACCAGGTTCCAGAGAAAGGCTCAACCAAGACTCGGAGCTGATGACCAAAAGGGTGACATTTCTAACTCATGTCCTCCTTTGGTGAGCAAACATTAGCGATCGATTGATCACAACAGTTCTGATTTAAACAACAGAGGGAAAATGTCAGTAAAAATTTGCTGATTTGGGTATTGGCAGGGGAAGAAGTAACCTGCTGTTCTATGGCCTTTCCTGGGCGGCTAATATTACCTTTCCCATTATGAAGAAGAGATAGCAACGCTTATGCGTCTAGAACTAATAGTAAATACACTATACGGTCGAAACTGTCACATTTTCCACTTGCAAAGGTTTGAAGCAAAAAGGCTGAGAAAATTTCCTCCAGTCTTTGAGGCTGGGAATGATGCATGCAAGCAAGGGCCCTGATCTTATTACTGTTGAATGATTGCCTGAAACCGAATTCAGAGGAATGAACAGTCGTACAATGGTGATTGGAGCTTAGAGAGAAATGGTTCAGCCCTGTGTAAAAGGTAACACAAAGAGCACACATCTAAAATGCCCCATTCCTTTCCACGAGGAGGACTAAACCTGCAGATTGGATTATTTCATTTGAAGAGAGCGAGAAATTTTCTCACACCATTGATTGGTAACCCTGTCGTGATTGGGATTAATCTTGGGACATAAAACAGAAAATTAAACAATCACTTGTATACAGTTGGCTGCAAAAACCAATAGTCACATGTTTCATTTAGAAGAAAAGAACACTGTGGGTCTAAAAGAACATGTGTATGTATTAGTAAATACAAGTACAGATGGTTTACTCATCTGGGTTTGAGGTTTTCTGACGTTTTTAATTTTTCATTTGTTTTTAATGTGTTCCTTTGAGGGGTCACTCTGCAGTGTTGCTACTGCAAAAGAGAAAACAACTAGGTTATATCGAGCTTTTTTTGTTTATTGTTGATGTAGCAAACTATTTTAACATCGAGACCCTTTGATACATGACTCAAAGATTGGTATGTATTTTATAAAGGAAAGGAGCCGCATTCAGCACCATGGACAGGGGCGTTATTATTTTGAAAAGATTTACTCACCACCATGTTGGTCCGATTCTCTATGGAACACAAAATATGATATTTTAAGACTTTTTGTTGGAACCATTATGTGGACAAAAAATAGATCAATTTAAAAACAACAATACAGAATTAAAAAAAAAAAAAAACATATAAGTTTGGAATAACATGAGGCTGAATAAATGATGTTAGATATTTAGACAGAATAGACTATTTTTTGAACATAAAATAAAACAACCATTTCAGTGTTTTTGTCCATATAATGGAAGTCAGTGTTAGCTAAAACTCTTTGGTTTCCAAAATCCTTTCAACTGGGGAAGAGAATGAGTAAATCATGACAAAATCATTTTGGGATGAGCTATCCCTTTAAATGCGTATAGAAAATTCTTTGTAATTTCAGTGTTTTGCCTTCCTTGTAAATTCAGTCACTAAAGAAAGAACTAAGAAGAAAGTGGTAGTTGTATTGGAACATGTAATGTAAAATACAGAGTAGAATACACAAACATATTAAATAAACCCCCAGATGTGTCATTCCAGGATATAACCAGGTAATTGAAAATCATTTTGAAATGGCACTCCACTCCTCTGGAAATATTACATCCAGCAGAGTTTGAAATTGTTCCACTAAAAATTAAACAACTCCTTATAGGCTGACCGCACTTTGACCTGGGTTATTTCAGATGATTTCTTGCAGCACTAACCTCTGCAGCCAATAACATTTCTATATATTGTAGGGAACGCTCATGATCGCGTTCGGAAATATCAGGAATGAGACTCGGAGCTTGGCAGAATGAAAAGGTTAATGAAGCCCCATGCTTAATTGTATCAATGTCATCTGGGCCAATGCTGTTGACCCAATTGATCCACGGACTCTGATCACATTTCACTAAAAGCGGATTCACAGAGTCACAGCAAGGGTGGCTGATTAGAAAGACAGACTCTCTGGTGCCCCACTAATTGGGAAAATTGTCTACAGATAGACAATCTCTGTGTAAACCCCATGCTTTCACTGAAGAGAATAGTCCCATAGCTTGCATTACTATATTTACATGCTACGGCCTCCGAGGCAAAGATATTTTTCACGCAAAATAAAAGTAAATACACCCTTACATATTGCAAGGCATGTTTTTCACTGAACAACTGATAACCCCAATGTGTTCATGTTATTTTGGGGTACAGTGCTCATTTTGTGGTGTCAACATTTGTATAAATACAATCTGCACATTCAGGATTTTGTGGAAAATGTCAAACCGACTCTAATAGTGACATTTGCTGACTGAAATGCTCTTGTTCTCTTGAGCAATCCATGTCTACAACATACAAGCCTTTGGAGATGGCAGAGGTTCGGCCTGATTTATTTGCCTGTAAGCAGAAGTACAGGCCACTCAGGATTATATCCAATAAATGCAGGCAACATTAATAATGAGAAAGTGTTTTATCACCTTAAGCCTCCTACTGCAACGAAGACATCTGGACATTAAAATCCTCCACTCTGAGAGGATGATTGTAATCGTAGGGATTTCACCTGTGCAAACCATAGCCTTTTTGAAACTGTCTCTCTCTCTCTCTCTCTCTACAAGAGAAATGAGACCTGTCAACATTAATGTTCCTCTAGACAAACACATTGAAATAAAGCTCTGTGGAAGCAGATTAGAGAATGAGGATTAAGGGCCTGTTTGTCTTGATAATTGTCTTTAGGAAATATTAAAACAAGATTTTGTACCTTAGACCTTATTTAACCTTCCAAAAGATGTCGATATCTACAAACAACAACAAGAGAGTATTTCAATCAAAAGTTTATTTACAGATGCCTAAATCTGGATTTGGTATGGGAATATACTAAAATGAACGCATACAGTAGGGTCACCAGTGAAAATAGTATACTTCTATTTTACTTTTTTTAAAATTATTTAATACCATACTTGTCCAGTTATCAGCAGTTTTGGGGAAAGTTACTTGTTACTCTCTAAAAAGTAACTAATTGAATTACTTAATTGCTTTTTATGTAAAGTAATGTGTTACAATACTTTTGTGTAACTTTTTCCTCACCTGTTGGGTTTGCTTAGTTGGGTAGTTAGTTGGTAAGAAGTTGGGTACTATTTTTGGTAAATGCAATGGGCTTTTCACATGTAAACTGAAATGAATAAGCCTCACTCTGAAGGAATGGACAGAAAAAAACAAAGTAACTTGAGTTACTTATTTGAAAAATATATATTGTTGTAAATTTAAAAGTAAAACTTTACTAGTTACTTGAAAAGTAATCTGATAATGTAACCTGAGTTACTTGTAACGCGTTACCCCTAACACATAACAATTTGAGTGAAAAGTTGGATTGGACAAACAATAAAAGTTTATTTTACAGTGTCCTTGTTACTTACAGTAAATTATGAATAATTACAAGCAACTAAGCAAACTCTACTCCTGTCCCTAACCCTTTATGCTGTTAATTACTGTTACTCAGTTCTTAAGTGTATATTACACCAACAAGGATGCTTTAAAAATAAAAGTGTAAAAGTGTAAAATATTCGATCAACATGAATTCAAGAACCTCTAAACATTTAGTACACCCCTTTTGTTTTAATGAAACCATGCACACAATGTTTGAAAAAAAACATGTAGGCTAGCCAATGCATCTTTTTCTGAGCAAGAGTAAAGTCAATCTAGAATTTGAGGCTCAAATAATGAACAAAAACACTTTTTTTGTACTTACATTTTAAAAACAGCAATCAATCTTTTTTTTTTTTTTTTTTTTATTGCTAACAAGTTTTCAGTGCAATTTTCCTGTGAATAACATTGCGCAAATAGCATCCTCTTAACACTTCTGGTCCGAGACTCTCATAAATCATAGTTTTAAGCAGAGTTGTTTACTTTCGGGTCTAAGAGAAGTAATTTTGTAAAACTATAAACATAAATTAATATAATTGAAGAATCATTAAGATTCCACTCCATGGTTGTGAGCAATTCGTTTAGACGCGGGGCAACTGAGAATTTAAGCGGAATAATGGCACTTAGTGTAATGGCACACGCAGCTGGGCAGTACTCCTTTAAAAAGACAAACGCATGAGGAATATGAAAATATGACGTGACGTCAGGCGTCGTCTTTAAATATTGATCTCGAGCGCTTGACTGCCGCAAAGCCGCTCTTGAGAACTTTAGAAAGACACAAACATGAGCTGAACGGAGAGAGGGAGAGCGCTACGCGGCTTCGCGTTGGGAACTTGGGAGAAAAATGTGCCTTTTAGACCTGGAATATGCGATTTCCAAAACGGATTACATTTAGTAAGATGTGGCACATTACCAGGTCAAACAAAGGGATTACTTTAAATATTTTCAACACTCTATCAGCACACAATCAAGTCCGTTGCGGAGGTGATTTTAACGTACAAAAGTGACACGACGTTGAAACTAAAGGGCAGTGGAATTACATATGTCGTTTGCTAATGTGGAAACTTTATCTTGTTATTGATGCCTGTTGTTCTCAGACTTTCTGTCACCTTATGCGTCCGGTCGGAAATATTAACTATCATTTTCCCAAATGAGATGTAAGTTCGCGCCGGCGGAGTTGATGGGGAGCACGAGACAACCAGCAAACCTCACTGAGAAACTTACGGAGAAAAACATGCCGTCTTTTCATCCATGGAGACATGGCATATAGGTTCCTCTCCAGCCGAATCGTGCCATCCTCAAACAGATTAAGCAGAAGATATATTTTTATATTCACGATCTCTTTGTGTTTCATGTATCTATGCTACAGCATCCTCTTCTGCTCCGGTACAATCATGCCTAACCAGAGATTGGAGGATCATCACCGCTGCGTCCATCTGAAGAACATGGGAAGTAAAAAACTTTTACAGAAGTCACATTATTGCACTATATCAGCGAAAGCGAGAGTTATTTCGGATGAGACGAGGGCTGTGGGTCTCTTAAACCTTACTGGCAACCAAAGCAAACATTCAGCCTTTCAGAAAACACAAGATCTGGTTGATCACAAGCAGAGTAATAACAGTAATTCGCCAAAATACGGGAATAAGAAGTTGCCGAATGCACTTATAGTTGGCGTTAAGAAAGGAGGCACCAGGGCGGTTCTGGAGTTCATCCGGATTCATCCAGATGTTCGAGCTCTCGGGACTGAACCACATTTCTTTGATAGAAATTATGACAAAGGATTGGACTGGTACAGGTAGGTTTTTATGGCTTTTTGCATTGGTATTCTGGATAATACTAATGAAAAAATCTTTATTAAATGTACGCAATCTCTCACGAGTGCTGCTGTTCTGAATATTAGCTGTAGGTAATCACAGCTATGTTAACATTACTAGTATTGAGTAACAAAAATTAGCTTCTTTTCCATCCATGAAAATGCTTCCAAATTCCAAAAGAAGCCAAGCTTTTAAAGCCAGACTGGAATTTATAATGGGAGTGGAGTGGCACAGATTTCTCTTCCCTTGTCAAAAAGCTCTTTAAAATCCATCTCTTTAAAACCTATTGGGAATTGATTGAATTGTTGGATGGTTGTGGTTTGCTATTGCTATGATGTCATGTGATTGGCAGGTTGATCCCGCCCTCCCGCCAGCATACACATCATTAGAGGGAAGTTATTTTGGTTAAGATTACGAGAACACATGAATTACAAAAAAAAAAAAAAAAAAGTGCATCAATTAAAATAAATACTACAATATTCCATTATAAAAAAAAAAAAATGAATTGCCAGTTTTGATTTTATTGTGACTTTAATCCCTTAAAGCTCTACTCTGGGTTACTAGTGAGAGAAACATGATCATGGAGGGAGATAAGAAAACACTGAACTCGAAACCTGCAACATTTTCTCTAATGCCTTAAAGAAAAAAAAAAGTAAACTCAAGTAAACTCCATTCAGCATTCTTGGAATTCTGATTGGCCAATTAAATTACACATACAATTATGCAAATAGTTGTTCTTATGTCACAGAGAAACTGTGCTCAGTATTCTGAAAGTGGCAAAAGTTGTATAAACTGTCAATATTCAATTGTTGTTATCAAATTTTGCTTTAAAAAACGGGAATAGCAAAAGGGATAGCAAGCATCATGATCCAATACATAAGCAAACAAAAACCAAATTAATGAAATAATTGAATGAAAGAGCCACTCAAACTCTCAAAGATAATGTAAAAACAAATTAGAAAAAGAACCGCCAAATGGGTGAAATATCAGCAGGGTGCAAAAAATGATGAAAACTGCCTTTTTGTGGTGGCAGTAAGACAAGAGCTGAAAACTCGAACTGCTGACAAGGAGATGTTAGCAGTAAGTCATACTGAGAGAGCAGGAATGATAGCATTTTGGCCAGAGACCCAGAGCGGAATGACACAGAGTGATTGCAGTGTTCGGTTTCAGGGGGAAAATATGCAGATAAAGGCCAATGGATCTCTTTCAAGAGTAAACCTTCCATAAACCCTGCCAGAGAAAGGCATGGATCATATTGATCAGTGGGCAGATTAAAATCAACTCCTTCCTTCCTTCTTCCCTTTCTACTGATGGGCTGCCATTCAAATACCCATCGGGGAGCCGTTCGACTGCGAGAAGTCTGTGTCGATTCTGTGTGCCGTGTTGGGCCGTGGTGCAGGGGTCTCTGGGAGACAATATCATCCCTCCCTCTTTCAGTAGAGAGTCTGCCTGCAGCTCAGCTTCAGTAATTACACACACACATCACATCCCAGCTCAGACAGGACAGAGAGCGAAAGAGAAGACTCCCCATGGGCCATGTCCAAACGTGAGGGGGAAAATCCATAGAAGCCAACAGTACGTACCTGTGTGAGAGCAGCCCTTCAGCCATTAGCAGGTGTTGCTGCTTGTTCAGTCTGCTCGTCATCTGGAAACCACAATAAAACGCACATCTCCTCTGTTTATGTTCGTTTAGGGGCAACTCCACTCACCCACAGCCTGCTGTGCTTAAATCAATTGAAGCGGATGTGTTTGTGAGATGTGCAGATCGATGCTAGTCCCTTGTATTTGGACACGGGGAGAAAAAGATGCGGGGGGAAAAGATGTAATGAGAAAAAGAGTCATGATGAAGGGAAGATGAAAAGGAATTCGGAGATGTTGCACCGTGCCGTGTAACTGCTAAACAAACAAATGCCCACAAACAAGCTATTAATGGAGTAGATATCTTCTTTTATAAACTATACAGAAAACTGTCCCCCATTATACAGTGTATCTTGTGATATTAGAAAAAGATGCCAGCGACAGTTGGTAATGATGCAAATAAAGCAGCTTTGATATGTATTATAGCCTCGCTATTTGCTTTTACTTTGGTCACTCACTTGTCTGAGTGTAAAAATCATTTTTACAGAAATATGTCTATCTATATCTGTAAAATTCTTTAAGGGATAGTTTACCCAAAAATGAAAAATTGAAGGTGGGTTTTTTTTCTTCTTCAGTACAACAGTAAAGAAGAGTTTTATCTGAAACCGTGGTCCTTGTTCATTCATATAACGCAAGGCAGTGGCTACCATCACTTTGAGATTCAAAAAACATACAGGCAAAACAAAATTAATATGTGTGGCTCCTGATGATATATTGAAGTCTTGTGAAGCATTCGGTCTGTGCAAGAAACTGTGCATTATTTACAACGTTAATGTAACCTGTAATCCTCAGCCTCTGCAAACGGATCTGGGTGCGTTCACGATAGTCTGAAGTATGAGCTTCCTGACGCATAATGACGTACACGCGGGAGCTCAAACATTGGCAATCTGTGAAAAGTCAGTCATCCCAATTGAGATCAATGTAATCTTAATTATTTCTTATAGGTTGCGACATCCAGGATTAGCATAAGTTTGTACCATTTTGATTAAAATGCTCCCATGCATATGTCATTATGCGACAGGAAGCTCATGTAGACTGTGATTACAGGTAATAATGTTGGCAAAAGTTTGCCATGGTTGTGGATTACACTGAACATGTAAATAATGTTCTTGCGCAGACCAATCAATTTGCTTCATACGATCTCAGTATGTCGCCAAGAGCTTTGGGTATTAATTTTGTTTTGCCTGTTAAGTGTTTTTTTTTTACTCTCAATGTGACAGTAGCTGTTAACTTGCATTATATGAATCACCAAGAAAATTTCAGCTAAAAATCTTATTTAATGTTCTACTGAAGAAAAAGAAGTCAAAAACATCTTTGTCTGAGGCTTTGTAAATTAACAGCACATTTTTTGATTGGACCATCCCTTTAAGTTTTGACAGTAAATGTAATTAGAATAATAAGACACTATAGGGATGTTACCAAATAAAATCATTAGCAACAACAGAGGAAACACAGAAGCTGCATTTGGAATGGAGCTCAGAAGTGGCATTAAAGCATTTTCAATGCAAAATTACAACTGCATAAATAATGTTTTGAGGTTCATGATTTACTTTTTTTTTAAAAATATATAAATATAACATGCTGTAAAAAATGCAATGATACTTTTAAATATGAAACTGCACCACCAGTAGATGACGGCAAGTGACTGTCTTAATAATGGAGTCACTGAGTCATTCATTCAACTGACTTGTTCAGATGGCCGATTCATTCAAGTGACTGGTCATTCTGTCATTGACTCACCCGATTCTTTCAAAAACATTGAATCATTACGTAATGAAACTCCGCTGTGGACATGGACAAGAGTTCTGCTGTGGCTTTGTTTGGAACTATGGCGGAATAGATCAAAAATGGTCTATAATGCAAGTCGCTTAATATTTAATATTAATTAATATATAACTACGTGTTTATTAAACTTTTGTATAAAATCAATGCCACATTTACCATTATCCTGATATTTGGGAAAACAGCACTCTTGGTTATGTGATGATGCTTAACTATATTATATGTAATATTTATGGATTGTTCGGCCATGAAACTCTATTCACACTCATATTGGTTGTTTCAACGTAAAGTTCACAGCCAATCAAATTTATGTATTCATTACCACTTCCTTTTATAATCACGAGGCATCCAAACGAATTCACTATCTCTACGCACTATGCAAATTCTTACTCTAGCCCTCCGCCTCCCCTGCACCACTTGCCTAGATATGGTATGGGGGGTCTTCCTCTCTAGCAAAATTATCATGTTTTGAAACATGCTACTTTTTTCCAGTAAGGAAGCATAAATGCATAGTACCATGCCGAGAAAATGTGCACAAGCACACATTAACACAAATACACAACTCCTCTTTTTCTCACACTAAGAAACTCATCAATACTATTTGTGGATGGGTTAATTAAAATGCCACAGAGGCCAAGACACTGAAACAGTCCCCCTAATCCTCACTGAAAGCCATTTTATTTTAGCCACTGACATCTTGCAATAAGAGGACCAATAAGGGCTGCAATAAAGGGCAGGGGTAATGAGAAAGATGAATTGGCTGATTAAGTCAAAAGTTCTTTATAAAGCCCTTTAATAATGTGTTTTAGACTCTTGTTTTTCATTTTACTTCAATCTTTGTCTTGGCAGGGCCCATTCATTAAATTCACGTAGCATTGTTGAGATTACCCCTGGGTTTTTACTAAAAGTTGTCCTATATGGAGTAGCAAAGTCATTGCTTAAAATAATAAGATCTCTTCCTTTAGCTAAAAAAAGTGCAAGGTTTCAAGCCAATTTCAATAATTGAGTTTTGTGTGCTCTACCACTCCGAGAAGTGTACGAGAGACATGCAATACATATGTGGCGATGCTCATTACTTTATTTTTAGAATGGACAATGATCCTTATGGCCTCATTTGTTGTAGGCAAACCTGTTTTCCCATTATGAGTGGACACTTGTGGGCATGCTGATGTGTTTCATATTCAAGCGGTTCATCAAATTAAACAAATATTCCGCTTTATACGCATTATTTAAACTTAAAAGGGCGTCTGAATTCTATTGATTTCATTATAGTTGGAAGTTCTTCAAGTAGATTCCCTAAGAAATCCTCAGATTGTAAGAGACGTCTTTTAACATTTGCTAGAGCCAAGAAATTCCTCCTGGTCCTCCATTAATTGGCTCGAAAGGGAAAGGAGTAGAGTAACACAACAGTCAGAAAGGTTGACGAGGACAGAAAGTTGGACAGAGCTTATTTAACTGGGAAAACCACACATTTCTCCATGCACACGAGAGACATTTCTATTCCCCTGCATCACTAACGGGAATTGCTAATCCCATCTTGGTTCAGAGAGTTGTAGATCTTCCTGTAGCATTAATTACCTACACAATTCTTTCTTGGATGTACCCCAGCAGGGAACTGCAAGCTACCAAGATGTTTTGATTTGGTGATTTTAGTGTAAATTACTCATTAGACTTGAGTGCCACTAGCAAGAGTTAATATGAGCTAATCCGAGAAAGTGCGTCTACCGATGGGAGTCCATTATGGGACTGACTGGATTAAGGATGAATGTTGAATGCGCCAAGTCACTCTAGAGACAAACCACAGAACCGCTGAGGAGCTGAAGGTGAGCGCTCAGATTCACTTAGAATACTTGAAGAGAAGCAGTCATCATATATTATCATACATTATGGTATTCCACTGGCCCTCTGCTGTGCAAACTAATTTGTGCACATACCGGGCATATAAAATGCATTCACCCCTTTAGAATTTAGCATTTTTTATTGTGTTACTCTGTAATGCACAGTAAAAAAAAGCCAGACATTTTACTAAATAAATTACCAAAAAAAGAACTAAATGCACACAGCAGGCATCCTTTTACTCATGAAAATTACCTCTGAAGTTTTTTTTTTTGGTTGCACTTTATTTTACAGTATATGCACTCACGTGTACTTACAATGTACTTACCTAAGAAAATACTGGGTAACATAAAGTAACTACATGGGTTAAGGTTAGGTTTAGGGGTAGGTTCATGGTTAGTACCAAGTTATTACCCAGTTATTGAAATTACTGTAATAAGCACATAGTGTTACATGTGTTTCTGTTTCGGACTGTTTTGTTGCCATGTCTTACATGTGCTCTTTGATTTGGTTTTTTCCCGCCACTCATTTGTGTATAGACGTGTTTGGTTCTCTGTTTTCCCCTGCGTCATCATTAAAAGACTGTATTATATTTACTCCTCGTCAGTGCGCTTCCCTGGGCAGCACGTCACATAACAGAAGAACGGACTCAAACCGTTTGAAGATGCAGGCGGAGGACGAACTTTGGCGGATTCGACAGCATGGTCATATGTGAGGGAGTTTATCGAACTCTCCCATCAGGTGGGCAGGCCAGACGCCATTCTTAATGTTGCGATTCAGATGGGACTGGATGAAAATACCATTCGCTTTTGTGAACCTGTTTGTAATTTCTCTCTAGTTGAGTTTATTAATTTGATTCTCCATTTAAATGGATCTGATTTTGAGGTTGAAGAATACGTTCGTTGTCCAGCCCCATCTAAAACACACACGGCCACGCCAGCCTATACCACACCAATTTCCCTCATATACCCCTCCAATGGAGCCGACCCTGTTTGCCTGTTCACACTTCCCTCTAGCAGTTGGCGGGGCTCTGGCAGCGCTATGTTGGGAACTAAGATTATGGATACTGCATTCCGATTGGTGAGGGCAGCCCTGAAGTCCGTCTCTTTACTGCTCTCTGCAGCTCCAGTTCCCCCTGAATCCGCTCCAGCGCCAACACTCTCTGAATCGCCAGCACTCTCTGAATCGCCAGAATCTCCAGCACTCTCTGAATCTCCAGCGCTCTCTGAATCTTCTGAATCTCCAGAGCTCCCACCGCCTGAGCCAGCACCACATCTTCCGCTGCCTGAGCCAGCTCATGGGGTGAAACTGCTTATTCAAATTTTTTTTGGGGGGGCCATATGTCCAGATTGGGTATGGGGACAGGGACCACGCCGCCCTTGACTCTGCCCTGGCCGCCACCCTCGACTCCGCCCTGGTCATCTGAGAGCCTGGCTATGCCTTGGTCACCACCCTTGGCTCCGCCTTTGACTTCACCTTGGACTCTGCCCTGACCGCCGGAGATCCCGTCTTCGTCCTTGACTCCGCCCTGGATGCCAGAGATCCCAGCTCTGCCCTTGACTCCGCCTTGGACTCCGCTCTGGCCGCCAGACAGTCCCGATACACCTGACCTGCCTGCTCCAGTCCACAACCTCCAGGGTGCCCGCCGCCCCTCCCTGTTGGTACTCTCTTAGGCGTGAGGTCTCTGCGCTTCCCTATGGAGGACCAGGAGTGCCACATAAAAATAAAACGAAGAATCAATTAATTCATTTAATAATTCACACATAAAAATGTATATAAATAAATCATTTTTATATAGGCAAATAAATAGATATTTTTAAAGTTGTTTATTTAATTCCTGTTTTTAAACGTAGATTAATAGAACAATAAAAAAATACATTTGTAAATCATTTTAAATGACTTTTTAAATCGCTTTTTAAATGGCTTTTTAAAAAAAGGATTTGCCAAATGCTTTTCTTTATCCATTTGTCAATCGACTGCTAAAATGCCATTGGACAGTACACACGTGGGAGCAACCAATCAGCTTTCGCCTCAATTTGAAGAGCCGACTGTCTAAAGACAGTTTGAGCAACGCGATCACACAAAGTGTCAGGCGAAGCAAAACGTGTTTTTAGAGGTATTGTAGATGATTTGTTAGCTTTAGCTGATTTTTGCGAAAGAAATTCTCCTCTCAATTATCATTTTATATGTAAAAGAGTTTTTCAGTTGAGGGATAATTGTGGTTGTACAATAAATGGAGGGATTTGGGTCAGTTTGAGGTCATTCAGCGACTCCGCGGCCCTCACGCTACGGTTGAACTTCCAATTATTCTCGAACAACACCAGTCGTTGGATGTACCGGCAGAAGAGACAGCAGGATGTATTGTTGAGTTGATAAGGACAGTCCGACGAAAACCATTATAACCTCTCCAAACACGTTCAGATTCGCCTGACACTTTGCGTGATCACGTTGCTCGAACTCTTCTAGAGAGGGTCGGCTCTTCAAATTGAGGCGAAAGCTGATTGGTTGCTCCCACGTGTGTACTGTCCAATGGCATTTTAGCACTCGATTGACAAATGGATAAAGAAAAGCATTTGGCAAATCCTTTTTTTAAAAAGCCATTTAAAAAGAGATTTAAAATGATTTACAAATGTATTTTTTCATTGTTCTATTAATCTACGTTTAAAAACAGGAATTAAATAAACAACTTTAAATATGTCTATTTATTTGCCTATATAAAAGTGATTTATTTATATACATTTTATGTGTGAATTATTAAATGAATTAATGGATTCTTCGTTTTATTTTTATGTGGCACTCCTGGTCCTCCATACTTCCCTGGGCAGCACGTCACGTAACATATAGAATGTACATGGGGAACAGGACTGTAAAATAAAGTGCTTCCTTTTTTTTTGTTTTTAGGGTTTTTTTTTAATGTACACAAAAACATCATCTGAGACCGCCAGTGCAGCTGAGGCGTTTCACGTGCAGTAAAACCACACCTGTGCGTGGGAGTACATTTCTAGGAAAAGGTTTCTAGGTTCACTACAAAGACCGAGGACACACTTGTACAGCGAGAAGAAATCTTTTGTTGGAAAAATAAAGTCTCTTGAACCTTTAACATGTTTCGTGATAACCTAGCATCAGAACAAGTTTTCATTCGTGAATTGCTCCAAACACATTATTTTTCTCATATTGTACATTGTTGCAGCACCTCTCTTTCCAGTATGACAGTAACACTCTGTTTAGTTCCTGTCTCTAGTTCCTTCAGAAAAGCACAATGTGCTCTGATTGGTAGGCTGGACCAATGTGCCATGATTGGTTAACCGCTTCTAGCTTGTTTTAAAGTAATGATGCTGAAAATTCAGCTTTGCCATCAGAGGAATAATTTCTATTGTAAGAGAAAAAATATCATAAAATTTCACAGTATAACTGTTTTACTGTATTTTTGATCAAATAAATGCAGCCTTGGTGAGGACAAGAGGACACAGAACCCTGATGTTTGTAGATGAAATTCAATTAATCACTTCATTGGTAGTCACTGCATTGACATGCTTTTGCATATCAATGCAACACATTAAAGAGACACTATACGCTAATTATTGTTTAAACTTCTTTAAAAAATTACAATATTTTAAATATGAAACTATTTGTTGTGTACGTTGTTAGTGTCCTCTTTGCTCCGCGATGAATTTTTTACTGCTTGAGAACGTGATTTCTTTTATTTATTTTTTTTATTGAACAATATCAATATACAAACTCAAGTAGCTTTAAAGGGGGGTTGCAAGGAGAGGAAATACATAAATAGGGGTGAAAAAAAGAACATGATGTGTGGTGTAAGAGCGCATGGCTTGCCAGGGGCATGTCTTTGCGAAGGGTCAATTGCAAAGATTTAAAATGAAGGCAACTTAGGGTCACTAAACTTTCAAAAATTAATGCGGTAGCATTTTTATGGATGCTTCTCAGTTCATAAATACGGGGAAATGAATGGAGCTGCAGAAAAAAAAAATCTAGAGACAAACGTGCTGCAGTACTGAGACTGAAGATGATTAATCTTCCAGCTGGACAATGACCCAAAAATATACCAAAAAATATAATAGTTATACTGGAGTGGCATAAAGCAAGAAAGAGAGAGAGAGAGAGAGAGAGAGAGCGAGAGAGAGAGAGAAAAGTCCATGATTTAAATTGGCCCAAATCACTCCAGATTAATTATATGCATCTGCAAAATGACTTGCTATTCATAAATTTTCCCCATCAAACTTGGAGCATCAGCAGTTTTGATAAGGTGAGAAGGCATGTTCTTCATCACCTGTTTCGACCAAAGAAAATAACAGCCAGAGTGAAGGAGAGGAGTTAAGTTAAATGTAACGGGCATTAGTGCACCAGGCCCCATGGTTCAGAATGCATGCGATTCACAGATTAATTGTGACGTTAAACCTTCATAGAGGTTAAAATTTGCACATGTTTTAGAGAGTTTAAAGCATTCAAGCAAGCAAACAATTCAGAAAGAAAACAGATGTGTATCATTATATTGGATCCGTGCATTAGCTCAACTTAAAGTTGACACCCTAATATACTTTCTGCTGTCATTAATGATAATCAAACAAAAGGCAAAAAGAAAATAACTTTTGTTGCTTTAACAAAGATTAATTAAATTTAGTTTATACAGTGAAGATTAAACAGTGTTATTTTGCAGTGTATTTCCGTTCCTGAATGCTGTTAGTGACTTATACCTGAAAATCTTAAACACTATTTATTTATTTTCTCTTATTAATTTACCAACTTTTCACTTGTATTTAATTAAAAAAAATATTTTTTTCATTAGTTAGGCTAGTAGCATTTGCTTTAGTATCAAAGTTCTTAAAGTGTTTTTTAAATAATAAATATAAAGCAAGTCATATCTGAATTAAATTCTTACGCTTTTTATCTTTAGTTCAACAAAGAAATGTGTGGATTTTTTCGACATCATACAGTACTCTGTGTCGATGTATAAAAATTCCAAGAGATTGTTTAGTGCATATATGGGCACCAGAGAGAGCTATAGATATCATTTGTCACTTTTTCAGGCTCCAGTGCGTAAATATAACCATTTCCCATTTTAAAATCAATTCACACGCCGATGCACATTCACAAGTGCACCTCATGGGAGAAGATGGCGGTGGGAGATGGTGTGCAGTGAAGTTATTTGTTGCTACTGGATGCCATTTCAGTCATGACTTTTTTGGGAATGGCTACAGTGTCTTCCATTGTACATATCATCTATGACCATTACCCCGAAGTAGCAACATCAAGAAAATGAAAAAATGCTCATGAACACAGCAGTAAACAAACTGTGTTATTTAAAGCTTCTATTTTAATGCTAATAGATAGGAACATCTCATTTTTGTCCAAAGTGTGAAGTATTTAATGTGACAATTTGTAATCAAATTATGTTAAGATCACACTTTACTTGTGCTTCAATGGATCACGTACAAGATGAAGTGCAGGTATTCTTTGTTGCGTTCAGGTGTCCTTCCAGCCATTTGCATTTCTGCCACATACTGAGTAAGCCTGCTTCTTATTATTCCATGGTAATGTTCCCATTATATCCTGCAGCTTTGCAATGAACCCTTTAAACCAGGAGAGAAAAATAGCTCTGAGGAGGCAAGTAAACTGAATACGAAGTTACACCAGGCTGGAATACCATGACACAAACACACTGCTTTCATTCTGTAGTTTGAATGCATAACACTCTGGATGCAACCCAACAATGAATTACATGCAGCAATCTGAAACACACACAATTAACTAAAAAAACACACCAGAAAATGTGTAGTTTGCTGGTCTCAGATTTGGGAGGCCATCCATAAAGCATTTCTTTGTGGGTGGATCAAACCCATTCCCTGCTGGACAATAAAAGCTTTGGCTGTGCTGCATTTTCACTTCCACAGCCTTCTGAAGTGCGCGATGCTCTGTCTGTGGCTTGGAAATTAATGATAACATATTGTGTTTTGACAATGCCACTGATACAAGACTGAAATTAATTGGGATAATGAAGCAACAATACCATATAACTCATAATTCAAATTCAAAACCGTACACAGTTCTCGGCTGTGTGGAATCTGAAATGATTTAAAGTGATTATGAGTATTATTGAGAATAAAACAATATATTAGAGATATTTTGTGTCCCAAATTATGTGCTATACACTATGCACTCCATGATCTAGTGCAGGGGTCCTCGAGGACCAAGGTTGAGAATGCCTGATCTAGACTATGAACTGTATAAAGTTACTTGCCACCAAGCATTGGATTCTGATAGCCCTTCCCCTCTAATACATACAGAGAGCTGTGAGTGTTGAGTGCATGAAGAGATCAACATTCCACACTTATAGTTCACCCAAAAATGAAAATTCTGTCATCATTTGACATCATTTTCAACATCTGTCAACCTCAAGTAATTCCAAACCTGTATGAATTTCTTTGTTCTGCTGAACACAGAAAAAAAATACTATGGTAGTCAATGGGGGACAAGATCTCTTTGGGGGGTGATCTGTTTGGTTACTGAAATTCTACTATAGTAGAAAAAATTAATATTATGGTAGTCAATGGGGGGCGAGATCCATTTGTTTACTGACATTCTACCATAGAAGAAAAAATAAATACTATGGTAGTCAATGGGGGCCGAGATCTGTTTGGATGTAAATAGGGAAGCACATACAGAACATGTTGGTCGTATTTGAATTCAAATGCGTGTGATGTTGTGCATCACACGTTGAAATGTGAGCGTTGGACCACCGTGCTCTGAACTGAAGCCAGTATCCAGGAGACATCACCTCTTTGAGCTCTCCTCCTCCTCTCAGGGCTGTATCTGAAGTAAATGAGACCAAAAATACTGTGGCACTGCTGAGGTGCAAAAGATGTTTCAGTTCCAACACAAATGAGTTTTGAGATTGACAAGTCTAGGTTCTTTCATCTTTTTATAGTCTCTGTTGAGGAGCTCTTTGAGCAACTACACATGAAGTCTGCTGACGCACTGCTCTGAATCAAAACACGCTGCTTCCCGGCGAGGTGTACACGGTAAAGTTAATTTATCATTGTGCGACAGCCTTGCAGTCTATTTTGGGGTAGTCGATGGTCTAATTGTTCACGTTCTTTCTAGTCAGATCAATAATACCAATAGATCGTTATTGTTTAATTTCATATGTTGCAATTACGGGAAAGACGTTGCATGATGAATCTACGAGGGCAAGTGAGTCATTTGTAAATGTGTCGTGTTGACAAATGTAAAGCAGTGCTTTAGCAGGTATAAACCATTCATTAGAAGTGAAGGACTTGGAGATGAACGTGTGGCTTAAATGATAACACATTTTTAAGGTGTCATGTTGAAGGACTTATAACTCATTCAAGTGCTGGCTTTAGTCGCATTACTAGAGCCAGCACCGTTCACCTACACGCACAGTATGATGTATGTGTGGATGGTTCATGGTTAACTCTTAATAGACTTTCTCTGCGGCGAGTTCCTGTTGCTGACTGGTCATTAATGGTCTGACATCCTCCCAGAAAAAAAATCTGAGAAGTTGAAATATTCATGATCTGTATTACAGCGATGGCAGAATTGAGCCACCCGCTCTTTGCCAGGCCAGGAAATGAGGAATATTAGTAATACATCTGTTCATTGTTCAGGGATTATGTGACTTATGTGATATGATTGGAAAATAATTCACAACGTCGACAATTATAAACAACACTTTCAAATAACTTCCCATTGGCAGTGACACATGTTGACACCGTGCCCTATAACCAGACGCAAAATACAATAAAAGGTATCTGTTCTTTTATCCTTGTTAAGCAAAGTTTTTGTCACCACAGGTATATTTCTGCGATATATCAGCTTGATTATTCCTTAATAGGAAATGATACTAAATATTTCATCTACAAATGAATTCCCTGACAAAGAGTGTCAGTCACGGACTATGTATTTTGAATAATGTTAAAATCATTTAACTTTTTATTCATTAGATATCCATTCAGGCACTTATCTATTTCGCTGTGAATGTGAGACAGCGGTGCAGGGAAAGCTCCGTCTTCATGCTCTTCTGATTGGCTGTCGTTTGTGATTGAGGGTTTTTTTTGCATCTTGAAGCCTTGTTGCATTTGGTGTAGACAAATAATACTTGTCAAAGTGACACTTTAAAAATGTTATTTTTAAAAGAAGGATTGTTTCATTGACTTATTTAAACGTTGTTCATTTTGAATAAAAACATTACATGGTGTACATTTAAATAACACTACAGTTAAAGAGACAGGAAACTAATTAGGAAGAAAGAGGTACGTACTGGATTCAAACTCACATTCCCTTGAGCCATGCAATACATTACACATCAGGAGGCACATCAGGCCCACCAAGACCGTCTAACGCAGTTCATCTGTACATCTGATTGACAAGTTCACCTTGAAATGAATTTGTTTCCAAGGTCAATGTCACTTTTTGAGGAGGAATATATATATATATATATATATATATATATATATATATATATATAGTCGGAAAAGGGTGGATTGCCTTGTTCAGGTTGTTGGAGAGCTCCTGCTTCAAGTGGAGGAGTTCAAGTATCTTGGGGTCTTGTTCACAAGTGAGGGAAGGAAGGAGTGTGATGTTGACAGACGGATCGGTGCAGCTTCTGCAGTTATGCGGTCGATGTACTGGTCCGTCAAGGCGAAGCTCTTGATTTACTGATCAATCTATGTTCCTACTCTCACCTATGGTTATGAGCTTTGGGTCATGACCGAAAGAATGAGATCCCGGATACAGGCGGCCGAAATGAGCTTTCTCCACAGGGTGGCAGGGCGCTCCCTTAGAGATAGGGTGAGGAGCTAGTCACTAGGGAGGAGCTCAAAGTAGAGCCGTTGCTCTTTCACATCGAGAGGAGTCAGTTGAGGTGGCTCAATATATATATTTGCACCATTTTTGGAAATATACCAGAAAGAATTTACTTCCACCACAGTTTGTTATGGGAGACTACTATAATGGAAGTTTGCTAAGAACCGAGATGTAAAAAGTACTGCAGGTGTGTCCATAGAGTCCATAATCTGCACTTTTTGGATGGACAGATATTCGGATTATAAAGTCTGCGCACATTTGTGTTAATTTCTTTGGTGTTTGATGTTTCTACTATATAAGATGAACCCATATCTAAATAGCACATAAAGCAAATCTAACTGTGATTGGCTGTTTTATGTTGCGCTCTTCCTGTGTAAGTGGGTGGTTTTTGGAGAGAAAAAGCTGCAAACTGGACTAGAGTTTATGTCGTAGTTTGGCTATGCGAGACTGATGCTCTACCCACTTCTAAATGTTTCCAAGAACTTTTGTGCTTAACATGTTGGATACCATGCAAATGATCTGTTCACAATATCCTAATGCCAAAAGATTCATAAAACAGTTTGACATTTCTGACAAATGGTTCTTTAAGAGCCCAATAAACTGTAGGTAGTGTGCAGATGAAACACTGAATTAGGTTTAATACTTCATGATAACATACATAAAACTGCACCTAACTAAAATCCAGAGTAAACTATGAAGCCGTAGATGTTGGCCTGAACCCTACGAAGACTCGGGAACAGGATATTGTTAACTCGGCAAGGCTCATTAAGAGCGTCAGCAATGACAAGCATTTGAACTCAGACAGGAAATGAGGCTCGCTGTGTGAGCGTATATCCTTGCAGCTTTGTCATGGTGATTGATGCTTTTCATTTGAAATACCAATCAGATCAGCCCTAGCATGAATATGATGGTCCAATCCTCTGTCCCATCATAAAGCACTTTAATTAGCACAATGAGGCTTAGATTAATTAGACAGAAATGGCAGCATAACTGCCCAGTTAATAATCGCATGTAGGTTTAAGCAAGACTTGCAATATTGGAGAGCATCTGAGCATGCATTATCTAAATATGCCCAGGTTAAGCTTAATACCGATGGATTGAGTCTTTAGGCGTCTATGGTGGGTTCAGCGGGCAGCATGTTTGAAAGAATAAGCTGAAAACAAACCTCAGCACACCGTCACACATTAATGGACTAAAATCTGCCCTGAATCACAAATAGCTTAAGACATTTAATCCTGGGATTTTATATGTACAGAATTGTTAGACAGGTCATATGTGCTTAAGTGCATGAATGCTTCAAGCACACTGTAGGGGAAAACAGACTTTATTCCCAGCCCTGCTCAAACAGCATCAGGAGGGTGTTTAGTACATCATATCGACTGCACATCCAAAATCTGACCTTTTCATCATGGCTCTGAGGATCAAAATGCTGGACTTACAAGTTCCCATTTGAAGTGAAGGTACAGGAATGCAAAAGTAAAAGAATACGCTATACACACCATGACTTGTAGCAATCAAAGCACAGAAATGGCTTTGCTGTAGCTGCGCTGCATTCCCCAGTCTGTCTGAACCTTTAGAAAAATCCTCATGAGGTTGCATCAGAACAGTGTATAATGATAACTGTTTTATATATGTATATGATAGGAAGCTGCAAAGTCAGTCAAAGTCAGATGTTTCATAGGTAAACTAAACAGGCAATCGGAAGTCAAACTATTACATAAAGAGACAAAGAATGGCAGATTAATGAGAGCATTGTTTGTAGTATATTCAGCTGCTTGACCCTATATGATCTCTGTAGCTGAGGTTATTTCACTTTCCAGTCATTAAAATACTTTAACATTAGTTCCATTAAGAATTTTCAGAGAGCTTGTATGAAAAATCAGCTCTATACATCTTTTCAGCTCTGGACCCATTTATAGGTAAGTGTTTAGCATGGAGTACTGCCTCACCAGTGAATATAGATATATTGAGTTCGGTAAAAAAAAATATATTGAGTTCGGATAGAGGCAGATTCAAACTCAAAAGCTGACTCCACCCACCTTGCTGGCCATCCCACCGATGCTGTCATTGAGATTTATTTTGTCATTTTGTCTGGGTAAATTAGATAATGGTGGATGGAGTTAGTTTAAATAGTCCCTAAAGAAACATGGTGGTGGAAAAATTATTTTTCAAAGTTTTTGCGTTCTTTGCAAAGATATTTGCGTGTATTTCTCTTGGGAGTTCGGACAAACACTTCCTGTTTAATTTTTGCCCGTGGTTCAGATAGCTCTGTACGTTAACAATGGAGCAGTTAATGGAGTTTTATTCTAAACATAGACTTGAATATAAAGAAATATGCTCAGTGCTCAATTCAAGGCACGGTTTTGACATAAGTGAAAGACACCTGGACTGGATCGCAACATATTCACAGATTCGAATCAAAAACTCATGAATAAAACGTTTTTAAAACAAAAACAGCTCTTTTCAATCGTAGTAACGCAGACAACGAGCTACAACCTAATTTTCCTGAAAATGAGCCTTCCTTTGCACTGGACAAAATGCATTGATCTCTATGCACAGGTGGCTGAAGGCAAAGTGCAAGACTCAAAAAGCATTTACTTCAAAAATAGTCAATAACTTCAATGTTAGGCTACTAAATTTAGTGCAGACATCACTGCTCTTTTGATGGTTATACTAAAACAATATAACACTTAGTTTGGAAGTTCACTACTCCTGTGTCATGAGCTTTATTGCTGCTTACTAACTCCTGACAAACACTACATGTTATATTGTCAAATCAGGTAAAAAAAAACATTCAATAAATGTAATGGGATTGAGCATATTTACTCACACAGATTAAACACAATAAAATCAACAAATTAATTACTTGACTTCAATATTCAATGAACCTAGAAGGATTGACAATAAATCATATAATTCTAAAGGTGTCGATTATGTAAAATTCTTGATGCTGTCAATACAAAACCCATATTTTTTACTGTCTATGCAAACATATGGAACTGTATGTGTGCTAGAGCCACATTTTACATATGAATACTAATGAGATCACGTTGGCACCTCGCTGTCACTGACACGCTTCGTTTGTATAGTAGCTCTCATCCTTACGCTCTCTGAATATTGCATCTGTGTGAAATCACAGATGCAATATTAATTTCTTTACAAAAGTTGTCAAAGCCACATCATCTCATTGTCAGCGACTGAAATCCTTAAATTGGCCTTGAGTAGAATGAGATTAGATCATTTCTAGAAGGACTTCAGCATCCCTTTACTTCAAATTTGCGATGTCATCTGTTATACAAACACAGCAATGTGTGAAACACAAAGGTGCGGCACAGAAAAAAAGTCATCTCAGCATGCAGGTTGGCCAGAAGCCTTTTTTAATCAGAATCAATGACCTCAGTAGGAACGGCACATTGGTTTGCACTTAGCACGGCATGCACTCTGATTTTTTTTTGTCTGATGTAGTGTTTTTTGCATTCATCGTTCACCTCACAATGTGGCCCAAGAATAGAGATGCCTGGGTTGACAAAAGGCCTGCAGGAGACTTTTAATTTGAGAGGATAACTTTAGGTTTGTGGTATTTGTATGACACTAGCTGATGCAATTCACAGAACTTGTTCTCCAGAGCTCTCACGACCTTGTCAGCAGATCCTAGACATATCATAAGAGCTGCCTGGCTCTCTGAAAACTTATCTTCAGCAGAAAAGACAACAGGAATACATCGTGCTCTGGCAGACAATTAACTGCACTGTAACTTTCAGATGTAATATCAGACCTTTGCCTGATGCCATTTCTCATTTCTCTGAGGTGGTGGTGGATCTGTTGGCTGCAAGTAGTGACTTGACCCCCTGATGAATTAGAATGTCAATCTGCATTAAAAGTGAAAGCCAGCGATTCCAGACATCAGGATATCCTCCATTACATAGACCTGTGTCTACAGATACAGTAATCTAATAAATGCAGGGCTCGGAAAGATTGCTGGAGTAAATGTTACGATGGAAACGTTCCCCTAGGAACGCTAAGTTTCACACTGGAGGTAATTGTTTTATGTCTTACTTGTTTATGATACAAATTCAATTAGGAATTAAATGCATGAGACTGACTTCAAAGTTAATTCAATGGGAAAAGATAAAAATGTTTCCTTTGCTGCAACATGATAAGCGTATTAATTATGTAATTGCAGTGGAATTATGCCAGTGATTAAAATGTTTACATTTTTGGCATGCTTGCTGTTGCCATTAAAATCTTGCCTCAATTCAGAACTCTATGTACACAATTTACATTCAGATTGTTTTTCTATTCTTATGCTAAATAGAATAAAAAATGGTTGGTTAATGACTGATTAGCATGCGCGTTCCATACAACTTAACTCGCTGCTGAACTTGTATTTATGAAAAACAACAGAACTTGTAACCTCAGTTGCTACGCAGCCCCATACATAGCAGAGTGTGATGCTCTGTGTGTTGTGACACATTCCTCCCATAACCATCATTAAAATTTTGTGTGACTTGTGGCACAGGACCAGACGGTATTGATGAGCCTTGGGTGCCCAACACCCTGTTGCCGGCTTTTAGTTTGTCCTTCCTCAGATCACTGTTGATAAATTCTCACCACTGCTGACCAGGAGCAACCCACACGCCTTGTCGTTTCAGAGATACTCTGGGCCAGTCGCATTGCCGTAACAATTTGGCCCTTGTCAAAGTCACCCAGAACTTGATTCCTGCCCATTTCTCCTATATCCAACACATTAATTGCTTATGATCTAATCTGCCCAGGTGTAGATGTGGCCATGTTAGGAGATGATCAATGATATTCACCTGTGACTGGTCATAATGTTTTGGCTCATTGGTGCATACAGGTAATATTTCTTTATAGTATAGTAGTTTTAGCGTGAGAGCGCAGTCCATACATGAGCTGATAAGAGTGGCAAGTTTTGCGCGTGATCTACTGCTGAGTCGCAAATTAAAGAACACAGACGCATTCAAATCATTTACATAATGACCAACTCAGTTAGCAATTAGTGTTGGGTCGCAAGTAAGCAGAGCTGATGCTCATCAGGTGCAACTTGTTACATGTAATATACGGATAACGTCTTCCTCTGGCATTCCAAAGAAATTAATACGAGTGGAATATATTTTCTCCCTTCTACCACACGCTCTCTGCAGTGTCTCCTCCTAACAGCAACAATGCAGCCATGTCGTAAAATGGGTGAAGACATGCTTTTTTTGGGCGTTAAATAATGGCGTAAATACCAGTAAATTGACTAGCGTAGACATTAGTAAATCACGTTGCATGGTTCATTTAAATACTCTCCTTCCATAAGTTTTGCGTCTGAAAACTACAACAAATGCATGTGCAATAAGGTCAGCCGCAAAAACATCTCAGACCATGCTTTTTCAGTGCTAATTTTGCACTGCGTGTCTTTAGTTTTTAACACCAAAAAAGGGTTTGTGCTGGCGCAAGCTGTTAGTAAATCTGGATTATTGCTATTGTTGAGGACTCATAAAAGTGTAATGCAGGGCTACACAGTATTTGTCTGCTTTGATAGTCATTTTGTCAGCGATTTTGACTCTTAACATGTCAGACTACATGTTGCTTCCTGACTAATCATCACTTGCAGTCTTTAACCATGCTCGTGATGTCATTGAGAAGGCAGCATTAGCGACTGACTTCCAGAAACAAGAACATAAACAAACAGTCTACCTAGGCGGCGTGTTACCTTAATGCTAATTCAAGTACTCATCGGGATGGTGGAGCTGGTCGTTCGCCAGCATTTATCTTTTTAGTCACAGTAGTCCCTCAAGGAAACATTAAAAAAAAGCAGGAGTATTGTTGCCATAGCTCCATGAACCTTTTCTATATTGCATAATTCCACCTAGCAGCACCAATACCATTTTCTCTCTTTCGTTTTGCCATATCTGAAAGCTGTGTGCTGAAGTTTCTGTGCTCCTACTTGTCATGGGTGTGACGGAATCTGTCGTGGAGGACCAAAAAACAATAAAACTGTTGTGAAGTGTCGCAAATGTGGAGTCAGTTGTCATCCACTATGGTACACTATACGATCGATTCTTGAGTCCTGATAGCATTTGTCATTTATCACCACGATATCCTACGTCCAAAATTCCAAAATTGGGCTGATATCGTGTATTCTGAACCCGGCATAACATACTTTTTTCCCACTCCACAAATGATGTTTTATTAACAAAGTTCGGGAGGAGCACGTTCAAATGATCTAGCTAATTATCACATCACTCCAGCCAGCTGTCATTAATCATCAATCAACATGCCTGCCCAATCAGCATGAGCAGAAACCTATATATATCGATGCAGTCGACTCATCTATGCTTTTGGACAGTTTCAGCATCCCTCCACCACCCCGTCTCCTCACACTTGCCTGGTTACTTCCTAAACCAGATACGGGGGGAGTACTCTGGGCTCGGGCCAAATACCGAGCTCTGAGCCCTCTCCTCGGACAGCTCGCCAAATATGCATACTAATTCCCAATCTGATTATTGGTAAGTGTGAACTCGTGAATCTCTCTTGTTATAACTCAGAGCATTCACTATAAAGGCTTGTTCTTCCATCAAACAATCAGCATAATCATTTTCTTGTGAATAATTAGTCACATAGCATTTTAGGCAGAAGTGAAAGGCTCAAGAACTGACCGGAACTAAGCAGTCGGAAGATTTCAAATCACATTCTTCCGTGTGGTCTTGCACCAGTATAACTGCCATTGAGATCCGTAGAAATATTAACAAACAGCTTTCTAGACGTTTTATTTCAGTCTTCTTAAATAGTGAAAATTAAGGGAAGCTCTAACAAGCCTTTACTTTTATTCAGTTTTACATGTATTTCTTGTTACCATCTAGTTTTACCTCTGCATTAGCCACACAAATCAAAGCTTTCAAAAAATGTCTTACAAAGTGCCAAGAACTTCTTCCACTTATGGCTACTTCACTGGCTATTCTTCAGTGTGGACCCAACAGTACACTTCTGTGCACCACTTTGCAATTAGCACTTCTCTATTCCAGCTTTCAGCTAACTTAGCCTTCACTCTTCTCACTAAATTAATTTTCTTCTAAAAGACCAGACTCTTATGCAAGCAACAGAGCACCTGCCAGCCCCTGTCTCAAGACAGCAGATGAGAGACACATCAGTGATGTGATAACAGGCAGACTGGCAAATTCATGGCATCTTTTGATTCTCGCAAACGCAATTAATTAAAGAAGTGCGAGTACAGAGGTAGGCAATGGTGCAAAGACAAAATAAATTTAGAGCTTGGACCGAAGTCTTTCTTTTAATAAATATTATGTATAAGAGGACACGCAAATGCCTTTTCCATGCAGTTTAATAATATTTTGACAAAAATATTCACATAATAATTTTCATTCAGTGAGGAAAATTATAGTGCCCTTCATTTCAGTTGAATAAAGCATAAAATCTCCCTTAGTGATGCATGAAATATTAGTTTGCAAAGAAAATGAAGTGTGGTGTTATAACTTCACTGAAAAAGTTTTTTTTTTTCTTTTTGTGAGCGCATTTTTGAAGGATGTCTGGAAAGAAATAAACGTTTGATTATGTAACTGAAGAATGCATTGGATCAGGGTGTGATTGGTGCTATGCGTTCAGACACACAGTAAAGTTGTTTAGTGGGTGAAGCTCCATTGCGCCGCATGCAAGATTAATGGCTGCCTCTGGCCTTGAACCGCTAAGGCTAACAGAGACACCCTGGCCAACAGTGCTCCATTTATAAATCAAGCTAAATGGATCAATATTTTCAGGACTACGGAGGTGAAATATAGCAATTCCTGCTTTAGGAAAGCCCGTTATGAATTGAGGATGAGTCTGAACCTTGAGGAAGCTGGTGGAAACTCGAGGTTATTCCCTGACCCCAGTGTTCCATACAATAAGACGGTCAATAAAATTTTCATCTTTATTACAGTCTTTCACTAAGATTTAAATTCTTAAACCCTCACTAATCCTGTCTTATAACTGTAATTCTCAATTTAATGGATGAACGCTGATGTAATCACATAAAAAGTTCATTTATAGCACTGGTTTAATTCCGTCTCAAGGAAAAAATATAAAGGATTTGTAAATGTAGCAAAAACTTGATACCTAGTAATGCCCATATCTCGCAACTTTACTTGACCAATCATACAGCAATGTACACGAGCGGGGAGCTTGTGTGTTAAATATTTAACCTACAGTGTATGTTTCGTTTTATACATGTTGTTGTGATTTTTTTGGCCTTTTTGCCAAATTGATTCAGTGATGGAGAAAGGACAGGAAATTACGTTGATAAAGTCTGGCAAATCCAGATTCAAGCTCATATCTCAAAGTATCAAACATGCACCATGTCTCAATGTGTACTAATAGCAAATAAACAATATTTCATTAGAGCATTTCAACACAATCGTATGACAATCCACCAAATTTTTTATTTTGGCAAATTGCTGACTACTTCCTATCAGTTCCTAACAATCTGGTTACATCCCAGTGATGGTTAAATTTAGGGGAGAAACTTTGTTTTCTTTTTTTCTACAAAAAAAAAAAAATCATACAATTCTGTATAAATCAGATTATATAAAGTTATTTTCTTGTGAGATCGGGTTGGACCTTTACACAGTGTGAACACCAGATGCGAGCGGAGCAGCGCAACAAAAGCAAATAAAACCCATTATAATCAGTGATGGTGTCTTCACTAGATAGACAGTAGACTGATGCCCCGTTCTATTTCTGACGTACTTCAAGCACTTATGCTACTACTGACATGAAGAACAAATGGAAATGCAATGGCATCCAGTGTAGACAGCCTCAAGCTGTAGACATGGTGTTTTAATAAGTCAAAGTATACAGATTTTATTTAGTCGTGATGTGACGGAAGTAGCGACAGATCTATTCTTTCTTTATGTGATGTATATCCGAGTAAAACAGATTATCAAAAAAAAATGTAGGATGGAGTCTGTTTTATGCATTTATTGTTGATTGTGTGGAGGCAGATCTCAATGCAATCTTGCAATTGATTGTAAGAAAAGCTGACAAAATGATTGGAGGAAGGGATGAGTTTAAGTGAACATTGTGTTTGTTCAACTTCATGCAGCGCTGTGCATGTATTGACAAATATTGCATTTATTTCACTTAAGCTGTGATAAAGTATGCAAACGCAGCACGAGCATCACTACAGGAAGCAGAAAGTGTCCGACTTCACGTTTCTGTTTTCAGCTCCTTACCGACTACACGCGCCAACTCTTGCCGACGATGGCCGATCGGGATGGGGTTTAATTGGACAAAATGATTGGTGAAAGGGTTGGGTTTGAGCAGACAATAGGCTTTTGGAGATAAACTGCACTAGCCTGTTACCGGCTGGCGAGATCTGTACAAAGATGGCGGTCAAATTAGACAACTTGTGCTTTCCATAGTGTGCTGAACCACGTTATTCATGGTAGATCATGCAATTTTTGCGGTGATTGTAGCCGAAGAAGTGGATGCGATTGAAATTCCATGTTTTGAATGTCAGATATTCAATATCAAGATTGGTTAAATACAGGAACACACGTCATCCTTGCCATCACAGAATCTGACCAGTGAGAATTTAGAGTGTCACCATCAAGGCTTTCGTAGCAGATTTTGAGCAACTGCAGCACCTCAACTAGGCGGCTAGTCTCGTTTGCTCTCGCTGTACTTTGATATATGTACATATGTGATCGTAAGGCGGTGCAACGCCAATCGATATCGGACAAATTTTCTAACCAGAATGTACTGCCTTTGTCAGGCGGCAGCCGAACTTTGCTGCACCGCAAGTCAAACAAACCTAAAACGATTGGAGAAAGGGGCGGGTTTAATGGCAGATCATCCGGCATGCGTCACCAGAGAGAAGTCTGTCATTTTACCGGAAGATGCAGTTAAGATATTTTAATTCAAAATTTTAAATACATACATAGGAGAATCGCTCACATCAAGATCAATAACATACATGTAGAAAATATATACTTTGAAATCCCATTTCATTCTGACTTAATGGTGCTGTTAGCAATATTGGGCGTTTTGCTAAAATGCACCACTGAATTATACTGTGCCTCCATCGCAAAATCCATGCATACATATTTTAGCACTTAAAATGACTTGCAACTTCCGAGCATTTTGAGTAGCTAAACAGTAACACCCTGCATTCAGATAGCAGTTTTTCTGCCTATAGGGCTGTCACAGAAACGAGTGCGATTTCTCAAGACACCTGTTTCACTGAGATCTGTTAGGTAAGAGGGAAGTTTTCTGCATGCCATTCCATAAAACTTGCTCACGGCAATGTTAATACGCTCGCTCCTTCAAAGAGGTTGACGGGGCAGCCAGCTATCTGCTACGACAACAGAGCTGTGACCGAGTGGATATCACCTTATGTAGTTCATCAGTTCAATTCAGAACAACTCTAAAGTTGGGCTCGATGGTTTCATGAAGAAACTTGTGAAAATAATGACCTATTTCGCATGTCCCAGATTTGCTCAAGCCTTTCTCTCTATTGTGCATCTGTAATGCAGGTGATGGTGATTTATGAGCAGGAGTAAAGGATGTGCCTGAGATTTGATAATTTCCCCATACCCTTCAGCATCACACTCACCCAGGAGATAAGAGACTGGAAATATTGGCTGCGAGTATTAAAACCTCATGTGTGTGCTCTGATTATGTTGTCACTTTCTGTAACTGAATTCCTCTTTGTCATGCTGGAGTCTACACTAATCTGAGTGGTGACCACAAGCTATCTCACTTTTTCCGCACAAGGCTGTGAAAAGAAAATAGCAGTGTTATAGTTTCATCAAATAAATATAATACATTTTAACTGGCTCTGAGGAAATGTGGGTGCGATTGCTATGTGATTGCGAGATGCTTGCTTACTCAGGTCAAAAGAGTGCTTCATCCTTCAATGTATGTCTATAGATTTTTTCCCCTTATTGTTTTGTCAGACTGTTTGGAAAAGCAATAGCACACCCCAGCAATTTGATGTATCATTCATGTCTGTAGGGACATTAGGAAGTTCCATGCTGAATTGCATTACTTTTTTTATTATTTTGCTCATATTTACCATTTATTCTTGGTGGATTAAGTGAAAAGACACCACGGTGAACCTTACCCATGCTATTCCATTCATTTTGATTAATATTTCTGTTTTCACAGGGGCCTTATGCCGCGGACTCTGGACAGCCAAATCACCATGGAAAAAACACCGAGTTACTTTGTGACAAGGGAGGCACCGCGACGCATCTCAAACATGTCTCGTGAAACAAAGCTGATTGTTGTAGTGCGAAACCCGGTCACGAGGGCGATCTCCGACTACACACAGACCCTGTCGAAGAAGCCCGACATCCCCTCTTTTGAGGAACTAGCATTCAAGAACAGGAGTCAAGGCATCGTGGACACCTCCTGGAATGCCATCCGCATTGGCATGTACATCCTACACCTGGAGAACTGGCTGCAATACTTCCGTCTGTCGCAGATTCATTTTGTCAGCGGGGAGCGGCTCATCACGGATCCGGCTGGAGAGCTGGGCCGGGTGCAGGACTTCCTGGGGCTCAAACGAATCATTACAGACAAGCACTTCTACTTCAACCGAACAAAAGGCTTCCCGTGCCTGAAGAAGCCGGAAAGCAGCAGCCAGCCCCGCTGCCTGGGCAAATCCAAGGGCAGAACTCACGTTCAGATTGACCAGGAAGTCATTGAGCAGCTTAGAGAATTTTATAGGCCATTTAATGTGAAATTTTATGAAATGGTGGGTCATGACTTCAGATGGGATTGAGGAGGTGGAGCTTGGTGAAAACAACCTCTCTCTTCTGATGATGAGTATGTCTTCAAGGGATTGTTCACCCAAAAATTAAAATTCGGTTATCATTTACTCACCCTAACATAGTTCCAAACCCGTATGACTTTCTTTCCTCTGTGGAGAATAAAGAAGAATGTGCTGGTTGCTGTTTTCTCATTTTCCATACAGTCATTTGGACCAATTTTTAAATATTTTTATGGTGTTTTTTGCACCCTTTTAAAGCTTGAAAGCTCTAGTTTATTATATATATATATATATATATATATATATATATATATATATACCACCATTTAAAAGTTTGGAGTTTTTTTTAAAGAAATTAAAATGAGCAAATTAATCAGCAAGGACTCATTAACTTGATCAAAAGTGACAGTAAAGACATTAAAAACGTTACAAAAGATTTTTTATTTCAAACAAAAGTTGTTCTTTTGAACTTTCTATTCATCATTGAATCCTGAAAATAAAAATTAAGCATCACAACTGTTTTCAAAATTGGTAATGATAAGAAATGTTTCTTAAGCAGCAAATCGGAATGATTTCTGAAGGATCATGTGACACTGAAGACTGGAGTGATGATGCTGAAAAACAGGAATAAATGACATTTGAATAATAGAAAACAGAATACATTCAAATAGAAAACAGTTATTGTAATATTTCACAATATTGCTGTTTTTACTGAATCAAATTGCAGCCTTGGAAATTCTTTACTAAAAAAATACTTACTGACCACAAACTTCTGAATGGTGGTACAGTTTAAACAGGTTTGGAGGGTGAGTAAATGATGACAACATTTTATTTTTTGCTAAACTTTCCATTTGAAATCAGTTTGTGGGCGTAATAAAACAGAACACCTCAAACTAATTAAGACCCAGTGCTCTTAATATATTAAAAAGATAAAATATGGGCAAAAACAAAGATGTATGTACTGTAGCTCAAGAGACATTGCCTTTGACATGAAATGCTTTAATACATTTAGAACTCGTGCAAGGTCATTAAACGAACAGAATAAGTGAGAAGCTCTTGTTCAGTGTCACAGTGTTTGATATGCACAGCATTTGTTTCATTCATTGCCCTCCTGTTACTGTTTAAGACACTAAACCAAGTCAATCATCTTGATATGAAATAGAAACCCGTAAAGCATACAGTGACTGCTGAGGTGTGTCATTACGTTTATCTCACAAAATGTAACAGAAAATCAAATTAAACACATCCTAAAGAATCACATTCACTTTCATCCTCATTGCAGTATGAGATGTTAATTCAAGTTCTGTGGATATTCCTTAAGGCCAATGGAAACTTGTTCAAAACATTAAAGGGGTCATGACTTTTTTATTTGTTCCTTGAGGTTCGCATGTTATAAAAAAATTTGCACAAAAAAAAAAATAATTATACAGTATATGCGGAAAAATTATTATTTTCAACCTTCATTGTGACTCCTGTCTGAAATGATCCATTTTTAAGGGGCGGCTCCTTTGAGACTTGTCAGTGAACCACCACTGTTATGATTGGCTGAGGTCATTGCATAGGAAACAGTATCAACATCCACTCACTATTGAATTTTCCATATAAAACCATAATTTACAGATAAAGCATTATGAAATCATTTACTAGCGGTTTGTGATGCAGCTCAGATCCTTCATCTTTCAACGGAAGTTTGTTTCTCCATTACACTGCCTCGTTTACAAAACAAAATGCTCCGAACAAACATATAATCATCTGACGGGATCCGAATTTGTAGTACGGCCAAAACACATTAGTAACACATTTCAGTTTTTAGTTGAAAACAGAGCCGCATAAACAGCCTCTCAAATTATAGTGGTTTTGGTGTCCTCGTACTGTCTCCTCTTTTCAAAATATGGTACAGTGCTTTGGTTAAAATCCATAAATGAGAGGTTTACTCATCTAATGTACATTTATCTTTCATCTTTTATGTGCAGTGATGTCCATTATGAATGCAGTATGTGCAGCATTTTGATTGAAGCGGGGCCTCAGTCTGTCAGAGTGATGAATCAAGCATTAGTCCTTTAAAACACATCTGTGTGCTCTGAAAAGGTCTACCATTGATTTGCTATGATCATGAGGGAAGAAACAGCGCAATTACTGGTAGAGGCCAGTTTAACCTTCAAAGTAAATACCGAGAAATAAACAGACAGAGCTGAAAATGTCATGAACTTTGAGCTTTTCAGAAGCATCTTGTACCTCGGCCTTAATAAGTAATGTCAACAAAGTCAGGTATGCCTTGTCTGCCTGTCAGAGACGGTCGGAGAGTGTGAAAGTACATTAGGATGTTATTCTTGTGTTTTTAAATGGTGTTGAAAGCATCCCACATAATGGTCAACCAATATGGACTTTTCGATGGCTGATGCAGAAAGTAATGTCTAGAGGGGCAGTGGCTGATTATTCTCAAACTACCACTCAAGAATCCATATTTTACCAATAACAAGGATAATTAAGATTAATTTCATTGAGATTTTAATTCAGATGTGCAGCTAGTGCTGGATGTTAAAGGCACTGTGTGCAATGTCTGCCATTTTACTGACCCAGTCCATAAAAGACACATCAGGCAAGTAATGCTCCCTTAATTTTTTTTTCTTGCCAAGCAAAACCTCTCTTTTTTGGGTGGGCAGTTCAACCCCCTGAGCAAAAACATTCCTTATACTGGGCCTGTAACAGCGTACACACAAAAAGTGCTTACATCATCCAGTTGCAACATTAAAGTGCCATTTCTATTTTACTTGACCCTGATGTAACTAAGGGATATTAAATCATATTTCGGAAAACAAGCAAAATAGTCCTAATAGTATGAAAGCGAATTAAAACATTTAAATAGGCTAGATAAATAATTCCAGAAAACATTTTATACTCATTTAAACACCCCTCAAACACACACACAAAACCTATCAGAAGTATATGAGGTATTTTGTATTTGTACAGTACACCTGTGGTTGTGTAATTGTAAATGTGTAAATAGTTTTGTTACTGTACTGCACAAATCATCCATTATTTCCGCTACTTCATGAAGCAACTCTTCTTCAAAACATGATGACTTATTTTCTCATGTCTTTGTATTTGTGATATCTCTCCTATTTTACTAGCAGTGTTGGGGATAACACATTACGAGTAACGCGGATTATGTAATCAGATTACTTTTTTCACATAACTAGAAAAGTAACGCATTACTTTTAAATTCACCACAAAATATCCGAGTTCAAATAAGTAACGCAAGTTACTTTTTTCCCATTTATTGACTGACCTGTCCCCATGTTGAGAGAAATTGAGAGTAAGTGCAGGTGTTGTGTGGAAAAATAATGGTTATCGTAGTTCTAGACTAAATGTGAGCATACATTTACTCAACTCACTCACAGAAAAACATATTCATTATTCCTCAAAAAAAAACAGTGAAATGCAAACTCAGAATATTACCCAAACCTTCAATAATTAAATAACGCAAATATACTTCATGTATTTAATCACACTTTATTATCCAGCGTCTTTGATTATCCAATTCAAACATACTAATTAAACATCACATTTGTGTTTCATTATTTCTTGTTATTCCTGCAGTGGGAGTGGAGAACTTTCTTCTCCTGCATGTTATTCTTCTTCAATCCAGAATGGCAGCACAGCTGAAAGGTTTGTTGTACAGGCATGAATTTGCATTTTCTTCAGCCTGAAGCTTCAATTTTAGTGTAAAGAACCTTTATATTTACAAAAATACAACTTAATTGGTCTGTAAAAAAGCAAACAATCAAGCCTAACCCAGGTAAGAAAAGCAACGCAAAAGTAATGTAACGCATTACTTTTATTAAAAGTAACTAACAATTAGTTACTTTTTAGGGTGTAACGTAATATTGTTATACATTACTTTTAAAAGTAACTTTCCCCAACACTGACCGCAACCACTGACGTAGCAGCATTGGAGTACTTTAATGAAACATTCTCTTTCTATGAAACCTGTAAACCGCATTTACCAGTTCTAACTCTATAGCGGAGCCAAACACTGCAATTATTTCTCACTCACTAGAGAGCAATCAAACAGCTTTCCCCACACTTTTTTCATCTGGCTTCTGTGCGGCATTTGATTTTTTCTGCCCCAGTGCAACAAAAATGATTCCTTTAGCATTGAGAATACTGAAACACACTCAGGAAATGTCTTTGTTGATTTTATTCTTGCAAGAAGGTCATTCAAATACAGACAGAGGTCATCTGCCGAGAAGAACACCCTAGTGTAGTCTGTCTTATATACACCTTAATATTCCTTGTTACCCCAAACCAATCATGTTACCATATAAGGATCAGACTAATTAAAAAAAAAAAAAAAACAGGAGCCTAAAGCTTAGCAGAAGCCCTCGTGAACTTCAAGCTCAACCATACCCTGCTTCACTTCCTTTGTTAATTTGAGAAGTGTTTCTTAAAAGAGAACAGCACATGTAGTTATTTTCCACTGACGCAAGCGGTTTTAAATGTCACACAAACAGTGGGAGAAAACAAGTATCAATACATCATATTATAAATCAAGAGAATAAATGATAAACAATAAACATTACAGGCCATGCAGGTGTGCAACTAACAGGGAATATTACAGCCAACCAAAGCCTTGCATCCAAATATGCACACTTCCATACTATATAGCAGGCAAAAAACAGTGTGTGAAAAAGCAATGTGGCCGAATTCATAGTATTCATAAAACATTTAGCGAAAAGTACCCAGACGACTGAAGTGTGCATACGATGAACACTTTACTATCCCATGAGGATTTGTTAATGGGAGTCCAGCAACTGCCACTGTAGGTCACATGACACTGACAACATGGTGGATGTAGTACGTAAGAAATTCATTACACTCATTCATACTATATAGAACTTACTTACAAAGTCCTAGAGCAAGTTTCAAACCAAATATAGCTGCTATACAAAATGCGGTTTCAGATGCATGAATGTCAACAAGTCTGAACATGCAAAAACATTCTCTAGCAGAGAGCATTTCTGATTGGCTAGTTATAAAGGCTAAAATGAGCATACGGTTGTCACAGAAACAGATGTGATTTCTCAGACGTGTGTCAGGCAGTGGCAACATTGTGTGCTATTCCGAACACAAAAAGAACCAAATGAACACTTATTAAGCATTTCTAATTTCAGATTTGAAAGCGAAAATGTTCAAAATATCATGTGTTGCAAAAAATGTGTGCGGAGAAGAAAAGCTTTAATGGAAACTAGTTCATTTAGAGATACAAAACTGAAACATCAAGTAACCTAACCTGTAAAAAACTTACCTTCTTATGCTGATATATATATATATATATATATATATATATATATATATATACTGTACACATATAATCATAAGGGTTAGGAGGTGCATTTCAACAATATGTTGCACACTACAAACATTAAAAATAGAAGTGCTAATGAGCAAAAGAAACCATATTGCTCCTCACTTGAGACGTCATTTGAGGTGCTGAAGAGTCATCATACATCTGCTGAAATTCATTACAGTTCAGCAAAATAGACCTCATGGGGGCGAAAAAAAGGTTTGCCCTTCATACGCTCACGAAACCTATGCTATACCTATACAGCTAACTTTACAGAACTTGCCCGGGTTAGCCTTATAATTTAGAGTTTAAAAACATTTGTCTTACTATAAGTAGAGAGAGAGTGAAAAAAAAAGTCTGCCAAGTCAAAAGTATACTCAAAATCCCACAGATGTTGTCAATGGGCGGAAATCCCTGCTGAGAACTGTTCAAAAGTGAGAGTACCGAGGGAAAGAAGAGTTGTCTGTGACCGATTTTTTGCATCACATATAAGAGATGCAGTCTTCTGTACAGCAAAGCAGGTTGTTTCAAATGTCTGCACAAAAGCACCACACGTTTTCTGCGAAAAGCCTCTCAATTAGCATTCCATCTTGATTTGATAAGGCCAACCCCTTGTCAAGGCTGTCAAGTCCGAGGCGGTTTTGTGTCCTGCAGCGGTTTCAGCATTTAGAGCTCAGACTGGCATGTAGAACGAGAGAGGCCATCAGAGGACCATGAGTGTCACAACACTGTCTCACCTAATGAACAGCATGCCAGAAACCTCTATCTTCATGCAGTATTAGTTCATCCTTGTTAGAGAAAAAATGAGCTACTTTTGCACTGAACGTGGTCACGTTTATTTGGGCTACAAGACTGTGGATTTATGCCTCCTGATTCAAATGGCAAAATAAAGCACTTTATTTGGGTGCTTTAATAAGCCGTGTAAATGTAGATTTCCATGCATAAAATGAGTGTTTTGTTTTTTTGTTTGTTTTTTCCAATAATGGTCAGTGAAAAGAGGCACAGAACAACCTAAAATACACTACCATTGAAAAGTTTGGGGTAAGTAAGATTTAAATATATATATATATTATTAAAAAATAGTTAATAGTTAAAAAATAAGCAATAAATAAAATCAATAAAAAATAAAAGTTTGTATATATAAAGTTAATATAATAAAGTTATATATATATATATATTAACTTTATATATACAAACTTTTATTTTTTATTGATTTTATATATAAGTTATTTATATATATATATATATATATATATATATATATATATATATATATATATATATATATATATATAAACTTATATTAAACTTTATATATAAATATAACTTTTATCAAGGACACATTCAATTGAAAAGTGATAGTAAAAACATGTATAACATAACAAAAGACTTAAATGTTTTTTTAGCATCAACTCATCAACTTATTAGAATGATTTCTGAAGGATCATGTGACACTGAAAATTGGAGTAATGTTGCTGATTAATGTTTTGAGGAAAACATTGCAGGATTTTTGTCCATACAGTGGGTTCAAAAGGTTGAAGGGCTCTACATGATCCCAGACGAGGAATAAGGGTTTTATCTCGCCAAACAATCATTTATTTTCTAAGAACATAAAATGTATATACTCTTTAACCACAAATGCTCATTGCACTGCTCTGCAATCTGCCACGCATTACGTAATCACGTTGGAAAGGTCACGCATGACATATGCAGAAGTACCGCAATAGGGAAAAAAACTTATTTTCTCCTCCAACTTTAAGGTTGTCCAACATCATTGTTTTACCTTTTTTATTCTAATTTTTATTAGTTTTTGTAAAGGACATTTGACTTAGTCTTTGCATGTTTGCTTTGTAACACTCAGTACTTCCGCCCATTGAACCCCAGTGAAATCCACTATATGGAGAAAAATCCTGGAAAGTGTTCCTCTAAAACATTAATTTCTTTTTGACTGAAAAATGAAACATTAGACATCCTGGGTGAGTAAATTATGAGGAAATTCTAATTCAGAAGTTAACTAAACCTTTAAAAAGGACCCAAATAAAGTGCTTCATTTTAAAATTTCAACTCTTTGATGTGATTTTGTTATGTGTAATATTACATAAATGTGAAAACTAAATAGACTAAATAAATCAGATCAATAGATTGCACAATTGCCTATAAATTAAATATAATGTAATGAGATTATTTACTTCTCATCATGCTATAAAAAAGTCCATAAGATTATCTTCTCAGGTAGGCTAACACACTTTTTTTTTTCGTAATCAAAATGTCAATAATTACAGGGAGTGCAGAATTATTAGGCAAGTTGTATTTTTGAGGATTAATTTTATTATTGAACAACAACCATGTTCACAATGAACACAAAAAACTCATTAATATCAAAGCTGAATATTTTTGGAAGTTTTAGTTTTTAGTTTTAGCTATTTTAGGGGGATATCTGTGTGTGCAGGTGACTATTACTGTGCATAATTATTAGGCACCTTAACAAAAAACAAATTTATACCCATTTCAATTATTTATTTTTACCAGTGAAACCAATATAACATCTCAACATTCACAAATATACATTTCTGACATTCAAAAACCAAACAAAAACAAATCAGTGACCAATATAGCCACCTTTCTTTGCAAGGACACTCAAAAGCCTGCCATCCATGGATTCTGTCAGTGTTTTGATCTGTTCACCATCAACATTGCGTGCAGCAGCAACCACAGCCTCCCAGACACTGTTCAGAGAGGTGTACTGTTTTCCCTCCTTGTAAATTGCACATTTGATGATGGACCACAGGTTCTCAATGGGGTTCAGATCAGGTGAACAAGGAGGCCATATCATTAGATTTTCTTCTTTTATACCCTTTCTTGCCAGCCACGCTGTGGAGTACTTGGACGCGTGTGATGGAGCATTGTCCTGCGTGAAAATCATGTTTTTCTTGAAGGATGTAGACTTCTTCCTGTACCACTGCTTGAAGAAGGTGTCTTCCAGAAACTGGCAGTAGGACTGGGAGTTGAGCTTGACTCCATCCTCAACCCGAAAAGGCCCCACAAGCTCATCTTTGATGATACCAGCCCAAACCAGTACTCCACCTCCACCTTGCTGGCGTCTGAGTCGGACTGGAGCTCTCTGCCCTTTACCAATCCAGCCACGGGCCCATCCATCTGGCCCATCAAGACTCACTCTCATTTCATCAGTCCATAAAACCTTAGAAAAATCAGTCTTGAGATATTTCTTGGCCCAGTCTTGACGTTTCAGCTTGTGTGTCTTGTTCAGTGGTGGTCGACTTTCTGCCTTTCTTACCTTGGCCATGTCTCTGAGTATTGCACACCTTGTGCTTTTGGGCACTCCAGGGATGTTGCAGCTCTGAAATATGGCCAAACTGGTGGCAAGTGGCATCTTGGCAGCTGCACGCTTGACTTTTCTCAGTTCACGGGCAGTTATTTTGCGCCTTGGTTTTTCCACACGCTTCTTGCGACCCTGTTGACTATTTTGAATGAAACGCTTGATTGTTCGATGATCACGCTTCAGAAGCTTGGCTATTTTAAGACTTCTGCATCCCTCTGCAATATATCTCACTATTTTTGACTTTTCTGAGCCTGTCAAGTCCTTCTTTTGACCCATTTTGCCAAAGGAAAGGAAGTTGCCTAATAATTATGCACACCTGATATAGGGTGTTGATGTCATTAGACCACACCCCTTCTCATTACAGAGATGCACATCACCTAATATGCTTAATTGGTAGTAGGCTTTCCAGCCTATACAGCTTGGAGTAAGACAACATGCATAACGAGGATGATGTGGTCAAAATACTCATTTGCCTAATAATTCTGCACTCCCTGTAGTGTTTTACAACAATTAAACATCAATTCCACTGATTCAATCAA
Organism: Opsariichthys bidens; assembly: GCA_037194245.1. Lineage (NCBI taxonomy): Eukaryota > Metazoa > Chordata > Actinopteri > Cypriniformes > Xenocyprididae > Opsariichthys > Opsariichthys bidens. The sequence continues at coordinate 10,930,483 of CM074277.1, read as the reverse complement.
AATTATGACATTGTTATATGATTTTGACTACTGGATATGTTGAAGATGTAGCACGTAATATTGACAGATAGCGGTTGATTCAAGATATTCCACCAACTGGCAACTCAGGCTGTCAAAATACCACCGGGTCAGTTTGCAGTGGGTGGGATCAGACAAAACAAAACAGACATTACACCCTGGAACATATATTTATAATAACTACCTGTAGCATTGTTTTTCAGAGAAACAAGTTATTGAACTTAACATGTTTCCTAAATCTCAGCAACCATTTTATGGTATTTTTATACTGTAGTACAGTCAAAAAATTACGTAAAGTACCTTTAAGAAGGTCAAATCATATGAGGTTTGACAGGCTAGAAAAAGAAAAGGAGGCATTTATAGCTTTTTATGCTACACTTATAGGTTAGACGATAGTTCATTTAACAGATCTAATAGTTCTAGAAACATAATTTGTCTAATTCTAGCACTATGTTCACTGAAAGGGCCAAATTTAGCACGCCTCTATTCATTTTCATTCAAAATACATTATTTTGTTTTAATGTGCAGAGCGGAATGAATAAGAAATGAACTTTTTCCTCCATTTTCTCTCGCTTTTAAATAAGAAAACAACTTTTATTTATAAGTAAAATGAATATTTAAGTTAGTGCTTTTATAATGTATGGTTATAGAATTTTTTAAACGTCTTCCATAACATTAAAACTCATTAAACAGAGTCCAATGGGGAATAAACAAAGCAAACTCTCAGAGCAGTATTATGGCTCAAGAACGGTTCCCTCAGCATTTTAAGTGATTAAATCTAATTCTCTAAAGTAATCACCTCTGCTCTGCTGCGTGCACAGTGAAACTGATGAGCAAAGCACAGAGCTGGAAAATGCTTCCTTCTCCATAAAAGTACATGACACTTGTAAAAAGCTGGTCATGTTTTGAAACGGCTTTAAATCAATTTTATTTGTGCAAAAACCACAGTGTGTTTTTCTCATCCCTCTCCTCATCACATCCGCGTGAGAGCGAGAGCCGTTAATGGTGAAGTATTTTTATCAAAGCATCTCACCGCACCGCTCTTCTCCAAGAGGCAAGCCCACACCGGATAATGAGAACGGTGCCTGGCCACGCTGCCAGAGAGGAACACTTGCCTATGGATGATTTATAGGATGACAGGCATGTCCCACCTTCAAGGGATTACTTATTATGTATAGGACGATCAGGTGAGCAAACCTCTTCCTGCTTCAGGACACAACAGCTTTGAATTCACAACAGTCATCAGCACCACTGCACCCTTTTCCGAAAATAGGCATTGTATGACAAAGAAGTGGTTAGGTAAAAGTGGCTGATGAGGGTGTGTAATTGAGAGACCTGGAAGCGGCTCCTCTGATTCTTTATGCTTGACACACTCAACCTGACATCTCCTGTGCCACACTAATGAAGAGCGAGCTATTAGAGCCGCAGCGCACACAGTTAGCTACTTTGATGAAGTCAAGGTCTCGACATATCCATGCAGAGAAAAGACAATGAAAATCACACGCGCAAGCCCACGCGTACACGGTTTTTTCTTCATAAACACAACTTGTTTCTGTCTATGTGAACATCTGGCTTCATTCAAGAAACATGAGCAGAACAAATTCCTATAGAAAAAAATTGTACAGGCTATTCAATAGAGAATGCCCAATTTACACAAGAATAAATATTCAAATAAAAAAGAGAGAAATAGTTCTTCTCATGTTGCATGAATGAAGGCCATGATTTGTTATCCTGCAGCAGAAGAAAAAAAAAGTAGAAAGTGGCAAAAATGTCACAAAAAAACAGGTTTGCAAGGAAATTATATACATTTTCAATACACACACACACACATATTTATATTTATATTCTCATCAATGTTGAAAACAGCTGTGCTGTGACACTGATACAACATTTTTAGGATTCTTTGATGAATATAAATTTCAAAAGTGCAGCATTTATTCGATATAGATAATAAATTATATTTAAATATTATTTGTAAGAATGTAAAAGTCTTTTTTGTCACTTTTGATCAATTTAATTTTATTAACCCTATATTGTTTAGGGGTGAACTATTCCTGAACTTAATAAGATATGAATAGAAGCATCGTTCAGCTGTGAAAGCAGTTGGAATCAAATGTTTACATGATAAATATTCTTCTATTTAACAGATGATTTCAATCAGATTGAAACTCCACTTAGATCAAGCTCAATTGGATCATTTTTCCGATTGAGTTGCTTTTCACAACACTTTTTCTTCAGTCATGTTATAAAGGATGCATTTAAGCATAGCTATCTTCTCAAATGTTTTCATTTTGTCTGTTTTTAAACCCACTTCTGATGAATGCAAAATCTGGCGCAGTCTCACTGTGATGATTAACAGCAGGAATACTGATAAAACTTCCATTTGGCGACGTGTCTTTCTCAAGGTGGACGAGACACTGTCTGGGCTTAGACTCAAATGCCTTCATCTCCACCTCCTCTCCTAGTTGGGCGCATCAGAAACCTCCCTGGTGCTGCTCATTTTGCTGTGGCCTGTTGAACACGCAGCGGTCGCTTACCTTTAGGAAAGGTCAAGCGCTGAACACTTCTCCAGGCAACAGAGTTGGGCTAATTAAGCTCCAGCAGTGGAGAATTCTGAATCCCCAGACGCCCGGCTCAGAGAGAGAGGAGACCTCGGCAGGTCATGGCCATCTTGTCCCAGATTCATGCCTGTGTATGCCATTTGCATTCTCTTGTAGTCAATGCGCGATAAAATCCCTCAGGAACATCCGTGGTAAGTTCGAAAATTTCTATGACAGGAAAGGAGAGAGGATTTTGAGATGCTCTGAGCAAAAAACTGCTTGATGAATGAGGTGGGGAATGTTTTCTGTCACTGGCTCTGCTTTGGCGACAATCACTAAACTAGACACTAAACTGAAGGTCTGGTTGTATTCATTTCCAAGAGCAGAGTTGGCGGTGAAACGATACACATAAGGTGCGTCAGGTGATTGGAGTGCTTTTTTAACTTGCTACTTGCTACATTTGCACATTTTTGAAAATAAATAACATGGGCTCTTTACTATTTATTGAATTTATTAACTCTGGGCATGACGAGATCTTGTGATATTAAAACTTGACATTTCTCGTTGAGATGAAAAGTTGTCTCGCCATATCAGCATGTTTCATGTTGGGAGAAATAGGAGGTATATTTAATGTGCACAAGCACTGCAGAAGTTGTTTTATATGTGTAAATATAATGGGTATATTTTATTGATCATGACATTTGCATTTCAAATCACCCCAAGGGGCCATTTAAACGACACCGTTTTCAACTAAAAACTGTTTATTTACATGACAGCGCCATTTGGGGGACCTGAAAACACAAGCTTTTGAAAGTGCAGGATTTTGAACACAACACCTTTCATTATTTCTGTGTAAACTACAAAAACATGAGTTTGTGAAACCCGTGATGTCATACGTATTATGTATTCATTAACAAACTAACAATGAGCAACATTATTGGCCGCCTCCTGCGTCAGCATCGCACACATGCGTCATGCTGCTCACGTGTACAGCTTTAGCCAATAGTGAGTCGGCGTCCTGGAAGCTCTGGACATCAACAGCGTAGGAGAATGACAAGATATTGTTAAATAAAGTCATTGTTTTTATTTTGTTTTTGTGCACAAAAGTATTCTCATTGCTTCATAACATTGAGGTTGAACCGCTGTAGTCATGTTGACTATTTCAACAATGTCTTTAGTACTTTTCTGGATCTTGAATGTAGTAATTAGGGATCAGAAACCCCTCATATTTCACCAAAAATATCTTAATTTCTGTCAGGATCACTATCGTCAAAGACGACTGGCAGTAAGCATACAGTTTGGATTGGTGGTGTGGTTCTGTTCTGGGCAAAAACTCCCTGACCATCCATGCAGCCTATCATGGATGAGAGCATGGAGAAGCGATTTCCACCCCACCCCCAAGGGTAAACAGAACAGAACCAAAGTATTGCAATATCATTCATTTTCTTAATAACAATAATTAATGTAACATAACTGAAGAAATAAGAGGAATATCAGAAGGACAAGTCCTGATTGGACAAAGGAGGAGCTGGGGATGGAGGAGGGTAATAAACCCCTGAGCAATGCGATAAAGCTGCTGATAGTACTGAATGGACCATAAATATGAGGATGCGGTGATAGGCGACATATTCATAATGTTAATTTGGGAGGAATACATTCAGTTATCTAACTAATTGTCACATCACTCCAACCAGCAGTCATAAATCAGCGATCAACATGTCTACCCAATCAGCATGAGCGGAGACCTATATATATTGACGCGGTCAAATCACCTATGACAGTTTTTCAGCATCCCTCCACCACCCCGTCTCCTCACACTTGCCTGGTTACTTTCCTAAACCAGAATACGAGGGATAGCTTGGAGCCTTCTCCTCGGACAGCACGCCAAACATGCATACTATCTACTCTATCTGATTATATGTAAGTGTGAACTATAGGTCAGTGAGAATCAGTGGAGTGTCAGCTGATGTGAGCTTGACTAACGTGACCTGCCAGGAGTAACTCTACGCATAATTTGTGTTCCAAAGATGTATGAAGGTCTGACAGGTGTGGAACGACATGAGGATGAGTAATTAATGACAGAATTTCATTTGTGAATAAACTAAACCTTTAATGTAAACTAATAATGTTAACAAACAGAACGTGAAGTGTTCCCATTTTAAGTAGCATCCCCCACGTTGTCAAAGAGTGCTGAATTGATTTCTTGTTGTTGTGTTTACTTACTCCACTTAGGTATTTGACAAGGATGCATAGGTATACTCTGATTGTGTCATTTCATAAGCCATTGCGCTTTACAGAAATTGGAGGAATTCAACTCCATTTAGCAACGCTTGCGGTTCTGCGTTAAATACATTCTCACAGAGCTATTACTGCAGGTGAGATCATAGACAGCTCTGCTTGGAATGATGCATCAACTCATTACAAAACAATGGTCATATTGCCAGTGCATTAGCTAAATCCTGCGTCCACTACTCTGGCGAGAAGCCGTGCAGATGATATTCTCAGATGTAAATGAGCACCAGTGACTGGGTCTGCATCATAAATATTCCTGTGGTGAGAGAGATTAATTATCGCACATTCACACCCCTTAAACACTGTGTACACTTTCTGTCCACCTCCACACTCCAATGAGCGAAATGCTAAAGACACACCACATAAGCTAACAACAGAAATTACAAAACCCTCACACATAATTCCACTGCTCTGTGATATAACGGGGCTAAAAACAAGAAACTGTGTGTGGAAAGAAAAGGAGGAAACTGGTTGCATAGTTGGTTGTCTCATTGAGAACCGTGGAACAGTGTAACAGCATCCTAAATACTGACATATTGCAATAGTTTTGCTATAAAGAGTCAGGAGCAATTTCTTCCAATCGAGCTGAATACAAAAGGCATCCGTGTGAATTATGTGTTGTGAGCAATAAAGTTACTGCAGGCCTTCATAACCCAATTTGTGGCTGCCAGAAACATTGGTTAGCCCATTTTTGTGACAACATTTCCTGTAACAGTTAATTTGCTAATGTCAAATTCAGGTTTTTACAGCATCTGAAACTTTGACAGAATAGAGACAAATATTGACAAAAAAGTCTCTGTCTGAAATTGTAAACACTTGCTTGTTCAGTGAAAAGAAGTAATGAATTTCTTTCTTTTAAGGAACACTATGGGGAAGAATATTCTTTCCACTATTTTCAATGTAATGAACATGAATGAGAAAATTGCTGAAGCCATCGCAGGTTTGATGGAAGTAGTGCGCGCAAACTCTTTTTGGGTGACGTTGTGCACGACGACTTTTGTAACTTTCAACGGGTTTCTCCACATCCGAAGATGTACGAATGCGAGGGGAATCTGGGCGAACATGTATGTCTCACCACATCAGCACCCAATTTGCACATCTAAATTAGTTTGCAATGTAGTCAATGTAGTTGTGGTTGTCAACTACAATGTAGTTTACGATGTAGTAAGGTACAAGCAGGGCTGGGTAGGTGACTTTTAAAATGTATTTCACTACAGATTACAAAATACATGCTTTAAAAAGTCATTTGTAATGTATTTTGTTACATTACTCAAGTTTTGTAACTTAATCTAAATACTTTAGAATATTTTGGAATACTAATAAGTGTGGAACAAACACAAAAAGGTAATTGCGAGTTTTTATCTCACAATTCTGACTTTTTCCCTCAGAATTGTGTGATATAAAGTTGGTATTGCGAGTTATAAAGTCAAAATTATGAGACATAAACTCGCAATATTGAGAAAAGTCAAAATTATGAGATACAAACTGACAATATTGAGAAAAATTAAGAATTATGACATATAAACTCACAAACTAAATTCACAATTGTAAGAAAAAAGTCAGGACTGCAAGTTTATTTCTCACAATTCTGACTTTATAACTTGCAATTGTGAGTTTAAATCTCGCAATTCGAAGAAAAAGAAGTCAGAATTGTGAAATGCAAACTCACAATTGTGAGGGGGAAAAAACTAATTGTGAGAAAAAGTTGCAGTGACGATTGAATTATATCATGACGCACAAACAACTATCACAAAACATGAAAACAGTTGAAAACATGAAACTCAACTCCAGTTTTTCAGACTGTCAGAGTCAGAGAATCACCAATTGCTGTTTAAATGACATTAAAATTCAAAGTAATTAATCTAAAATACTTTTCAGATGTAACTGTAATCTGATTACCACCCATTTAAAATGTAACTGTAATGAAATACAGTTACTCAAATTTTATATTTTAAATACGCAACTAAGTTACTTGTATTTCGTTACTCCCCAACCCTGGATACAAGGTAGTTGTGGCTGAATGAACAAGGTAGGATTGTGAAAGAACAGCACTCTCTCCACCTTCGATACCATGACTAAGGTGCCCTTAAGCAAAGCACCCAACCCCTAATTTCCTCACTTGTAAGTTGCTTTGGATAAAAGTGTCTGCCAAATGATTAAATGTACAATGTGCCTACAATACCAGAAATAATCCCTTTTAATTAAAATAAAGGTCCATATAATAAAAATGTTCACAAAAGTAAATTAAAATGTTTAGTGAAATTAAAAAAAATTTAAGAAATCATTAATTAAATTGTATACATGTTATTATATACATAGTTTTTGTTCTAATGTCACAAATAATCTCAATGTTAACTGGGTTTTACACACTTCTTTTTGCAGCATGGTTTTGGTGAAGTTTAAGATACTAGAATAAACATCATCATGTACACCTTTCTTCTTCTCACCACTGCTTCCTGCAATTTCTCAGAGTTGCGAGCGTGTCGAGTATAAATGTCAAGCGCAGTGCTTCCCAAACTGTGGGCCGTAGCGGTATTGCAGGGGGGCCGTAGCTAGTCTAAATCAATATATTAAAATAATTAAAATATTCCAATTGTTCTAATTTTTTTTTTTTTTTAAGTATGTAAGGTTAGTGTTATGGATTTAAATATATTTTTAAAGAATGTTTACTTCATAGTTCTCATAATTCACATGAAATTCTTACAAACTTGCTAATAAATGTATTTGTAGGTAAATGTCGGTATATATTTTTTTAATGGCGGGGTCGTGAAGCTTTGGGGGGGCCTTACCTCTCTTAAATTTGGGAAGCTCGAATACAATCAGTCTTACCAACAGGAAATATCAAGCTTTGGAATGTAAACATGTCTGATTTTAAATGTTAAAAGTAATTTTAATGAATACAAATTATTAGTTTTAACTACTTGGTAGAATTGGCAGACGTTCCCTTTATCACGTCAAATCATTCACAGGTATAAATATGAAGCTATTGTGCAAGTAGGAGATTTAATTAATATTTCATGCCGATATGCAACGTTTACATACTTAAAATTAATCATGGTATTGATATAAAACTGTCGACTCTAGAACAGTGGAAAGGAAATCTAATTTACCAAGCTACAAGAGCCCCCTAGTGGTCGAGAGCACTTCCGTTGTGTTGTGGCTCGATTTCGTTGTGTTGTGAACTTATGTTTGCTTTTTAAATTTTGCTGTGTTGTACACCACTGGGGCACCGTAAGATTAAGAGGAGAAACGGTTAACGATTAGAAAGAAAGCAAAGCTTTACCGAGCTCACCGTCTGTGGCCGAGCAGTGATACAAAACTCTATTGTAAAAGGGGCAGGGCTGTTCAATATATCGCCTTGTCTTCCCGTTTCAGTTGAAAGTACATTAAGTAATGCTGTTACAAAACACCTTACCTTATGGCAAAACACCTATTTCTGCCATTTAATGTTAGTTGAACACAGTAAGCATTTCAAAAAAAGCTGCAAAGCAGTATTTTCGTGACTTATTTTCTGCTTTTCTTTCAAGTAAGGTGGATAGCATGGGTTTGTTGATGTCTTAATATGAATTAATGGATGTGTAACTATCTCAGAATAAGTCATTTATCATAAGAGGAAGATTATAATCGAAAAGGCTATATAATTGTTATTGAGTATAAAAGAAATCCTTTCTTTTTCTATTCTAATTCATGCATCAAAGTGTTAAGACCACTGAATGCTCACCTCCTCACAGGGGTCCGACAACCTACAGTATGACGGTCCTGTATTAGATATCTTCTTTCTCTCACAAACCTGCCAGATTACAGAAGTAAAATGGCTTGCGAATGCAGTTTCTGACTTTAAAAGCAAGATTAAATGTTGCAGAAAGGTCTGTTTTCTTTGATTGCCAGAGATCAGCTTTTCCAATTTTCCCTCACGAATTGACACCCTACATTTGAAAGTGTCGTACAGGAAAGGTATCGAATAACACAAAGAGGAATCATTCAGAGTAATTGCTTTGTTGATACTGAAGGCGACATTGGAGATGGACTGCGAGTGGCATGCTAGGGAAGGAAGTCCATATCGGTCTTGAGTAGTCTTTGAAAAACAACGCCAGTGGGGACGCAGGAGTGCTGGCTATGTTTCAGGTGATCCGCACAAAGGGCCCAAGGAGGGGTCGATACAGCTAGAGACACACAGGCTGGTCCTCAGAGCTGGTGTCGGCCCTTCAGCGCTGTAGACTTCATACAAGGTCAGCTCAGGCTCTGTATTTATAGAGCGACAAGAGGGCTTCCTGTAAACCTGCATCACCTGCACGTTTTATATCGACTTACATAGGAGATTATTTTAGCCTTTAATTGAAAGCATAAATCTCGCTTCTTCATTATCTACTGGCTTTGTAAACACTCGAAGGAGGTGTCGTCGCATTTTGCTGACAGGGTGGGAAACAAACGGTTTTTAATTACTGTGGACATAAAAATAACTTGAGAGGCTAGATCAAGCATGTGTGTCAACAATGTGTGAAACTGAATGGAAGATCAAAGACTGTGTTGACACTGCAGACAGATCAGATTTGGCTCATTCGGATCATTATTATTATTATCTTATGAAAGAAATTAATACTTTTATTCTGCAAGGATGCATTAAATTTGATCAAAAGTGACATTAAAGACATTCATTAAGTTAGAGAAATTAATGATGGTCCTTTGTTCTTTCTATTCATGACAGAATCCTGAAAAACGTATTACAGTATCAACATAAATATGAAGCAGGATAGCAGGATTAATAATCATTAGAAATGTTTCTTGAGCAGCAAATCAGCACATTAGAATGTTTTTTTGAAGAATCATGTGACACTGAAGACTGAATGAATGGCTGCATAGCAAAAAATTACCCTTTTAGAAATATTACAATGAACACATTTTAAATGGTAATGATATTTTACAATATTACTGTTTTTACTATTTTTGATAAACAAAATCAGCCCCAAAAACATTAAAACATATACCAACCCAAAAGTTTTGAACAATACTACATTATCAAGTCTTTAACGGTGACATCCGGCTATATTGTATGTAAAGACTCAGCAAATTGAAATGTAAAATATAATAATCCTCAAAAAATACACTTTTAAATGGATTATAACCTTGGTGAAAGTTTTACATCTAAACTTCACAATCTAAACTTAAAATATTGTTTATGTGTTGAACCTTCAGTTCAATTGTCCGTGAGGAGGCTGTTACATTCACACCGACATGTTGGAATTTTAAAAATACTGGCCCAAAAACATGTCACTTTTAAAAGAAAGATAACTGTTTAAAATTGTCATTATTTGATTTATTTATAGGGGAATTTAAAGTTAAAGACCCAAATACTGAAAATAGTTTGCAGTTTCATCAGCAGAAGAAAGATTCAATACTTACAAGGAGTTTGCAGGCCGATTTGTGAACATATTCAATACAGCAGCAATTGACCCTTCACAAACAGTTTGATTGACAGGCGATCTGACCAATCATAACCCCAAATCCGCCATTTTGTCTGACAAAGCAGTCAGGAGAGTTAGTAGATTAATGTTGGTGAACTTGAAAAATTGTGTGTACTCACGTCTTTCTACGCTTGAAACAACATTCCTTCTGATGTTCATTCATGTTTATTTGATGCTATAAATGAACTAGTATGAAGAGATGTTGGTTCATGAGTCGCTTGAAGGAGCTACGGCGATCTGTCACGACACATTAAAGAGACACTATACGCTATTTATTGTTTAAACTTATTTAAAAAATTACAATATTTTAAATATGGAACTGTTTCATATCAAAAGTAACCTGCTCTGTCTTGTCTGTCGACGTGTTGTCAGTGTCCTCTTTGCTCCGGGATGTATTTTTCACTTCGTGAGAACATGATGTGTGGCGTGAGAGTGCATGGCTTGTCGGACATAGCAACAGTAACTAAAGGGGGCGGGTCTATGCGAAGGGTCAGTTGATCTAAGGCCTAAGGGCTTAGTCTAAGCCCTGTCTGTGAAACCGTTTGGTTTGGACTTGAACATTTGATGTGTTTCATTATGTACATTTCACACCACTGTTCAGATTAACAAAAAGGATTCATGCATCTATCCATTCTCCAAACTGCTTGTCTTATGTAGGGTTGCTGTGATGCTGGAGCCTATAGGCACTAATATGAATAAGATAAGCCAATAAATAAAAAAATAAAACAAACGTTTGCGGTCTGAATAAAGCCAAGTCCTCCCAGTAACACTTGATCAACCCTTGTCCTGATGAAGCATTCAGAACACATCCAAACATTTCAAGGGTTTTGAAAGCAAACACAGACGTCAGGGTTTTTTTTTTTTTCCAACAACCACTGAAATATAAAAAGCAAAATGAATAAGTTATATCCAGAAATATATAAATAAACAGGCCTCTCAGCTGGAGAGTGCTGCAGCGTTGTTCGCTGAGATTTCATCTGAGGAAAATAATAGAAGCTTGTGAAGGAGTTAAACTGGTCCAGTGACTCCAAAACTGATATAATGTCTGTGAGGGATGCAGAATACCCATGACTGAAAACATCTCCATCCTATTTTCTTCTTACCTTCTTTTACTTCAAGGACGCTTCAGATGGTAAGGACTACATCAAAAACTTCATTGTAGGCTAAACTCTCTGGAAGGGCTTTCATGTTCAGAGGAAGAGCTTAGGCTTTGGAAGGCTGGGCGTTTTGGGTTGATGTGCTATTCATTTCACATTTTCCGCTGCACAGAAGGGAAAATAAATTGAATACATCAACTTAATTCAGTTATACATAAATGAGGGATAAAAATATCTTTTCTTTCCGTTTTTCCTGAAACTGGTGAGGCCTGGTGCCCACTACAAGACTGTTTAGACAACAAAATTTTCAACTACAAATGAAAAAAAATGTATGCGTTTTGGCTGCTCTTGGCAATGACTTTTGGGGGGCCTGAAAAAGCTGACATTTGGATACAGGTTTCAAAGTGCAAATTTTCGAGAACGATACCGTTATTGTAACGATAGGCGAGTCAGCGGAATGGGATCCAATAGCATGCTTTATTAAAACACAGAATGGTCATAACAGGCAGGGTCAAACAGTGGCAAACAGGAATATCAGAGATAAGGCAGAGTCGTAAACAGTAAACAGGTGGGTAGGTCGAGGCAGCCAGCAGGCAAACAACAATCCAGTGATCAGAGCAGTAAATCCAACAAGGTAGGCAGCGAACAATCAGTAAACGGAACAGACAGGCAGAAAACAGGACCAGGAAAACAAGACGCTCGAAAAGACGAATAAACGCTCAGAAATGACAGAATTACCAAATCAAGACTTTGCGGTTTGTGTGTGTGTGAATGGTGCTTAAATAATGATGGGTAATGTGCTGCAGCTGTCTGGGGTGATCAGTGACAGGGGACAGTGTTGTGCATTGTGGGAAGTGAAGTCCGGGAGTGAATGACATAAATTTTGGCTGCACAGCAGCTCCCAAAGAAAATGGTGTCATTGTCCATCTTAATCTATATATTATTGATTCATTCTGTTGCAAAGATCAATAGTTAAGTTAACTTAACTTAAGTCATGACGTAGTTATTAGTCTAGTGAATTTATGTATATCAGCACTGGAGAGAACAGTGATGTAATCGTCCGGCTCAGGTCAGTTTGCATACAACGGCGCCAATGCAGGCATACCAATAACACTGCTGAATATCAAGCAAGTGTCCGGTATGGGGATCTGTGCCACTGGCTGATGTGTCGGTAAGGCCCTCACAAGGGATGAGCTAGTTCACACAATCTCCGCTGACACCCCAGGGCTACGTTGTTGCCGCGCACAGGCTCAGGTTCGTCATCCGACCCGGACGTGGCCCGGATCCAGCGAATCACGTTAAATGGTAAACCTCGGGATAAGCAGAGAGACTAAAATTAGCGTAGACATGTAACAAGTACATCCAGTGTTATAGGAAGTGTTCCCGGTTCTGGCTGACCTGATCTATGCAGCCTACCAATCCTTTAACAGATATGAAGGCATAAATTGGTAATGTGTCATGTGTATGCCAGGTTAAAGATATCTGTTTTTAGTCTAGATTTAAAATGACAGAGTGTGTCTGCTTCCCGAACAATGCTAGAAAGATCAATCCAGAGTTTAGGTGCCAAATAGGAAAAGGATCTACTGCCTGCAGTTGATTTTGATATTCTAGGTATTATCAACTGGCCAGAATTCTGAGACCGGAATAGACGCGAAGGACTATAATGCATTAAGAGCTCACTCTGGTACTGGGGAGCTACGCCATTTAGTGTGTTTATCAAGCGAACAGAGCAACCACCCAGTAGAGCATTACAGTAATCTAGTCTCGAGGTCAGGAATGCATGAACTAACTGTTCCGCATTTGTCATTGAGAGCATATGTCGTAGTTTAAATATATTTTTAAGATGGAAGAATGCGGTTTTACATATGCTAGAAATCTGGCTTTCAAATGAAAGATTAGTATCAAAGAGCACACCTAAGTTCCTAACTGATGAAGACGACTTAACAGAGCAGCCATCAAGTGTTAAGCGGTATTCTAGGTTATTATGTTTAAGTTAAGCTTTTGGTCCAATAATTAGAATGTCTGTTTTTTCTGAATTTAGTAGTAGGACATTTCTAGTCCTCCAATATTTTATATCAACTACGCATTCTGTTAATTTTGAGAATTGGTAGGTTTCGTCAGGGCGCGAGGAAATATAGAGCTGAGTATCATCAGCGTAACAGTGAAAACTAATGCCATGCTTTCAAAAGACATCTCCCAAGGGTAGCATGTACAGAGTGAAAAGCAACGGTCCTAGTACTGAGCCTTGCGGTACTCCATATTTAACTTGTGATCGAAATTACATCTCTTTGTTTACTTCTACAACCTAATAACGGTCAGATAAGTATGATTTGAACCTTGCCAATGCAATTCCACTAATGCCAACATAATTCTCTAGTCTATTCAAAAGAATATTGTGGTTTATAAAAGCAGCACTGAGGTATAGTGACACTAATAGAGAGATACAACCACGATCTGATGATAAGAGCAAATCATTTGTAACTCTAATGAGAGCAGTCTCAATGACAGCATGAGCATTACATGTTCAGTCTATAGGTGCTCAGTGTTTTTTTAGTGTTTTTTTTACAATGTGACATCACCAACTAGTCTGGCTACATAATACAGCATTTTTAATCGTTTAAATATCCGTGTGAACGGGAATCGTTTCGACAACGTTGTCATCCGCATGTGAAAAATGCAAAGGAAAACCTTTTAATTAACCTATTAATTGTTGTTGTGTCGTTTAATAATCTACAGCAAAATTGTGAGCTTTGGCGAGAACTAAACAAATATTTAATTACTACATTAGTAATTTCTCATTGGAAATGACATCATAAGTGGAAAACGATGGTTAAAAAGGAACATTTACACACAAACTGACCAGAAACATTCAGACACCATCTTCTTTTCTTTTTTTCTTTTTTTTTTTTTTTTCAAAAAACTGTTTTTTCTCAACTGTCGCCGAATGGAACACAGGATAGTGGGATATCAAAGAAAGCGAAGTACATCTATGCTGCTTTCAAAACTTGGTCAGATGAAGGTATCTCAGGAGACATGCACACAAAACTGTTAAGAGAAGCTGAACGACTGAAGAAAATGATTTATTATGAGAAGCGCATGTTGAGCCAGTGTGTTTGTTTTCTGTTTAAATACGCAGCAGTGCTGTCTTAATTAAGAGGACCTGTCCACCTTAAACTGACCCTGACTTCTAATTGATCAAGGACTCGTTACACTGTTCATTATGCTGCTTGATGATGCAAACTGATATTTGTTATCTTCTTCTCAAATTTTGCAGCCAAAAAAAGGGTTCATTGTCAATTGTAAATAGAGTAACAATGTATGAAGCAATGCAGCAGTCACTTACAAACAAAGCAGTTTCTGCTGGTCAATGCGGCAAATTTGCTTGACCAGTTTGAACTCAAGAGAAATCTACGTAGGGAAGTTTTTCGCCCTCAAGCGAAATTACCAATCGTGCAAAATTTCCTGAACGATGATAATTGTGTTATGACAGCACCTTCATCGTTTCTTATCTGTGTTGTTTTGATGCACTAATCTGCAGAACATCTTGGAACAACAGAATCATTGTTAAATGTAAATTGTAAATCTTGTACATTAATTGGCTTTTGCTCATGGCCCTTTTCACGCTAGTCACCTGAAGACTGGCTGCATTTAACACCAATTTGAAATGTCTTGTCGCATCTGCAACTAGCCGCAGCGCATCTCACAAGTGCGCAAACTAGAACGGATGGCAACAGGGAATCGCCTACCATCTGGCACTCCTTGTTGCACACTAGCTTCAGTGCATGCATGCTTGGCGTAAAAGGCAAAAAAAAGTTGAGTTTTCAATGTGGAAATAGAACCTTTTCTAATACGAAAAGGTGTAACAAAGATAAATAGTGGCCTTTGCGATGCCCTACGGTCTATGTCATGCATCCCTGCACCGGGGAGGGTCAGAACAACTTCCTGTCGACCATCCCTAAGACAGAGAGACATGCCACGACTGAGACTCTCAGTGCTTCATCATATAAAGGTCACAGGCATTACTGTAAGGAGCCACTGACAAGAGTCCACTGACAGTCTATGGAGAGATATGGGCCACCAATTGCAATGCAGCACGGCTGCCATCTCCACAAATGGAATTTTACTTCATCTGAAATCATGGCTGAAATTTCCTCTATATCACCCTTTCCCATTTATCTGAATCTGCAGCGGCGGGCGAGGGTTATAGTCTCCGAATATTTCATAAGAACAGGCCAAAGCTGTCTGGGAAGCTATAACATATTGAACTCTTTTTTTTAGGATGCTTGATCCAGCCTGCCAAAAAAAGTCCTGATAAGGCCCGAGAGTGATTTTGCTTAGCATTGTGTCTTATGTTAGAGTGCTGACACTGGCATTTTACAGTTTGCAGGCTCTCAGAATACTAAAAAGGTTATCATTATTCCGCAACCAATCGGATGAACCATTATGCCACAAGCCAATACTAAATTCTCACCTTGGAACAAATGCGTGCATCTATATGGCAACAGATCTAATAAAAAGGAGGGCGAAAACATCCATTATATTACAAATTGCACATCCTCGCCTAGAAATCATACCTTTTTTTTTACCTGTTTCATTTATTTACGACTGACAAATATACGTCACAGAATGTTTATTAGTTTGTTTATGTTAAACCTGTATAATACAAACGGATGGAAATTTTATATGCAATTCAAATGTTTAAATCTTACATTTTCTTTGAGTGTATAATAACCAGACAAAAGTGCTTTTTTGCACATGAATCTGATCCAAGAGACCCCTCACCTCCAAACACCCACCCATAGCAGGGGGTCGGCTATCTTCTGCTTATAGAAACACGCTGGACATGATGAACTCAAGTCACGAGGCTCGAACTGAAGGCCTGTCAGCTTCAAAGTGAATCTATCCTGTACTGTAGTTTATTTGATCACAGAAGACAAGCGATCTTAAGGCTTTTGAGAATATTTACACTTTCTCTGGGTCCTCCTTAGAAACGTTCTCCGGCATGCTCTTCTCACGGAGCATGTGATTGTGTTATCGATGTCACTGCAGAGCGGATAATTAGCACAAACATCAAACATTAGCACCCCCCTCTGCACTATAGTGAGGCTCCGTCACATTTGTAGATGTTTGTTGATTTTACAGAAGCTGCCTTGTCCTATCTAAAATTCAACCTGGAAAAACATTTGCAAAAACCCACAATAATGAGCAGAGAATGAAAATGAAACAGAACTACATTACTACACCAGTGTATTTAGTTATTAGGATGGTTTGAGGTAGTATTTATCAATGTAGGGTGGTAACGTTACTGCAGATGCAGATTATAAGGGATTTTTTATGATCGTTTCCCTTTCCTGCAGTCCACTTTTAATGTTATTACGTATTCATATATATCTATTGACAGTAACTGAGCATGTAATCTAGAGTTTCTAATCAGATTACAAGAATAAAAATACTTGAACATTTTAAAACACTCATAGTCAGAGTCCCATGATGTAGTGAAATATTTAAAGCCCTCCATGTTGTAGATAACAAAAATTGGAATATATTTCCTTTCTCTTTGTATTTATATATCAGTTTGCTACAAAACGTCCTATTCAATACAATATAATAAATGAGGCAGTTCAAAAGTAATCAAAAAGTAGTCAGTTACTAATTGCATTTTTCATCATGTAACTTGCAATCTGTAATGGACAATTTGTAAGAAATGTCTATTGATATCAGAAAGTTTAGACTTGTTAGCGTTTTTTTGTTTGTTTGTTTGTTTGTTTGTTTTAAGCCATTTTGCAGGTTGGTATAAATAAAGATTTTTTTTTAAATGTGTAGAAGGTTGTTTTCTTTGTACAATGGACTCTTTTATCTTGAAAGATGAAGGAACAATTCATTCCTCATGATATTCCACAGTTTGAGTATGGTATTTTA
Source organism: Opsariichthys bidens (assembly GCA_037194245.1). Classification (NCBI taxonomy): domain Eukaryota; kingdom Metazoa; phylum Chordata; class Actinopteri; order Cypriniformes; family Xenocyprididae; genus Opsariichthys; species Opsariichthys bidens. The sequence goes on along the minus strand of CM074277.1, from coordinate 10,913,155 downwards.
TGTTTTAATCTTTTTTCTTTCTTTTTTTTTTTTTTTACAAAGGTCAGTAAATAACAGACATAAAAGCTGAGGCCAGATTTAAACTTTTGTCCCTGTGTGCATGACTCCTCTTTATGTGTCATTGAGCATGTGAACTGTGATTTATTGATTTGTTCTTTCTCTCTTTCGTTCTCAATTCCTTCCTTCATTCATTTATTTATTCATGCACTCACTAATTCACTCATTCGTTCAATTGTGTATTCATTCATTCATGTCTTTTTTTCTTCCTCCCTGTTCAGTCATTCATTCGTGTCTTCCTTTTTCTTTCTTTCTTGTCTGATGTTGCTAATATTGCAAGCATCGCTGATTCCCTCCTGACAATGTTAACAGAATGACAATCACTGTTAGTCCGCTAGTGCCATTAGATTCGCGCTAGCTGCTTCCTGACTGTAAACGAACTGCAAAGAGCCTACAGTAACTGTACAAGCATATGTAGTTCTTACACTATAGTGAAAGTGTCCTAACTATGGTTAATTTTCGTAAGAGCAGAATTGCTTGTGTGCGTTGGTGCTCTTATTCCAGTGTTTGAAATAGTTGCTGTATAGGCCTACCTTGAAAAAGGCTGAGGCTGAAATGGATAAAAATGGGCTGCTGAATGATAATTAGAAAGGTCACTCAAGCTCACTTTTTGTCTGGCATATCTCAGATTTAGGATTGCATTTGGTTTTAGTGGGGAAAACTAATAGCATTCGTTCATGAGTGCATCCTTAATCACTATTTAGTTTATATACTTTGACCCAATGGTGGTATTAATAATTTAAAATGGTAAAAATGCTAATATAAGTGGCATTAAGCGAGGCTGAGGCATTGCGACACTGAAATATGCATTGATGCTGAGTGCCTTCCTTCCTGTATAAATTAGCTACTGTTAGAGTTATTAGCATTCTGCTATTTATACATTTAAACTCTGAACTCCCTCCAGCAATGCTCACATAAAGTGATAAGCGATTTGGCAAGTCTGAGGAATAAATCTATTTACTTACACAAAATCCATGTGATAGCTTTTTAATAGAGGCCATTACCATTGTTTCCAACGATACAGTGTGATTTCATTAGCGGCTAATTTCTCTGATGATTAGATAAACAAATGCCCTGATGAAACTTTGATTATGTTTCCATCTAGAATACAGTACAAATCTAATACACAGGATCAGCAGGTCCTCAAGACACTTCCGGAAGGGATTTCGTGTGGCTTTTTGGATGCATCAAAACACATAAATGACATATTATCGTGTCACTTAATTGGAAGCATGCCCAGACAGATTCGGATAACAATGCATTGCGTCCAGCAGCCTGTTGACAAATAACTCCATCACCTCCACCCAATCTAGCTGCTTCAAAATGACTGAAATAATTCAATCACAGTATAATTGGCAACACAGGAGTGCATCGATCACAATATTCTGGGAGGGTCCATTCCTGCAGAGGGAATTAAGACTTACAGTTCAGGGGTAGAGTAGTCTCTGACAAACTTTTGACATGATCTTTTATCTCTTCTTGTTGTTCAGCAATCTTCCAGAAGCTTTTATTAGAAAAAAAGGATGTGTCATATCCGAAATAGAGCAAATTACATGGCCTGTTGGCCGGGCATAACAACTTTGCTCATGGACAGTTTTTCTTTCGCATTCTGTTATGGTTTACGCTTTCTACTGTAATTGCCTTCAGACTGAGTTTTGTTTTGCACTCTCTCTCTCTGTGTGTGTGTGTGTGTAAAAGTATTTGTGCACTTTTGATGTTCAGCACCTGAATTCTCCCCTTAGGGATCAATATGTAACTTCTATCCACCTTGCCATCTTCAATAACAGACACTGAAAGTAAGAACACTGCAAACAATCATTTTCTTTATCACTGTTTTTGTCTTATTTTCCTGTGTAGACAGACAGTCTGATTGACAGAAAGACAGACAGATGGACAAACAAATGATGCACAGACAAACAGACAGATAGATAGATAGAAAGACAGACCGACAGAGACAAAACAAAACAAATTAAACCAAACAATCTCCTTCAATTTTGGAACGGCTTAAACAGGCTTTCCACCTACACAGATGCAAAACCCAACATGCAGATACATCATCCATGCTAAGAGCCTCATAATTAACAGCCCTGGGCATTTTGTGACCGAATCAAGACCCAATGACCACGCTTTCCCTCTAGCTGAATATGCATATCTCACAGAATAACATACATATCACTTGAGAAATCACTCAGAGCCTCCCACAGGGCCTTTGGGAGAGTAAATCACTAAGTGCACAAGCAATCCTGCCATTAGTTTTCCCTCCATTTCCTTGATTGCACAAGTGGCGTGAACCACAATGTGCACGCAAACCTCCCCCGTCACAAATTCACAAGGATCCAGGATAACTACAGCTTTTCCTTCATCTCAGCTTGTCCAATTACCAGTATGTTTTCCTTTGCCGAGTTTATCAATCATTTATTCTGAGTTGTGCCTGTTGAGGGAAGCAGCAAGGTGTTCTCTGATACCACATTCAGGTCGTGTTTGTGTAGTAGCGGGGACGTGAAACAGAGTTTCATCCACCGCATATTGCTTTGCATACTATTCTATCGGGGAGAAATGACACTTAACAAGTTGATGAGGCCCCATGGATGGCAGGGTCAGTGTTCGGGTGGAATTATTTCACGCTTGGGTTCAACATCTGGCGCGTTTGTGTGACAGGTATAAGAAGCAGCTAGCCTGCAATGTAGATTTTCGGATGCCACACTTCGCTGACAGAGCGCAAATTTGTCAGCTGCACGCAGTGAATGTGAATGTGGGAATTCGTGACTGTGTGTGTAAGAGAATCCTGACCATGTAGTGCTTTGATAGAAGCATGGACACATTCACAGGGTGGATTAGCCACGAGATCACTCTTAATCTCTTTCACTGACAATGTATCAGAGTGTGCATTGAGAATTGAATGAGAATGCCTCCGACATTCCAATTTACATTCCTGAATTTGAATTGAGGACAAAATAGGATGTAGCACTGCAATTCGAATTTGAATGTAAGGAGATAGAATTCTTCTAAAGTAGAATCCCACATCCATCTCAACTAATCCATCTAATCCATTTCTGATTCCCTAGTGATTTAAGAGAAAAATGATGATAAAGAATATGTGTTGAAACTCTAAAGGTCAGGCTGATAGGTCCTTCACATGTAATTTGCATGGCATAAGATGATTGGCCTCTGCTGATCCTGCAGCCAATGACATTGCTTGCTCAACATTTAAATAGTCTGGTTCATTGCTGTAAGCTGGTCTTGGTTCGTCTGAAACCTTCCACCTCCCCAGCTCCACCTCTGATACAGGATTTATGTATGTCTATTCATACAGCAGCAGCATATCTTACATGCTAACAGCAGTGTGTCTGTGTTTCTATTATGTGGCAAGTCTATACTTGCTCTGCAGCAGTGATAATCAACAGCAGCAAAAAAATAATTTTTCCATTAATCGTTTTTTAAATGTGGTCGATTCAATATTGATTCTCAAAGGCCACGTATCGATCTTTTTTCAGTATTTATTTCTTCAGACATTGAACATAATATCTGATTGACGTTATTATTTTTACCACTCTTCTTCACTAGATGTCATCATCTTATTTACCTTGCGCGACAGCCAGGACCACGTCATTAATTCAGTGCTTACCATTGCGTATCCAGGTGCGCCTGAGTGAAAGATGCGCCGGATAGTTAAAGAAACTGTTTGTCTTAGCTGCAAATGGGCCAACTGCATGGTCAGAAAAGTTTATCATTTGTACACGTTTTCAAGATTTAAGCATTCAAGCGAAAAACAATTTGCACAAGGTGTGCGAGAAATTTTGTGCGCACACGCCGAAGAGCACTCGAAGCACGTCTCAGCGCCCGAATAATAAAATGAATTCTCTTTCATGTCTCCTTGCGCTAAAATGGACAAATTCACACAAATGTGTCTCAAAATGCCTGCCTTTGCGTGTATACTAGTAAAAATAGTCAGTTATGGCTTAACATTAGAGAAAGAACGCATGTGTATTGTTATTATGGATCCATACATTATTCTTAAAGCGACGGCAGCCTGATATTCCTACTGCTGTCTGTGTTTTTAATGTTAATCAAACTACAAAAGGCAAACAAATCACTCCCTGCTCTTCAGTGAATAACATTATTTGCGTGTTATTTTACATTTGACATTACATTACTGTTAGACCTACCTGAAAAATCTTTAAAAAACTGATTATTTCATTTGTATCTTTGTTCTGTTGTATTTGTTTATTTGTGTTATTGCTTGTAGTTTAATTTTTTGTTCTTTTTATTAATGACTGTTTACTGTTCTTGAATAATCTTTGAAATATATATTAGTTAGTAGTTTTAGCTGGGGTATTGAAATTGGAATCAAAATTTAAATGTTAAATTTAACTGGTATCTAAACTTTTTGGTGTCTTAACCTTATTATTTTTACAATACAAGGATACATGGGTCAAAAGCAATAACTATTTTGAAATTAAATATTTGAATTCATTGAATCAAATCGAAATCAAATAGAGATCTTATGAATCGGATCGGGATACCTGTATCGATACCCAGCCCTAACATTAACCTTGCCATATTCAATTTTATATATATATATTAATAACAATAAATTATAGAAATTATAAATATTAATTACAATATATACATATAGTAATTTGACCAAACGTTACTGTAAAGACTTTCATAATGGTACATTATTTCTTACATTGTTAATTTAACATTAACTTAAAAAGTAAGAAAAGGTCTAATCATAATTGTCAAGTAAACAGAATAAATGCGATTTATTTTTGTGCACTTCTCAAAAACCTGTTATATCCACATGCAAGAAGTATACCACAAAAAAAGAGGGAGATTAAATGAGACTTTCCCAACAGTGTGTGAGTGTGTCTTGCAGACACCGATCATTTCCTCGGTCTTATCTTACCCGATAACACAGTGCTCACTCAACTCAGGACTTTATAATTAAAACCATAATTACACAACTGTGCAGACAATCTCGTTTCCAGCTAGCAGCAATTAAATATAACGTGACAGTGACTTAATGATCATTAGAGAGGAACTTTGTATCCAGCAGCCTGCAGCTCTCAGGAGACGCATGTGCAGAGAAACACAAAGACATGTAGAGGCCCGTGCGATTCACCTGTTCAATCAAGAAGCAAAATGAGACCACACAACTCATTTGCCTTTGCTTTCTGCAGCATGGTGTGATAGAGAGGGCTGTATTTATCGGCGCGGCTCCAAAGAATCCTTGGATCCTCGTATTATTCTGCAATCAGCACCAAGGACAGCGCCACTGCAGTCTCCAGTACAGCAGCTCCAGGGAAGAAGGAAACACAAAAACACAGAGGAGAGCAGAGAGAGCTGCCACTGACATTATGCCACAGACTGTTTAATTGCATTCCTACGTAGAAATAAACACAGTTTGAACATTCTAGGTCCAAATCACAGGGTGAATCATAAAATATGTTTCAGGGCCAATTAAATACGGTATGATCATAGGGGAGACTGGAAAGAGTCAAATAAAAAGAAGGATTTACAGTAGAGCTATTGCTATAAATAGTCCTATTCAGAACTTGAGAGTTAAATGGCTTTTATAGGACTGGTTTAGCTGTAGGGAGTTCTTTTATGATAATCAGAGGGAAGGGTTTGGTGAAAATATTATCTGGCGCAGGTTTCGCCTACTTAAAATTGATTATAGCAATTCCACAGCACTCACAGTTTCAGGCTAGAGGGAAATGCTTACTTTCTAGTGAAATGTATGTCATGAGTGACTGACTGAACTCAATAGAGCAGGGACCCCATTCACACAGCAGCATTCATAACCATTACTGCCTGCATCGTAAACGCAGAGGGACTATAAATATCATGTTAGCTTCTCACCCTTCGTTCAGTACTATTGGAGAATCAATCAAAGTAAGCTGTCAGTTTCACCATAGACTTTCGCACCAATCACATGATTACAAGGATAGCCCACTCTTTGCTGTTATTAGAAGTCTTCTGAAAGGCTTGAATAAGTGGGTTATCAGATTCACTTTTTCAATCATTTAATTGAGACATACAGCACTGTTAAAAGTCTGGGGTCAGTAAGATACGTAAGGCGTATCTCATCTTCTCTTATATAGAAATCGTGCAACATTTTTGTTTTTTAGACTTCTAATTAGTGTTTTGTTTTGTTCTTTCCTCTGTGCTTCCAATTCTCACGTCTGGGATTTTAACATTGGAGAAAGCGTTATGGCAAGGTTGCCAGGTTTTAACAACAAAACCCACCCAAACCTTTTAATTACTCAAAATTAGCCCAATCGAATCGGTGGTTCGGAGCGCCAAAGTCACATGATTTCAGTAAACGAGGCTTTGTTACGTCATAAGTGATTCGAAATGTCAATAGTTCACGTGACTTTGGTAGTTTGATACACGTTCCCAATCACTGATCCGAAACAAAGGAGTCATAAAACTTTGAAAGTGCATGAAAGTGTTGTTTTGCTGGTAATAGAGGCCTCGTTAAGCCATTGGATTTCATCAAAAATCTTAATTTGTGTTCTGAAGATGAACAAAGGTCTTACGGGTGTGGAACGACATGAGGGGGAGTAATTCATGATGGATTGATTGATTTATTGATTAATTGATTGATTGATACGTTATTGATCCTCTAGGGAAATTCAAGTTTCTAGTAGCAACAACATTTAAAGCAAACCAAAACAAACTAGCAGCCCATATACATAAACTAAAACCTTGCTCACAGGGATAAATTAAAAAGCCGTATCGCCTGAGGGACAAACGACTTCCTCAATCTGTCTGTGGAACAGGACAACGACAACATCCTGTCACTGAAGGTACTCTTCTGCCTCACGATAGTAGTATGTAGTGGGTGATGGGCGTTGTCCAAAATGGACAAAAGCTTGCTGAGGGTCTTCCTCTCTGCCACAGATATTTAAGAGTCAAGTTCTACACCCACCACAGTGCCAGCCTTTTTGACTATCTTATCCAACCGCACAACATCCCTCTTCTTAATGCTGCTCCCCCAACAAACAACATTTCTCTGATTTTGTTCCACTTCATCTACCAGTGTCTCGCTCAAAATAGTTCTGCCACCGCCATTCCAACACCTGACTCCGCCTTGATGCAATGATTGACAGAGTGGGTGATGATTGGCTCGGATTGAATTTTCAAATCCATATGGAATTTTTGCTACATAATTTGTGGGTATTTCATAAAAATGCAATCACAAGTGTCTTAACTGTGAGTCCAAATAACATTTAAATGATCATTTTACTGCAATTTTTGCTTGAACAGGTTAAACATATATAATCATTTCCGTTATACATTTTCATTTTAACTTTGCAACTTAAATAATATATATAAAATAAATGTATAATTTATATGTTAAAACTAGTGTAGGAAATAAAAATGTAAATTATATTATTGAATTTCTGGACATTTGGTATGGAAAAATTTAAATACAGAAATGCATGACTATTTTGTTGCATTGCCATTTTGCAATTTCAAATTAAATATTGCTACATTTCAAATTGAATATTGGGATAACTATGGGATGATTTTCATTTTGGGGTGAACTATTCTATTAATCAGTTAAAGGCACAATATGTAAGATTGTTAGATTGAAATATGCAAAAACCATTTGAACAATATTATGAATTTTGTTTTGTTTACTTAACATTATCTCATTGTTTTCAACAATGTTTAAATCCAGAGAAATCAGAATTTTTAACCAGGAAACGACCTGTCAATGACGTCATATCCACGCCACCGTCATTTAGTACGATTGTTTGGTAACACTTTAGTATAAACTATGAATGCCCCCTCAATAAACTCCTAATTTACAACTTATTAATAGTTAGTGAGGTAGTTGTTACGTTTAGGTATTGGGTAGGATTACACATGTTGAATAAGGTCATGCAGAATAAGGCATTAATATGTGCTTAATAAGTACTAATAAATAGTCAATATTTTAATAATATGCATGCTAATAAGCAACTTTTTAAAAGAGCTTAATAAGCGACATCTAGTGGACAAATTTGCCCATTGTGCCTTTAAATAAAGAATACAGCTCATTTTCTGTTGGTTTTTGACAACCTGCAATCCTAAATATATCAGCACTGTTGTGGATTTTATATTCTCAGTGAGTAAACCTGCATGCACGTGTAGGATTTGGAGAGCTTATCTTATAAACCAGCCTGTCTATATTACCTATGACTAATGGAAATTCATCTTCACAACCCACAAGGAAAATAGAATGGATATTCTATTCTATTCAAAACTGCATAACGTTTGTACACGTGAAATATGTTATATACACAGCTTAATACGCGTTGCTCATTTTATACACACAGCATCCTTACCAATGCCATTAGAAAAACTCTCATTTCTTACTTTGGTATTCCCAGTAAAAGGTCAAACCCAATTACAGATATTTTGCCGGCAGCACTGTGCGACTCCACGAACAATGATTCCTCAACCATTCAAATTAAAGGTTGAGACAGAAACAAGTCAAGGAAATTAAACCCTGACACACAGGTCAGTTTCAGCACTGCAAAAAATGCCTCCCATGCTTCAGTATGTCAAATAAACCTTATTTAGAGAGTATGAGAATCATTAGAGCATGAGATACCATGTCCAGCTCTAAGCTGAACATTATTAAAGGTTTCTACTGAGGTTTATAGCCAAAGGGGACAGAAACTGCACAAGGAGGAATCTGTTGATTTCACTGCCTACATGCTGGCTTACACTGGTCTATATGTGAGCGGAAAATGAATGACTGACAATACTGTCGTGATTCATAATTTCATGTCCATGAAAAAAACATCAGCTGGTACGTGAGATTTGCTACATTACTGTGAGTTTATCTAGCATTCAGGGTTTTTTCTGCAACTAGGTAAACACATGATTTCTGGTGGTTAGAATACAGAAATGCGTCCCAAGTGATTGTGACAGCCATCATGATTAAGATACAAAAAAAAAAAAAAAAATAGTAGTCTCACCATCCTGGAAAAAGAGAATACTAAAACTCATCCAGCACTAGATTTCAGGGAGAAAGCTGTTGAAGTCCCTCTTATCCATTTATTTTTCCTTGTGATCTATAAGTCTGTTTGTTTATTTATTAATGGCAAGCTGTGAGGCGAATGGAAAAGAGTGCGATGGAGACGTGTGATGAAATTTATCTGTTCATTTTTAAAAACAGATGTTTTAAAGGGGAACTTATCAAAACAAACCACGCTGCCGACTTCTCAGTGTACATATGAACAAGTCGCTGCATTCTATAAAGATGACTCAAAACCACCTGCGAGATATTTTTCTAAAACACGTTTAATTTCTAATGTAAAATGGCAGCAAATGGCGCTTTACGAGCCAATGATTCTGAAAGTGTTGGAGTGACCGTATACTGGTAGATTGATGAACTTTCCTTTTAGCAGCCGCATTCTATCACTTTTATGAGTCTGGCATGAGAGGTGTTCCCATCAGGACAAATGGGATGGAAATGTTGTTTGCATTGGGTTGTCCTCAGCCAAAATATAGGCATGCCCGCTATCCCATCAGCCTCGGCTGGACTCTGCTCACTGAAGCGAGATTACAAGAGGGCAGGGATCATTTCCGTCATAATGTCATGCATTAGCATATATCCTGGAGCCGGACTCCAAGGCATCTGGCACTTCTGTGAATGTAATAGACTTTGCTTTTCCATTATTTTACTAATTACTTTAGAGGCACATATCCCAAGTGTTTTGTAGTAAGAACTATTACATCTGTTATATAAGCTATTATCTAACGACATTAATATAGCATGAAAATTAATAGAACACATTAAAGCAGCATTTTTTCAAGGATCCCTTTTTATGGTGAACATATTTAATGCAGGCTTTTACTTTTACATAAACAGAAGCTCAAACGTGCTGCACAACACACGCGAATGAACCTCATTGACTATGCAGCACATTTCAGCTCCCAGAAAAGGTTTGTTCTTGCGCGCCATTCAAGTGCGATCTATTTATATAAAAAGGTATCATGTAGCTTATTAATATCTACAATTCAACCTACACAGCTGCACTGTAAAACCACACAGTGAAATTAAATTTGTTTCACTCAAATAACAATGAAAGTTCATTGTACTTCATTGTAAAGTTGTGTGAACTCAAAATTTTGTTGTAGTAAGCTGAACTTAATATGATTGAGTTGCAGCAGATTTCTAATTCCCAATATGTTTTGCATCAGACTGTGTAAATGTTGAAATTAAGTGTTATTTTGTGTGCGTTTTTTGCCCAAAATTAACATAGGGAGACATAAGTTAGTGTTTATTGTGTTATGATGGGATTTGCAGGAGGTTCTGTTGTGTTAGTTGTGCAGGGTTTCTATTGGGGTGAAGAGTAGAGCCTGTGGCTATAGGTTGAGGGTGGGCTGAAATACTTTTAAGACCACATATATTTACATACATACAAGTGTATATGTGATGTTTATGTAAATGAACGGTATGTAATTAATATTAAGATGAGTTGGGCGAGGCTGAGAACTGTGAGAGCGAAGGGATGCCGGTGACGTGATTGTTGAGAGACAGCACTGGCCACTCTCGGCCCCGCCCCACATGTCACAAAAAGTTCTACTAACTTAAAAAAAGGAGTTAGTTAACTTAAATGTTTTGAGCATTTTGAACTTAGAGTTTTACATTGTGGTCTCAAATCAATCCTTACAGAGTGATGGATTAATTTAGGTTAAATCTGCAGTCCTGCTACCTACAAAACCTTGAGATTTGGGAGTTGATGATAAACATTTCCTGATGATTAAGTGCTTTCTTTCTCTGACCATTTTGATGGAGAAATAAAAAAGTTTGTTGTGTCTCACACATGCTGGGTAAATATAAATTACTTGAGTTCATTACATTGTGCTCAGCTCATAGTTGGCCATTTGAAGGCAAAAATCCGGTTAGGGTCTTCCATAATGAAAGCCAGCTGCTATCTTGATCTCCTACAGGTATTGTTTTATTCATGCTTTGAAAATAAAGTATTGTCCTCATAGAAGCTGGACAATGAAGCATGGCTCAATTCTCTCCAGTAGATGAAAAGACTGAAAGCACCTTTCCTATTCCAATCACAGTCCTATCCATCCACTCCATGCCACATTTATTATGGAGAATGAATGTCTTTGTCATTTCAATAAATAACAAAGGCAAACCATAGTAAAAGTTTAATCACACTCAACACTTGCATCAAAGCATATCTTTCTTCTCACACTACTGCAATAATGATGGACCAGCGTGCAAATGGGAAATAGTTCATGACTTGTAAACAGAGCACACGGACGGAAATTGTGTTTTCAGGGTATAGCATTTGCCATTTTCACTCGATTACTTTTGTCACGTTTGAACAAACACAGTGGATTTAGCTGAGATCTGCTGACCTTAAAGGTGCAAAGTCATATGGCCTGACAACTGTTGTTTTACCAGCGAAATGTTCAAGAGTATTAGCTCACTGAATTTAAGATACTTTTATTTTATTTTACAAACTTTCCTGAGCAAATTACTGCTATCCTTCATTTTAGTATTAAAAACTGCAGTTTGTGTCTCATGGCTGGCTACTGAAATAATAAACAGGGTATTTAATCCAGGGTTATTATAGTTAACTAAATAACTAAAACTGAAAATCTTGCTTGAAATAAACATTAGCTGAAATCAAATTAAATATGTTATTTCAGCTAGTTGTCAAATCAACACTTAAGTTTTCATTTAATTTAACATGGTGTACTAAAATAACTAGAAATAAAGCTGAAATAAAAATGAACAAAAACAATGAAGACATTTAAAAAACTATTGAATTGTTCTCTGGTTAGAATATAATGAAAGACAGTTTAAAACAAAAACATAAAACTGCACAATCATTTTATCATTAAATATTTATTTTTATTGTAATATCAGACAGTATTCATGCCCCTAGTCATCATTACTACATTTTAATTGGTTAAAAGAGTTACAAAAAATCTTTATGAAATTAAAATATCATCTTGTGATATCAAGTATTTTTGACCATGTGGTTCAAATAAGCCCCTTTTCCACCGTCGGCCCAAACGGTTCCCATTGACTAACCATTCCATTCCGAGCCGATCCAGGCCAGTTCCGGTTTCGAGCTTCCACTGTGGGCTGATAACGGCTGCTCTTCGGAATGTTGTCGTTGCCTTGTTAATGCAAAGGTTTCTGTAAATAACAACTGCGTTATGGTGGATGATCATATATTTCTTTTAATTTTGTTATTAATTTGTGTTTACATCACTCAATAGAGCTCTTAGCAAGAGACACTGGTAGCCAGGCAACAGGCAAGTGACCAATCCTGAGTGGCGACGTCACTTCTCGGATTCCGTGCCGAAAACGGTTTGTAATGTGCTGTGCCGTGCCAGGCTCAAGTGGAAACACAACCATTCTAAGATCCATTGGGCCTGGCAGTGGAAAAGCGGCCACTACATCGACATCTCTCATCAGGGGGGTAGGGGAACAGATTCTGCCTCCCCCATGTTTTTTACACGAGGCGGTTCTAATATTTATCACACCGATGTTAGTAAAGCTCCACGCACACACAGGACAGCATCAGCATCTTTAAACTCACTACATCAACATCTCTCATCATAATGAATACCGACAGCTGGATTGTTTGCCGTCAGATTCTGTTCCCCGAGTCTTTGAGTTTATTTTTAACCAGCCCGGTCAAGCTTAAACTTTAAAATCTGTGATAGGTAGTGGGAAATAAATCAAATCACACAGGAGGTTTTGTACAGAATTTGTTTTTCTTGGCACAAAGTAGAAAATATTGACTGAATAATGTGGAGTGCTGTGATATTTGCTAGTTAAGGCTTGTTTTAAGCATTTTTGCTTTGACCTTCAACCCCATAAAGCTGAACCCATGAAACTTTTCAAATGTAACAGTGTTAGCACAAAACATATTGGAAGAGAAATGTCATGGGTTACTTTTATTTTTCTGTTTAATTACAATATGTGATGCATTGCAAAGCGAAACGGAGTGATAATAACTGAATATTCTCACTTATCTATAGAATTTATTCTGTTTATGAATATCAAATAATGAAATGACATGATTTCTTGAAAGGTCAGTAACTAATAAATACATCCTGACCTTTTTAGCCACAAAATACACCATTACTTCACCGCTTTATTTAAATATTCTATTAAATAATTTACATGAACTTACCCTTTAAAAGATCAGCGTCTATCCAGACCAGAGTACACTGAAATGTTTCTTTAATGCCGTTTTGCAACACTTTTCCTATATAGCATCTGAAGTTTTCACAAAGCAGATAAAGATAAAAAATAAAAAAAACGTACAGTATACAGTATCACCATCATCCCGAACGCCACCTTTCAGCAACTGGGAAGTTAAAATAGAAGCAAGGATCTGCTGGCCTCTAAAAATGCACTGTGTTTCATCTGGTAAAACCTTTGGTGTCAAAACACAGGGAATGGCATCGGATCTTGAAAAGAAATTGGAGAGAGAGAGAGAAGAAAGCAAGGCGAGACAGACATTTCTCAGCATAGCCGTTTCAACAAATCTTAAATAAACAGAGATGCAAGCCGCCGTTGTCTTTGAGTAGAGGCGGCGGTAGAGTCTCTGTGCTGCAGTGCTCTGTGGGATGGATCCACATGATAAAGGAATACCACAAGACTGTCAGAATGCATTCTACACACACACACACACACACACACAAACCTCATCACTTATTATAGCTTACCTTATTGTGAAAACCTCGAGAATCCAAATCCGCCTGCTCTCATTGGAGGTGGGCCAGAAATGATTACGAGGAGTCACCCAAGCAGTCTGTACATCAACAAACTTCAGCCAAATTATAGCGTTGTGCCAGTTTCGTCCTAATTATATCCACGTTTCCTGCTGGGAAAACAAGCCTCACACACACACACACACACGCAGTCTTTAAAAAGATTTGACAACTTTCCTACACCCTGTCACAAAAAGCAAATATTTCCCAATACAAATTGGGCTTACCATAGGGAGAACACGGCGTTCGTTATTTGATCAAGTATCGAGGAGTATTGTAGTGGTTTATATGACTATCACACATCCAGAGAAGGTTGCTTTGAGAGAGTTTTTCTTGTAAATTTCTCTGTGAGAGGCAGCCCTCTGTGGAGAGGAATCTGACGATATCGCAGCCAGTTTGTCACATACTAGAGTCTCGCAAGTCTAAAACCACTTCAAAAGGGCGAGGAGAGATGGGAAGCTGTTAGGAAAGGGAGAAAAAAGGTGGAGGCAAGGAAAGAGCATCAGAGTTTGCCAGGAAACAAACCTTGAACAGTTCGCAGGGAAACGAGCCAAACTTGCAAGATCCAGACGCCTTGTGTTTTTGTCTCTCATATTCCTACGTCCCATATTGTAATTATAGCATCAATATCAATCAGTGACTCGGAGAGAAACGCATCTGGCTCCCGGGTAGACGGTCTCAAAATAAAAGTGTTTATGGCTTTCAGCTTTTATTACTTTGTTCTTGCTTTGAGGAGGGGTAGAGTTCACATTATGCTCGGGGCGTCAGCAGGGCTGATGAATTATAAGCATGTAAGATGAAGCTGACAGAATAATGGAATTCAGAAGCAAAATCAGGTGCTTGTTGGCTGCGTATCATTCTGAGGGAAACCGCAACACTTCAGTGCGTTCTGGCATACGACAACACTGCCGGACAGAAGAGGCCCGTTGAAGTGGCTCCACCGGCAAAAGCAGACATCAGATCGACTGTCTCTGACTGTATGTGGAATGTTGCATTTGCAGTGTATTAAGGGGCCATTCACACAGTAACAATTCTTATGTTTGCCTGTGTCGGTTTTAAGTAGCTTCTGTATGCCTTGTTAGCAATTGGTCAAAGTTTGGCTGGTTAGCATGGCGTAAGCATTAAAGTCTCAATGTAACGGAAGTGGCGCCAAATCTTTTTTTCATTTTCTGATGTATATACGAGTGATTATCGAAAAGACTATCGTTGATTGGATGGAAACAGATCTGGGTGCGTTTTCCAAAAGCATCTTTAGCCAAGTTCCGCTGTGACCATATGCGATCCTTCGGGAAACACACCCCTCAATGTGAGCTTGCGGTCAATTGTAAGCAGGTAACACGAGTTACATAATCACATTCCTTTAAAGTAACACTTTACTTTTAAAGATACTTTTTCAAATAAGTAACTCGAGTTACTTTGTTTTCCCATTTATTGACTCTCGTCGCCATGTTAAGAGAAATCAGTAGTAAGTGCAGAGGTGTTGTGTGCCTTGTAATCATGATGGTTATTCTAGACTAGTTCTAGACTAAATGTAAGCATAAATTTACATTTGCATCTTACTCTTCTGCGATCCAGCACAGCTGAAAGGCTTGTTTGAGCTGCGTCCTCTACTGTACAGGTGTGAATATGTATTTCCTTTAGACTGAGGCGTATTCATTTCACTTTTGGTGTGAAAGGGCCTTAAAAATAGAACTTTTTTTGTTGGTATAAAAACAAACAAACAGCCCAGATGAGAAAAAGTAACGCAAAAGTAACGTAACGCATTACTTTCCATAAAAAGTAACTAAGACGGTTACTTTTTTAGGGAGTAACACAAAATACTGTAATGCATTGCTATTAAAAGTAACTTTCCCCAACATGGATTATAAGAAATCATTTTAAAATGAGTTTAAGCAGACTAAATGATTGGAGAAGTCCAGCAAACATTACCAGAGAAAAGTCACTGGAATATCGAGTTTCATTTTGATTCAAAATTACTAGGTAAAAAAATGTTCACAAAGAGGATCAATAACACACATTTAGAAAATATATTTGGTAAATTCCCATTTTATCCTGACTTTCCTATACTCAGCAGGCAAAATGCATCATTCGCCATAGACGGAAGCCAATCTCTGCCATCTTCTGCACTGGAGTGTGAAGCACAAAAAAAGCTGAGTTTTGCCTTTGAGCATTTAGCTGTAAAAATTGTCATGATTTATTTGTTTTTAGACATTTTAGACATTCATTGTTATTGCATTTATAGACAGTAGCTGGTTTAGTCATATTTTGCATTGTTTTATTATAGTTCACTGTAAACATTTTTGCACTGGCACTAACTTTTTTAACATATTTTTTGTCTCTTGCCATTGGGCCACTCTACAACTCATGTGGCATTTATGGTCGATGTGATTAGTGCAAAGATGTCAACGTGTACTTCTACCAATGAGATGAATACAAATGCGCATAGATAGCTTTCTTCAGATATTATAGACCTCTTTTGCCACACATCCCACTGTTTTTTTTTTTCATATCGAGTTAAAAGTAAAAACGTTTTTGACATGTTCTGTGTAATCAGCCTATAAGCTTGGTTATTGTTTACTTTCAAAGGCAATTAATATTCCGTTCATGTCCTAATGTTCTGGGTTTGGCTTTTAATCTATCTCATATGGATTCTGTAGGGCTTATTTAAATCAATAAATGACTGCAATTATGCATGAGAGCCGATTCTAGTTGATTCACACCTCCCCCTCGGGGCTATATTTTACACAAAATTCATTCATTTAGTTTCATTGTCTGCAGAAAGCACACCACTTTCCCTCACATCAAATGGCATTTTCATCTCATTGCTGACAACATCAGCATGGCGACTCCAGTGGGCCTGGCCACCGTTCTTCAATGCATATTTCATCCCAGAAAGATTGTTGGCTGGTAATCCATTTTCTATTTTTATGGATACACTTAAAATCAGATCACTATTTGCATGAGTTATGATATGCCATAAATGCCGAAAATCTCATACATACAAAATGACACAAACATCTGCTTTCACTAACAAACAAAACTCGCATCCAACCCAAACCAACCCCTGCTGGTGGATCTGACAGATATTTGATTTGAGAAATAGTCCAATGTTTTTATATATTTTGTTTTAGTCAATAGCTGTGTGCCAATACAGACTGCTATCAAACCTGGTGAAGCATGTGTCTCTAATTAACCTCCATTACCCTCTGTCTGTAAAGCTACTGCAACTGTCAATTCCTAACACACGCTGCTCTTTGATTTGATTCGACGTCAACCTTGAATACATCAATGTGAGTGATTGTAGATGTATGTAAGAGAAAAAATGTGTCAGTTGGTAATAAATAACTTATCAAACATGCTCTTGGGCCACGATGGTACACATTTGATAAGCTTTGTATAACGGCCAGATGAAAACATCTCACATACACCACTCAGTCACTGTGGAATTGTCAAGTAAGACATGTTCCTGGACCAACATATTTTGTTTAGTCCTAACCGCATATCCCGAAACCCTACCCATAAGTTATCCCTAAAATCAGAGGGAAATGATAGGTGAGTAATACTGTCGTAGAAGCACCTAACTCTGGTTGTAAGCCTTGACATAAACTATGTACATGTCCCTCAAATCTGTTTGGTTGATTGGAATGTTGTTCTAGAATCAACAAAGATGTTGATCCAGGAACATGTCGTACTTGGTGAAATCAAGATCACCTAGAACTCTTGCCCCTACACTAGTCAGAAAATCTAGTTTTGTTTTTGTGTAAAACATTTATGAAGTAAATGACCAGGCTTGATGTGACAATTAAATAATTCAGTTTAAGTCTTAGTCTTTGCTTTGCTCTGTTTTAGTAAAGTTAAGCTAAAAGGGCCCAGTGGACCGCATTGACTTTCACTGTATAGATAAAAGCAGACAAAATCAACATTCTGGTTGAAAATAAATAAATAAATAAATAAATAAATAAATGTTAGGTTTGTAACAACGTGAGGGTGACAATGTTGTAACAATATCCATTCACTCATTCACATCTATTAATTTTGGTACCACAATTTTCTGATTGCAGACAGTGGATACTCCTTATGTGGTCAGTCTGAGAGGAAATCGGGCCGCCAAACTATGACTAAGCTCTCCTCCATCAAATGTTATATGCTAAAAGGATACATAGCACTAAGTAACATGAGATGCTGGCTGCATTAGTGAGGAGTGCAAGCTTACCACTCAGTCCATTTGAGCATGCATCCTTCCCTCTGCTTCATTTGCACACTAGGTATGACAGAGTGTTAGATTACGAACATTTACACTTCCTCTGATGAACAACGGCTGTCTGCAATCAAACTCACCCACCCCCTGAGCAAGAGACACCAGCACTTATTTAGCATGACACCACACATATCTTCCAGCTCTCTTTGTGGACTCGACCAGACTGCCTGCATCCTCCTTACAATGAATCATAATTAATTTCACACATGCTAAACAACTAATGAGCTCTAGTGCCTGAAGCCTGGTATTCCTAATTCCCAGAGGCTCAGATTACATACTGTGCTGAACCTTTGATGCCAGTGGTATGATCACAAAACTGACTGTTTTATGATGCATTAAAGAGAATTTTATTTTTAAAAATATTCTATAAAATGGATGCCTTTGCAGTTACGAAATGGTGATGGTTTTGTAAAAAAAAAAAAAAAAAAAAAAAAATCTAAATATGTCTTAAGTGCTAAGAAACTGCATTGTGCCATCTCAAACAACAACAATGCTAAACAACAATATACAGCAAGGTCCAAAAAACTGAAAACATGCTCATTTTCAAGGTGCGTGTCTGAAGATGAAGCGCACGATGAAGAAAATCTTTGTATAGAACTTTTAATTTAGTAACAAGAGAATAACTGAGAGGATTACACAGCACAACACCATAAAACTAACATCAACGCAAGACAAGAACTAGACAGAAACTGGGGGCTTATATACAAAGGAAGCAGGGGAGCAAACAAGACTAATTAATTACACACAGCTGAATATATATTAACTGAAACACAAATCAAATCAGTGACCATAGCAACAAAGGAGTGGCGGGAAAATCAAACAAAGGAACACATGACGGAATATAAGTTCAAAACACACAGACATGGAACAGACAAGTTTCAGAATTTTGAAAAATGAATAAAAAAAGTATGAAAAAATGTATAACAGTTTTCAAAAAAAATTATGTTTTCAGTGTTGATAATAATAATAAATATAGCTGCAAGCAGCAATACGGGGCCAAGATCCTTAAGGAGCTATAGCGTAATCCAGAGCAGGAAGAGTAAAAACAGCAGAAATTGAGCGTTTATGAAAAAGAGCTGGTTAAGAAGTGCAGGTGAAAACGAACTCAAAATGAACAAAAAGGTCACATGGGAATGAACAAAGAACAAAACAATTACATACAATTTTCTAAAGTTGTCCCACACAGGACTCAAACCCACAATCTCTGGGCCAGACACCTGTCATCTCATTGCATCACTGGAAAAATGTGTGCTCACACAGATGTTGAAGCAGTAGTTCAAGTGAGAATAAACTCAAAATCAAGATGTTTTTCACTTTCGATCTTTTACAACTAAGCAATTAGCATGCTAAGCTAGCTAGTATAAGACAACACAGGCAGGGTCAAATTTGGAGAGATATTTATCAGCAACGGTAGTGAATATCAAAAAACTGTTTAGTCAATTCTGTGTGGCTCGTTCCAAATATCATCTGAGCTACGTTTGGACAAAATTGGACAAAATTTGTAGGAGTAGCAAAAAAAAAAAATTAATTTGGCTTCAATCTGGTGGACAATCACATTTAAGGAAAATGACACAATTGACACATCGTTTAAATCAGCATAAGACAGGGAATGAAGTGACAGCGGAAACAAAATCTGGACAATGTTTTCAAAAGTTATAAGCATTTTTGCAAAAAATCTTATATCTCTGGAACACTAGGGGGAGCTGTGTTCAAACTTCTCATGTACCTCCCTGACACGTCGATGGTGAAACTTCAAATTTTGTGCCGATATGTCAAATAGTTTAAAAGACATTACAATTTCACAAAATTCAAAATGGCCTGATGATTCATCTGATCCTGTAAATTGGTATCCTCGGATTCAGCATAACACAAGGAATCCATAGACACCAAGATTAATTGAAAACAGGATTTTCGGACAAACTGTTCAAAAGTTTTGTGCAAAAATATCCAGTCTTTTAGATCTCGTGACCTGTAGGAGGCGCTGTTCCCAAATTTGGCACAGATCATAGTTTCGATTGTTCAAATTTTGGGTCGACCTCGTAAAGTCTCGAGAAATATGAATAAAAAAATCTGTTCAGTCCTTTCTGTGCAGCTCAGTCCAGAGATAATCTCATCAAATTTTGGACAAATTTTGAAGGAGGAGTTGTGAAAAAACTGAATACAGTACATTTATTAATGTACAATACTAAATGTTTCTTGAGTAGCAAATCATCATATTAGAGTGATTTCTGAAGGATCATGTGACACTAAATACTGGAGTAATGATGCTGAGCGTTCAGCATTCAGTGCCATCACAGGAATACATTTGAAATTGTTACAATATTACAGTTTTTACAGCATTTTTGATCAAATAATTGCAGCCTTAGCAAGCACAAGAGACTTCTATTAAACAAGTGTATTTATTATGTATATATTTAAAAAACTGATTATAATTATATGATTTTACATATACTTTGATAGGTAAATATGCATTTTATTATAAATAACCAATATTGAATATATATTTTATATGAATTTATTTTAATTTAAACATATTTTTATTCTAAATGGTGACAGTGTTGAAAGCTTAAAGGCAAATTTCTTTGGATTTTTGGATTAACACAAAATATTTCTTGTTAACGTTATCACTGTTACACATATGTTCATAAGAGACACAAAACACATTGCTTTTGTAGAATAGCCCAGGGTTGTCTAAAAAGCAGCCAAAAATGATGGATTTGATTTGATGGAGGGAATTGGCCTATAAGTATGAGCTCTACTGGATTATGACAGACAGCACTCTAGATGTGTGCCTGATGGAAACAGATGTGAAACTTTGCACCATTCAGATGGAAAATGCTTATTTTTAACTACAGGTGACACAGCTGTCTGTGTACCATAACACAGAGGAGACACCTAATCGTTTCGCTGCCGTTAAGGGTCTTTATCTCACATTCAGTGATATAGCCACAGGGTATACACTTGCGATGAGCAGTCTGAAAAAGAACAGGAGAGGAAACAGCAGCTGATGTGTTACATAATGCGAATACTGCCATGTTCGAGACGTGCAGCGTTTAGTGTTACCGTCTGCACAGGCTGTTCGACAGCGTGCGGCTTGGCAAATCTCCTCACCTTCTGCTTTATTGACAGGCTTATTTTTAAACTAAAGTTTGAGGACATCTGTGGTAAAAAGCACTACCTCACGTAGCTGTTCATTGCATCTGATTTTCGTTCCATACATGAGATGAACAAGGTCACGAAGGCCCTAGCGAACGACACCGTTCTCTCAGGCATCTCCGTCGTCCTTCCCAAGAAAGTCGAAGTGAACTTGTGCGAGAGACCAGAGGACAAGATGATTAAATTTCTCCCTTCAGCCACACAGGCTCGAAATACAAGAGGGAATATACAGCAAGGTCACTACAGTCTCCACAGCTCAGCCCAGTTTGTTTATTTGTTTGTTTGCGTTTGTTTGTCGAAGTTGTCCCCCTCCCACGATTTCCACGAGCGAAAGGTAGAGGAGAAGAGACGTGGCGGAGACGGGTAAAGGGAAACATCAGCACGTCTGAGCATAATCAGTTACTATGACACTCCAGAGGATCAAAAGCAATGAGCTGCTGACTGTTTAATAAACTGGGAGCTTACGCTGCAGTATGCGCTTAACTATGATTCATTACTGTCACTAGATCCTGTATGAAAATAAAAGAGGTGCCTGAGGAGTCTGTTCAATTCCAGCCGCGCTAAATTGCCGTAAATTGCCTCGGCATTGCACGTCAAGACTTTGTATGGAGTTCACTTTCACACTTTTTTAAAGATCCAATTAAAAATACATGAAAAGAAGAACTTTAGAAATCCTCACAAGTAGCTAAAGGGGCTTAAAGTTTATGTATTGGAAGTATAGGCTGATATTTTATTCATTAGAGCCTTTCTTGTAATTAGTAAGGTGGAATTTTAATGCTAAATAATCCAGATGATAATTCAAATACAGATGTCAGTCATGTTACAAGTGGCTATGCAAATGAAATGTTCGTGCTCAGTTTGCAATTAGCATTCGGAAACGTAATTACTGTATATGGAAGTTGATTGTACATCTAATGGTGAAAATTGGCCTAATGATGAGTTGAAAACAGCTAAGAAAACATGGGTTCCCTTGAGATTGAGAAACGTGTTTGGTTGTGTGCGCTATATGCATATTAAATCAAAATTGACAATTCTTATTTTTATGGAATACAGCAGTTTTTATTATAAATGATTTACTGTGCACAGCATTATTTTTTCATGTCCTCATAATCTTTAATCCAAATAACTCCCTCTTGCATCTCTTCTCTTCTCTGATGACATGTTTACTGGCAGGAGGGCGGGGCAACCTGTCACTCACATGAGATCACAGCAAAAGCAAACCACAACCATCCAATCGATTCCCCATGGACAAAATCAAGTCCCACACTACATGTTTTCTTGTTCAAGAAGCCATTTCTACTCATATATGCATTAAAATAAGGAATACAAGACTATAAGAGAACTTCTGTTTCATTCCGACTTTAAATGTGATGTTTGTGCATAAGTTTGCCACGAATACTGCAAAAGCAGAGAAGCAAGAAGAACAGAAGAAACAGTGTGTGAGACTTTAGTGTGCCCTTGCCCTACCTGGGTCATGAGAGAGTGGGATTCAGGGAATCTGAGGTGAGTGCCCTAAAACAGTTCCCACACAATAAAGACTTCACATTCCTCTAGTATAACATGATCTATAATTCATTGTGCTGCATTCATTATCATTCCCGACTCTTCGTTTGAGAAGCTGGACAGTACATGGAAAGCCTGCTGTCATAAGTAGATATGGAAAAATGTGTATATTTAAAATGTCAATTAACCTGAGAAGCCTATTGAAGTTGCACTTTTGATGTATATTTTAAATGCATGTATTTAAGATTATTCATGGAGCAAAACAGCTTGAGGCGCAACAAGACTGACAATCACATATGGAGACGCCAAACTTCTGAAGATGAGAACGCCAACAAAAAAGTGAATTCAGCGAAACGAATACGGATCTGAGTAAAATATATGATAACTACACTCTATAACAATAGCAGACACAGCAAAAATTAAAGTAAATAAAACTTTAAAAAAAACACAATGGACAAATTTTCAAAAAGTGATGTTGTCTGCTGCAAAATGGTAACTGGGGTTTACTCAGTGCTGGTCGTGCCAAACAGCGAAGCAGTCACGCTTCGGCTGAAAGCACAGTGCCGCAGAACACGTCTTACAAAATACAGGGGTTTTTTGGCCACAAACCCTGCAATTGCGCCTTCCCTTGGTGCTGTGTGCAGCAAAGTTCCCTGGTATGTGCCGAGTCTCGCCTTTGGAGGATGGAGGAGAAGGATCATCAGCACCCGCCAACACAGAGAGTTCCTCAACAAGTTGTTCTCTGAATTGTTTCTGTGTCAGTGGCTTCTGATTCTTCATGCTGGCCATCTGACGGTGGAGTAGAAACGCATTCACTATGGCTATGTCCACAAAGTGGTAGAAGAATGTGCGATACCACTTTCTTGTTTTCTGCGCGACTGTGTAATAGCCAATGAGTGCATCCAAAACATGTACTCCACCCATGCTCCTGAATAGAAATAGAATAAGTCATATTTTAGCAAGGAATTTTTATAATTGAACTTGATTTTCAATATACATGCAAATAAAAATAAGCTCTATTGACACTACTATTCAACTAACCTGTTATATTCTAGAACACAGTCTGGAACAGTTACATCCATGGTTTCCAAATGTCCATTTCCACCTTTCACCTTCCTCCGCACAGCGTTCCCTCCGGTGCCTCTGTGAATGGTGGAGCACATCTGGACCTCTCTTGTGTCCTTCCATTCCACGAAGAGCAAGTCCCCTTCTCTCAGCCAACGATGTGTACCACGCGAAGCTTTTTTGGGAAGCTTGTTTACGGTGGTCTTAGGGTAGCCTATTCTGTTGGATCGAATGGTCCCGCAAGCCCAGATGTTTTTTTTCAGGAGATCTCTAAAAAGTGCTGGACTAGTGTAGACGTTATCCACAAACAGTTTGTAGCCTGTCCCCAACAACTTCTCATCTACAAGTGCCATGATGGACTCATAACTTAGACCTTTGTTCTGTGGGATAGTTGCTGCAGGTGATTTACCCTCGTGGATAAAAAAGTCCCATGTGTATGCACACAGTGAGTCAGCAAGTACGATGAGTTTATACCCCCACTTTGTTGGCTTTCCCTTCATGTACTGCTTTAGTCCATTCCCAGCTTTTGTTGCTACCATCCTCTCGTCAATGGCGATGTTCTGGAAAGGATGGTAAAAGTTCTTGCATGCATCTCTCAGTTCCTGATACATTGGTTTGATCTTGCAGAGACGGTCGTAGTCAGCTGTTCCTCTTTTGTTGTCATTTGCAGAATCCACCTTAGGATCACTGAGATGCAGTGCAGAGGAGATGGTATAAAATTTCCTTGAGGACATAATTTGGGTAGGAAAGGCGATGCGGAAAACATTGGATTTCCTCCAGTAATCAGCAAGTGAAGGCACTTTGAACAGACCCATGTATATCAGAAGTGACAGATAACCATATAAGTCATTCAAAGAAATGTCTTGCCACTGTTTTTGCAGAGCCGCTCCATAAGTGTTTGTGTTTTTCAAAATTGTCTCTAGCATTGAAGTGGAAATAAAGAGCTGGAACAACTGCAACGCAGTGTATGATGCTGTGAGGATCAGCTGTGGGCCTGGTGTTCTACTGGGTCTGAAGACTGCAGGGGGAGGAGTGATGTCCTCGTCACTTGAACAGTTCCACTTTTCTGTAGGGGTGCTTGTTGGTACAGCGAGTAAGGAGTGGGTTTTTCTGACAACCTTTTTGCATCTACCTTTTACTGGTAGATTCTGGTCAAGTGTAGGTCTTTGAACATCAGAGAGCTTGCGTCTCTTTTCTGCTGGTTGGCAGGTGCTGGACTGCCACTCTTCATCTGAAGATTCAACTTGACGGCTGTTGAATTGAAAGCAAACAAAAGAGAATTAGCACTGGGTGTCAACAAAATACTTCTATAAAGTTTTGGTACGGCTAGCCATTCAATCAACATTCATACTGTCATACAGACAGCATTCACTCAAATTGCCGGCCATCCCATCAACAATCTATCTGATTGCTGGCTGATGTTACCAGCATTCATTGCAATAGACACCTATACAAACGTTCAGCTTGCATAAATTATAATAGACACCTATACAAATCAGCAATCAATCTGATGGCCGGCTGATGTTACCAGCATTCATTCCAATAGACGCCTATACAAATCAGCAATCAATCTGATGCACAGACGTTCAGCTATAGCATGCATTATAATTGACACCTATACAAATCAGCAATCAATCTGATGGCCGGCTGATGTTACCAGCATTCATTCCAATAGACGCCTATACAAATCAGCAATCAATCTGATGGCCGGCTGATGTTACCAGCATTCATTCCAATAGACACCTATACAAATCGGCAATCTATCTGAGAGACGTTCAGCTATAGCATGCATTACAATGGACGCATAGACAAATCAGCAATCAATCTGATGCACAGACGTTCAGCTATAGCATGCATTATAATTGACACCTATACAAATCAGCAATCAATCTGATGGCCGGCTGATGTTACCAGCATTCATTCCAATAGACGCCTATACAAATCAGCAATCAATCTGATGGCCGGCTGATGTTACCAGCATTCATTCCAATAGACACCTATACAAATCGGCAATCTATCTGAGAGACGTTCAGCTATAGCATGCATTACAATGGACGCATAGACAAATCAGCAATCAATCTGATGCACAGACGTTCAGCTATAGCATGCATTATAATTGACACCTATACAAATCAGCAATCAATCTGATGGCCGGCTGATGTTACCAGCATTCATTCCAATAGACACCTATACAAATCGGCAATCTATCTGAGAGACGTTCAGCTATAGCATGCATTACAATGGACGCATAGACAAATCAGCAATCAATCTGATGGCCGTTGATACAGAAAGGAATTTTGTGCTATGTTAGCATACAACTCTATCTACTAAAGTGCATTACCCTAGGACACATACAAATATATATATATATATATATATATATATATATATATATATATATATATATATATATATATATATATATATAATGTACTGTACTCTTGTCCAATCTAGAAAGATGTAACTAGATAGAACTAAATAAATATCTAAAAATAAGCTTTGAATTACAATGCTTATTCGTAAAAATATTACACATATAGTTAGATAGATAGAAAGATAGATTTAGCAACTCACAGATTTATAATAGGATCATCTGTTCCGTCCACAAGCATATCACACTCGTCGCTGTCATCACTCTCCTCCCCAATATTTTCCTCATCGCTGCTTTGAGTGATCTCAAACAATACATCTTCAGCAGAGAAAAACTTCTTACGATCCATTTGATTGTAGATTGTGTCCAGTAAAACGCGAACACCGCTGTTGTAAAGAGACGGTCTTTTTACTGTAGGCTGTTATAGCGGTCAAATGACAGGCTACGTCGCAGCTACTCAAGACAGAAACGTCTGATTCAAGTGAATAAAGAATCGCGCCCATTTAAGGGATTCGAACTTCCCGGGTGTCGTTGGAATCGTGTTCTCATTGGCTACTATTTTTTTTCAGTCGCGTCATTTCCATATGGCAAGCCATGTTAGCATTAAATACTCCTTCCCGTACTAGTCATTAATCAGTTTTGACTAGTCATAATTCCATTTCCAGATATCTCTTCTGCAATTTTGACTCGTCGTAATTCAAAGTCAAAGGAAGAATATGACTAGTTATAAAAGCATTGTAGATATCTGTAATGTATATTACGACTAGTCAAATTAACATTGTAGATATCTTCAATGCATATTATGACTAGTCACAACCACATTGTAGATATCTTAATTGCAATTACGGCGAGTCAAAATTGCAGAAGAGATATCTGGAAATGGAATTATGACTAGTCAAAACTGATTTATGACTAGTACGGGAAGGAGTATTTAATGCTAAAACGGCTTGCCATCCACGCCAGGCACGGCGGATTCGACTTGGAGCAATTTCAATTCAGATATCTTAAAATATAATTGTGATTAGTCGAAACCGAATTACAGATATCTGTAATTACCTTTGCGGATAAATGACGCGTCTTTTAAAGATATCTTTAAAGATATCATTACAGATATCTTAAATTGAGTTTTGACTAGTCAAATATATATTACAGATATCTCAAATCGGATTTCTTACTAGTGCAATTATAATTGAAGCTGCTTGCCATAGTTTCCATACTTTTGTTGCCTTCAGTTGTTAAAACAAAATAACACGATGTGCACAGCATAACGTCAAATAAACTGCCATGTTTGGATATTTAGCACTAGATACCGCCTCTCTTTGTATTTGTATTTGTGTGTGTGTGTGTGTGTGTGTGTGTGTGCGTGTGTGTGGGTTGTCTTATTTTGTTTATTGGACTCTAAGCTACTAACCCATATAACTTTCAGCGAGCGGGAGGCTTTTTTTGGTGCATTATTTTATTGCTTAACTGTCAACTGTAATACGTCACACCGAATAAATGCCAGGTAAACAAAGGAATAACCATCGAAATTACCGCGTTATTGTTTAGTTGGACTAAAAATGACTTATGGGATGTTATTCAGTGGACCCTCAACTTTACATTGGATCCTCAACATTTGAATGGATGTGGATGCGTGTGTGGCTCGTTGTTATGACACTACTGCTATGTACTCCGTTTTTGATTATGTGTGTTTGGATGTGTTCTACTTACATGAATGCAAAAAGTACGTTCGTTATAAACTGTTATTTAAAAAAAAAAAAAAAACGGTCTGTCATCGATGCTCCAGGTTCTAACCTTTAGAATGATATATATCTTTTCAAGATTAACGATATTCATTCGTGTTAAATCTATTCAAAAATTCTATTAAAAAAAAAAAAAAAAAAACCCTTTCCTTCCCTTTTCCCTTCCTACTCTAGCTCAGTGGTTCCCAAAGTGGGGGTCGCGGGACCCCGCGCAGGGGTCGCGAGATGATTTCTATTTTTTTTTTTTAAGTGGAAAAAATATATAGGCCCTATATATTTTTGTTGCAATTAATTTAATTCAATACTTATTAAATTGTGTTTGCAGAAAAGTCTGATTAAAAAAAATATATAATGTAAATTTTTAAATTAAATTTGTAATTTTGTCCCAGACATTATACGAGATTACGTCAGCGTCAATCACAATCAAGTGACGTACATCACGCGCTGTTGTTTGCTAAAGCTAAAGGTGTTTGGAGGCTACAAACAAATAATGCCTGCTTTAAAATGAAACGGTGGTTAATATCCTCAACAGAAAAAACGATTTACAGGTGAGACCGCGGAGATCATTGAGGTGATTGTAAATGAAGGACATCGTTTTGATGTGTAAAACTGACATTGATATTGCATTATATGTGTGATGCTGAGAGAAATGAGGAAGAATTATTCAGCATGACACAGAAATGCTTTACCGAGTACTTAGTGTTTCGGACACGTTGACCGTCGGATTAGCATGAGCGCGCGGGCGTGCGTGCGTGCGTATGTGTATGTGTGCCGCTCAGACCTGCTCGACTGGTGCCTGATGGCAGAACAATGTTCAACCCAACATAGTTGCACAGTTACTTTCCGAGAGAGAACAGGCTCATTCAGAATTGTAACACTGATTTTTCACGTAGAACAATAAAATATAACTCTGTGTGCTTTGAGACTGGGCATATAATCGATTTGCTTGTCGAGGTGGGCGGGGGGTCGCGGAGCAGCAGCCCATTTATCATGGGGGTCGCGGGCTAAAAAGTTTGGGAACCCCTGCTCTAGCTTATGGTACTGAGCAATGTATGAATTGTGAGCACTTCCTGTGCTATTTGCCAATTCATGAAGAATCGCTTGTTTGTTTTCCTCACTTGTAAGTCGCTTTGGATAAAAGCGTCTGCTAAATGACTAAATGTAAATGTAAATGTATTCATAAACATTAAACACGTGCAAAAAAAAAAAAACGTTTACGGACGTTTACGTCCCGCTGAAGGCTAACAGGTAAGTTATTTTGGAAAAAAAAATGCATGCATTTTGTGGAACAACATTGTTTTGGTTGTGTTTCGGCTGTGCGTTACTACAAATGAATATGGTTCTTTCTTATATCTTAAAAGAGAGAGAGATCATCCTGCTCATAAAACATTCACTACTTGGCTAAAGGTCCTGATATACTTCAAGCGAAGTTCTTTTTTGTTCTTCGCTTAGTGAGGTTCGAAATACTTGAGCAGTGACATACTGTACTTGAACATCTGACGCCAGTCACCCACACCACTGAGAGCGATGGTTAGATATGTAAAAATGTTGTGCGCTTTCCTCTCAATAACAAAATAAACGGAAAAAAAATACAGAAACTAGCAAGGATTTTTTTTTTTTTTTAAAAAAGCATAAGAAAAGCATCTGATCATGGCAACGTGGATATGTTTGTTTGCATGAGCTCTGTAATTCATCTCGAGATCCTTTCCATCTGAACTGGTTATATCTTACTTCTCTTCAAACAAAATCGAAGAACAAACGCTATTTGTGACGCCATTTCCAACAAAATCAGGCCAAAGCAACCTTTCTGGAAAATGATGTCATAACAGTTCGTCCTTCGACTTCGTTTGAAGAAAAATACGAGATATAATCAGTTAAGATGGAAAAGATCTCAAGCTGACTTGGAGAAGACATTACTGTAGCTTTTTTGTTTTTACAATAGCACTTTGTATATGCATGTGTACAGTGTCTAATAATTGGTCTTTGTTGTTAGACTTTGAGTGAAGCCTATATGGATAGTTTATGGGGATGCACATGAATATATTGTACACACACACACACACACACACAAAGAAACAAAATTTAACCAACCAAGCATACCTGACTTGCAAACCCAACCATGTATACACAAACAAAACCAAAATCTCAAACTTGCAAGCACAACCATGCACATGCAAACAAACAATAAACTTTGCACTCGTACAAACGCACACACATTCACTCACAAATATAAATGAATCACACTCAATCAAACCTTCTCTCACTCACTCTCACACAGATTAATAATGTACAATAGTCAATCCACCTGATAAACAGGTGCAAGGGTTTGTGTGATTCAATTATTGATGTTTTTTTCTTGTTGTTATTCTTCTGTTTAAGCCAATTCACACCGCACTGACAAACGCCAACAAACACGTCTGTTGGAGTTTGTTGGAGTCTGCTTTCACTGACTGAACATGTTTAATCGGCCGTTGCCAGGACGATGAGGCAAGTCCCTTGCAAAGACTGCGATCTGATCGCGCCGGCGCCTCACGCACACACAACAAAGCACAGCAAACGTGACCGCAGTTTGTTCATTGTAAAAATAAAATGCAGACAAAATATATAAAAATCACAAGACTCTTTTTAAATAGTCTATAGAGCAATCCGTGTCGTTGAGCAAAAGCACTGCTCCACTGTGGTGATGCCATTTTTATACATGTGAGGAGGATTTTTTTTTTTTCTATAAACACTGGAATACGTGAAGGACTTTACATAATAAATAGTGAGTATCGCATCAAAATACTTTTTGAAATGGAAATATTTGGATTCGTGCCAAAAGAGAGGTATAAGCTACGCAGGTTTAACCTAAATTTAACTTGAGATGAAATGAAACCGTTTGGCTTGTTTAGCTACAAATGGTTGTATAGGCCTTTGAAAAAGAAGTTTAAAAACCAGTGTACCGGATTGATGGCTAGCGCTTCAGATTTCAGGTTCGTATTTTTATGTTTGCCTCAATACTTTAATACAATGAAAATATACATACGATACTATATTATTAATCTAGTAAACTTGCCTGTTAATATTGTTAACATGGATACACATATGTAGTTGTGGATCTCAATTTTTCCCAGTCAGACTGTGATTCGTTTGTCGGTGTTTGTTGGGTCAGTGTGAACATGACCTTTTTTTTTCTCATAGAATCCTAAATCCAATGGCCAACTTGCTTGTAGGCGTTTGTTGGCTTTGTTGGTGCGGTGTGAATTGGCCTTAAAAACGAAGGATCCTACCTGTTGATGCCTGTTTGAAGAATGCCATTTGGTGGCATAGAAACCATTATACTTGGATTGTTTAATAGTTTTTCATGGCATGGCTTCTGCCATGTTTGAGGCATATCGAAACAGATGCACCTCAATACTTTTCATGCTTTTATTTTCGATTAATATCAGTTACATTTACATTTTAGGTTATGAAGTTTTATTTTTAGATTTCGGCAGCTGAAGTGCTCGCTATAGCCACTAGAGGGACCGTGCACTTCCCACTCACAAACTCATTAATTTATGCAAACTACATTTCCTAGAAGCCCTGTACCTATCACTGATCACCTCACCAGCTGCAGCTCATTATCAGGACTATATTAACACACTGCACACACACACACCATTGCGAGGTCTTGTTACTCCATGCGATAACGTTTCTGAGTGTTTCATTCCTGTCTTGTATACCTGTTTTTGATCCTGTCTGTTTCCTACCATCTTTGATGTTTCTCTGCCTGCCCCTTGGACTTATTGCCTTGTGTTATTGGACTGTGGAACTTGCTGCCAGCCTTGGCTTCACTGCCTGTTTACGACCACGATTCTGCTGTACCCGTTTGCTGTTCCATGACCTATGCCTGTGTGACCACTCTTGTTAATAAATAAATAAAACTTGTTAATAGCCTGCATTTGGATTTCATCCGCTGACTCGTCATTACACTGTACGTGGACACGTTTTGAGTAGAAATGCATATTGTAATTTTTTTGATGCAAATAAAACTCCCATAGTCCATTACTACTGTATTTTTTAACTTATTTTAATATATAAATTCATTTAAACCATCAAATATTTGTATGACTTGCCAGTGACTTGCTTGACCCAAGCCACGACTTGACTTGCTTGACATAAAGCAGTGACATGACTTGACTCGATTCTCAAAAATTGACTTGGACTTGCTTGAGACTTGCACATGTGTGATTTACTCCCACCTCTGAGCTTTACCCATTAACAAAAACGGCACTTCCTTGAAAATAAATTCCAGCAGAGCGCTACAATAACCACAATGAAATGACCCTTCACAATTGATAATGCTTTACAATGAACTCTGTTAGAGAGCTACATATGGCAATTAATCTGTGCAGTAAAATACCTTAATCACCTGTTGAGTAATAAAAACACCATCTCCATGTCACTTTTACAACATTTCAAATCCTTCACTTCTCGCTATCACTGCAGATCGATGTTGATTCTTGTTTTATTATAGAATGCTCTGTCACATTTTCTCTTTGCCAGCAGACTCTCCTCTGTTCTGTGTTTTTTTTTGTTTTGTTTTTTAAACGGGTGATTTCCCAGAGGGGGACATTTAGCTGCTCAATGTCAACCTTTGTAAAACTTTCTAACCTTGTAACTAACCTATGCCACTCTATAAGATTCACTTAGGTCTACTTTGATTACCACAAAAAAAATATCATCTAATTACTTGATTAATCGACAAAATAATCAACCAATTACCAAAATAAAGGCTAGTGACAGCCCTAATTGAATCTCAGGTAGTCCAGGTTGATATAAAACATCTTATATTACAGTCCAAGTTTCAGATAAAAAAAAAAAAAAGTTTGGGAACCCACAAATTGGCCCCATTTACTGCCATTGTAAGTGCCACCTCCATTTTATATTTTTTAGTTAGTTAATTAGCCAACTTTGCCTGAAATATTCCTTGTAAAAAAAGCACCACACCACATTTTCCCCAATTGAATATAACATTTTGGATGTAAAACGTGTTGTGAAAGCAGTTTCATGCTAACTAATGATCTAGAGTGGTAACCAGATGGTTGTAGGTTCAAACAACAAGGGGTAATCCATGGAACGTAGTGTTTTGAACAAGGAACTGAAATATAGGCTCGGCCAGAGGGACCGTCCCTGTAATAACTGTACTGTGAATCATAGTGCAAATTAATAACTAGCACTGTGACGAATGATGTTAATCATGTTAAGGCTTTGTTAGGTACCGTTAGGATCACAGTTTTAGCGCCAGGTATGGATCTCTGTGAATTCCAGAGTTACTGAGGGAATTTCACCTTCATTGCGTTTGTGATTTCGGCACTCAACCTCAGATTGCTCCATGGGGACCGTTCCTGCAATTAGTGCACTGCAATTTACTTTGGATGAAAGCATCTGTTACATGACAAGTAATGAAATGAGACACAAATGCTCTCTTCAAACAGGAGAAATAAAATGTTCAACATCCTCAGGTGTAACAGAGATACTGGTGCTGTGTGTGATGGGCTGTGGCATTGAAGTTTCTTTGAGTTGTACAGTCTGATTCAAGTATTCAGCCAGTATTGTACCATATAAGTGCTACCTGAATTAAAAGTGAGTTTGATTTACTGAGGTAAAGTCAGCAGTAATTAAGATAAACACAAACCCAAGCGTCCATTGTCATTTTACAATTATATTTTGAGTTGTTGCAATATAGTTGGTTCTGTAATGTCTTTGACAGTGTAATCGATTCAACTGTCTGTGTTTAACTTGAGAAACCAACCAATCAGATTCAAAGTTGTAGGGACAGTAATTACAATAGATGTTGTAATCATTGAATTTGTTTGCTTGAATACAGACTGACTGAGCCTTAAATGGTCCTGGAAGAAAGAACTACGGTTGGTTGCTTTTCTTGTTGATCAGTCGACGCCACGCTGTGTAGGATTTTTCAAGCATTGTCTACTAAACTTTACGATGACAGTCGAAAGTATGCATATGTGAGACTATCGAAACTAAAACAATTCACAAAATTACTTTATCGTTTATATCTCATGAAATCTTCAGACGTGGTTTTGAATGATTATCCATTACTTTCCTTGAACCTTATTCAATAATCAGCTCTATTGACTTTTTGCATACTGGCAGTTTTCAAAGAAAATGGGTTGTCAGGGGTTGGATGTTAGCATACGCATGTATATTACGTGTTCAGTCTCCAGGCCCATAATGTTTCTTAACATCGTGACATCGCCACCTAGTGGCCTGGCATGAATAATACAGCGTTTTTAGTCATTTTTGTGGATCCTTGTGAACGGGATCGTAGACGAAACAGAGCATGATTGTGACAGTGTCAGGGACTAGATCATGTAGCATAAGGATGCCACTTAATAAACATGCTATATACAGTATAATGTTTTCATGAAGATTTGTGGATAATTGAGACAAATAAGAAAATAAGGTGCATCAGATTTCTGTTTATAAAACTTCCTGTTCACTTGCCCCATAGACTTCCATTGTGGGAATCATTTTCAGCGGAAATCAAGCTTAACATGAACTTAAAGCTAATCTACGTTAAAAAAAAATAAAATAAATAAAAAAAAAAAATATATATATATATATATATATATATATATATATATATGGTATTAATAAAAGAGTGCAAAAAAAATCTGCCTTCCAAACTCTGCCTTCACTATACAAATACACTTTGATATGCATAATGATTAAAATTTTAGACTGCTAGAGGTTCAGAAGTTACATAATGTATATTTAATGAATATTTGAGGATAATTTAGTCCGGTCATATACATTTTACAAAATAATTCATGAAAGATAGTCCGTTTTCTGTTTTAAAATCCTTTGATACACTTGCCTCAGAGACTTCCATTGATATTATTATTTGAAAGGAAATCAAGGTTAAATAGATGGAGTATTCCTTCAAATGCTGTCCAGCCTGTGTGGATTTATTTATTTACATTTATTTGGGGGCAAAAGGCAACCTGCCGATGTGTCAAGGTTATGTTAAATGTTGATATATTCAATACGGACATTAGCAAGGACAGATTTTACGACTTGAAAGCATATCCATGTCATTTAAAAGCAATGCAATTGTAAAGGTGAGACCTTAATAAAAATATTTAATTGTTTTTGAAGAGACGGCGCTAATATGGCCTGATTTATTTTCTCTGTGAGCTCCTGTTCTGGTATTGAAGAATTTAGCAGCTGCATCCTAATAGAAGTAATGAGAAATCCCTCTTGCTGACAAATCTATTAAAGCACCAATTTACTTTCCAGAGCTGCTGTAGGTGATATTTATGATGCAAATGTACGAGGGAGAGACAGAGCTGTCGACCAAGTCATTAACAGTAAATGTATCTGCATTTGCATTTTGAGTGTCTCAGTTTAAAGATGATTTTTAGACACCCTGAGCTTTTACCTCTTTTATATTCCCCCACAGGCTCGGTGGCAAGAAGCCCTTTAATGACAACCTACCATAATGTAGGTTTGCTTCGTGAGTGACAATGAGTTTAAAGGCAGTTTTCACACTTAGGCTGTTAAACGGCAGATGTACTCAAGGACACTCATTTGCATATTATCTCTTCACAAGTTTAAAAAAATCTTAGATATTTATATATACATTTATATTCAGTTTCCACAGTGTTATGCATTAATTTGGTAATTAAACAGCAAATGGGTGAATGAAGTACACATTACAGCTATGTGTCATGAGAACTGAAATTCTTTGCATTTACTATCTTTCACCATATTTGAGAAAATTTAATTAGAGTCCGTGAACTCGGCATGAACAATGAGGAGTGAAAAATACCCGATTCAACATCACCTAAATCCCCATGATAGTTAATAGGGTTAATTAAAAAACAGAGAACAAAGACTCGCACACCCATTAGCTTTTCCGGCTAAGCTCGGAGAAATATTAGAAGAGCGTGAACTTATTCGTCCATAAATAAATAATGTCGAGGGCCGCTTATGAGGGCATCTGGCTCCCAAGCCCCATATTAGCACTCAAGGGCTATGGATCCTGATAAAGCTCTATTCTGCCTCCATTATGACTGCATGAAAATGAAACTGTCCATTTAGAAAGGGATTGAGAAGATGGGGCACGATTTAGCTGTGTGTAATATTGTTTGTTTTTTATTGGTCATGAAACTATATTTTCATATATATATATGTGTGTGTGTGTGTGTGTGTGTGTGTGATTTTCTGATATAAGCACATTTTTACCAATTCCAAATCACATAAATCAATAAAATTATTCATTTTAGCAAGTACGTCCCAGCTCTGGAAAATTCCTGATGGTTTCACACTTAATTTTGAATTCTTATGCAGTTAACATGTGTCTTTTCTTCTCCACCAGTTTTTGTCTGACCCTGCTGACACAATGAGAATCTCGCTGTCCATTTGTCATGCTTTAACTTTGCAGTTTCTATTGCATTAGTATTGCATTCTTCTCATGGGCATTTAATCATTTTTGACTTTTCAGTCTGAGTTACACAGCCTAAACTCATTTTTGGCTCATTTGATCTGTAAAAGAGAACCTGCCTAATTATTATGCACACTGAATATAAGGCGTTTTTCATTTTCAGCCTTCATGCACAATTATATATCACTTATAAATGATTAAATATAAAATTAATAGTAATTATTAAGATTGATGTGGTTCTGAATTATGGTTTGGAATGTGCCTGGAAATTTTTCTTCAAAAAAATCAACTTAATTATGCATGCTCTGTAATATATATATATATATATATATATATATAATATATATATATATATATATATATATATATATATATATATATATATATATATATATATATATATATATATATATACTAACTAAAGTATTTCTTAAAATTTGCTTTTTAATAACAACAATTTTAGTTTTGGAAAATAGGGCTTTTCGCACCAAAAGTGAAATGATTAAGCCTCAGTCAGGAGGAAATGAAAATTCACGCCTGTACAGTAGAGGGCGCAACTCAAACAAACCCTTAAGCCGTGCTGCCATTTAGGATTGAAGAAGAATAGGACGCAGGAGAAGAAAATTCAATTCTCAAAAAAGAATGGTGTTTATCTCTATGTTGTACATCATGATTGTGATGAATGGGTGAGTCAGCGAATGAGATCCAAATGCAGGCTTTATTAAAGCACAGAATGGTGTA
The DNA here is from genome assembly GCA_037194245.1 of Opsariichthys bidens. Taxonomy (NCBI): domain Eukaryota; kingdom Metazoa; phylum Chordata; class Actinopteri; order Cypriniformes; family Xenocyprididae; genus Opsariichthys; species Opsariichthys bidens. The sequence continues at coordinate 10,876,064 of CM074277.1, read as the reverse complement.
ACAGGTAGCAAACAGGGATGTAGGAGATAAGGCAGAGACGTAAACAGTACACAGGCGGGTAGGTCGTAGGCAGGCGGCAGGCAAGCAATATTCCAGTAATCCAGAGCAGTAAATCCAATAAGGTTGGCAGCAAACAATCAAGAAACTGACCAGACAGAAAACAAGATCGGGAAAACCAAGACAGGCAATAAACGCTCGGAATTGACAGGATAACCAAAATCAAGACTTAGCAATTGTGTGTATGTGCGTAGAGCTTAAATAGAGTGAGGAGATATGCTACAGCTGGCAGGGGTGATCAGAGACAGGTACGGGGATTCTGGGAAATGTAGTCAGTATCTGTGTGTGAGAGTGTGTGGTGCATAATCCATGCTGAAGTGCCCTCTAAAGGATCTAATGGGCACTTCAGCTGACGCTTATTAGAATGATGTTAAAAAAGCTATTTTTTGCTTATTTGTGTGGTTAAATTGGACCATCAAAGGTCAGCAGCAAAGACACCGGTTAATAAAGTGAGACTGTACAAAGTATATTTGTGTTATTCAACAATTTTTGCAGGTTTGCGTAATACTTGTAATGTGTTACCCCCAACACTGCTCATTCCTATAAATAAAGAATAGGCCTATTACCATTATGGTCTTTTAAATAATAATAATAATAATAATAATAATTAAAAATAAAAAAAACTTGACTAGATCTTTACACCATCACAAGAAGTTATGTGCAAAGATGATGACAAGAAAACATGACAAGAAACAACAGCAATCTTTAAGAGAGGTGGTGAAATGCATAAAGAGAAAAATATGTTTACCCCAGCTATCAACCTTTGTTTGGCATTATATTAATCAAGTTGTGAGAGTACGAGAGCTGTAATATGACCTAATTGACAGGTGCAGAAGCTTCATTAAATCTGAGTGAAAGCTTCAGAAGCCGCAATCAAACCAGTCAGCATCTGCTGTCATGATGAATGAATGTGTATGAGCTCGCTGCACTGATATACATCAGCAAGGCTTGTGAAATACTGTAATTATGCACGGCCGATCAAAAGCAAGTCCTTCCCTCTTTTGCACATACACGCATGCTGTCATGATTGTTGCATGACTCTCTGAAGACGAGACTTGATCCTAAGTAACCGTGTTAGCTTGTTCTACATGCACTGGGCTTTTCAGCATATAAATGAAGGGGAGTGGAAACGCTTTTTGATTATTGATCATTCCCTTGTTTGAGGCAGAAAACTCTCACTGAGTTACATGCACACTAGAGTTGTGCACCAAGTTCATTTCAGAATTCTAATTCAGTTAGCAAACAGGAAGCCATGTTGAATTTTGAATTGAAATTTTAAGGAATAGTAAACTAAACTTCTGTCATCATTTATTTACCCACGTGCCGTTCCCAACTTAATGCCTCTTTCTGTGGAGCACCGAAGAAATTCTCAATTCTTTCCATGTTATTCTTACATTGAAAGTGAACTGAAGCTTTCAAACTTCACACGATCCTTCAGATATCATTCTAATATGCTGATTTGCTGCCGAAGAAACATTTCTTATTTTCTTATTCTTCTTTTTCAGGATTCTTTGATGAATAGAACATTCAAAAGAAACAGAAATCTAAAAATTACAAATGTGGTCACTGTTACATTGGGAATCGTGTGTCACAGTGACAAATTCTTTCACTTGTCATTGGAACATGGGTAGCATTAATTTTTAGCCCTCTGGTCCTCTTCTTTTAGGGATCACAAAAGTGACCGAAGCCTTGAAATGCATGGGCAGATTGTCCATCTGGCAAATGCAAGAGGGGCCGGACCATTTTTTTTATTGCTTGCACGATTTCACTATAGTTATGATAATAATATTATTAATAATAATAAATGTTAAGCATTTGGCCCAGTCAACAACGGCCGGCCTGGTCCCGAGATGGGCTAACCGACCCGCACCCCTTTAGTTACTGTTGCAATGTGCGACAACCCCTGCGCTCTCACGCCACACATAAATGTTCTCACGGAGTGAAAATACATCCCGGAGCAAAGAGGACACTGACAACACGTCAACAGACAAGACAGAGCAGGTTACTTTTGATATGAAACAGTTTTATATTTAATATATCGTAATATTTTAAAGAAGTTTAAACAATAAATAGCGTATAGTGTCTCTTTAATGTGTCGTGACAGATCGCTGGAGCTCCTTCAAGCGGCTCGTGAACCAACATCTCTTCATACTAGTTCATTTATAGCATCAAATAAACATGAATGAACATCAGAAGGAATGTTGTCAGTAAACGTTATTCAGATAATGGCCGTAAAGAAAGGAAAGGAGGTGCAGAAAAGGTCTAAGAAAGCAAAAATAGGGCTCTTAAATCTGTCGCTGCGAAATGTGTAAAATGAACTGCACTTTTTATAAGGGTTTAAATTCGGCTGCTGCAGCGGAGGACAGTAGTGTAAAGGTAAGAAAAACCAGCAAGTCATTTTCACACAGTTCACACTAACTTCCCTTCTACAGTGTTTTTTGACAGCCTGTTGTATTATTCAGTTGTATGCTTAATGTACAATCCCGGTAAATTTTAAAATGTCATTGCTTCGTGATAATTGGTTACAAGTGTTAGCTAGCCTGTTACTGAATTATATGACTGAAATATCAGCAGATAAGGCAGGATTTAGGGTAAACAGACTGCTGTAGGCTACTTTGCAATATAGTCTATCATGTCAAAAAAGTATAGCAACCCAGGTGAAGAAAGTACACTTCCATAATGTACTTAAAGTGCTCTATTTTCACGCACTAATTTTGTAAGTAATATACAAAAAATAAATCTTTACTTAAGATAATTTTAAGTGTACTCAACTGTGCTGTTTTGAGACACCATGAATTTAGTTACCAATTGTAGTAAAAGGTAACTAAATACATTTTAATACAGAGAATGCTAAAAGCACTTTTTAAATCATATTCATGGTGTCTCAAAATAGTTGAGTGTTTTTGAATACTTCAGTACAAAATTAGTGTGTGAAAATAGAGCACTTTAAGTACATTATGGTCCTTTCTTCACCTGGGAAAGTGTGTGTCGTGCTGTGGTAATGTGGACTGGTGGGGCTACAGTGTCAAGGCTGAAATTTTTTGATTTTTTTTTATTTGAAGAGTTTGCATTCATTTTACTACGTCAAACCTGAACACAGAGGAGGACATTTTGTTACACGCATGCAAGTTATTCACTGGATGAGAGTTGAAGATTGAACCCAAGTGCAGCTTTTATTTAGAATCCATTAAATATAATATAAATCCAACATGGAACAGAGTCTTTACATGGCTTGGCAAAAACAAAAAAGGAACAGCATGGACTCAGTAACAGTGTTACAGGGACATTTTCCACAAACATCAACAAAGAACAAGGCAAACATGAGGGTTTAAATACACTGACTAATTACAAACAGGGAACACCTGTGAACAATGATTAAACCTGTGAACCAATCAGAACAAGACATAAAACAGGGGAATCACATGACAGAAGGAGCACATGGATAAACAAACATGAAGCATGGCAGTGACAACAAAATACAAGACCTGAAACAAGAACATGAACGCAAAACCAAACTAGACATTACAACGTAACATCAAAATTCAATTAAAAAAAACATAACAAAAATGAACACGTATGTTATATCACATCTAAATTTTAATGTGATGTGATTTCAACCTCTTATTCGTCTTTTGGCTCAATTTTACCATATTGTTACCGCCATTCTAGTTCATTTCTGTGCATAATAATGTGTTATGTGTGAGTGTGTCTGTTTTGTACTCTCAGTGTTTTAGAGTGTCAACCTCTTCCTTGCTGTTCATTTTGTACAGCTTTGTGGCAAAATTATTGATTTTATTTCACACATTTGCAACAATTTGCTCTGTGATATAGTCGCGCTAGTTCATATATGTGTGTTTGGGGGAAAGGTGGATGTTTATTTTGCACTTTTTTTCTGCACAGTGGCTGTATTGTAGTTTGTATCACCAAAAGATTCTCTGATTCTCTCTTTCTTTTTTTTTTTTGTATTTCCCATTCATTTCCTATGTTGGTCATTTTTGACCATGAAGGAGCCAAGTGTGACTACACCCCCCGACCATTTAACATATCCAAATCATGTCCATGATTTCGTATGTGTGTGTGTGTGTGTGTGTGTTCACATAGCTAATGCGACAAGTGTCCAAGTGTCATCCCATTCAACCATAGGGTTCAAAAACAAATTTTGCCCACATGAAACAGTCTGACAATGACAATGACAGACTTTAAAAAATCCCCCGAATGTTGGATGAAGTGAAACAGATTGAGTATCAATATCTTAGAGCAGCTCATCCAGTATGAGGGGAGATAAAATCATGTGGCATTTGAGCTCTGCTTAACGGCTGAGTACATGAACCCCAAAGATCTATATTAAAATCAAGCTTGGGTTTGGATTGCTGCGATGGGGATCTCAGTCAAACACTGTGCTTTTGTTTCCATGCCAGATAAACTCTATATTTGTTTCTACAGATAACATCAGACAGGAAAGAAAAGGAAATTATACCAAGTCATCTCAAACAAGAACAATGCCCCCAAAATATTTCTCTCCTGCAAACTCACATTGTGTTTTCTGAGCGTGTCGTCTTCCCCCGAGCGGGAGGGTTTAGAGGATGAATGTCCTGAAACGATCCTTGATGACGAGGGTGTGAAGCTGGGGAGAGACTCATCAAGACCGCAGGGAGTCTCGTGTCCAGAAATCCCTGCAGGGGTCTCGTTTACCGCTCGTGTTGTTCAACACTTTCTCGCTCAGTGGGCTGCGGTGGTCTGGGAGGATGTCCTGCATCAATCTAAAAGCTGTCGGCCCAGTTGACCTCATCGCACCACAGGAGAGACACATCTCGGACCTCTTTATCTGTGGCCGTGTTCTGGATGGTTTGTTCCTGTTGTATCTCTACTCTAAACATCACTCTACGAAGGTAATGACAGAATCACCTGAGGAAAGAGAAACTGACACACAGGAAACGAATAGTAGGGGAATGTCTTCCTGGCCTGAAACAGCTGAGCTTATTACTCAACACGAAATCAAAATGACTTCCTCAATACACACAAGTGATCAGTGCGTGCTGATCCAAATAAAAATGTCTGGCTTTGTAGTCATTCATCACAATGTAACAGATTGGTCCATCTCTGAAATGACTTTCCTGACAGCTTATGTTGCCAAGGGAGGAAAATAATACTGACCAGTGGTCGAACAGCTATGATATTATTGTAGATAATGCTTCATTTCTAAAATCTTGCTAATATTGTATTGGTTCTTACAATTCTTAACATATTTCCAGGAGTTTAAATAACTGATATGTTTATGCTTTTGACTGTTTAATGAACAGTTAATGCTCTTTAATACCAAATACTTTTTTTTTTACTTATTATTGTTATTATTATTATTATTAGTATTGTTATTGAAATTTTTATCCAATGATTTATTTTAGATCTTGACATAACTATAAGAAAATAAATGTATAGTCATTATAAACAGTTCCAGGAGTATTGAAGATATTCATTTTGAGGAATACTGAATCAGTTTTTGTGCAGGTGAGATGAGTAAATTTATGCTCACATTTAGTCTAGAACTACAATAACCATCATTTTTACACAGTGAACACAACAACACCTGCACTTACTCCCGATTTCTCTCAGCATGGCGACGGGACAGTCAATAAATGGGAAAACAAAGTAAAAAAAAAAAGTATGTTACTTTACTAGTTACTAGGATTATTATATAATATTATAAACCCATATATCCCATATATATATATATAGCTTTCCTCCCAAAAAATGAAAATGTTGTCATTATTAATTCACACTCATGCCATGCATACAATGGAATCCAATGGAGTACAAAACTACCAACACTACAGTTACCAACATTCTTCCAAATTTTGTCTTCTGTGTTCGACAAGAAAGAAAGTGATACAGATTTGGAACATCATGAGGGTGAGTAAAAGATGACATATTTTTGAGTGAATTATCCCTTTAAGCGAAAATGCCGTAGAATCAGCCATTCTACTATATGAACAAGAAGTTAACATTGAGAAATTTGCTATGTTTTAGTCATATTTTGGCCAATTAGTTTGAGTATTTTTCTCTACTTGTGAAAAAGTTCTGAAAGATTCAAAGCTGTAAACACAAGGAAATGGAGGGACACAAACTATGAAACACAATCAAACCAACTTTATAATCAGCAATACCAAATAAATGTAAAGAAAAAAAGAAAGAAGCATTACCATTGGTTATATGTCGAGTTGCTCTTGACCTTCAGCCTTCGTGCCCGAATCACCGTCTAATTTCCCAGCAGGAGGAAACTAATAAATAATAAATAAGGACAAAATTTTCCTCACAAAAATCAACTACAACTTCAGTCTGGCTCGATTTTGATGTGAAGAAACAAATACCCGAATAGACAAAAACGAGTCCCGCCCACTTTTCTCTTGTTGAAATTGTGCTCTCACTTTCAAGTTACTTTCAGCGACAGGTGAAAAGTATAGTAGTGAAAAAGCAAGAAAGGAGCTGCAAATGTGTTACGGCAAACAAACTTTTTACAGGCACACAATAGTCTAATCCAAGATCTCAAAAGTACGCCTTCAAATAACCTTTAGAAAACAGCCAGCCTCCCTGTAATTGGGGCTCATCTCCACAAGGCTGTAAATACACGGTTGCTCGGGCTCTTTTTGATAATCTGCAGCTGTAAACCACATCACATTGGTGACCTTTAGCAGGGTTTGTTGTGTGCATGTTAAACCCAAGGTCCTCTTCCTCTCAGTCTGATGCTCCTATGCTTGGCTCTGAATAGTGGCCCTCTATGTCTTGCCTTGGAGGAATCAATTACTATCGATTTTCTTACAAAGTTCTGTTCACTCTCCAGGGCCAAGTCAGAGAAAGGGGACAAAGGGGATGAAAACCACTGGTGAATTACTAAAGTAACCTGCTTTACTGCTGGAGAGAGAAATTATTGAGTGCGAACAAGAAGAACACAGTACGACGGACAAGGTGATTGTACGTAAATGACGCCATCTGTGCCACTTAAAACCTCTCGTCGTATTGGAGAGGAGCACAACCGCAGGTTCCTCCGTGTGGCTGCTGTCTGCCTCTCTTTGTTATGCCACGGGAAGCCATCCAGACAATGTCTGACTTCTTGTACGATTGGGAAACCAAAGGGAACAGCAGCAGTGTCCGAGCATACTAAAAAGAGCTGTAGTTCTCAGATGACAATAACATGGTCTAGTTTAAGGGATATTTCAACCAGCCCACCCCCTAAAAACGACAATAAAACAAAACTCTGACATTTACTCACCCTCATGTTGTTCCAAACCTGAATGACTTTTTGATATCTTGAAAAATGTTTACACTGCTCCTTACCATACATTTAAAGTCATTTCCATAGTCCAACGACGTGCCTCCCAACCCTGCTGAAAAATCCAGCTCCAACCAGAATGAGTCAGCCAGGACCAACATGGAATTCATGCTGATTTATGCAGGATTTTCAGCAGGGAAGACAGAATTTCACTCAAATTATTAAGGCCAAAATATTATTTTGAAACTCTGCAAAGAATAAATAATTATTCAGAATAAGTATCCATCATAAGTATGAATCATCAACCTATTTTAGTCAATGAATTACTCTAATAACATGAGTGTAGGGAGGCAGAGAGATTGTAATCATAACTCTACAAAAGTGCATCTGAATATGCTTATATGGTAAGTGAAACACAATATGTGAAAGTAGTATTCAAAAATGTTAGGTTAGTACCAACATGACAGAGTACTTCTGCCGAGATCGTGAAGTGTGCATATGATTGACACTTTACTATGCCATGAGGCCACAGGAGAGGATTTGTGAATGGAAATAAAGCGACGCAACTGAAGCAAGTAGGTCACATGACAATGACAACATGGCGGATGCAGTAGGTCCAGATTACGTTCATGTTTAGACAAACTGCTTATTCAAAAGAAGTTCCTGATCTTGAACGCAGCCAGCATTAAGCTGTAATACTGCCCCGATTTTAACATATGTGTCGTATAAACAATAAAAATATTTCATTTTTTTAATTACCAGTAGATCTACACTGCGATACCCCTAGTGCATCCCAATAAGTTTTGACCCATTAATCATGCAATATCTCACACGCATATGCAAAGGACATTTGAAACATATGGAAAAGTGCAAGATCTTAATCAAACCACTTTATAATACGAATATCCTCAAATTCCAGTCTGTTTTTCAAACGCAAAGCTTTATGTCACATCAGAAAGCTATGGAAGGTGGAACTCAAAAGCATCCATTTCTACTCAATTCACTTTAACCGTTAAGAAAAAAAAAGAAGTTAGAAGAAAGTCATGTGTACTTGCAATGAAATGAGGGTGAATAAAGCATGACAGGACTTTCATGTTTTGGGTGAACGAGCCCTTTAGCCAAGGTTTTCCAGATAATTTAGCAGCAAAAATTGTTGGTCATTTTGAAGCAATTCTCACTTTTTCCTGTCGCTCTAATGAGACCAGTGCATTATCTTTCTTGGCGCAGTCCCGGTTAGAGGTCAGCGTGTACACAAGGGGGCCACTGTTGATCGGTATTCAACACATTTTTCATCATTTCATCGTCCCTCTGCCCTTGACTATAGAGGCACGGTGTTAAATGAAAAATTTGCATCTCAAAGGTAAATAAGCTTAATTTGATGGTCTTGTTTATTTCACTGCCTTCACTGAGGTTAGATGTGAAACAGTTGGGAGCATTTAGGAGCTTTTTGAAAGGTTCTCACATCTGGCTGCAGGAGATATCCTGATCATGTAAAGTGTGCAATTAAACCACTATTCAGGTAAGTGCATACTTACTCCACAAAAGGAGAAGAACAAAAGCGCAAGGCTTAGGAGGCAGATTTAAGGCTTGGTGTTTGAAGTTTTGAGGGATGCAGACTGATGCCACAGACACTGGAACGCTGCAGGGGAGAAGAGAGGAAGTGACAGATGATACCACCTCACGGACTGAGCTCTAATAGCCTGTGAATGACTCTCACAATCCTCACACTAACTGTCGTAATTATCCAACACAATCGGGCTGAATGGCGATGAACAGTCTTCATCTGGCCTGTGAAGACTCGAGCGCTGAGCAGACTGCAGATGGAGCAGGGGAGGAGGAGATGCCAGCGGCAGTGAGTGTGGAGGAGAGACCGCCGTTAGAAGTTAAGAGGGTATGAGCTTGCGATCGTGGTCAGCTGAGCGGGATTCACAGAGATGTAGTGGACACAAACGTTGGACGAAAAGTGAGCTGCCTACCTTGTGCAATGTTTTAGTAACTGCACCACCTGGGGGCAAACATTATCTTTCTCCACTGATGGCAGTTCAAAAGTAGTTGTATTCTGATTTTTGAATAATCTGGTTAAGTGTCCATTAAAAAAATAGAGGCTATATCATATTTCTTACTACTTGACAATAAATTTTATATGTCAATTAATTGTTAGGCCTTGTGCTGTCAAATAGATTAGGCTAATTGCGATTAATTGCATCTAACTAAACGTTTAAGTATATTTTAAGTATATATATATATATATATATATATATATATATATATATATATATATATATATATATATATATATATATATATATATATATATAACCATAACATTATGACCCCCCTTCCTAATTTTGTGTTGGTCAGCCTTTAGCTGCCAAAACAGGCTGACCCGTCGAGGCATGAACTCCAGTAGACCTCTGAAGGTGTGCTGTGGGAACTGGCACCAAGATGTTCGCAGCAGATCCTTTAAGTCCTGTAAGCTGCGAGGTGAGGCATCCATGGATCAGACTTGTTTTTTTGCAGTGGTTCAAATTAGTATCGGTGTTAAACATATAATCAAAAATATCATTTACTTTACTTACTTATAATGTAACAGATTCTATCAAATGTGGAATACAATTTAAATTCAACCCTCTTAACATTGTTGTATACTAATTAGACAGCAATTGTAAAAGTTATTGTTACATGACTAATTGGTTGCTGTTTCTTTGAAGTTTTCTAACTTCAGTGCTTACTAACTGTGTTTATTCCCACTGCTTTATGCATTTAATGCTTGTCCAGCAAAGCTCTGGTAGTGTTTTTATAACTACAAGTATTTTCTTTTGTTTTGTTTTCATTTGCCATGAGCTCTTTATTTTAATATGTGCTACTGTGTTGATAAATCACATCTAAAGGGCATGTCAGGGATGCCCTGCTCCTGGAGGATCAATGTCCAGCAAACTTTAGCTCCAACCAAACAAGCCTGAACCAGCTGAACAAGGTCTTCAGGATTACTAGATATACCCGCACTTTTAGAAACAGGTGATTCTATCCCCCGCCTTTTTTTTTTTGACCCAGCGCCAATATTTTCGCCCGTGTTCTCTGATTTGTTACTTAGACTTGAGCGAACTAACATTCAGCCAATCACAGCGTGAATCATCTCTTGGGCGTGTCTGTCATGAGCTTCAAATCTTTTGTTGCTCTTGCGAATTTCCGTTCGTTCAATTACTTTGCTGTTTGGCTGTTTGAGGTAAAATGCACCCCAGAAAAAAGCAGAGAACGATTACATCCTTTTTTCAAACACACACTGTAAGTATGTGTTACAGTATGTTGCGACGACATGAATCACACGATAAACCGAAATGCAACATCTGTCCGAGGTCAACCTGACTTTGGTTTCTGCTGTCTTTTGCTGCCTACGTGCTGCTTGCATCCGGAGTAGAATTATCCTTTCACAGTAAATCAAATTTGTTGTGCTCCGAATATCTTATCATACTTTATAAAATTTTAGTCTTTTAATTTATTACTGCTGGCCTGCAAAGAAAGCCGAAAGATTCCAATTTTTGATTGATTTGATTTAGAAAATATTAAAATAAATAAATACACTGATTTAGGTTGTATTGATATATTTTTCATAAAATGTCTGTTGTATAAAATTACTATAGATGTAATCTGTATACTCACTGAACACTTTTTTGTCGTCCAACTGTTATTTTGTCGTTCCTACTGTTAAGTGTAGTCTAACTGAAATATGGTAAATACCATAAAATAAAGTATAGATGTCCACAGTGGTCTCAAAGTCCCAAGTCCTGCAGTATTTTTTTTTTTTTTTTAAATTTTGAGTATGATTTCACAAAAATAGGTTCCTGTAAGCTATCATGGCATGTTCCCAAAAATGCCACTAGTAAAATGTCAATTGGTATTCTATTTAGAATGTATTATTATAAACATCACCTTTGGGTCACATCACCATACAGCTGCCACCCCCCCGTTTAAACGTTTGTTTTGAGTTGATGGCAGCGATCTTACACTACACCATGACATATTGTCCATGTTATCTCCATGAACAAAAGAAATTAAATTAGATGAATTATTAAAAAATGAGCCATGACCTCATTGGTTTGCAAAAATAATGTTGATTTTTTTTTTTACGTGTAGTAAGTATTTGACTTTTATTCATATTATATACACTATTTTCATTGCATTTATCAACCTACTGAAAAAATAGAAATAATACACCAAACTCCTTGTCTGCATACTGTTTGACTCTCAAGTGTTGTACATTAGAGGAGATATCCATCACAAAATTAGATTGCGTCCATTTGTACCCCTCCAGGCTTTTGTAGGCTTTTAAAGAGTCTCCGGAGAACGAGGGAAAGTTGATGAGGATATGAGCTGCAGATATGAGGATACTGCCGGTCATAAAGCTATCTGTTCCTTTATCGATACACGTTAGAAGCACCTCTGGGGCACTACAGAGATCTGTTGTTTAATCTATTAAGTTTTGCTTTGTACAGGTCAATGTTTTTTCATTTAAGTGCGCAGTGAACTCTGTTGCCTTGAAACTCATGCTAGCTCCATTCATTTCATATTCGCTCCCCTGTCCCTGCCTGCCAGCACGGTGGTGTAAACGGAATGGGTCACATGAGCTCTCTAATCAGAATTAACCCTTCGCTGGCAGTTTGATTGACAGGCGATCTGACCAATCATAACCCCGAATCCGCCATTTTGTGACAAAGCAGTCAGGGGAGTTAGTAGATTAACGTTGGTGAACTTGAAAAATTGTGTGTACTCACGTCTTTCCGCACTTGAAACAACATTCTTTCTGATGTTCATTCAGGTTTATTTGATGCTATAAACGAACTAGTATGAAGAGATGTTGCTTCACGAGCCGCTTGAAGGAGCTCCAGCGATCTGTCACGACACATTAAAGAGACACTAGACGCTATTTATTGTTTAAACTTCTTTAAAATAATTACGATACATTAAACATGAAATTGTTTCATTTCAAAAGTAACCTGCTCTGTCTTGTCTGTCGACGTGTTGTCAGTGTCCTCTTTGCTCTAGGATGTATTTTCACATCAGAACATGATGTGTGGCGTGAGAGCGCAGAGCTTGTCGGACATAGCAATAGAAACTAAAGAGGGCGGGTCTTTGCGAAAGGTCAAATTTAGAGCTAGCTGAAGGGTCCAAATCTCAAACTAACAATAAACGGAAATAAACTTTATGGCAAAACATAAAATGCCAGAAAGAACAACAAAAAATATATATATCAATGAGGTTCCACCAATCTGTGGATCACTCATGGATTAACAGTGCAAAGAGCACTTTAGGTGAGCCTCTTTCTAGACTGTGTAAATTAATATGTTAAATATTCAGCATTGCATTTGCACTCAACACCCAGGGCATTTGCTAGACCTCAAAAATAGCTGCTAATGATAACAACACCCAGAAGAACTTGGCTGTTCACAAACACAAATGGCTGTCAGAGTCTGTAATGAATAGGGAAAAAAGGGAAAAGGATGCTGATGATGCTGTATTTTTAAAAAGGCAAACAGAAAAGACGGGAGTAGAGAGGAGGGCGTTTGAAATGCAGCAAACATTAATGTATTAAGTCTGCCGATGCAGTTTGTTTAGAGCTTTTTCACCTCTGCTGAGCAACGAGAAAACGGAGTGAAGTTCAGCTAAAAGCAAACAATAAATATTGTAGTTATCCCTGGAGGTTTGGGATGCTGAGGGAGGGATAAGTCCTAAAAAATGTTTGCTCGGGTTGAAGAGAAGCCTATATTGAGACCTCAAATGAAATAATAGGCTTTTCTGCAGTGCAAAAACATTTGTGCCGCTATTCCTTGTGAAAAATTGAAAATGTTGGAGCTGATGCACTAATTTAATGTGAAAGAAACATTTAGCATATGAGAAATAGTTGCTTCTGAACTGCAAGGGTTATTTATCCCACCTTGAGATATGACTTGTTTACATTAATCTCTCACCCAAACTAGAATGATTCATTTGGTGATTCATTTAAATAGCTAAGCAAGTCGACAATTTTCAGAGCTGCGGACAAAATAAGGGACAGTCTCTTGAAGAACTCCCCGTTTTACTTTAAAAGCAAGGTGGAAAGCTCCATCTTGTGGTCAACATTGGATATTACAGTGCCTGACCTAAAGAAAAGTTCAAAACCAAGTTAATAAAATGATTCAAAATAACCATTTCGAGAACAAATGTGAGGTTAGACCTCTAATACAGGTCTATTTTTTAATCATAATTCAACCGCCAACTTACATTGGGGAGACAATGTAATGAATACAAATGATTCTTCAAAGAAATGCATTCTTTAAAAAAAAAAAAAAAAAAGAAAAAAAAAAGTGCATACACATAAAACATACAAATAAATTAACAAAAAGCATTTGACACAGTCTCATGCAACCAAACATTTACATGGTTTATTATTATTTTCCTCTTTTGGTTGACCTAGACTGACGTTTGTATAATAAAATGACAGCCCAGATATAAACCCACCAAAGCGGGTCCCAGTTCGTGAATAATACATGAAAACTGCTCTGGGCCAAGAGAAATCATTCCAGTGTGTAAACCAAGAGCAAGCATATATCATATAAGACTGATACAGCTTCATTATAAAGATAAAGTCAAACGTCCTATCCAAGCGCTTGATAAGACCATGTCATATTAGCACTTCAGCCATTGAAAATATCCCATATGCAATAAGACTTACAGAGGGTAATAGCACTTCTCTGAATTCATGGTCCGAGAAATTCACAACTTAAGACATGGAATGACATGAAAGACAAAATGAATGTAGTGTTTAGTGTATCAGCATTTCAAGCGGGAATTGTGTGCACTGAATGAATGCTGACGATAAAGGTCAAAATGAGGTACGACACTCTCTACAAACTACATGTGAAAGCCTGACCAGAACACATCACGCCAGCGAAATGTGAAAAATCAAAATAGGTTGCCTATAAAAATATATCAAAAAGTAAATTCATTACATGGAAACAGGGAGGTCATTCCCTAAAGAACAGCTTATGAATTAAAATAATAGCGATAATAAAAATAATAATAATAAATGATGGTGTATAAAAGGAAAAAAAATAGCATGAAAATGCAATACCAATTGCAAATTTTTGAATACATATGGTTAAAGCTAATAATTTATGCTCTCATATTACAATATTTAAGAAATAAAAAGTGTGCAAAAAAGCAATAAAGGAAAATTCATGCTGTTTTCATTTTAAAAAAAGCACACTGATAACCAGATTTGTCTTGTTTAGCAACAGTCACTTGCATAGTTAAGTGCATGCGTCCATGTAATCATGCAATACTGCTTTGTACAAATACTTTTTCAGTGCACACACAATATGGGCCTTTTGCAAAAGAAAAGGGAAAAGCGTGCTACACGTTAGGTTCATTGCTAAAGTATCTATTTAAGATATAGTGTGCTAAAAGGGAAGAGTTTCTGAGACCAAAAAGCAGCATGAAAATGAGAACGGTTCAACGGTGGCGTCAGCACCACTTGGATTAATGTTTTAATTACAGGGCAGCAAGCTGAACGGTGGCCGACGTAATGACACCATTATGCAAATGTACCAATAATGACTTGTTTAACCTTACATTTCTCCTGTCATATATAACATTTTGAATTGGTCCAAATGAACTTGTCTAAGCTTACTCGAGATGGAAATATATTTAAATGAACTCTATGGCATTGACAAGTATGTAAAATAAAATTCTTTCTGCAGAGTTTTCATTTTGAATGGGTATTAAATCACAAACTCTTGGCACAAAAAAGAAAAAAAAAGAATTTAAAAATGAAACCCCATTTTCATAGTGAGGCTTTACAATCCTGAAAAATATTCTGATTTACATTGATTAAATGTTTTTCTTTACTATTGCATAAGCACAGTATTTAGCCTTAAAATCCTTTTTTCTTTAAAACAGCATGTCAATATTATCTGTTCTCCTACAAAGTGTTGAAAACTATTGCACTGGTTGTCCACAGATAATTATGGAGATAAAAACTGTTGGGTTCAACTCCAGCTCACTCAAGCCAAATGAAAACTGCTCATATATGTTGGCATTGGATTTGGCGGGCATGAAATGGTTCAAGTATGATTATGTGGCTTTCAAAATTTCATTATAAAAACAAAGAAATACAAAACAATTTCATGCAGGGCTTACATGGCCTCCATTAATATCCAGATAAGGAGAACAGACAGCATTTTGCTGGAATAAACTAAATAGATTGAGTTTAAAGATTGTCCTCCACTAATTTACCAATCGAAAGATCACATTCATACAGCAACAATTCAGCTATCGGCACATTTCTTAGGGCAGTAATGCTACTTGAAACACTTGTAACTGCTCTCGAGTATAAAAGGAAAGAGTTGGGGTAGGAGAGCAGCCTTTGAGAGGTACCAATGAGATCGTTCACTGCTGAACCCCAATAAGTCCACGGCTTCAAATCCAGCCAGGTTTCATGATGTAACTCTTCTCTATCTCATACTGTATCAGTGCCAGGGGAACACTGGACTGTAAATAGCACCAAGTGTAGATGTGGAGTGAATTGGTACAGTACTCCAAGGAATATCGCAAGAATCTAATTTCATCATAAGTGACTTGTCTAAAGAGAAAAAGAACGGTACCAAGTTATAAAGTATTGTACATATTATCCATTACATCTAAGCATTATTAGAGGGAGAAAAAATATCTACAAAGTGCTAAGTTAAAACATTCCTCTTCAGAGTCATGAACAGTAGTAGATTCATATACCATACCCTGCCAGAGGCAACGATTTGGTTCCATGGCAGGATAGAAAGGCGCTTTCTGATAATTTACATATTTTCTTTGAGAAAAGTAAAATACAGGTATATACTATATACTTTATATTCTTCTGAGGCACATCAAAAAATAGCTGCATTACAGAAAATAATGGAACGGCTATTAAAATTTCATTGAGGCGTCTGTGTTGGCCGTGCAGAGGATTGCATGCTGGAAGAAAGCTTTCTAGAGGATACCATCTTTTCAAGTGGCCTCTTCCCATTGATGGGAGACTGGAGACTAATCTCAGAATTGGAAGACTTGGACTTGCCTACTGGTAAAAGAGAGCGTTTGTTAGGAGTGGAGGTCTTCGAGGACTCTTTCTCATCAGTGGCAGCCTTGCTGGAGCGTGGCTCCGGAGAGACCTGCTGGGAAGAGTTTCCTGAGCCTTCGCCCTCATCAGCATTGAGTTTGTTCTGGCTGCAGGACTTGGCACACCTCTCGACAGCCTTCTTGGCGAGAATTGTGGTCTTGCCCAGATCGGCCGACCGCCGAGTCTCTTTCTGACGAAGCGCGCTCTTGAAAAACGAGAGTCCCTTGTCCTCGGATTTGCTGCTTCGGCGGAGATCTCTCGAGGAAACACTTGGGGAGCGCAGGCTGGTGACTGAGGAACTACTGCTGGAGCTCCTCACCGCCCTCCTCTCGGGTCGGCTACCCTCGGCAGTTTTAGGTTGAGATGTCCGTGGGGTGCCACTGACTCTTGACTTGTCTGCAAGGGGACTGGTGTGGGCCAAGTCCTTGCTGGAGCCTCTCTCCACCAACTTTTTCTTGCCAGACACAGAGCTTCTCTCGGCCACTGAGGAGCTCTTCTTGGATGTGGGCGATGGAGAGGCAGAGGATTGGGGCGTGGAAGCGAGGGACGGCTTCCCCTTTGTGACTGCCGACACTGGAGACTCCTGTGCCTGCAAGGACTCTTTCCTTCTGGAGGGCGTTCCTGAAGGTGTACCCTTAGTACTTTTGGGAGAATCGCTCTTCTCTTTTAGATTGGTCGCTTTGGTGCCCTTTGCTTGAGGGCTGGAAGACACTTGGGAGGATGGAGATTTTGTTACAGAAGAGGTGCTCTGGCGCTTCTTGGAGGGCTTTTCTTGGTCTCCCTTGGTCTTGGTGGAGCTCTTCTTGCTGGTGGACCCTTCTGCCTTCTTCTCCGACCCAGAGCTCTTATGCTTCTGCTCTTTGGAGAGCACTCCAAGAGTATTCTGGTCCACAGCATTAATCTGGTTGTTGTTGTCAATGGGCTCACTTTTAGAGCTCTTCCTGTCAGCCTGTGTTGGAGCTCTACAATAGGCCTCGTCTAGGATCCTTTTTCCCTTACTGTCATCACTACCATTACCTTCCATCATGGCCAGCGGGGCCTTACTGCTGGGCTGACGCTCATGTCTGTAGCCACCGAAGCAAGATGTGGATACTTTGTCGTCGCAAGCTTCTCCTATCCTCTCTAGAGGAGGGGAGGAACGCGAGTCCAAAGAAAATCGAGAGGGCGAGTTGGATCTCATTTGTAGTTTTGTTGACAAAGACCAGGAAGGTTTCATCCCATTTTCACTGAAAGCCAGAGGGCTGGTAACCGACGATCTAGATGACAAGCTCTGCCGCTGAATGCTTCTCACGAAGGGCCGCGTTGAAAATCCTCCTTAACAAAAGAGACAAGAGAGATTTAAACTAATGTGCTGATACCAGACTGAATGAAAAGAGCATTGGCATGCAGTTTTGTCTTAACTGAGCAAGGCGGGAGATCCTGTGTTAGTAAGCGCTAAAGCTACAAGAGAGAGAAGACATAATAAAGAAAGGCAAGAGTAAAACACTGGCACAATACACAGAATAAGAGGACACAAGGAAGATGAGGGCCAAATAAGGTACTACTTGGCTTCTAAAGATTTATTAAAGACACCGGAAAGATAAACATTCATGTTAAGAGGCATAACAATGTTCCTCACCATCGTCTTCACTTCGATCACCGGGGAACTCCACTGACTCTGCCAAAGAGATCAGGGATGTGCGTCTTGAGGAGGCTCCAGAGGCCAGGCTAGGCGGCCTGCTGCCTGGAAGCCGGTTAACCCAGTGTTCACATAAAGATGAGCTGGTGGAGCCTGGGACAGATACACAAATCCAAAAACAAGGATCTTCATTTACAGGGCCATGTATTGCATAGTTGTAAAATTGTATTTGTCCCTGAAAAACAGGTCATTAAATTCTTGATAAAAAAATAATAGTATTATATATATATATATATATATATATATATATATATATCCTAATAAAAATATAAATACATATTCCATTCACTCTCTGAGCCATAGAATTAAATGAGCTGTTTTGATGCTGTACTTTTCATAGTGTAATTACCCAAACTATTGAATAACCACTGTTGATCATCAGAGTTCTTAAGTGTTTTAAAAATGTGACGATACCAGCATTTCCCCTCTAGCATTTTGAGCGCTGTTGAATGGATTTCTGGAATCTGTTCAACAGCGCTCAAAATGCTAGAGAGAAATGCTGGTATCGTCATATTTTTTTAATTTTAGTACCAACTTCATACTGAAGTCTGTACTTTTGACAACACTAGTTGTTAAATATTAAAATAGATAACAGTTTGGCTGTTACTACCATACAATGTGTGCGTTTTTAGTATTTGTTTTGGTGTCATTTGGGCAATTAGGACTGTTACTTCCATGAGCAATTAAATCTTTATAATTGGCTGCAGACCGGGGTTTGCATTTAACTGTTAACTTGCATTTAACAGCAGTGCCATTTTAAAAAATCATAAAAGCACCATAAAAATAAGCCATACAACTTATAATAAATTTAAATTTTAGGGTTCCACAAAGTGGAAATAAACTGAGAAAACTGATAGAATTTTCATTTTTGGGTGAATTATGTAATGTGAATTCTGTAAATGTGCTCATGGCTCAGATGTCAATATAACGACCGTTTTGAATGACCCATTTTTGTAACTTCATCTCCATAAATGAGCTGGAGGCCCTTCAATGCAAGATATATGTCTAGACAGTACATCAAACTCTTAATACCTTTAATTTTTAATTCTCCAGAACAGAATCTCTGCTAAAGGCTCATCATACTAATAGGAAGCAGGTTCACTGGGTTGGAAAAAGAGGGTCACTTGGTTCACATGCCAGCACCTTCACAAGCCTTCTAAATCAAGACAAATGAGTCTGCAAACTGTGTCAACCCAAAACTCAACAAGGAACAGGAGTCACCTGCAACAGAGCTGTTTGCCGACCAGGAGGGAATAGTTGTCCTCCTTTGATAGAATAGAATGTATGCAGTCTGCTGACAGACATCTTCATCAGCTATAGGCTGAACCTCACTGTCATCAAAGCAATACCACTGCCCATCAATGGAGTTCTTACAATATGCTGTTAAGAGTAAAAAAACAAAAAAAGAGGGAATGAAATATCAATTCCACCTATCAAGAAGGTAATACAATGCTATTTTGATTGCGAACACAGAAGTTTCTAGTATTCTATAAGGCAGTACCTGTGTAATGCCCTCCATGCATGTTTCCATGATGGTTACACACAGCATAGAGGTCATAAAGGTAGTCGTCTGGGTTTCGGCCAAGTCCGTAAGGTCGTCTCCAAGGTGACCAGTGGGAGGGTAAGCTCCAGCTGCTCTGGCTTCTCTTGACCACATGGGGTGCCATATCCATGCCAATCAAAGGAAATCTCACCATGTTTTGCATCTTAACCCTCCTATCCCCTTCCTTGAAGACACAAGGCCCACATATTAGTAAGCAGGCAGTCATTTAGCACACACCTTTATCCAAAGACATTGAATAGGAATGTTAACACAGCTCTCTCCAGGAAGATATTCATGATTACCAATGGATCGCCCCCTTGTGAGGTTTGAACCTTTAAGTTACTAGTCAAATGTTCACCACAGGCCACTCTACCATACATTTGCACTTCATGTTGAGAGCACCATTTGTGCAAGTGATGTGATATTAGCACAGCACCTGTCTAAACCTCTTGAGGTGCAGTATGAGAACATCAGGCAGGGTCCAAAGGCTGAGTTTGATCCGACCCTGTTGCAGCTGCCTGCAATGCGGGCACCGCCAGGCATCATCTGGGGCCAACTGGAAGGCGTACAGGAAGAAGACATAAACAAAATCAGTCAGAGGGGTTTTACATTTTACAAATCTGACTGTTTCTTCATTTTCCTTAAAGCACAGTCAGTTCCTATCCCTTCCTTTAACTGCCCAAGGCCAGCTCTGGCTAACCACAGTGTATATTTATACGCTATGTGGACTAGCATAAAACTAGCAATTTTAAAACAGCACTGACAGCAGAAAAAGAGTAACTTTGACATATGTGTCCACAAAAGCAGCTCTAGAGAAGTAGAACATAAAGAAGTGTGATAACTCTTTTAGAGAGATAATTCACCCAACAATCAAAGTCCTGTCATCATTTACACTCACTCTAATCGATCAAAACCTGTGTGACTTTCTTTCTTCCATGAACACAAATGAAGAGTTTTAGAAGAATGTCCGAGTTGCTATTTTCCATTCGAAGAAAGTGCATGGGGGTAGTCAAGCTTCAAAAATGACATGAAAACATCATAAACTGCCTCTTGTTAAGGAACAGATAGAAACTTAGGGTGTATTCACACTTGGCAAGTTTGGTTCAATTAAAATTCATGTGGATTTGTGTGTGAACGCTGCCATCAAATCTTTGGTGAGCACCAAACAAGTACTTCCAAAGGAACTTTGATGTGGTTTGACTGACATATGAATGCAACATCAAAACCGCCGTGTCCTTGCAGCAGATCTTCGTTTGGTGTGCAACGGAGTGCACATTTTATAAGCCCTTCATGAGTTCTCAGCTGGTAAAAAAACAAAACAAAAAAAAACATCCTACGCACATACAATAGCTGAGTTTTCACTGTCGAGCCTAAAGCGGGCATGCTAGCACGGACCAGGGCCGGTTGCAATTCCACTGTCACTTCCTTAGGGCCAACGACCAGGGTTTTTGGGCTGCTGAATAACTTGGTCCAAAGCGGGCGAGCTTAGGCTTGAGGAGTGATATACATTTCATATACAAGTTAACATCTGCCTTAAAGACTTTTAAAACCATTTTAGCTCAAAACTCACTTTTAGACAGAAGTGAGGGTTTGAAATAACTTCCATTTGTAATCCAATGATGATTCTGATCACTGTATAAGGCAAAAATATTTATATGCGATGCAAAAGACTATGCACACAAATCATTACCATTGTAAACATTGTAAATATGATCGCTTGAAGAAATCAGACAAATTATATAGGCAATCACCTCACTTATTTTATCAATCAGTTCGTCTCATCTCTTTATATCGGACTATCTGGAGTCAGATACCTATTTAGTTTCGCATGTGTCATAAAACAAAGCAACTTCGGTTTTTGAGAGCTTCCTCTGTTTCTCTGACTGAAAATATAGATCTATTGGAACTGTCACTGGAGAGACTGCTAAAGCTGCTCAGGTCATTTTTGGTGGAAAATTGCTAGAAATGATCATTCTTTCTAAATGTGATGTAAACATACTGTCTTGTGACTACAAATAAACAGAAAAAGAAGCGACTGAACACAAGTTCTAATTGTGTAAAATAACGTAAATACCACTTTATTTCTGTGTGACTAATTTGCAATCTTGACACAAATTAATTCATTATGATCAAATCACTAATTGTAAAACCTGTAAAACATCAATGCTTTGGTTTTAAATCTTTAATTAAACTACAAAAATGCCAACAAATGGCCACCTTTATCATGTTCGTTTTGTGATCTCACCAAGAGAACCGAACTACAAGTGTGAGCACACCCTCAAAGTTGTTATTCAATGAAAATATTGTTGGACAGCCATGCCCACCCCTTTCATTTTCATTAGCTGCTTTTCCACTGTCTGGCCAGTGTGAGCAAGGGCTAACAATGTGCCAGGCGTGGCCAATAGCCTCGAATCTCAAGCGGCAAGGCCCAGATCAAGTTTCTATTGTCTGGCCAGTAGCCCTGCAGTGCTACCCTAAAACCCTGGTCCAGGCATGCACTAGCACGCTCACTTTTGGCCCGACAGTGGAAACGCTGCTACTGTATGAAGTACTTTGGGCATTTCTCCTTTTGAGTTGCACAGTAGAAAGTCATGAGTTTGGAAGATGACAGAATCTTTTACTTTTGCGTGAACTATCCCCTTATGAGGGTAATGCATTAAGCCAGACTTTTACCTGCTCCTCTTTGGTGTAGAGCTGGAAGCACTGAGCGAGGGTGCAGGCCTGCGGCTGATGGTGCTGCTCTCTGTGCAGATACACACTCTCAGCATCAGGGATGTACTCTTCCTCAGTGTGTCCAAACAAACTGCGGGAATCAGAAGATACACTGGAGACAAATCTCTAACCAGACAAGTCAAGCATGTCTGCTATCCTATGATTTCAACATACTTATTTTGACACTGCAAGATATTTTTTTCAAATATCACTTGTGTCACTTCTTGACATTGAAGTTTCGAACTTCAAAAAAAAAACATTTAAATGATCCTTTTCTAGAATATCAGAAAATTCTTATTAGATGAGGTTTTATAGCCATACATTTTCATGTGGAATTGATCTCAAACTACCAACAGGCAGCATACAGTGGCCTACAGAAGGAACATTGCATTAAATAAATAAATAAAATAACCTAAAGTTACAACCTAAGGCCCCGATCACACAGAACACGTTTTTCAGGTCTGCCTTTTTTTGTGGTGATTTTAGAAAAAATGAGCAGTGCGCTGCGGTTATTCATGTTGCTAGACAACCACTGAATCAGCTGTCCTGTCAGTGAGCGCTCTTTGGTTTACTGTTAAACTTTAATATTAGCAGAAACTTTAAAAAAAAAGTACATTACAAGCAAAGGGCTCCATCTTTGCAGTGTCCAAAGAACTATAAACATTCGTCAGCACAATGGAAATCCATCTCTCCATTCATTCGATTGGACAATGGAAAAAAATGTGAATGACGTTGGACGCTTTTCTGCTCAGAGTTGCTTTTTTTTCACCTTCAAGCACTCCGAGCTATCCTGGAAAAATGCAGTTATGCGGTACGCAAGGCACCCGGGGATGCATAAACACCACACCAAAAGTGTGCGCAAAACTCTCACTGCCATAAAAAACAATTCAAAAAGGGCACCTCTCGATGCACAAAACTCATTCTGTCTGATCGGGGCCTAACAGACTTCTTCTGAGATTTCTTTTTTGTTATTTAATGCAGGGATTCCCAAACTTTTCAGTCAGCTGAGCCCCTTTGACCTAAAATATTTGCCCCCTGAAATTTTAAGATAATATTTCAATGATTTAACAACACATTTGCAAGTTCATGGTTCTCTGATGATGGTTAATGGTGACATGACATGTAGGCTTGCTGTAGTTGGTGCTACCGGTGTTACATGGTGTTCGGCCACACACCGATTACATTGCTTGCCCACCATGACACCGTTTCCACTGTTGTTTAGCTTATTTATAGAAATAAAACCACTTCAGTTGGACAACGGATGCTACAATTTTAAGCTGACAGCGTCAGAGTCACAGCACATTGCAGCAGGAGTCAGATTTCACTTATTACGTGACGAGACGAGAGTAAGGAAAGATGAATGACAGGACGATGGCGAGAAATCTGATGCACAACAGATATTGATCACTGTTTTGGGAAACCCTTATCTAATGACGTTCATTCATTTTAAAGGTGGTTTAACTGTCCAAATATTTTGGGGGTCCACTACATAAAAAATACAGACTAGTATTAATTATGGCTAAGTTTTACTTACTATTCCTTGGTCTCTTTGTCCCACTCCACTACAATCTTAACATGAGGAGGTCCTCCTGGTCCACAGGATTTATATGCTCTACAAAGGTGAGATTGAGGAAAGACATGTTTCCAAGATTATTTAGAAAAAATGTCTCACAAAGTGAGTTCTTTTTCTCAGACCGAAAGCAAACATTTCTGAGCAAATGTTGAGTCACCGTTTTAGCTTGCCTATGAAGAAATTTAGTTAATTGCTCTGTTTCAATTGCCCCATTCTCCCTCACTCCCTGCCATGAACACAATATCAAAATACAAAATACAGTATTTATTAAATTACGGATAGCGATACAGATTACATAACCCATAAAGATTTGTTTTTCTTCCGCACAACGCATTGATTATTTGTCACACTTTACAATAAGTTTCATTAGTTCATTGCATTAGTTAACATGAACTAATAAATGAACAGCACTAACCCAGCATTTATTACTAAAACATTATCACAATCTTGTTAACATGAACAAACAATGAACAACTGTATTTGCATTAACTAATGTTTAACTGATGAACCTTAAGTGTTAACATTATTTTAAATGCTAATATCTGTAAGATTTTATGTATAGCTATAGTGTACGTGTTATAAATATTTAGAGCATGCTAAACAGGCAAAACAGCTGCAAGAGTTTTTGAATGACAGTAATTACATGGTAAAGCAGTGAGCACTAGCTTTGCCACTTAAGTGCCTGTCCAAGCCAAACATCCCCAAGTCAAAGATCACTATAATAGTAATGGGAAAAAAAGTAAAAAGTAATGAAAATTTTTATTTTTGGCTGAACTATCCTTTTAACAGATGTTTCAGTTTCCAAAATGAAGACGCCTTGTTTTACTTTGTTTTATTGCATTTGTTAAATCTAAAGATTCCCCTGCTTGCACACTAAAGCAGTTATGATAAACTTTCCATATATGCTCATTAAAACATCTAGACTAATGTAATGCCTTTGGAGGTTTGTGTAGTTAATGCCGCTGTAATAAAAACACCAAGTATTTGCTCACTGCACATGAGGAAAAACTGTTTATGTGCACCAATAGTGAAACAATGTCCCCGTCAGCTGGACACCTGAAATTTAAGTGCTCTTAACCCAGTAGTCATGCATAACAAACCTTTCCACAGTGGGGTGGCATAGTGGCTGCTCCTCTTGTGGCAACAGATATGTGATTCCAACCACTCCGACAACACGCAGACTAAAAGGTCCGACCTAAAATAATCAATACATTTTATTAGTGCTAGTACGCAACTAGGGCTGCCACTAACGACTATTATCGTTTATTCCATCGACTAATTTATCGATTAATCTATTGACTAATTTTCCACCAGAAATCAACGATTTTTCTTAAAAACATTTTATTTAGCTTCCAACTTTGGCATTCAGGACACTATCAGTAAGGGCTGCAGCCAATTGTGGTGGGCAGTCCTTCCTATGCAGGAATTCAGTCACATGACTTTGCCTACAACTGAGAGAAAAATAAATACAACTAGATTATATAGCAATGATCAGCTGTTCGGCTGAGCTTTCGGTTGGCCGAAGCTGATTGGTTGGTTGTTGAGGCATTCTGAAAAGTTAAGATGTTTTCATCTCGCCACTGCATAGAAAAAATTAGTACGCCCGCCCACATTCGCTTCTATTATGAGTGCCTTTGCAGCGCGCCTAGATTTGAAATGACGAACTTGCACGCGCAAAAGACGCAAAAGCCTTTAGCAGTTTAAAGGACAGCGGATTTTAAACGTTCTGCCTACAAAAAGGCTGAGTTCATTTAATGGACAAAAACACTTCCAGTGGCTGTGGCTTTGCCTTTTCCGGCGGGCCCATCATCCAGAATAGCCGCTAACGTTACATTCCTCTTCAGATGTTCATGCATTGAGCTTGTGCTGCTGTGGTATGCCAACGAAACCAGAGTGTACAAACCACCTTTTTATTATCAGCTAATCTGAAGTATTCCCTTACTTTAGACCCTTTTGGCCTTTGAAAACGTTTGCTTACAAACTCGTTTGACATCGCACTCGACTTCGCTTCACCCGCCATCCTTGGAAACGTTGACTTGATGCGCGTAACGTTAGCACACTAGTGGTGTGGAGGAAACGGCTGTTATGTTAGTCAAATTGTCAAAAATATTGACGTTGACTAATTATCAGCGTCGACGCATTCGATTATATCGACCAATCGCAACAGACCTAATTTATTTGTACTGATCCCACCAGACTAACATTAATCGATACAAAGAAATAGCTGTGTTTCAACACCTGTAGAGGTACAGCAAGAAGAAGTATTACTGACCTGAATGTAAACCCCTGGCCTTAACAGGTGACGCATTTTTTCCAAAATTTCTTTCTGTAAGACATCCCATGTCACACTGCGCTCTAGATACAGTACGAATGGAAGACCAAACCTGCAACAAACATAAAGAACTGGATGGATTTTCCTCTTTGTGATACATTACTGTCTTATATTGTGTGGAGGATTTTCTGTCAACTGTATGGAACTTCATGAGAGAAAGACAATCAGATTGTTTGACTGTTTTCTGCTGCTGCTTTTACCTCCGTCCTTGGTGGCCAGTGCAGGCTCTGTTACAGATCAGCAGAATCATTTTCTCACATCCAGTGTTTTTGTTAGGTGAAGCCGGATTCATTGCACCCTGCATGAAAGACGGTGTCCGGCTGCTCTCTGCTCCGTATTTCAAATTGTTCTGATTTAAATTTGCAAGAAGGCTCCCTGGAAATAGTTAAAAATGTTACTTACATCATTTAAAACGAGATAAAACTAGTAGGAAGAGATATAAGCTAAAGTTAGTTCCTATGCTTTCAAAGAAAAAGGACCATATGTTTAGCTTATTATCAGTTATGTTTCAATAAAGGCTGATTGGTTATGTTTAGGATTATTTGACATGACTATATGTCTAGTTTTCTTAAGCCCAAAGTATTCTTCTGTTTTTACACGAACACTAGGGTATGAGTACAATGTGTGTTACATAAAATTTCCATTAGCATAGGCCATTTTTTTCTAACCGCACGTAATCTGTATGCTCCGCTCACAAGTGAGCAGTGAATTTTTTTTTTTGTTGTTGCACCAATTAGTTGGTTTAAACTAACAGACTAACTTTTGACTGTTAAACAACACTGGACCGGCCCGTTGTTTCACAGCTGGAAAAAGAAACGGAGACGAAACATCAACAAACAACAACACTGATGAGTGCTTGTTTAAAGGGTTTAAGAGATACACACAAGTACAAAGATATTTTCATCAGAAAGAACTTCTAGAGAAAAACAGCGCAGGCCGAATCTGGATAAAGATGGAACTTCCGACTTTGAAAGCTGACGTGTTTGGTTGTAGGCCTATGGAAGCGTTCGCGTAAAACATGTATACTTTGGGCTTTAACCAAAGTGCAATGCATGAAAAAGTACCTCTTTTAGAGCGAATGTTTTCTAATCTAAAAGTCTCAGGAGTTTCAAAAGCAAAGATTGAGTCACTTTCTTGAATGATATCAAGATCGTCGTCATCGTCACAAAAGGACCGGTGGAAACCGTCGTAATACATTTCAGTCAGGACAAACTGCACAGACATAAGAGAGACGGATGGTCAGAAGTGGTTTACACTCAACATCTTGGTAAAACAAAGCAAACAAACAGGAAACGGCATTGGTTGATGACGCTATATGGGAAGACGAACACACAAACATCAATTACTGTAACCCTCCATCAGTGCCCACACCTCTATATTAATGGAGAATCAATATCGTATTCAGGGAAACAGTAAAGATCTTTAAACTAAGACTTTAAGTCGATGCAAAATAAACATGTGCAAAAAACCTGTGGAAACTGCACCTGGTCTGGTGGGATCTTGGTCTCACGTGATACGGCCTCTCTTAGTCTGGACACAGTGCTGTTGAGTGGTACGGCCACACCAATCCTCATGCAGTGAGAGTACTTGCCTTGATAAACCACGGTCACATACAGAGGCCTGCGGGATGCCAAGTAAATCAACAAATTAATCCAAAGAAATTTATAGTGCAGAGACAGCCTCCCTGGAGCACATTAATAAAAGTTCATGGATCACACCATGAAAAGTTCAAACCTACAGTCTTTTGGTTACCAACCCAGATCTTCAACCATTAGTCCACATCACCATTTAACCGCAAACTCTAAGGGTCCATTCACTGCACAATTTAAATTCTGCCATCATTTACTCACCGTCATGTTGGTTAAAACCTACAAGACTTTCTTTCATCTTCCAAACGCAGATGAAGATATTTAAATGAAACCCTCCCTTGAGAGTCCACACAACCAAAACTTTCGATGCTTCAAAAGGTTCACGAAGACAAAGTCTCAATGGCCATGTCTGAAATCACCCCCTATACCCTTAAGTAGGGCACTATTTGAGGGACAGCCATTTGTAGTGGTGTCTTAAACCATAGTGGATGTTCTCGAGTGCACTCATTCAATCCCAAAATGCATTGCAATAATGAGCGTACAACCAACATATGCCCAACGACTATAGAATACTCATAATGCACTGTGAGAGTCAAATGAATTCCCGCATCTGACCAGAAGATGGTGCCCACAGCTGAATCATCCATCCATTTTCCAAACTGCTGGTCTAATGTGGGTACAGTGTAATATCAAACAGATCTAAATTCCTTTTTAATTTATTATCATTTAAATTGTTCTTGTTTATTAAATTAAGGTTCATACATAGTTTCCATGACAGAGAATTCACTCGTTCATTTTCATTGACCCAGTCAAGTGAATTATATTAGTGGACTAATGTAGGGAATAGTGAATGAATTCAAATGAATTCCTCTAACAATGTCTATAAACTTTTTGAAGCTTTTTCAATGAAGGGACACAAATCTCTCAAGTTTCATTAAAAATATCGTAATTTCTTTCAAACATGAACGAAATTCATATGGGTCTGGCACAACATGATAGCAAGTGAATGATGGCATGATGAATCTGCCTTTTTACTTAAAAAAGTAATGCTATATTCTTACCCAAAAGCATGTTCTATAATTGATTTTAAGCAAGGCTGTAGATAAAATAAACATTCAAAAGAAAAATAAAATCAATTTAGAATCCAAGCAGATACACCGTAAAGCACTACTTACGGTCTTTTTAGTGCATTCAGCAGCCTGTAAGGACTGAAAGCATTTAGCATTGCTTTAATGATGCTTGATCACCTCTCCAAGTGCATTAGGAAGCAAACTCATCTCTGAAGAGGAAAAGCAGTGTGCAGTGGCCCCAGAAGACGAACCCTTACTGGCTAAATCAACGAGTCCTCATTAATATCTGCCCACGTGAAGTGGCATATCAAGGAAGGGCACAGAATAAATGGCCTATGAAATAATACACAGAGATAACAGCAATCGCGAAGCATGGATAAACAGAATTAAGGAGAGGGCAAATGAAATCTACTCCCACAGACTGTGAAGACCAGGGCAACTATAAATCAAAGCTTAAATCGCACATCGTTGAATTTCCAAACGAAATTTCCTCTTTCTCGGATCAGTCATTCTTCATGCTGGCAGAGCATAAGCTCCAAATCTATTCTCTCTGTACTAATGTTTTTCAGAGTGGAGAGATGCCGACAGTGCAGAAAGCCACTGCGGGTGGGTGGACGGTTCAAAATACCCCCCATCCCCACCCCCCGACTTCTTTTTATGACATAGAATTTCTTGGACTAAGGATGATATAAAGTCATGGCAGGGTTTTACACAGTGAAACCTGGGCAGCTATTCTATTTTCACTGGGGCTATTATTCACTTCATCATCTCTGATGTACAATGAGGGGCAGGTGTGCTGTAAATCACTGTCTGTCTTCTAATAGTACGACTTCTTTAATCATTAATGTGTACTAATATATTGAGCATCTTAAAAATGCCTCTGGATTAAACCAAGTGCTATCCTTGATCAACCACTACACGGGCCATTTAAAAATAACATCACAGCACCTCAGGAGAGAAGCAGAACAGGATGATATTTATATTTAGCACCTAAATTAACAAAATATAGCAACTTCAGAAATGTTGCATTTTATGAATATTCTGAGTAAAAGAATTTTAAGCTCCATCAAAACATACATGTATGACATAAAATAAGAAAATAAGTTCAGCTTGTCCCTCAGTGAAAACAAAGGGAGAATCCCTGCACTGTACAGTTATATGCTTACACTGAAAAGCTATGAAGCAAGTCTTGAAAAACAAAAAATTAAAACAAAAACTGTTAATTGAAAAATAAAAAAGAAATAAAATATAATTACAAATGTAAATGAAAGCTAGAAACATTGCATTGGCAAGTAAAAGAACTGTTATATGCAATATTAAATGTCACAGATGTATATAATCTGAGTACTGCACTGTTTTGTAGAGGGGAGTCAAAATGGCAATTTTCACCTATGATTTGGAGCCAATTTACAGGCGTGTAAAAATGACTTGAATTATTTTATTTTTTATTCAGATTGGTATTGATGAATATGTTGACTTTAGTGATTTCATTTTATGCCAACGGTGACAGTGCAAACTTGTGTTTTTGCCTCAAGTTTGCATGCCTGTAACTTTTAAAGATATCGTAATATCCTTTTAGATTTTGGCTAATAAACTTTCCTTTTGGTATCTTCATTTTAAAGGCCCCCGATGGTTCAATCCCAGAGGTATGGAGATCTTAATGTGGCTCCATGAGTAAACTGTACACATTTTCAGTGGTCAAGAACCAAATCTGGGTCATTTTGCATACAGCCGATAGTTTTATTTTAAAGAGGAATCTCTGAAGAACAAATAATTTTGAAACTAGAATAGGATCATGTTTTTAATATTTTCAAATCTCCATTTCATATAATATACCTGTCTGAGGGCCAAACCTTTTCCAAAGTTTTGGTAACTCTAAAGTAACTCTAAAAGTATTCAAGATGTCTTAGTATCCGTCGAGATTCTCATTCTTAATAAACTTTTCTTTTAAAATCTTCCTTTTCAAGGCCCTATATAGTCCAGTGCCAAAGAAATGGGGATCTCCAAGCATCTCCATGTTCAAATTGTTGGATTTTACCCATTTTCAGTGATTGAAAAACAAATGTGGTTCACTTTGCACACAGCTAACTTACATACTGACATACTTGTTGCATTTAAAGAGTAATGTCTGAAGAATAAATAATGTTTAAACTAGAAATGAATCTTGTTTCCCCCATCAAAAGAATTTGGAGTACCAAAAATCCAATGAAAGTTGAGGCATACCAACTTGCTCGTATAAGTGTGTTTATAAGAATCTATATTTGAATCAGTTTTAGGGATATTTGGAAGAAGGGATTTTGTACATTTTAACAGCTTGAAGCTACCAAGAATTTAAATACGCAGAATTCAAATCACACATTACAGCATTAACAAACCTATATCTATGAGATTGAAGCACATAGGGCCTTAGTTCACATATCACGCCTAAAAAAAGTGTGAAAAGCGCGGCTGCGTCGCTTCCTCCTTTTTTTGCAAGCACTTTTGCAAGCATTCGGGAGCTTGTGCTTCTGTAGCGTCTGTCGCTGCTATGCAACCATGAACAGCTTTCTCCAGGACTACGCGGAAGTTTCAATGGATTTCCATCACCGAAAAGCCCTTGCAGAAGCTCTAGTAGAAGATTTATTTATGGAGAAGAAGAAAAAAAGTCCCGCAGTGTTTGGGTGCACCACAGAAAATTTCACAAACTTATCCAAGAGCTCCGTCTGGACGATGAGAGATTCAAAGCCTATTTCAGAGTTGACAAGGACCAGTTTGATAATCTTATAAGAAAAATTGGCCCAAGCATCACCAAACAGAATTATTTAGTTTTAGAGGTAATTTGGCTACCGTTAGTGTAAGGGAGAGGGTTGATTGGATGGTTCTTGTCACATGACCTGTGGTGAGCTTGTGTCATTTTGAAAAGTTGAGATGTTTTCATCGCGCCACAGCACAGGTACGTCTGGAAAAAACGACCGCATGCGCGTCGTGACCGCGTCGCTTCCATTTTGAGCACGCTCGCCGCGCACCTACACAGGAAATAATGAATATGCGAGCGCAAAAGACACAATATGTGAACGGCCCCTTAGTAAAGTTTCATAAGAAGAAGCATCTCAAATGACATTAAGATATCTTTAACAATTCTGGAATACTTTTGAGTTACAGGCATGACAGCTTTAAAAAGGTTGATATTATAGACAAAAATGAGATAAGATTTATAGTTAACATAATTTATTATTCAAATAATAAAAAAGTATTAGCTACATGCAAAGTGACCCACATTTGGTTTTTGACCACTGAAAATGTGTACAATTCAGCAATTTACTCATGGAGCCACATTAGCATGTCCTTATCTCTGAGATTGAACCATCAAGGGCCTTTAAAACGAAGATGCAAAAAGGAAAGTTTGTCAAGAATTAAGAACATAAAAAGGATATTAAGATATCTTTAATACTTGAATTACAGGCATGCAAACTTAAGACATAAAACAAAAGAAGTGCTTTTTGCCATTTTTGCCAACTTTGACCATTGGCATGTAATGAAACAAAGATCACTAAAGTCAAAAGATTTTAATAACAGACCTATCAATGAAAGTTTGTGATGTTTGCATCTTTCTAGAGTCATTTTTTAAAACCTGTAAATTGGCTCCAAATCTCAGGTGTAAATTGTCATTTTGATCCATAGCAGAGTTTCCAGAGTTAAATGAAGCCATTAGTTGAATGCAAATGTAAACTGAAAGTCCACAGCAGACTAAGTTAACAACATCATTACATTAGTCACGAAATCAAAGAAGGAAATCGAATGCTGAATCTAAACTTCGCAGGAGTGTCAGGACATATTTCTTCATATTCATCCTACCCGATGATCAGTAACATCATTACTAAAGACACAACGTAGGTCAATCTGCCTTTATGTCCTCACTATACACTACAGATGAAGCACGTCGCCGTCATCAAAACACAGAGCGAGGAAATTACTCTGACATCAGTACTTACCGTGTGTGAGGTAATGGAATCGGGAGGGAGATGCAGAGAAAAGGATCAAAAGTGTTGCTCTGTTTCTGACAGTGGGGACAGGTAAGCGAGGATCTGGAATCAACAGGGGTCACAGTGAGTGATTTTAGTGACAAATATTTTGAAGTACAGTCAACAGACAAACATGAGTGATCCTACCTGTACTGAGCTTGAAACAGCTCTTGGACAAATGAGCCCGCTGAAAGAGGAGGTGAAGGTCCCTCTAATGCCCCATCATCTTCCTCAATAGGTGGCTATGGTGACAAACATGAGAATGTTCATAATGCAGGAACTCAAGACAGAAGAGGAAGGTCAACTATTGAATATGCGTAATGACTATCAAACAACCATACTGCAAATGTAACTGTATTGAAGACTAAAATACAGGACTGAGCCATATTCTGCTGCGGTGTGAACCTGGCCTACATAACAATAATTCATATAAAACCCCATCACAAGGAATAATGCGTCAAAGTAAATTCTCCAAATATTCATGAACATGAACTAATTTTTACCGCTTTTTGCATGCTGCACATACACTCAAAAGTTTGGAGTCAGTAAGATTTTTATAAAGAAAAAAGCCTACTAAAAGAATAAAAAAAGACTTCTAAAAGATTTCTATTATTTCATATCAGTGCTGTTCTTTAGGACTTCCTTAAAAATACAAAAGTAACATGTTAGGCCAGAAAACATCTGTAACTTAACATCAACTCGTTCTAAGCACACTGAAGAACCGTTGTCAACAGTCGGAGTAAAGGTGTATATGATTACGCTGCACCACAAAGGAAGAGCTCGTGTAAATAAATAAACCCCCAAGACAGTGTAAGTGATTAATAATCTGAGAGGCTGACAATCTTTTATAAGTTTAAGATTCCAGCTAAGCATCTGGCTCTCCAGGGCAGTGCAGTCAGTCAGCCAGGAAACCGTCAGCCTCGTGCTCCTTGGCACAAAATCTTAGAAACCACAACATACATCTAAATCAATCGGACAAGCTGAATGACCTCATGCGAGGATGCAAGTGGCTGACCCTGTCCAGGACACCACAGGCAGTAAAAAGAAACCAAACGAGCCCTCCGAACAGGCCATAGGATGTGACTTAGTGTCCCATGCATTTGAAATAGTGCAGAATTTAAATCCCCTCAACTCTTTTGCCCTGATCTTTGTCAGACTGATGTCTGATGTGAGACTCCTAGCTGCCATTCCAGGGCAGAATGGCTCTATAAATCCAGCCACGTTTGGCTCTTCTCCTGTTCTGCTATTTAAACGATTGAAATCTCAAGCTTTTATGGACCTGCCAATACAAACTCCATTCTGTGCAACCTTTGTAAACAGCAAGAGTGGTTAACAGTCTCCAAATTCAGCTGACCTTATGGCTATGTGTCCACTAAAGCATTTTTTCCAGAGGCTAGCGTATTTGTTTTCAATTGGAGCGCCGTGTTTTAAAAATACCAGCAGCGTGACGAGGCGCTGAGTTCTGAGCGCTCTGCTTTTTTTACGGTCGCCGAAAGTTTGGGTGAATCGTAACGCTCGTCACGCTCCTTTTTTACCCAGCTGTCCAATCACAGCGGAGGAAGGGCGGGACAAATGCCACACAGACCAACTGCCACATCCTGCTTTTACAACGGTAACAGATGACAACAAACATAATAATGGAACTAGGGCTGCACGATTAATTGCAATTAACCAGAAATTTTGCTTAAAACATTTGGCTTAGTGCGACTGCGAAATCGCAATTATTTTTTTTATGCGCAGCTTGTCAGTGAAGCACGGCTCTGTGATCAGCAGTAAATGCTGCTCCATCTGAATGCACAGCAAGTTAGTGATGTGGCTTCTTACTAAGAACACGGCACAAAATAATATTATTTCATAGTATTCTATATTGTGATAAAAGCTACGTCGATTAGCATTGCATTATTAATATAATTTATTATCATGAAAATACCCGAGAAGGCTCGAAGAACTCAGATAAACCATATATTGTCGTAGTGGTGTGATTATGTTTAATCCAAGTGTTTCAATCTTTTGTTTATTCGGCTACAGTGATAATGTGATGTCCATAGAGATTCCTGGGCTACGTTCCACTCCAGTTTTAGAAACGCAAACTTCCCTAAGCACTTCCCCTCGGGAGAATCCCTATCGCCATTTTGAAGTGCTTTCCACTTTGTGAAGTGGACGAAGGAAGTTAATATGGACAGACCCTCGCTCCCTCAATGTCGAGTCTACTTCTATTCGACTACTATTGTGATATCGCATTTAATTTACCTCACCACAACTCTATGATATATTCTTTTTTTAATATTTAAAACACAAATATATACACATAGAATGCTGCATTAAACAGTTTCGTAAGGGGAAAAAATTAAATAATAAAATCAACTCTATTGCGGATTCCAAGTGATCATGGTCTTCGAATGTTCAGCCTATTCCCAAGGTTCCGGCAGTAGTGGGCACTCGTGCAATGACGTACATCCAAGTCAACGAGACTGAGTGAAGTTAGAGAGGGAAGGTCATTCAAAAAAAAAAGAAGGACGCACATTGGCTTTCGTTTACAGGGCATATTTAAAGTTTCTGTGCAAGAGCGCCCTCTGGGTTTCAGATGGAGCAGCATTTAGCAGAACTTCACTGACAAGCTGCATATTTAAAAATAATGAAGAAAAAAAAAAACCCGCAGCCAACTGCCAAATCGCATGCAGTTTATTTTCGATTAATCGTGCAGCCCTAAACAGAACAAAATCATACAAAATCTGGCAAATACTTTGCATTGTATCAACATTTTATACAGAAACCATACAGAAATATGCTATCTGTGAAATGAGATACTAGCAACACTCCCGTGGATATTCCATATCATAGCCAGCAAAGTGTTTGAACTGAGAAAAAAAAGAAAACACTGCACTGCACTGCCGAAGCGCTCAAGCGCCCACAGCTAAAACAGTTTTCAGCTGGCTAAAACGCTTTGGTGGACAAACAGCCTAAGAGGAGAAAGTACAACATACTTAGACTAAGTAGCTATGCACCGGCAAAACATTCAGTCATTCCACTATGATATCAGCCATACCTTTATAGAGGCTCTAATGTTAGGGTGTACAAGATGGTTGAGGTCTTCGTGGACACGGTCCAGTAGCCAAAGAAGGAACTCCTGGGCGTCGTGCTGTGCATTTCCTCTGTATTGCATGGCACTCTTGGCCACAGCATTCTACCAAAAACACACACAGAGCGTTAGTCGAGTTTGGAAGAAGAAGACATGTGAATGAATTCAAGACATGAATTCTAATCTCTAGGAGCAAGATCAGATATTGAAAACTTCCAGTGAGTGTTGACAATTGAGCTTCTTAGGGGTTTACTTTGTGCTTTTAACCTTAAAAGCCTATACTATAACATATATGATACATACATGATCAAAACTTTTGTACACAATCAACTACATGCCTTCTGGCGTCTGATAAATAGTTTATACTTTTCTTACAAGCAAAACACCTTTTAGTAGAATTGTAAAAATGTCCAACAAAATGTTGTGATACGTGTCTCTGTGCTGTGAAATCTTTCATGATTATTATAAACGATAGAATAACTTTTATATTGTTAATAATAATTCATATTTAAAGATGAACACTTACTGGACAAAAGCAGCTTAGGTTTACTTGATTATGCATACTTTTTTTTTTTTTTTTTTTAGAAAAATCATGATAAAATGTGTGTATCAAATATGTTTCATCATTCTGTTGAGGCACATTTATTTGTACATATCTCAATCATCATCATTATATTGCTTTATATATTATGTTCCTCTATGAAAACTAGAGCTTTGATCATAAAAGAACGTTTAGCCGATTATCTTACGAAGACATATTCAGGGTTCATACAGGTATTGTACAACGAAATTCAAGGCATTTCACAGACTTTAAGCACTACTTTTCGGATTTCAAGGACAATCAGAGATCTCTTATGAAATCGATTAATTAAAAAAAATACTAATAAATCAAATTGGTAGGAAACAAGTTCAGCAAGTCAAGTGGGTTGGAGTCAAATTCTTTTTTGTGGTTTACAGACATTAGTAATAAGAAGTTCAACACGTTTCACACTTCTTTTGAGCAGTTCAAAACTACATCCCTCTTCACATCATCAGTTCTCTGCGAATTACAAAACAAACATTCAATTCTCAATTTATTGATTAAGCAAGTTATTGACTCGAACAGAATCAAACTGATTCAACTTATGAATTACTTGTTTGGACCTTTTTTTTTTAAGTTGGCATGAAGCGGAAGTTGCAATAGCAGGCAGGGGAAGATGTTTTGATTGAAGATTATTAGTGCACATGAGTTAAAAATAGTGATATGATTAATTAATGATTAAGCTACACAGTTGTGTAAGCGGCAATGGAGGCAAAATGGAGAGAAATTTTGAAAAGGTGAATTAAAAACAAAAAAGGAAGGTAGGTACCATGTGGGAGCGTCTCGCTGCAACAGTTAACTAGGACAAATCAAGTTATGGGTCTGTGACATGTAACAGCTGTGAAGCGCAGCGTGTTTATGAAAATAAACAAAGCCTATCCAGCCTTTTCTTGGGATGAATGCCTTTAATTTCCTATGTGTGTGTTGGAAAGTTGCAGTGATAGAAACAGTGACAATTTATGAGTGAAGGGAATAAAGTCCATGTTTAAACCACTGGAAATACAATTTTTCCAAGAATTTTTACTTTAAATAGCTCAATGTTCAATTAAAAGCAGACTACTTCAGGGTAATACGTTCATCATGCTAAACAACACTGAGAATTAGAGTAATTGTAATATGGTGATAGGGTGTGGCTATCTCAGGGTGCGTTCACACTTGTCATCTTTGGTTCGATTAAAACGAACCCTGGTGCGATTGCTCAGTTAGCCCGGTTCGTTTGAACATATGTGAACGCTGCCATCCGAACCCTGGTGCGCACCAAACAAGCGGACCAAGACCGCTAAAAAGATGGGTCCAAAATGAACTCTGGTGCGGTTCGATTGATATATGAACGCAACACGGACCAAAGACAAGTAAACGAACCAAAAACAGGATGTGATACTACAAGTCAGCTGATTTGACGACGCAGAAAGATCGGTGTGTCCAAAATGAGTAGAAGGCAAACATGGACCAACGAGGAGGTAAACTCCCTCATGAATATTTGGTCCGTGCTATTTTGAACATTTTATGAGCTCTTCATGAGTTCTCATCTGGTAAAGATAAAACCATATGTACACGCATTAAATGATTGCGTTTAATCCAGCACTCAACATTGTTTCGAATGTTCGGGAAGCGAGCTCCGTCGTGAAAAATACGTCATAAAAGCAGACCAATCAGGTCGTGACCGTATCCCTATGCCTTTGGTTCGGTAACTTTAGGTTCGCTGTTAAAAATACCAGTGTGAACGCTAAGCGGATCAGGACTATATGTTTTGTTTTTGGTCCTGGACCGAACTACAAGTGTGAACGCACCCTAAATCAGAGGAAATCATCGTTTCGCAATCATTCTGTTTTATTTACATTCGTGACCTTGAAGGAATCCAAAAGTAATCCGATTACATTACTTTCATATTGTGGTGCAATGATCACGTTACTTAATACTTTTTAGCAAGTAATTTGTAACGGACTACATTTTTAAAGTAACCCTCATCTATGATAAACACTGCACGAGAAAAAAAAAAATTAATTTCATGTTGACTTCAAGTTAAAATAAAATGATTCACTGAAAAGATCCGACTTCCCTTAGAGGTGTCACGGTGCAGTTTTTCAGTTAGATCATTTAATGAGTGCCTGAGGCAGATTTGTCACATGTTCCCGGGTGTGAACGACGCCGTAATAATCCTTCGCGCGAACTTACTTTGAAGTCTCGGCTGTGCTGCGGCGTGTACTCAAACGTCCACAGGGCTCGGACCAATCCCGACAGCTGCTCGGTCACCTCTCCTTTGTCCTGAGCGCCTTTCCTCTGCACGACCCCGTTCGTCTTGGGTTGCTCGTCGTCCGTCTGATCCCCTCGATACTGCTCCAGAGCCAAATACTCGGCGAACAGCTCCGTGTTGCTCAGGCACTGCAGAATAGCGTTCATGAAACACGTATTGCCGTGGTTTTTCAAACCGGCCACTCCGGGGATTTTGTCCCCGGACAGAAACCCGCCGCAGTCGCTCTCGTCCGAGGCGACGGATCCCTTGCCTTCCTTCTTGAAGGCTGTGAAGCCCCCATCGTCCTTGTCGCCCTCGGGCGCGTGCAGCTCCGAGCTGAAATGAGAGAGCGTGGACAGAGTCTTCAGGAATCGGCTCATGAAACTCCCCACGGAGCGCACCGAGCCCCGGCGGAAGAGCTTCTTGCTGAAGCCGGACTTCTTCTCTTTAACTGAAGCTTTGCTAGACATGCTTGAAGTGTTTAGGGCATCCCCTCTCTCCGTGGTAATCGAGCTAGTGTTGCCAGCGGAGGCTGAACGAGCGCTTGCTTATCTAGAGCATAAAATCGACTCAAGATCTGGCATGTTCCTTCTCAAAGAGCTAGCTAGCTGGAGGCAGTGCCTCTATGATCCAAGTGTTTGCTTCAGTGACACAACCCGAATTCGCCTTGAGAAGATGCATCGTGAAACGCGCACGCCTGCCACTTTTTCACATATCAAAAACCTGTTAGGTCAAGTTGGCGGTTACCGAGCAGCCGGTTATTAACGTGCGGCTGGCTGTCAGCCATCTACTCGCTCCGCATCCATAACATACTGTGTTATTACACGTCCGCTGGCTCCCTCGCTACAAACAAACAAACCGTTTAGGTTCGCATGCTGCCTATAATCCAGTGATGTGATTTGTACTAGCTAACACGGCGGCTAGCTAGGCCTGCCCGGGCTAACCGTTCGCCATGTCAATGAAATGACGGGCAAAAGTTAATTTCTACCGGAGGTCCTGTCCAGCACCAGCATCGAAGTCAAACGCGTTTGACTGCCGCGCGTGATCAACCGCTGTAGGCATGCGGATCGCTGTCATAATACGGGACAGTGGTTAGCTCGCGCGGCTAGTGCGCTAGCCGCTGCCGCTTCTTCATGCATAATTGAACGATACACTGCAACTCCACCCAGGCAATGACGCTCGGCTCCGATAGCTGGATTCGCGAAGGCGAGATTCTTCAGCTCGTCTTGTCTGTTTAGATTTGAAATCCAACGGTCGCAGCGACCGAGCGCGACGCAGCAGCAGCAGCAGCGCACAGGGAGATGCGCGCGACCCAGCCAGAGTTCGGCGTGCACCGCAAATCCGTAACGGTTTCGCGTGTTCTCGTTGACTCTGCGGATTTCTCTAAGCCCGTGCAGCTCGAGGGTGTCTGGTAGATTCCGATAGCGATCGTGGGGTACTGTGTTGGTGGGCCGTCTCGCCCTCGAGAGCTTCTCTAAAATCACTGACACTGCAGGGCGGCGGTGCGGTGCGCCGTGACGTCACGCAGCCCAGCAGCAGCAGTCTCGTTCAGGTAGTTTCGGTCAG
Organism: Opsariichthys bidens; assembly: GCA_037194245.1. Lineage (NCBI taxonomy): Eukaryota > Metazoa > Chordata > Actinopteri > Cypriniformes > Xenocyprididae > Opsariichthys > Opsariichthys bidens. The sequence goes on along the minus strand of CM074277.1, from coordinate 10,835,660 downwards.
CGACTGTCGT